>JAVGWX010000001.1:65210569-65810569 GCA_036924085.1 Ariolimax columbianus | reverse complement strand
AAAACATACTGATCCTCTTCTTCTTCTTCTTCTTCTTCATCGTACGCAGTCAGAGAGTAACCACTATATTTTCGAAAAAAGCGGCGGTCATTCTGAGGCTGTCGACACTGCCATAGAGCTTGTCTTGTGTTGCCACTGGTGATGGCCACATCTGCTCTCTCTGATCCTCGTATGTCGGGCAGTTCTGCAGCAGATGCTCAGCGGTCATTTTCCCGGTACCACACGGGCATTCGTCGGTACCACCTATCTTCAATTTGTTGAATAGGTGGTACCTTAGTCTATTGTGGCCAGTGCGAAGTCTGAAGACAACGACCTGCTCTCTTCTGTTCAACTGGTAAAAGGCATCGTTTTTGGTGTAGCCGGTGTGTTCAGTTTCCCATTTGGTCATGTATCTGGCTTAAATAAGCCGTTTTGACCCTTCGTACGTCATACTAGTATCTGTTTGTGGTAGTCTTGCACCTTCTTTTGCCAGTCTGTCTGCCTCCTCGTTGCCTTGGATGTTGCAGTGTGATTGGACCCACTGTACCACTACCCTTTTTGGTGCGCACTGCTGGCATAGTTGACAGAGTACTGCTCTTAAGTCATTAAGCTCAGTGTTTTTCTGGCTTTTTAGCGCTGTGACTACGGCCAGAGCATCTGTAAGCAGGACTGTATGGCTTTCATTTTCTTTATGTGTCACCATTTCTTCCACTGCCGCCCTCAGTGCCTCTGCCTCCGCTCTGAAATTGCTTGTATACTTACCAGAAGCGAATGACAGTGTAATTTTTCTGCCATTTGGTAGGTTCACGAATGCTCCTGCCCCTCCGTTCTTTGTAGTGTTCGTTACAGAACCGTCGGTGTATGCATGGGTCCAGTCCATGCTTGGGTAGTTTTTCGAAATAAAGCTTAGGGTAGTATCTCTCCTTTCTTTTTCAGTCTGGCAGTTTTTGTTTCCAATACCTGGTATATTTTCTACCACCTCTGGAAATATATCCTGCCTCCAGGTAGGTTTTCGTACAGTAGTGATGGGCTTTGGTGTTGTTAGTGCGTTTATGGGATCTTCGTGCATCTTAGCTTTGGCTATTTCTGCAAAGTTTCTCCGCTTTAGTTTCCCATTTCCAAAATTGTTTAGTCGCTGGTGCATTGGATGGTCAGTCAGTCTTCGGAGTTTCTCTGACTGCAGGTGGGCTCTGCAGTCTCTTCTATCGGTCATGGATTGCAGTTTTATAATCTTTTCAAGTTCAACAATTGGCGTTGACTTCATGGCTCCTGCTATAACTCTCATGGCTTAGTTTTGAAGTTTGCTAACTTAATCGAAGTTCGCCTTTGCTGCTGTTGTCCATGCCGCAATGCCATACTCGAGAACTGGTCTCACTCTTCCAGTGTACAGTTTCTTTAGTATACTTTCGTCTGCTCCCCAGCTTGTGCCAGCAAGTTTCCTCATGATTGCCATTCTTTCTCTGGCTCTCATTCGGTTTCTCTCGATCTGACTTGTCCATGTCATGCGCCGATAAAATGTGACTCCCAGATAGTTTGGGTTGTTGTTTGGCTGCAGGAATTTGCTATTTAGACTTAATTTGGTGTTTTGGGGTTTGATTGAAAGCGAGAATATTGTACATGTGGTTTTCTCCTCGTTTATTTTGACCAGCCATGAGTTCGCCCACTCTTCCAGCGAGTTAAGGCCTGCTGCATCCGATTTCTTGCTATGGTGAGATTCTTTTCAGAGGTCCACATAGCCAGATCGTCTGCAAACATTGAGCTATGGACTCTTCTTGGTATATTCTCTGTAATGCCGTTTATATACACCAGGAAGAGTGTGGGTGACAGTACTCCCCCTTGGGGTACTCCCTGCTCGAGTGTCACCTTTTTGCTCATCTGCCCTTGTACTTGGACTCTGGCCGTTCTTTTTTTGAGGTAGTGGTTGATCCACTTGTACATTCTCCTACAAACTTCACTTCTCCTTAGCTTGACTCTAAGTCCGTCTTTCCAGACTTTGTCAAATGCCTTTTCCAGATCCACCCAAACCGCTACTGTGTGTTTCTGTGCCTGGTAGGCATCTTCTATTTCCTGGGCTATGAGAATGACCTGGTCCTCAGTGGATATGTGCTGTCTAAAGCCTGCTTTATGTGGAATTAGTATTCGTTTTTCTTCCAGATGCCACATCAGTCTGGTGTTTATCATACGTTCCATCAGTTTGCCGACACAGCTCAGTAGGGTGATAGGCCTGTATCCATTTGGATCTATATTGTCTTTTCCTTTCTTTGGGTACTGGTACATGTACTGCGTCTTTCCATGCCTGGGGTACAATACCCCTTTTCCAGCTTTGGTTCAGGACTGATAGCAGTTTCCTCTTCGCTGTTTGGCCCAGCCCCATCAGCATTTCGTTTGTTATCCCGTCTTTTCCGGGAGATTTCCTTTTCTTTAATGTTCTCATGGCGTCTTCCATTTCACTCATTGTTAATTTGGCCATCATATGCTCTTCAGGTGCCGTATTGATGTTGTCGTGCCCCTTTTGCTCTTCACTAATGTCTGTATGCCTATCTGCAGGGACCTCGATGTGGTTTGCTCTGGCATAGTGTTCGACAAAAGCGTTTGCGGCTTTTTTTCCAGTGAGCAAGTTTTCGCCCTGCTTGATGGTAATTTGTTTGTTTGAAGGGGTTTCGTCATTCATGGCTCTGACTAGCTTCATAGTTTGTTCAAACATACTGATCAATCTATGCTAGTCTGGGTAAGGTGAAGCATACTGGTCAGTCTATATTAGTCGTTATCCGGTGAAACATACTTATCGGTCTGTGCTAGTATGGGTAAGGTGAAACATACTGATCAATCCATGCTAGTCTGAGTAAGGTGAAATATACATAACAGTCTATATAAGTCAGGATCACGTGAAGCATACTGATCATTGTTTGTTAGTCAGGTCAGGTGAAACATATTAATTATGACCACGCCTCACTTCCAATCAGTTTTCCTCAGAAAAAAGTTATTTCACGGCAGGCTGTCTAACGAGTTAGGGATCGGAACTGTGATTCCCATAGTGGTGGGCTTGCTGAGGAGCCTAGCATCGCATTATAGTAAGGATGACGCAGGCCCACCTTCTGAAATAAAGCTCTTGGGGGGATGTAAAGAGAGTCGATGTAACCCACCGTCAAAGAATATGCAACTCAGCTGCCAGTAGCAGTAAGGTGTCTTCTATAATATTTGTCATGCGAATTTTCACTCCATATGTCGTGGATCCCTCTATTGGGAGAATATAATCTACATAATGTTTACGTGAATCGATGGTCAAGCATTGTTGGATCCATAATCAGGAATATGTACAATCAGCCGGTTACTGGAACAGTCATTATCGACACTGTCCACCATTTGCTGAGGCTGAAAGATCATATAAATGTTTGTCCAGAGACGAAGTGACGGTCATTCCTTACAGAACAGATAAAAGTACCTGTTCAATTGCTGTACGTTACCTGTCGTGAAAGTTGACTTTTTCTTCCAAAGCCCAGAAATAGTAGTTTATTTCTGCAGCAGTTCAGCCCAGGCGGTAAAGGTTTTCGGCGTGATGCTGACCACATCATCCACTAAGTGCCTGAGGTACAAAATTATATGGACCTAACACCATATTTCCTATGCGCCGCATGATGGGATCTTTACTTTTTAATTTCTGTATCGTGTTGACGACAGTAGAGAGGACAGAGGGATAGTTAATGGCATTCAAACAAGATGTACTACCAGCTGACACCGATACTAAAACGTCCAAGTGTAAATACGAGCGTTACCACTAAATCTAATCAGGCTGATCATCCCTACTTTATGTTATCAATGTTAAAAAAGGATTTTATTTAATAGGCACAAACGTAAGATCGAGACACGTGAGAAGCGCTGTGTACAAAGTGAAGCAGGAAAGACAATTCACTACAAAATTCACTACTTCACGTTGAGAAAATGACAGGCACTGCATTAGTTAATTACTGTATCGAAGCAGAGAAAATAATCGGTCAACGATGGATAGTGGCAATCATAGAAACATTCCAATAAATCAACATGTCGGCAGCACACGGTTTCCACCAAGCGCAAACCAGAAGTCTACGCATTCCTTCTCTCTACTCAGCTGCAAGGCAAGAGCAGTAGGACAAAAGAAGAAGTGAAGGAAGAAGAAGTAGAAGAAGAAGAAGACGATGAAGAAGAAGAAGAAGAAGAAGAAGAAGAAAAAGAAGAAGAGTAGAAAGAAGTAGAATAAAAAGACGGAGAAGAATAATAGGAACAAGAAGATTATGATGATCAAGAAGAAAAAGAAGAAGAAGAATTCTGGACAATACATATACCATTTAGAATATTTTATAAAACGGCAAGACTTTTCCAATATTAATTCACTTACTTCAAGGATATTCAGCCATAAACTGTTTTCCAACAGCCGCAAAAATGTCCGTGACATTACTCAACATTCTGATCACAACATGTTCCTGCGTTGTTCTGATATTCAACATTCTGAAGTCACAAAATGTGGATATCGTTGACTGGCTGAGGCATGTGTTCTACGCCGCTATCATCATTCTGTCTGTCTGTTCGCGCCTAATGAAGGAAGCTCGGATTATTGTTGTGGATAGAGACTGGATAGTGGAATTGTGTGGCAAGGACAAACATCAACTTACAGGTATGTATGTGTGTGTGTGTGTGCGTGCGTGTGTGCGTGCGTCGTGTGCGAGATGTGCACGTCGGCGTGTGTATGTGTGTGTATGTGTGTAAATAGGGCAGATGGAAATCGTGATGTCAACAAAGTGGACGGACGTGAGGTGGATATCAGACGTTAAATGGATAGAGGAATTACAGTTATTAACTTGTCTTTACCCTTAACATCTTTGAGTTCAAAGGCAAGGTTTTTTTATCAGATCAGCCACGTACCTTGTGGCATTATAGCTTGTCTTTTTATGGGACACCTGAAATACCCTATTTTACATCAGTAAAAGGGCCTTTCCCCACAAATGCACTACAGATACATCATGGATGGTATTGCTATTACTGACATGCTTGAGAAAGACATCTTAAGATTCACTGACATTGCTAATGACTTCCATGTTTCTATCGATTTCACGTCTGATATATCACTCCCGACTTTCTCGACATCACTGTCTCCTTCTGGCCTCTCCACCACTGTCTCCTTCTGTCCTTCTGGCCTCTCCACCTCTGTCTCCTACAAACCCACTGACGCCCACAACTAGCTCCTCTGCACTGCTTCTCATCCTCAATCCTTTCGCGACTCCCTCCTTTGATTTCAGTTCCTTCGCCTCCGACCTTTCTGTCAGAACGACGATGACTTCCTCCTTGTACCACGATATATCTGGGGTAGTTGTCTCGCCGCCGCGACTCAATTGCAACCAGTGTTCGTAAAGCGATCTCAGTCCCGCCAGGCGGAGCGATAGCGCGGGCTTGCGGAAAACGCTCGCCTGCCTTTCCCCGTAGAGCGAATTGGGTGCGGTGTGTTGTGGCGTATCCTCCACCGAGGTGCGCTCGTCTGGTCCGTATCAGGAAACGTGGTCCGTCCGTGGTGATTTATCTAAGGCTTATAGCAGAGCTCGACAGTACGTCTCGCTGGTGGTCCGACTCTCGAAAAGAGCTTGTGACCGGCAAATGGAAAGCAGGAATCGTTGCCTCAAGGCCCTGCGTTCTTCTCCGGAGAAGGGCAGGCCGGCAGGCCAAATTGTCTCTAGTCCCAGTGAAATTCATCGCCGACAAACGGGGGCATTCGTATTGCGGCGTTAGAGGTGAAATTCTTGGATCGCCGCAAGACGAGCTACTGCGAAAGCATTTGTCAAGAATGTTTTCATTAATCAAGAACGAAAGTCAGAGGTGCGAAGACGATCAGATACCGTCGTAGTTCTGACCATAAACGATGCCGACTAGCGATCCGCAGGAGTTGCTTCGATGACTCTGCGGGCAGCTTCCGGGAAACCAAAGTGTTTGGGTTCCGGGGGAAGTATGGTTGCAAAGCTGAAACTTAAAGGAATTGACGGAAGGGCACCACCAGGAGTGGAGCCTGTGGCTTAATTTAACTCAACACGGCCAACACTGAAATGACTGACATGCCGAGACCACTTTCCTGGGGTCTAATATGGAACTGGTGCTGGATTTAGACCCTCAGAAATCTGGGGTTATGCCCCCTGTGGCTCGGTTGGTCTGCATCCAGTGTTTGATAAAGGAATTGACGGAAGAGCACTATCAGGAGTGGAGCCTGAGGCTAAAATTGACTAAACACGCCAATAGTGTAGAATGACTGTCAAAAGAGAGCACCTTCGATGGGTCTAATAGTGAACATGTGCTGGTATTAGACCCACGGAAGACAGGTCAGTCTCCAATTCCCCAAATGAAAGAGCGCCTGCTACGGTAATCTGGTCTTCACCCTGCAGAAATCGCAGGCTCCAGAAACTTGGCCATTGACAAACTAAAAGCCCTCTATTGATACGGTCTGGCTAATATTGAACGGGTGCTGGAAATAGACCCTCTGAAGACAGGTCAGTTTTACCCTACTAATGACAGGGCTTTGCTACGGTAATCCTGCTAAGCCCGAGAGGAGCCGCATACATTCTGGTTCACGTACTAGGCGGATAAGCCAACGGTGTGAGGTGAGGGATTACGGCCGAACGCCTCTAAGCCAAAAATCCCGCCCAAAAGCAGCCCAGCACGAATGCAAAGGGAGGCTTCGACATGGTGGGGACCTCGGGGCCACGCTCCAGCCCCGCCCGGTCAAGCCGCAGAATGAGGTCTCTGCCGTCCGCTGATAAAAGCGGGCGGGAAGCTGCTCGATATTCACCCCATACGGCGATGAGGAATGAAATCATTTGTAGAAGACTTAGTTCTCGGTCGGGTGCCCCAAGCAGTAGATCAGCTACCTCACTGCGAACTGCTGAGACTCAACCCTTGACCATGAGATATGTCCGCTCCCTAGGCGAACAACATCTCCGTGCAAGACTAGGCTTGTCACCTGGTCAAATGCACTATTTCGAGAGGAATCACAGGTCTCTGACATTTGGTCCACGTGCTTGGCTGATAAGCTACCATCTGAGGGATTACGGCCGAACGCCTCTAAGCCAGAATCCCGCCCAAAATTTCAGCACCGCTGAGATGGGAGGCTACGACATGGCTGGGGCTTGTGTCCCGGCCCGATCGAGCCGCAGGAATGCACCTGGTAAAATGCACTCCTTCCTCGCTCTTTGCATCTGTCTGCTATCAGTCATTCCAATGGACGCAGAAGAGATGCAGTCCAGCGGACACTGCACCTCCTGTCCTATGGTGACAAGCTCCCGGGTGGCGGGGAATGCTAGGCGTACCATCACTGCAGATGAGCCGAGAAAATAAAGCGAGCAAAAAGATACCTCACTCATATGCATATGCTACGTTTCTGGCAGGACGTGACGATCCTGGGAAAAAGTCACACTGGACTGCCTCTCTTCCGGGATAGTACAAACTAGTACATAGTCCATCATATCATTGCCAAACGCTATAGACACGAGTAGGGAAGACTCGATAGTCCTGCAAGACAACTTCCCAAGAGAGACAACTCTGACCAAAAACAACTGCTGCCTTTCAGTTAGGCTGGGGACAGCCAAACGCTAAGGAGGGCAACCCTACAGAAACGCCTGTTGAAATCGGATGCACTGAGCCACTGGCTAACAAATTAAATCAGTGCAACGTAAATATCGCTGTAAACAGCGTACGATGAAGAAGTACCACGAGATGTTTGACTTCTTCCGCGAGCGACTCTACTCTGAAACCACTCTCTCATCCGCACTCCGGTGGGTTCTCCCAGTCTCCCGTCATGACTCCCTCACTCCCACCCACCGCCGTCCCACTCATCGCGTCAAACTTGTTCTCATTTATCACTCTCACTGCTCCTATGTCCGGGATTTCCCATTCCGCCACCTGTGACAATTTCTCAGATAAGTATCATATTTTCGCCTTTATTTATCGATGTCTCCAATTCACATATTCTTCCCTTCTTCTATGATTTGATAGTTTATTATTGTTGTTGTTCGTTGTCTCCGATGACTGCCTATTTGTCGTAACTTAGGTTTTATTCGTGTTTTCATCTCAATGCGGCAATCAGTCAAAACGCTAATTATAATGTTTTTTCACATCATGTTTTTTTTAAATTGTACCCTGTAGCTGGGTATTCACTTTTCACTTCCGTGATGTACCTTTACGTGGGCGAAACGTTGACTCTGAAAACATATGACAAACACTCTGGAATGAATCGCTGGTCATTAACGGAACGAAAGTGATTTTCTTCAAGCAAGAAAAGACGTTCATGATTCTGTCAGCTGAACTTCTCAATGAAGTGTTACCTCAAACCGACTGTGCAACTATGAAACGAAGAAACTAGTTTGTTTCAGACATTTATTCCGTCCATTACCTTTTTAGCTTTGTTCTTCTGCTGGAAACACGCCTCACAGTAACCGACAGTCCTCAATTTGTGTAAAACACATTAAACGAATAAACTAACATTTATAGTTTTGTTTACTATAAACTTGTTAAAATTAATTCCGAAAGTGATGGTTATTCTTTATATTTTATACATTTTCTACAAATTTGGATGAGCTACTAAAATTGACGTTTTTATCTAATAGTGATGACGGCAACATTCCGGCGCATTGAGCTCCTGACGAAGATTGTGGCTCCAATAGTCACTGGACAGATCATGACTTTCGCTGGCATCAAAATAGGATGTGTATTCATAGCTGCTTGGAGCTTGACCTCGTTAGGCGTTGAATACTATCTCTTAAGGCGGGTCTACAATATTGTGCCAGCTCTCAGATTGGTGAAAAATAAAGTGGGCTTTGCAGGTAAGCCATCCATTGTAATCAAACGTATTTCTAAAAACCGTAAAAGGATTACCACATTGCCGGAGGGTATGAAGTGTTGTAAATTTCTTTAGATCACTATCAGGTCTACGATTTTTCTGTTATGGTGTGACGTCCATGCTTTCCTCTCGACCTTAACTACATCACGTAGACTAAAACGTATTAGAATCGAATCTAGGCCATTTTTCACCAGAGACAACGTGCTTAACCACAATAACACTGCCACGCTTTAAACGCATCGGATCTGTCCATTCATTATGTTACGCGATGTGGGGAACTGCAATTATCTTTCTCGAGCCATCTGAATGGCTCTTACTGTTTTCTATGCATGTCCTCGGTAGTAGTACTTTAACGTTAACACCGCAAATCCCGCATTTTGTAGTGTCCCATTTGTTCTGAAGTCCCGCAGTCTTGTGTTATAGCCTCTCGCAGTGGCTCAGTTTGGGTACGTTCAAGTCATATTTCTAAATTGCATCTTTCTGTCCGTCAATGTATGTCATTGCGATGTTTATAAAATCATATATCCTCTAAGGCAAGATTAGTAGATCACTCTGTAAGGTACTAAACACAATCTAACAGCTATATTACATGGAGCCAAATGGTGCTGGGTCAACAACAACAACAACAAGTCGTGAATGGCGCTGTTCCAACTTGTCAACGGTTATCGTTATTCTTGTGTTGTCTGTTCAAAGAACCCTAACCGCTTGTTCGCTATCATTTCATTGACAAGCACAGATTAATATGAGGTTTTTTTTTCATTCTAATGAAACAGGACATCTTTGTTTTTTTAGCTCTATTCACTACATTCTCTTTAGTAGTTTAGGCTTTCCACAGAATAATTAACGTTCATATTGCAACAAAAAGATAGTAAGACCAAAAGAGAGTCATCACAGAACGATCATCTCAGAGGTCTTAACTCTGGGTCTAAACAACATACAAGAACTTAAACAAGTAGCGTCCAACTGTTCAAACTGGGGAGCACTTGATTCGTCCTTTTGTACAGTGTTTGGCTTTCACAGAACATATTTAGAGAACGATAGATTGAATTTAATTTAGTTTTCATTATCGTGGTTAACAAATGGGAAGACGTTATTTTAACATTTTTTTGGTTTTAGTCATAGCTTGATTAATTGATGACCCATTCATCATTGGAGATTGTACCGCTGCGGGTCACAACTTCGTCTCCACGATCTCTATCATCATCTATGTAGGTCCAGTGTATAAAAGCGTTCCTCTTAACGTATCGTTGATGGTGTAGTCAAATGTAAGGTAATCTAACCAACGCATTGGAAGTCTATCCAGCCTCGAAGGTACTAGACTGCTGTCGACGTGCTCCAACGTTACTCCTGCCTTCTCAGCATGTGGCTTGTCCACTTGTTTGCTTGAACTGCTGCATCCATCGCCAATGATAAATGCTGTAGGTTCGAACTGTAAAGGTTATGTATGCACTGGTTGCGGACAATAGCGCTGACTATCCGTCTCTAAAGAGAGGCATGATTCAGTAGCAGTTTGTTGACCATTGATTTTGTAAGTGTCCATGTTTCAGCAGCATATCACATTGCAGGAAGCAAAAAGTTAAAGGGGGATGTAGGTGTAGTCTGATCCCGACACCCATCCAAGACTGTATACATAGACGAGATGGCTGAGAATACATTCGGTTAAATACGATCTCCTTGGCAGACCACTTTCTGTACTGCAACCACATCTGGACGCATGGAAGTTGCTACTGCAATTTGTTTTGCATTTGGCAGGAACTTTAATATAGTCAGAATCGGCATCTTGTTCCATTAGCGAATGCCAGACACATTGTTGTTCATTAGAATCGAATGCTCTTTTGTAGACAATGAAGGTGAAAATCCAGGGAGTGTGGCATTCGTCTTAATAAGACAACATTAGGCTCAGATATTGTACAATGTGCCAATGGAAACCCGGAAGGCAGCTTGTTCGATTTTTCTGTGCACAATCGAGGATGTAATGAATGCTAGTAAAATGCATCTGAACCGAATCAAACCCCAGCCCACTCCCCGGTGTCAGCTGTTTAGACACCGATATGAAACCGTTGATCATCATCTCGTCGAGTGCTCGGCCTTCAACGATATTTTGATAATGCGTCTTCCTCCTAGGCCATTTGACAAACTGGCCGAGTGGAGTGAAAGATGAATGAAACTAAACCCCTAACTATAACAGAAACAGTTTGTAAATGACTGTGAGAAGAGTAATCAAACGAAAATTTTCAATGTCTTATTTGTCTGTATAATTGTGCAAGAGCATGCTCTTAGAGCCGCGTCAAACTGTTGGTGTTTCCTCGTATGAAGAATTCTAGTCAAACTGTGAGCTATAGCCTTTATGGTGACACGAATTTAGATACAGCATATTCTCAAGGGTACGGCGAATTTCTGAAGGAATGAAATCTTGAAGTGGGGATAGTTAGGATGGGCATGATCTGAAGATTTGATCTGTTCGTTATAATAATCTTTCACGAGTTACTCCATGCCCATCTTTTGTGACCTAAATCGTGCTTAAGGATATTCTCACTAACCTACTGCAGATTATGTGCCTCAGGTTGTGGTTATTATGATAAAACTATTTTTACTTTGTAAAATTAAACAACTTTCAATCCCCAATATAACTGAGAGCTCACCGGGTTTTATAGCCTACAGTAACATTGGACATGCCCTTCATTGTGGTTTTCATCTTCTTCTTCTTTCTCTTCTTTTCGCTTGTTCAATTACATGTGCCTATTAACATCAGGTCCTGAAGAGTTTTCTAGACCGGGCCGTTGCATATGCTTCGTGCAAAGTGAGCTTTACTGCTTATGTTATTTCTGTTATTCTCTTACTCCAAGCATTCCCTGCAAGCATTGCATCTATGTTGTTACGATGTGTCTTTTATCTTTGTTTGTTAATGTCCAATTTTGGAACAGACAGCACAATGTGGGTAGGAATAGTGTGTTGTAAAGTTCTTTTTTTCTATCCATTGTCACGTGTTTACATTGTACAATGGGGGGATATTTTCACAATGATTTGGCTTGCTTTATTATATCCGTTTTGGATTTCGTTGTAGCCTTTGCCGAAGCTGAGATAATTTTACCCAGTCACGTGGCAGTTGTCGCCTGTTTTAGGTTTTTTTTCTCTATAAATATTGTGTTTTTTTCCTGTTCTTGCAGTCGTCATAGTTTTGGTTTCTCTATGTTGATTCAAACTGTAATCCACATATACCTCATTCAGATTGTTGATATCTTCCTGATTTGGTTTTTTCTGAGGCTGCTATTACTTAGTGCTTGATCATCAGCAAAGAGAAAATATTTAAGTGATCACTGAGGTTGCTTCACTCACTGATGTTGGCTTTTTTACATATTATTTCTATATATTGGATAAACAGTAGGGAGCTAGTACACAACCTTGTCGTACATTAGATCTGAGATAACGTATTTAGGTAATCCTTTTCCTTCACAGTGGAATGCGAACTGAAAGTACCTGCTAACTGCGATGAAGGCGAATTCCTCAATACAGAAAACAAGCCAAGCCAGTCAGCAGAAACTAACGATGTGAGTCTTACAGTATTATTTTTCTCAACATCCATGAGTTATCAAGCTATGGTCACTTTCATTCCTGTTTTTTTCTTATTTCGTTCGCTTGAAAATATAATGTGTATATCTGAAACGTTATTTCATGTGCAACTTTACTATCTTTTGTAATGCACAAACAGGTGTATACAGATCCTCATCCAGAGTTGTTTCCACAAGCCAGCGGGTTTTTCTCTGCATATCCTATTCGGGGTCACAAGGTAGGACAATGTACCAAACGAAGATATCAGACAAAAAGTGAGTGCAACACTGTGCTTGGAATACAAATAAAGGAAGCGGAAAAAAGTGTTCTGACATCTTGACAAGAATGCAACCAAAGTTACCAGCTGTGCGGATCAACAGTATCAGGCAGCAGCTTTCCAGATCAAGAGGGAGACCAACACAAAAAAGGATAGAAGGTGTCAGTGAGACAGGGAAGAAACACGCAATCGGTGACACATCTGGTCCACGAATGAACACCTCACCTCCCTCCGATGTATACAGGCAGCAGTGGATATTAGTTGATGATGATTATCATCATATTTGAGATAGTGATGTACTACGTGCGCAGAAGTCTTTGGTGCCTGTTGGCATGTACGTACATATGACGGAGCTGCCAATCTTCAAATTTGCGATTTTGACTCCAGGTTTACTTCGACCTAGACGGCTACTAGACAACCAGTAGTGTCTGGACGTTGTTGCTGTTTAATGCCCACGATGATTAGGTTTACTCATTTGTGCGCTCTGAAAAGGAGGTTAAGTGGCGGGTTGTAGTATCTTTCCCAATATCCCGAGCGTGCTTGTGAAGGTGGACCAGCTCCTCTAGGGGATTGTGCTATGCTTGGCTTCGTCTGCGTCGTGGTCACTACTACTGGGATCACGTCGATTACCATCTCGTCAGCCAGGCTGTCTTGAAAACAGCCTCTTTCCAGGAAACGCTACATGGAAGCGAGACGATAAGAAATACGATGAAGAATCGTCTACCCTATGTGGTTTAAGGTAAGTGTTAGTGATGATACCTGCATATACTGAGATGGAAAAGAAGCGACTAAGCAAAGTGGTGTTATATCTCTGGATAGTTAAATTTCATTGATGATACTTTTATCCCCGAATGGGGAAGGAGAGGCAGGTTGTAAAGTATTTTTGATGATACATTTGCCCCCCCCCCCTTCCCATATAGAAGAGGAGCAACGTTGGTAAGTGTCATTGGTGATACAGTTACACCCTAATGGAGAAGAGAAAAAACATTTTTACTGTTGTCCTTTTATGTTTCCAACCTTCAAAGTGGAGCAGGTTACATCGTCAAGAATAAGCGTGAGACAGAACACATCAAACGATAATGGATCGCCACGACGACTAATCTTTATTGCTGTCCATCAATTATGTTGTTAACGCTTTTTACCGTTATTAGTTTAAACCGTGCAGTATTTTCTTTGTCTATTTTACTTTACCACTAACCTTTTCCATTAGTTCCATACATGCTGCTTGCTGCATTTCTCCTTCTAGCCAACCACTCCAACTCTCTCACCTTTTCGTACAACACACAAACATAAACAAAGACGAAAACTATAAAATATAAGAACAGAAGAATGTGGCGAAGAAAAATGTGTGTTGTTTGTCTGATATGTTTAATAAGCTCTCTGTGTACTGTCTGTGGCTTTCTTTATCATCTACTGCTTGATACCGGTTCACGAAAGCATTGACTAGTTTACCAAAATAGCTAAGAACGTTATGTGCTTTTTAAAAAAACATATCTTAAACAATCTGTTGAATAACTTAAAGTTTGTAAATTCAAGATTCTGCCTTTCCATTTCTGCCTGTCATCTGCCTGTCATCTGCCTGTAATCTGCCGTCATCAGTCTTCGCCGATAGGCTCATGTCACGAAGGTGAAGAAAAAAAGGAAAGATGAAAGAAAGAAACTTTCCAAACCCATTAGAACAGATACTTAATTAAAAGAAGGAGTTTCTCAGAAAGCAGAAATCCTTAATAATTTGCTAATGTTATTTTAAAAAAAGCAAAAACAAAAGAACCTGGACAGGACTATCAAAACACTCACCAAAATGATGTAAAAACAACCTACAGCTAACTGTTAGATCTTTGACAAGAATGTCACTCTTCCAGAACTTAAAATTGCCCTAAAAAAATGTAAGAAAGGTAAAGCCGAGAAACTTTAAATCTTTAACATGATGAGCTCCATAACATCCTTGACATCAATTACAAAGCATGGAGAGAAGGCAAGCTACCGACAGACTGTAGGAAAGCCAACATCACCCCAGTCCTAAAGAAAAAGAAACCATCAAAACTAGGAACAAGTTATCGTCCGATCTCCCTGACTTCAAACCTAGGTAAGATCGCTGACAGAATCATAAACAAAAGGTTATATTGGTGGCTAGAAAGCTCCAAGATTATTAATATAAACCGATCAGGTTTCAAAAGAAAAAAACAGACAATGGACCAGCTGATAAGATGCACCCTAGAGGTAGATGACGCTGTCGAGGAGAAAAACAGTGTGCTGGCAACATTCATTAACCTCAGCCAAGCCTATGATCGAGTCTAGAGGACTGGCCTGTTCTTTAAGATGCGCCAAATGGGAATGTAAGGGTGAATTTACAGCTGGCTAAATAGTTTCTTCCATAACAGAACAATCCGAACAACATTCAGTGGATCAACATGCAAACAAATGACCTTCTAAAAAGGACTGCCTGATGGATCTAGGTTAAGTTGCACATTATTCCTTGTGTACATGAACGATCTACCAGATGTCATAATCTGCCAAAAGGCACTCTTTGTGGATGACATGGTCATTTGGTCAAAAGGAAAACGTCTGAAACCCATCACCAAAAATATGAACATGAATCTGACAACCATCTCTACATATTGCCAGTTTTAGAAGCTTCACATTAATGTAGAGAAAATTGTGTTCAGCTTGTTCAGCTTAAGTAAAAGGATTACACAAGAACATATATATGTCAAAATGAACGGAGTGAAATTAATATATGAGAAAACCCCGAGATACCTCGGAGTCGAGCTTGACCGTAGACTCACTATGAAACCCCCCATAGGCTAGCTGATTGAAAGATCATCCACAGGGCTCAGACTCAACAAGCACTTCCCTACGTGTAAAGGGGGGGAGGGGGGGGGAAACCAAAATTCACTACGCCAGTAATACATTGGATATGTGCCCTCAGTGATCTACTATTCACTCCGCCTCCAAGTCAATGCAAGCAAAAGCTGAACAGAGTACAAAATCACGCTCTGTGGCTTATAAGCGGTGCCGGTTACAGTAGCTTTCTTCACATCTCGAGTGTGCTGATAAAGGTGGACTTGGTCCTCCAGGCGATTTTGCTATGCTTGACTTCATCTGCGTGTCGCTCACTACTGCGGGGATCCCTCAAATTGTTAACCTGACTGCCAAGAAAACATCCCGTTTCCCGGAAGGACGATGATGTTGTTCTTGTCCAGTATGTTTTGGCTGAACCTGATTAGCATGTTTGATCAGTATATTTTGCCTGCCCAGACGTTAGTCGTCATTCCTATTGGCAAAGGTGAATAGCGCTTTAAGTGGGAGGATAAGATCCAAATATGGACAGATGAAAGCCTGGAAGATTGCATCATCATATCAAGGGAGAGATAGAAGAAAGACAGAGAGAACGAGAGAGAGAGAGGGAGAGGGAGATAAGGGGAGGGGGGGGGAGACAGAGGAAATGTCACTTTAAATCCAACAGAACTACAATGTGATTCCTATGGAATATGAATCCGCAATTGGTGATGTCCACTGATTTATAAAAGCAGGATTTTGATTAAGGGAAGACCCACCAAGTATTTGATCAAAAATGTTATTTTTTATTTTCACATATAAATTATTTTCATGATGTTTCTAAGTCTTTTTACTTCTATATTCTTTTTTTTTGTTTATGTGTTTAAATGTAATAGTTCAAAAGTTATTGATGTTAAAATTAAGTGAGTGTGATGATTTTTCACTAACGTTCATAATCCAGGCCATGCCAAATAATAAACACTCCCTCGAAAATATACTAATACAGCGAAAACAATGAAGTCCCCCATTTTTGTTTAAAATTTTTCGCTAAAAAAATGTGTTGCTTTGAAAGCGATTGAAACTAATTTAATTTTTGAAAATAGTTGAATATTGAGACAAAAAGTTCAGTAAAGGTATGTCAAAGAAACGTAAATCTCGTGGCAATCAACGTATAGTTGAACGAAACAAAGGGAAAACAATACATCGACATTCACTATAATACATTGATTGATTGATGGTAATTCAACATCGGCACAAACTGAATTTTTTAAAATTGGAATGCAACAAAATGCCACGCCCCTTTCACGACCAGAGCAGAAAATGCTGGACATTAGCAACCTAAAGCATGACTCTGATGACGATCTGTTTGAGCAAAGATCTGGCATAGATTAAATCGAAACTGATGTACAAGGTTATCAAGGTAGCTCTAATTATAATATTAATCATATTAATAATGATACTGACTTGCTACAGGGATACAGAATTGTTGACCTGGGGCTTCTTGTTCAGAAAATTGCTAAAATATTGGTGTGTCCTTTTTGTCAAGTGCTGTACAATTAAGTGATGTGACAAGATAAGGACTTCGGAGTGAATTTGTATTTCACTGTAAAAGTGGAAACTGTCATGAAGTAAAACATTTCCCTTCAAGTAGTAATTTCTCAGCAAAGAATGCGAAGATACATCTTATCAATCAGCGTGCAGCTTTTGCGATGTGGTGTATTGGCTGAAGTCATACTGACTTTAACACTTTCTGTGGTACAATGAATTGACTCTCCCAGTTAGAAACAGCAGTAATGCTATTGTACAGAAAGAAATGGAGAATGCTAGTTTTAAGGTGTAAATTTTTAGTGTGCAAAATGCATCTGTTCAAGAGTATATAAGTGCAGAAGAAGGTGACAGCAAGTTCCGGGACATCAAAGTATCTTGTGATGGTATCTGGATAACCATTGGCCATTCATGTACAGTTGGTGCCATAACTGTCATTGGCTTGCACATTGAAGAGGTAACATATACTGAGGCAAATGCATTTCTTGTCAGTACTGATCACAAGACAGATACATTTCTTGTCAGTACTGATTACAAGACAGATACATTTCTTGTCAGTACTGATCACAAGACAGAAACATTTCTTGTCAGTACTGATCACAAGACAGATACATTTCTTGTCAGTACTGATCACAAGACAGAAACATTTCTTGTCAGTACTGATCACAAGACAGAAACATTTCTTGTCAGTACTGATCACAAGACAGATACATTTCTTGTCAGTACTGATTACAAGACAGATACATTTCTTGTCAGTACTGATCACAAGACAGAAACATTTCTTGTCAGTACTGATCAAAAGACAGATACATTTCTTGTCAGTACTGATCACAAGACAGAAACATTTCTTGTCAGTACTGATCACAAGACAGATACATTTCTTGTCAGTACTGATTACAAGACAGATACATTTCTTGTCAGTACTGATCACAAGACAGAAACATTTCTTGTCATTACTGATCACAAGAAAGATACATTTCTTGTCAGTACTGATAACAAGACATATACATTTCTTGTCAGTACTGATCACAAGACAGATACATTTCTTGTCAGTACTGATCACAAGACAGATACATTTCTTGTCAGTACTGATCACAAGACAGATACACTTCTTGTCAGTATTGATCACAAGACAGAAACATTTCTTGTCAGTACTGATCACAAGACAGATACATTTCTTGTCAGTACTGATAACAAGACAGATACATTTCTTGTCAGTACTGATCACAAGACAGAAACATTTCTTGTCAGTACTGATCACAAGACAGATACATTTCTTGTCAGTACTGATCACAAGACAGATACATTTCTTGTCAGTACTGATCACAAGACAGAAACATTTCTTGTCAGTACTGATCACAAGACTGATACATTTCTTGTCAGTACTGATCACAAGACAGAAACTTTTCCTGTCAGTACTGATCACAATACAGATACATTTATTGTCAGTACTGATCACAAGACAGATACATTTCTTGCCAGTACTGATCACAAGACAGATACATTTCTTGTCAACACTGATCACAAGACAGAAACATTTCTTTTCAGTACTGATCACAAGACAGATACATTTCTTGTCAGTACTGATCACAAGACAGATACATTTCTTGTCAGTACTGATCACAAGACAGATACATTTCTTGCCAGTACTGATCACAAGACAGATACATTTCTTGCCAGTACTGATCACAAGACAGATACATTTCTTGTCAGTACTGATCACAAGACAGAAACATTTCTTGTCAGTACTGATTTCAAGACATATACATTTCTTGTCAGTACTGATCACAAGACAGATACATTTCTTGTCAGTACTGATCACAAGATAGAAACTTTTCTTGTCAGTACTGATCACAAGACAGATACATTTCTTGTCAGTACTTATTACAAGACAGAAACATTTCTTGTCAGTACTGATCACAAGACAGATACATTTCTTGTCAGTACTGATCACAAAACAGATACATTTCTTGTCAGTACTGATCACAAGACAGATACATTTCTTGTCAGTACTGATCACAAGAAAGATACATTTCTTGTCAGTACTGATCACAAGATAGAAACTTTTCTTGTCAGTACTGATCACAAGACAGATACATTTCTTGTCAGTACTTATTACAAGACAGAAACATTTCTTGTCAGTACTGATCACAAGACAGATACATTTCTTGTCAGTACTGATCACAAGACAGATACATTTCTTGTCAGTACTGATCACAAGACAGATAGATTTCTTGTCAGTACTGATCACAAGACAGATACATTTCTTGTCAGTACTGATCACAAGACAGAAACATTTCTTGTCAATACTGATCACAAGACAGAAACATTTCTTGTCAGTACTGATCACAAGACAGAAACATTTCTTGTCAATACTGATCACAAGACAGAAACATTTCTTGTCAGTACTGATCACAAGACAGAAACATTTCTTGTCAATACTGATCACAAGACAGAAACATTTCTTGTCAGTACTGATCACAAGACAGAAACATTTCTTGTCAATACTGATCACAAGACAGAAACATTTCTTGTCAGTACTGATCACAAGACAGAAACATTTCTTGTCAATACTGATCACAAGACAGAAACATTTCTTGTCAGTACTGATCACAAGACAGAAACATTTCTTGTCACTACTGATCACAAGACAGAAACATTTCTTGTCAGTACTGATCACAAGACAGAAACATTTCTTGTCAATACTGATCACAAGACAGAAACATTTCTTGTCAGTACTGATCACAAGACAGAAACATTTCTTGTCAATACTGATCACAAGACAGAAACATTTCTTGTCAGTACTGATCACAAGACAGATACTTCTTCTTCTTCTTCTTCTTCGTACGCAGTCAGACAGCAACCATTATTTTTTCGAAAAAAGCGGCGGTCGTCCTGAGACTCTCGCCACTACCATAGAGCTTGTCTTGCAGTTCCACTGGCAATGGCCACATCTGCTCTCTCTGATCCCCGTATGTCGGGCAGTTCTGCAGCAGATGTTCAGTAGTCATTTTACCAGTACCGCACGGGCATTCGTCGGTACACCCTATCTTCAATTTGTTGAATAGGTGGTACCTCAGTCTATTGTGGCCAGTGCGAAGTCTGAAGACAACGACCTGCTCTCTTCGGTTCAACTGGTAATAGGCATCGTTTTTGGTGTAACCAGTATGTTCGGTTTCCCATTTGGTAATGTACCTGGCTTTGATAAGCCGTTTTGACTCTTCGTACGTCATACTGGTATCTGTTTGTGGTAGCCTTGCACCTTCTTTTGCCAGTCTGTCTGCCTCCTCGTTGCCTTGGATGTTGCAGTGTGACGGAACCCACTGTACCACTACCCTTTTTGGTGCGGACAGCTGGCACAGTTTGCAGAGTGCTGCTCTTAAGTCATTAAGCTCAGTGTTTTTCTGGCTTTTTAGCGCTGTGACTACGGCGAGAGCATCTGTCAACAAGACTATGTGGCTCTCATTTTCACTGTGTGTTGCCATTTCTTCCACTGCCGCCCTCAGTGCCTCTGCCTCCGCTCTGAAATTGCTTGTGTACTTACCAGTAGCGAATGACAGTGTTATTTTTCTGCCATTTGGTAGGTTCAGGAATGCTCCTGCCCCTCCGTTCTGTGTAGTGTTTGTTACAGAACCGTCGGTGTATGCATGGGTCCAGTCCATGCTTGGGTAGCTTTTCGTTATGAAGCTTAGGGTAGTGTCTCTCCTTTCTTTTTCGGTCTGGCAGTTTTTGTTTGCAATACCTGGTATATTTTCTACCACCTCTGGAAATATGTCCTGCCTCCAAGTAGGTTTTCGTACAGTAGTGATGGGTTTTGGTGTTGTTAGTGCGTTTATGGGGTCTTCGTGCATCTTTGCTTTGGCTATTTCTGCAAAGTTTCTCCGCTTTAGTTTCCCAGTTCCCAAATTGTTTAGCCTCTGGTACATTGGATGGTCCGTCAGTCTTCGGAGTTTCTCTGACTGCAGCTGGGCTCTGCAGTCTCTTCTGTCGGTCATGGATTGCAGTTTTGTAATATTTTCAAGTTCTACAATTGGCGTTGACTTCATGCCACCAGTTATGATTCTCATAGCTTGGTTTTGAAGTTTGTTAACTTTATCGAAGTTCGCCTTCGCTGCTGTTGTCCATGCCGCGATGCCATACTCGAGAACTGGTCTCACTCTTCCAGTGTACAGTTTCTTTAGTATGCCTTCGTCTGCTCCCCAGCTTGTGCCAGCAAGTTTCCTCATGATCGCCATTCTTTCTCTGGCTTTCATTCGGTTTCTCTCAATCTGACTTTTCCATGTCATGCGCCGATCAAATGTGACTCCCAGGTAGGTTGGGTTGTCGTTTGGCTGCAGGATTTTGCCATTTAGGCTTAATTTGGTACTTTGGGGTTTTAATGAGAGCGAGAATATTGTGCACGTGGTTTTCTCCTCGTTTATTTTGACCAGCCATGAGTTCGCCCACTCTTCCAGCGATGTTAGGGCCGTTTGCATCCGATTTCTTGCTATGGTGAGATTCTTTTCAGAGGTCCACATAGCCAGATCGTCTGCAAACATTGAGCTATGGACTCTTCTTGGTATATTCTCTGTAATATCGTTTATATATACCAGGAAGAGTGTGGGTGACAGTACTCCCCCTTGGGGTACTCCCTGCTCGAGTGTCACCTTTTTGCTCATCTGCCCTTGTACTTGGACTCTGGCCGTTCTTTGTTTGAGGTAGTGGTTGATCCACTTGTACATCTTCCCACAAACATCACTTCTTCTTAGCTTGACTCTAAGTCCATCCTTCCAGACTTTGTCAAATGCCTTTTCCAGATCCACCCAAACAGCTACTGTGTGTTTCTGTGCCTGGTAGGCATCTTCTATCTCCTGGGCTATGAGGATGACCTGGTCCTCAGTGGATCTGTGCTGTCTAAAGCCGGCTTGCTGTGGAATTAGTATTCGTTTTTCTTCCAGATGCCACATCAGTCTGGTGTTTATCATCCGTTCCATCAGCTTGCCGACACAGCTCAGTAGGCTTATGGGCCTGTATCCATTCGGATCTGTTTTGTCCTTTCCTGTTTTTGGTACTGGTACCAGTATTGCATCTTTCCATGCCTGGGGTACAATACCCCTTTTCCAGCTTTGGTTCAGGACTGATAGTAGTTTTTCCTTCGCTGTTTGGCCCAGCCCCATCAGCATTTCGTTTGTTATCCCGTCTTTTCCGGGAGATTTTCTTCTCTTTAGTGTTCTCATAGCCTCTTCCATTTCGCGCATTGTTAGTTTGGCCATCATGTGCTCTTCAGGAGCCGTATTTATGTTTTCGTGCCCCTTTAGCTCTTCGCTAATGTCTGTATGCTTATCTGCAGGGACCTCGATGTGGTTTGCTCTGGCATAGTGATCGACAAAGGCGTTTGCGGCTTTCTTACCTGTGATCAAGTTTTCGCCTTGCTTGATAGTAATTTGTTTATTTGACGGGGTTTCGTCGTTCATGGCTCTGACTAGCTTCCATAGCTTGTTCCCTTCTTTGTCCAGGTTTAAACTTTCCGTTTTATTTTTCCAACTTTCTCTTGCTGTTTGCTTGAGAGTGTGTTTGTACTTCGCCGCGGCGGCTTTGAGGGCGATGTTTGCCTCCACGGATTTTTCTCGTTCTGCCATGTTCCTCGCATTTGTTACTGCATCTTCCACTTTCTGTAACTCATCATTCCAGTAGGGCTTATAGTTTTTCCTAGCTCCTCTTGGGATGGTTTCAGTGGCGGCTTGCATTATTGCCTTGCTTAGGCTCTCTACCATGGGCTTCATTTTGGTGTTTCGTGTGTTGATGGTTTCACACAGCCCATCTGTCAGGATTGCAAATCTGTCCCAGTCGGCTCGTTTGTAATTCCAACGTGGGAGCGGTTTTGTTTCCTGTGGGCCTACTTCCATGTCAATGGTTAGCCTGATCGGCCTGTGGTCGCTACCTGCCAGTTGGTTTAGCACCTGGCGGTCTATTTTATAGTGTATGTCCTGTGTGGAGAAGGCCAAATCTGGAGTCGAGGTGGTATGCCATGTTCTTGAATAGAAGCTAGGGCTATCCTCCGGCCTGTTGATTAGGGAGAGATTTGCATCTATCTCCCAATCTTCCACTTCGTCACCTCTGCTGTCTGTGTCAGAGTATCCCCATCTCTCCGAGTGGCTGTTGAAATCTCCAACTACTATGCAGTTGGAGTCTCTGACCTCCATACTCGAGAGCGATAGGTCTCTGTTTGGTGGTCCGTACAGATTGAAAATGCGGAGCTTCGTCTCTTGAGCCATTATGTCAACTCCTACAATTTCTGCTTGTCCGGTGTGATTGACAGGTACCGCGCTACTCGGTATGCTGTTTCTGGTCAGTATCAGGACCCCTCCTTTGTGGCCTTCTCTATCTAGACGGAAAGTCTGGTATCCTCTGATTGAGAATTTATGGTTATTGTTGAGGTGCGTTTCCTGGATACATGCCACGTCAATCTTACCTTCATGCAGGTGATGTGTTAGGGAAAGTTTTTTGTTAATGACTCCCTCCGCATTCCACTGTAGTATTCTGAGGGTCTTGATGTTTTGGCCAATAGTCGTTTCCCCATAGCCATGTGCCTTGACTCCACGACACATGGGTGGGTGACCACCAGTAGTCAAGGGTGGGCCCCTTCGAGGCGTGGGGCCCGGCGCTATCGCTGCCTGGCGGGTCTCCTCAGGATGAGCGCCATACGTTTTTCGAATAGGTTGTGCCATCATACTGTGATTTACGTTGCACTGTTTTGTTAGGCTTGCGGCCCCGTGCATCCGATTTCAACAGGCGTTTCTGTAGGGATGCCCTCCTTAGCCTTTGGCTGTCCCCAGCCTATCTGCAAGGCAGCAGTTGTTTACGATCAGAGTTTTCTCTCCTATGGAAGTTGTCTTACCAGACTATCGAGTCTTCACTACTCGTGTCTTTAGGGTGCAATGATGATGATATATGAGATGGACTGGTTTACCCGGAAGAGAGGCAGTCCAGTGTGTCTGTATCCCAGGATCGTCACGTCCTGCCAGAAACGTAGCATTTGCATGTGAGTGGGGTATCTCTTTTTCCCTTTGTTTTCTTGGCTTCTATGCAGAGATGGTACGCCTAGCATTCCCCGCCACCTGGGGTGTTGACACAGTGGGGCAGGTGTGCAATGTCCGCTGGTCTGCATCTCTTCTGCGTCCAGCATGATAGTTATGGCTGATAACGTACAGAGGTAGATATCGTAGCCGGAGTGTATTTAGCCAGAGGACAAGCCTGGTAATGTCACAGAGATGTTGATCGCCTGGTGTGCGGACAACTCTCATGGTCAGTGGTTGAGTCTTTGACAGTTCACAGTGTGGTGGCTGCTCTACTGTTTTCGACACCCCGACCAGGTTCTAAGTCTTTGGTTGGTGTTTTTCGCACCCCATCGCCGTATAGGGTGAGTATCAAGCAGTTTGTCCGCCCGCTTTGATTTGCGGGCGGCAAGGACCTCTTACTGTGGCTCTACCTGATAGGGCTGGGGCGCAAGCCCCAGGTCCCGAGCATGTAGGAGCCTCCCATTGCAGTGGTGCTGAGATTTTGGGCGGGATTGCGGCTTACAAGGGTTCGGCCGTAATCCCCCACATGGTAGCCTCGCGCCCTTGGCTTATCAGCCTGGTACGTGAACCAAAGTGTCTGCGGCTCCTCTCGATTTGAGCTGGTTTTCCGTAGCAACGCCCTGTCATTTGTAGGGTAAAAC
The DNA here is from genome assembly GCA_036924085.1 of Ariolimax columbianus. Taxonomy (NCBI): domain Eukaryota; kingdom Metazoa; phylum Mollusca; class Gastropoda; order Stylommatophora; family Arionidae; genus Ariolimax; species Ariolimax columbianus. The sequence continues at coordinate 65,785,894 of JAVGWX010000001.1, read as the reverse complement.
TGACCTGTCTTCAGATGATCTATTTCCAGCACCCGTTCACTATTTGGTCAGACGAATTTATTGAGGGCTTTTGTTTGTCAATGACCAGGTATTTGAAATCTGCGGTTTCTGCAGAGTTAAGACACGATTTCCGTAGCGTTCTTTCATTTGAGTGTTTGGGAGCTGACTTGTCATCCGTGAGTCTAATACCAGCGTACGTTCATTATTAGACCCAAACGGCAGTGCTCTCGATTTGTCAGTTGTTCTACAGTATTGGCGTGTTCAGTCAAATTAAGCCGCAGATTCCACACCTGGTGGTGCCCTTCCGTCAATTCCTTTAGCGAGACAATCAAGTTTCTTAGAGGGTAGCCCCAAAATTTTCGAGGGTCTAATTCCAGCACATGTTCTCTATTAGACCCCGCGAAGGTGTACTTTTTGATAGTCATTCTGCAGTATTGGCGTGGTAAGTTAACTTAGGTCTCAGGCTCCACTCCTGATAGTGCTCTTCCGTCAATTCCTTTATCACACACTGGATGCAGACAGAACCGAGCCACAGGGACATAACCCCAGATTTCTGGGGGTCTAAGTCCAGCACCAGTTCCATATTAGACCCCAGAAGAATGGTCTCGGCATGTCAATCATTTCAGTGTTGGCCGTGTTGAGTCAAATTAAGCCGCAGGCTCCACTCCTGGTGGTGCCCTTCCGTCAATTCCTTTAAGTTTCAGCTTTGCAACCATACTTCCCCCGGAACCCAAACACTTTGGTTTCCCGGAAGCTGCCCGCAGAGTCATCGAAGCAACTCCTGCGGATCGCTAGTCGGCATCGTTTATGGTCAGAACTACGACGGTATCTGATCGTCTTCGCGCCTCTGACTTTCGTTCTTGATTAATGAAAACATTCTTGACAAATGCTTTCGCAGTAGCTCGTCTTGCGGCGATCCAAGAATTTCACCTCTAACGCCGCAATACGAATGCCCCCGTTTGTCCCTGTTAATCATTACCTCCAGTTCCGAAAACCAACAAAATAGAACCGAGGTCCTATTCCATTATTCCATGCACCATTATTCAGGCAGCCGAGGCCTGCTTTGAACACTCTAATTTTTTCAAAGTAAACGCGCCGGCCACCCAGGACGCTCAGCGAAGAGCACCCGTGGGAGAGAGCCGGCAGACGGTAGGGCAGGAGACAACGGGCAGTGAACCGGCGCGAGCCGGACCGCCCGCCTGCGCCTGAGATCCAACTACGAGCTTTTTAACTGCAACAACTTTAATATACGCTATTGGAGCTGGAATTACCGCGGCTGCTGGCACCAGACTTGCCCTCCAATAGATCCTCGTTAAAGGGTTTAAAGTGTACTCATTCCAATTACGGGGCCTCGAAAGAGTCCCGTATTGTTATTTTTCGTCACTACCTCCCCGTGCCGGGAGTGGGTAAGTTGCGCGCCTGCTGCCTTCCTTGGATGTGGTAGCCGTTTCTCATGCTCCCTCTCCGGAATCGAACCCTGATTCCCCGTTACCCGTTACAAACATGGTAGGCATGTCACGTACCATCGACATTTGATAGGGCAGACATTTGAAAGATGCGTCGCCGGCACATGAGGCCATGCGATCAGCACAAAGTTATCCAGAGTCACCAGTGGGGACGCCGCAACCCCGCGAGGGGAAACGACGATTGGTTTTGAACTAATAAAAGCGCTCTTTCCGCGAGGGTCGGAGCTTGGTAAGCATGTATTAGCTCTAGAATTGCCACAGTTATCCAAGTAGGATCGTGTCATCTAAGGAACCTCGACTGATTTAATGAGCCATTCGCGGTTTCACCGTGAGACAGTGTGAACTTAGACATGCATGGCTTAATCTTTGAGAGAAGCATATGACTACTGGCAGGATCAACCAGATATCTGTCGGAGACGTACGTACTGCGCACACCGGTCGGCGGAGGAAGGGTGTGTAAAAAGCCTCACTGGGACGGCCGCAGGGACCGACTGACGGGACGGACGGACGGTTGTTCCACCCGTCCCTCACTCCGTCGACCTAGGACCGCCTGACAGGGGCCTCCCACACGCACCAGACGACCGACCGACCGACCGGGCTCGCTCGAGGAGGGATGGCAGCGCTCTGTGCAGAACGGATCCCAACGACCTCGGCGACGAATTTCACTGGGACTAGAGACACAATTTGGCCTGCCGGCCCTTCTTCTCCGTAGGGAGAACGCAGGGCCTCGAGGCAACGATTCCTGCTTTCCATTTGCCGGTCACAAGCTCTTTGCGAGAGTCGGACCACCAGCGAGACGTACTGTCGAGCTCTGCTATAAGCCTTAGATAAATCACCACGGACGGACCACGTTTCCTGATACGGACCAGACTAGCGCACCTCGGTGGAGGAGCCACTACCACAAACCGCACCCAATTCGCACTACGGGGAAAGGCAGGCGAGCGTTTTCCGCAAGCCCGCGCTATCGCTCCGCCTGGCGGGACTGAGATCGCTTTACGAACACTGGTTGAAATTGAGTCGCCGCAGCGAGACAACTACCCCAGATACAAGACAGATACAATTCTTGTCAGTACTGATCACAAGACAGATACATTTCTTGTCAGTACTGATCACAAGACAGAAACAGTTCTTGTCAGTACTGATTACAAGACAGATACATTTCTTGTCAGTACTGATCACAAGACAGAAACATTTCTTGTCAGTACTGATCAAAATACAGATACATTTCTTGTCAGTACTGATCACAAGACAGAAACATTTCTTGTCAGTACTGATCACAAGACAGATACATTTCTTGTCAGTACTGATTACAAGACAGATACATTTCTTGTCAGTACTGATCACAAGACAGAAACATTTCTTGTCAGTACTGATAACAAGACAGATACATTTCTTGTCAGTACTGATAACAATACATATACATTTCTTGTCAGTACTGATCACAAGACAGATACATTTCTTGTCAGTACTGATCACAAGACAGAAACATTTCTTGTCAGTACTGATCACAAGACAGATATATTTCTTGTCAGTATTGATCACAAGACAGATACATTTTTTGTCAGTACTGATCACAAGACAGAAACATTTCTTGTCAGTACTGATTTCAAGACATATACATTTCTTGTCAGTACTGATCACAAGACAGATACATTTCTTGTCAGTACTGATCACAAGACAGAAACATTTCTTTTCAGTACTGATCACAAGACAGATACATTTCTTGTCAGTACTGATCACAAGACAGAAACATTTCTTGTCAGTACTGATTTCAAGACATATACATTTCTTGTCAGTACTGATCACAAGACAGATATATTTCTTGTCAGTATTGATCACAAGACAGATACATTTCTTGTCAGTACTGATCACAAAACAGATACATTTCTTGTCAGTACTGATCACAAGATAGATACATTTCTTGTCAGTACTGATCACAAGACAGAAACATTTCTTGTCAGTACTGATCACAAGACAGACACATTTCTTGTCGGTACTGATCACAAGACAGATACATTTCTTGTCAGTACTGATCACAAGACAGATACACTTCTTGTCAGTATTGATCACAAGACAGAAACATTTCTTGTCAGTACTGATCACAAGACAGATACATTTCTTGTCAGTACTGATAACAAGACAGATACATTTCTTGTCAGTACTGATCACAAGACAGATACATTTCTTGTCAGTACTGATCACAAGACAAAAACATTTCTTGTCAGTACTGATCACAAGACAGATACATTTCTTGTCAGTACTGATCACAAGACAGAAACATTTCTTGTCAGTACTGATCACAAGACAGATACATTTCTTGTCAGTACTGATTACAAGACAGATACATTTCTTGTCAGTACTGATCACAAGACAGAAACATTTCTTGTCAGTACTGATCACAAGACAGATACATTTCTTGTCAGTACTGATAACAAGACATATACATTTCTTGTCAGTACTGATCACAAGACAGATACATTTCTTGTCAGTACTGATCACAAGACAGAAACATTTCTTGTCAGTACTGATCACAAGACAGATATATTTCTTGTCAGTATTGATCACAAGACAGATACATTTCTTGTCAGTACTGATCACAAGACAGAAACATTTCTTGTCAGTACTGATTTCAAGACATATACATTTCTTGTCAGTACTGATCACAAGACAGATACATTTCTTGTCAGTACTGATCACAAGACAGAAACATTTCTTTTCAGTACTGATCACAAGACAGATACATTTCTTGTCAGTACTGATCACAAAACAGATACATTTCTTGTCAGTACTGATCACAAGACAGATACATTTCTTGTCAGTACTGATCACAAGAAAGATACATTTCTTGTCAGTACTGATCACAAGATAGAAACTTTTCTTGTCAGTACTGATCACAAGACAGATACATTTCTTGTCAGTACTTATTACAAGACAGAAACATTTCTTGTCAGTACTGATCACAAGACAGATACATTTCTTGTCAGTACTGATCACAAGACAGATACATTTCTTGTCAGTACTGATCACAAGACAGATAGATTTCTTGTCAGTACTGATCACAAGACAGATACATTACTTGTCAGTACTGATCACAAGACAGATACATTTCTTGTCAGTACTGATCACAAGACAGAAACATGTCTTGTCAGTACTGATCACAAGACAGATACATTTCTTGTCAGTACTGATCACAAGACAGATACATTTCTTGTCAGTACTGATCACAATACAGATACATTTCTTGTCAGTACTGATCACAAGACAGAAACAGTTCTTGTCAGTACTGATCACAAGACAGATACATTTCTTGTCAGTACTGATCACAAGACAGAAACATTTCTTGTCAGTACTGGTCACAAAACAGATACATTTCTTGTCAGTACTGATCACAAGACAGATACAATTCTTGTCAGTACTGATCACAAGACAGATACATTTCTTGTCAGTACTGATCACAAGACAGAAACAGTTCTTGTCAGTATTGATTACAAGACAGATACATTTCTTGTCAGTACTGATCACAAGACAGAAACATTTCTTGTCAGTACTGATCACAAGACAGATACATTTCTTGTCAGTACTGATTACAAGACAGATACATTTCTTGTCAGTACTGATCACAAGACAGAAACATTTCTTGCAGTACTGATCACAAGACAGATACATTTCTTGTCAGTACTGATAACAATACATATACATTTCTTGTCAGTACTGATCACAAGACAGATACATTTCTTGTCAGTACTGATCACAAGACAGAAACATTTCTTGTCAGTACTGATCACAAGACAGATATATTTCTTGTCAGTATTGATCACAAGACAGATACATTTCTTGTCAGTACTGATCGCAAGACAGAAACATTTCTTGTCAGTACTGATTTCAAGACATATACATTTCTTGTCAGTACTGATCACAAGACAGATACATGTCTTGTCAGTACTGATCACAAGACAGAAACATTTCTTTTCAGTACTGATCACAAGACAGATACATTTCTTGTCAGTACTGATCACAAGACAGATACATTTCTTGTCAGTACTGATCACAAGACAGAAACATTTCTTGTCAGTACTGATCAGAAGACAGATATATTTCTTGTCAGTATTGATCACAAGACAGATACATTTCTTGTCAGTACTGATCACAAGACAGAAACATTTCTTGTCAGTACTGATTTCAAGACATATACATTTCTTGTCAGTACTGATCACAAGACAGATACATTTCTTGTCAGTACTGATCACATGACATAAACATTTCTTTTCAGTACTGATCACAAGACAGATACATTTCTTGTCAGTACTGATCACAACACAGAAACATTTCTTGTCAGTACTGATTACAAGACAGATAAATTTCTTGTCAGTACTGATCACAAGACAGAAACATTTCTTGTCAGTACTGATCACAAGACAGATTCATTTCTTGTCAGTACTGATAACAAGACATATACATTTCTTGTCAGTACTGATCACAAGACAGATACATTTCTTGTCAGTACTGATCACAAGACAGAAACATTTTTTGTCAGTACTGATCACAAGAGAGATATATTTCTTGTCAGTATTGATCACAAGACAGATACATTTCTTGTCAGTACTGATCACAAGACAGAAACATTTCTTGTCAGTACTGATTTCAAGACATATACATTTCTTGTCAGTACTGATCACAAGACAGATACATGTCTTGTCAGTACTGATCACAAGACAGAAACATTTCTTTTCAGTACTGATCACAAGACAGATACATTTCTTGTCAGTACTGATCACAAGACAGATACATTTCTTGTCAGTACTGATCACAAGACAGAAACATTTCTTGTCAGTACTGATCAGAAGACAGATATATTTCTTGTCAGTATTGATCACAAGACAGATACATTTCTTGTCAGTACTGATCACAAGACAGAAACATTTCTTGTCAGTACTGATTTCAAGACATATACATTTCTTGTCAGTACTGATCACAAGACAGATACATTTCTTGTCAGTACTGATCACATGACAGAAACATTTCTTTTCAGTACTGATCACAAGACAGATACATTTCTTGTCAGTACTGATCACAACACAGAAACATTTCTTGTCAGTACTGATTACAAGACAGATAAATTTCTTGTCAGTACTGATCACAAGACAGAAACATTTCTTGTCAGTACTGATCACAAGACAGATGCATTTCTTGTCAGTACTGATAACAAGACATATACATTTCTTGTCAGTACTGATCACAAGACAGATACATTTCTTGTCAGTACTGATCACAAGACAGAAACATTTCTTGTCAGTACTGATCACAAGAGAGATATATTTCTTGTCAGTATTGATCACAAGACAGATACATTTCTTGTCAGTACTGATCACAAGACAGAAACATTTCTTGTCAGTACTGATTTCAAGACATATACATTTCTTGTCAGTACTGATCACAAGACAGATACATTTCTTTTCAGTACTGATCACAAGACAGAAACATTTCTTTTCAGTACTGATCTCAAGACAGATACATTTCTTGTCAGTACTGATCACAAAACAGATACATTTCTTGTCAGTACTGATCACAAGACAGATACATTTCTTGTCAGTACTGATCACAATAAAGATACATTTCTTGTCAGTACTGATCACAATACAGAAACATTTCTTGTCAGTACTGATCACAAGACAGACACATTTCTTGTGGGTACTGATCACAAGACAGATACATTTCTTGTCAGTACTGATCACAAGACAGATACATTTCTTGTCAGTATTGATCACAAGACAGAAACATTTCTTGTCAGTACTGATCACAAGACAGATATATTTCTTGTCAGTACTGATAACAAGACAGATACATTTCTTGTCAGTACTGATCACAAGACAGATACATTTCTTGTCAGTACTGATCACAAGACAGAAACATTTCTTTTCAGTACTGATCACAAGACAGATACATTTCTTGTCAGTACTTATCACAAGACAGAAACATTTCTTGTCAGTACTGATCACAAGACAGATACATTTCTTGTCAGTACTGATCACAAGACAGATACATTTCTTGTCAGTACTGATCACAAGACAGATACATTTCTTGTCAGTACTGATCACAAGACAGATACATTTCTTGTCAGTACTGATCACAAGACAGATACATTTCTTGTCAGTACTGATCACAAGACAGATACATTTCTTATCAGTACTGATCACAAAACAGATACATTTCTTGTCAGTACTGATCACAAGACAGATACATTTCTTGTCAGTACTGATCACAAGACAGATACATTTCTTGTCAGTACTGATCACAAGACAGATACATTTCTTGTCAGTACTGATCACAAGACAGAAACATTTCTTTTCAGTACTGATCACAAGACAGATATATTTCTTGTCAGTATTGATCACAAGACAGATACATTTCTTGTCAGTACTGATCACAAGACAGAAACATTTCTTGTCAGTACTGATTTCAAGACATATACATTTCTTGTCAGTACTGATCACAAGACAGATACATTTCTTGTCAGTACTGATCACAAGACAGAAACATTTCTTTTCAGTACTGATCACAAGACAGATACATTTCTTGTCAGTACTGATCACAAAACAGATACATTTCTTGTCAGTACTGATCACAAGACAGATACATTTCTTGTCAGTACTGATCACAAGAAAGATACATTTCTTGTCAGTACTGATCACAAGATAGAAACTTTTCTTGTCATTACTGATCACAAGACAGATACATTTCTTGTCAGTACTTATTACAAGACAGAAACATTTCTTGTCAGTACTGATCACAAGACAGATACATTTCTTGTCAGTACTGATCACAAGACAGATACATTTCTTGTCAGTACTGATCACAAGACAGATAGATTTCTTGTCAGTACTGATCACAAGACAGATACATTACTTGTCAGTACTGATCACAAGACAGATACATTTCTTGTCAGTACTGATCACAAGACAGAAACATGTCTTGTCAGTACTGATCACAAGACAGATACATTTCTTGTCAGTACTGATCACAAGACAGATACATTTCTTGTCAGTACTGATCACAAGACAGATACATTTCTTGTCAGTACTGATCACAAGACAGATACAATTCTTGTCAGTACTGATCACAAGACAGATACATTTCTTGTCAGTACTGATCACAAGACAGAAACAGTTCTTGTAAGTACTGATTACAAGACAGATACATTTCTTGTCAGTACTGATCACAAGACAGAAACATTTCTTGTCAGTACTGATCAAAATACAGATACATTTCTTGTCAGTACTGATCACAAGACAGAAACATTTCTTGTCAGTACTGATCACAAGACAGATACATTTCTTGTCAGTACTGATTACAAGACAGATACATTTCTTGTCAGTACTGATCACAAGACAGAAACATTTCTTGTCAGTACTGATCACAAGACAGATACATTTCTTGTCAGTACTGATAACAAGACATATACATTTCTTGTCAGTACTGATCACAAGACAGATACATTTCTTGTCAGTACTGATCACAAGACAGATACATTTCTTGTCAGTACTGATCACAAGACAGATAGATTTCTTGTCAGTACTGATCACAAGACAGATACATTATTTGTCAGTACTGATCACAAGACAGATACATTTCTTGTCAGTACTGATCACAAAACAGATACATTTCTTGTCAGTACTGATCACAAGACAGATACATTTCTTGTCAGTACTGATCACAATAAAGATACATTTCTTGTCAGTACTGATCACAAGACAGAAACATTTCTTGTCAGTACTGATCACAAGACAGACACATTTCTTGTGGGTACTGATCACAAGACAGATACATTTCTTGTCAGTACTGATCACAAGACAGATACATTTCTTGTCAGTATTGATCACAAGACAGAAACATTTCTTGTCAGTACTGATCACAAGACAGATACATTTCTTGTCAGTACTGATAACAAGACAGATACATTTCTTGTCAGTACTGATCACAAGACAGATACATTTCTTGTCAGTACTGATCACAAGACAGAAACATTTCTTTTCAGTACTGATCACAAGACAGATACATTTCTTGTCAGTACTTATCACAAGACAGAAACATTTCTTGTCAGTACTGATCACAAGACAGATACATTTCTTGTCAGTACTGATCACAAGACAGATACATTTCTTGTCAGTACTGATCACAAGACAGATACATTTCTTGTCAGTACTGATCACAAGACAGATACATTTCTTGTCAGTACTGATCACAAGACAGATACATTTCTTGTCAGTACTGATCACAAGACAGATACATTTCTTATCAGTACTGATCACAAAACAGATACATTTTTTGTCAGTACTGATCACAAGACAGATACATTTCTTGTCAGTACTGATCACAAGACAGATACATTTCTTGTCAGTACTGATCACAAGACAGATACATTTCTTGTCAGTACTGATCACAAGACAGAAACATTTCTTTTCAGTACTGATCACAAGACAGATATATTTCTTGTCAGTATTGATCACAAGACAGATACATTTCTTGTCAGTACTGATCACAAGACAGAAACATTTCTTGTCAGTACTGATTTCAAGACATATACATTTCTTGTCAGTACTGATCACAAGACAGATACATTTCTTGTCAGTACTGATCACAAGACAGAAACATTTCTTTTCAGTACTGATCACAAGACAGATACATTTCTTGTCAGTACTGATCACAAAACAGATACATTTCTTGTCAGTACTGATCACAAGACAGATACATTTCTTGTCAGTACTGATCACAAGAAAGATACATTTCTTGTCAGTACTGATCACAAGATAGAAACTTTTCTTGTCAGTACTGATCACAAGACAGATACATTTCTTGTCAGTACTTATTACAAGACAGAAACATTTCTTGTCAGTACTGATCACAAGACAGATACATTTCTTGTCAGTACTGATCACAAGACAGATACATTTCTTGTCAGTACTGATCACAAGACAGATAGATTTCTTGTCAGTACTGATCACAAGACAGATACATTACTTGTCAGTACTGATCACAAGACAGATACATTTCTTGTCAGTACTGATCACAAGACAGATAGATTTCTTGTCAGTACTGATCACAAGACAGATACATTACTTGTCAGTACTGATCACAAGACAGATACATTTCTTGTCAGTACTGATCACAAGACAGAAACATGTCTTGTCAGTACTGATCACAAGACAGATACATTTCTTGTCAGTACTGATCACAAGACAGATACATTTCTTGTCAGTACTGATCACAAGACAGATACATTTCTTGTCAGTACTGATCACAAGACAGATACAATTCTTGTCAGTACTGATCACAAGACAGATACATTTCTTGTCAGTACTGATCACAAGACAGAAACATTTCTTTTCAGTACTGATCACAAGACAGATACATTTCTTGTCAGTACTGATCACAAAACAGATACATTTCTTGTCAGTACTGATCACAAGACAGATACATTTCTTGTCAGTACTGATCACAAGAAAGATACATTTCTTGTCAGTACTGATCACAAGATAGAAACTTTTCTTGTCAGTACTGATCACAAGACAGATACATTTCTTGTCAGTACTTATTACAAGACAGAAACATTTCTTGTCAGTACTGATCACAAGACAGATACATTTCTTGTCAGTACTGATCACAAGACAGATACATTTCTTGTCAGTACTGATCACAAGACAGATAGATTTCTTGTCAGTACTGATCACAAGACAGATACATTTCTTGTCAGTACTGATCACAAGACAGAAACATTTCTTGTCAGTACTGATCACAAGACAGATACATTTCTTGTCAGTACTGATCACAAGACAGAAACATTTCTTGTCAGTACTGATCACAAGACAGATACATTTCTTGTCAGTACTGATCACAAGACAGATACAATTCTTGTCAGTACTGATCACAAGACAGATACATTTCTTGTCAGTACTGATCACAAGACAGAAACAGTTCTTGTCAGTACTGATTACAAGACAGATACATTTCTTGTCAGTACTGATCACAAGACAGAAACATTTCTTGTCAGTACTGATCAAAATACAGATACATTTCTTGTCAGTACTGATCACAAGACAGAAACATTTCTTGTCAGTACTGATCACAAGACAGATACATTTCTTGTCAGTACTGATTACAAGACAGATACATTTCTTGTCAGTACTGATCACAAGACAGAAACATTTCTTGTCAGTACTGATAACAAGACAGATACATTTCTTGTCAGTACTGATAACAATACATATACATTTCTTGTCAGTACTGATCACAAGACAGATACATTTCTTGTCAGTACTGATCACAAAAAAGATACACTTCTTGTCAGTACTGATCACAAGATAGATACATTTCTTGTCAGTACTGATCACAAGACAGAAACATTTCTTGTCAGTACTGATCACAAGACAGACACATTTCTTGTCGGTACTGATCACAAGACAGATACATTTCTTGTCAGTACTGATCACAAGACAGATACACTTCTTGTCAGTATTGATCACAAGACAGAAACATTTCTTGTCAGTACTGATCACAAGACAGATACATTTCTTGTCAGTACTGATAACAAGACAGATACATTTCTTGTCAGTACTGATCACAAGACAGATACATTTCTTGTCAGTACTGATCACAAGACAAAAACATTTCTGGTCAGTACTGATCACAAGACAGATACATTTCTTGTCAGTACTGATCACAAGACAGAAACATTTCTTGTCAGTACTGATCACAAGACAGATACATTTCTTGTCAGTACTGATTACAAGATAGATACATTTCTTGTCAGTACTGATCACAAGACAGAAACATTTCTTGTCAGTACTGATCACAAGACAGATACATTTCTTGTCAGTACTGATAACAAGACATATACATTTCTTGTCAGTACTGATCACAAGACAGATACATTTCTTGTCAGTACTGATCACAAGACAGAAACATTTCTTGTCAGTACTGATCACAAGACAGATATATTTCTTGTCAGTATTGATCACAAGACAGATACATTTCTTGTCAGTACTGATCACAAGACAGAAACATTTCTTGTCAGTACTGATTTCAAGACATATACATTTCTTGTCAGTACTGATCACAAGACAGATACATTTCTTGTCAGTACTGATCACAAGACAGAAACATTTCTTTTCAGTACTGATCACAAGACAGATACATTTCTTGTCAGTACTGATCACAAAACAGATACATTTCTTGTCAGTACTGATCACAAGACAGATACATTTCTTGTCAGTACTGATCACAAGAAAGATACATTTCTTGTCAGTACTGATCACAAGATAGAAACTTTTCTTGTCAGTACTGATCACAAGACAGATACATTTCTTGTCAGTACTTATTACAAGACAGAAACATTTCTTGTCAGTACTGATCACAAGACAGATACATTTCTTGTCAGTACTGATCACAAGACAGATACATTTCTTGTCAGTACTGATCACAAGACAGATAGATTTCTTGTCAGTACTGATCACAAGACAGATACATTACTTGTCAGTACTGATCACAAGACAGATACATTTCTTGTCAGTACTGATCACAAGACAGAAACATGTCTTGTCAGTACTGATCACAAGACAGATACATTTCTTGTCAGTACTGATCACAAGACAGATACATTTCTTGTCAGTACTGATCACAAGACAGATACATTTCTTGTCAGTACTGATCACAAGACAGAAACAGTTCTTGTCAGTACTGATCACAAGACAGATACATTTCTTGTCAGTACTGATCACAAGACAGAAACATTTCTTGTCAGTACTGGTCACAAAACAGATACATTTCTTGTCAGTACTGATCACAAGACAGATACAATTCTTGTCAGTACTGATCACAAGACAGATACATTTCTTGTCAGTACTGATCACAAGACAGAAACAGTTCTTGTCAGTATTGATTACAAGACAGATACATTTCTTGTCAGTACTGATCACAAGACAGAAACATTTCTTGTCAGTACTGATCACAAGACAGATACATTTCTTGTCAGTACTGATTACAAGACAGATACATTTCTTGTCAGTACTGATCACAAGACAGAAACATTTCTTGCAGTACTGATCACAAGACAGATACATTTCTTGTCAGTACTGATAACAATACATATACATTTCTTGTCAGTACTGATCACAAGACAGATACATTTCTTGTCAGTACTGATCACAAGACAGAAACATTTCTTGTCAGTACTGATCACAAGACAGATATATTTCTTTTCAGTATTGATCACAAGACAGATACATTTCTTGTCAGTACTGATCGCAAGACAGAAACATTTCTTGTCAGTACTGATTTCAAGACATATACATTTCTTGTCCGTACTGATCACAAGACAGATACATTTCTTGTCAGTACTGATCACAAGACAGAAACATTTCTTTTCAGTACTGATCACAAGACAGATACATTTCTTGTCAGTACTGATCACAAGACAGATACATTTCTTGTCAGTACTGATCACAAGACAGAAACATTTCTTGTCAGTACTGATCAGAAGACAGATATATTTCTTGTCAGTATTGATCACAAGACAGATACATTTCTTGTCAGTACTGATCACAAAACAGAAACATTTCTTGTCAGTACTGATTTCAAGACATATACATTTCTTGTCAGTACTGATCACAAGACAGATACATTTCTTGTCAGTACTGATCACATAACAGAAACATTTCTTTTCAGTACTGATCACAAGACAGATACATTTCTTGTCAGTACTGATCACAAAACAGATACATTTCTTGTCAGTACTGATCACAAGACAGATACATTTCTTGTCAGTACTGATCACAAGACAGAAACATTTCTTGTCAGTACTGATCACAAGACAGACACATTTCTTGTCGGTACTGATCACAAGACAGATACATTTCTTGTCAGTACTGATCACAAGACAGATACACGTCTTGTCAGTATTGATCACAAGACAGAAACATTTCTTGTCAGTACTGATCACAAGACAGATACATTTCTTGTCAGTACTGATAACAAGACAGATACATTTCTTGTCAGTACTGATCACAAGACAGATACATTTCTTGTCAGTACTGATCACAACACAGAAACATTTCTTGTCAGTACTGATTACAAGACAGATAAATTTCTTGTCAGTACTGATCACAAGACAGAAACATTTCTTGTCAGTACTGATCACAAGACAGATGCATTTCTTGTCAGTACTGATAACAAGACATATACATTTCTTGTCAGTACTGATCACAAGACAGATACATTTCTTGTCAGTACTGATCACAAGACAGAAACATTTCTTGTCAGTACTGATCACAAGAGAGATATATTTCTTGTCAGTATTGATCACAAGACAGATACATTTCTTGTCAGTACTGATCACAAGACAGAAACATTTCTTGTCAGTACTGATTTCAAGACAGATACATTTCTTGTCAGTACTGATCACAAGACAGAAACATTTCTTGTCAGTACTGATCAAAATACAGATACATTTCTTGTCAGTACTGATCACAAGACAGAAACATTTCTTGTCAGTACTGATCACAAGACAGATATATTTCTTTTCAGTATTGATCACAAGACAGATACATTTCTTGTCAGTACTGATCGCAAGACAGAAACATTTCTTGTCAGTACTGATTTCAAGACATATACATTTCTTGTCCGTACTGATCACAAGACAGATACATTTCTTGTCAGTACTGATCACAAGACAGAAACATTTCTTTTCAGTACTGATCACAAGACAGATACATTTCTTGTCAGTACTGATCACAAGACAGATACATTTCTTGTCAGTACTGATCACAAGACAGAAACATTTCTTGTCAGTACTGATCAGAAGACAGATATATTTCTTGTCAGTATTGATCACAAGACAGATACATTTCTTGTCAGTACTGATCACAAAACAGAAACATTTCTTGTCAGTACTGATTTCAAGACATATACATTTCTTGTCAGTACTGATCACAAGACAGATACATTTCTTGTCAGTACTGATCACATGACAGAAACATTTCTTTTCAGTACTGATCACAAGACAGATACATTTCTTGTCAGTACTGATCACAAAACAGATACATTTCTTGTCAGTACTGATCACAAGACAGATACATTTCTTGTCAGTACTGATCACAAGACAGAAACATTTCTTGTCAGTACTGATCACAAGACAGACACATTTCTTGTCGGTACTGATCACAAGACAGATACATTTCTTGTCAGTACTGATCACAAGACAGATACACGTCTTGTCAGTATTGATCACAAGACAGAAACATTTCTTGTCAGTACTGATCACAAGACAGATACATTTCTTGTCAGTACTGATAACAAGACAGATACATTTCTTGTCAGTACTGATCACAAGACAGATACATTTCTTGTCAGTACTGATCACAACACAGAAACATTTCTTGTCAGTACTGATTACAAGACAGATAAATTTCTTGTCAGTACTGATCACAAGACAGAAACATTTCTTGTCAGTACTGATCACAAGACAGATGCATTTCTTGTCAGTACTGATAACAAGACATATACATTTCTTGTCAGTACTGATCACAAGACAGATACATTTCTTGTCAGTACTGATCACAAGACAGAAACATTTCTTGTCAGTACTGATCACAAGAGAGATATATTTCTTGTCAGTATTGATCACAAGACAGATACATTTCTTGTCAGTACTGATCACAAGACAGAAACATTTCTTGTCAGTACTGATTTCAAGACAGATACATTTCTTGTCAGTACTGATCACAAGACAGAAACATTTCTTGTCAGTACTGATCAAAATACAGATACATTTCTTGTCAGTACTGATCACAAGACAGAAACATTTCTTGTCAGTACTGATCACAAGACATATACATTTCTTGTCAGTACTTATTACAAGCCAGAAACATTTCTTGTCAGTACTGATCACAAGACAGATACATTTCTTGTCAGTACTGATCACAAGACAGATACATTTCTTGTCAGTACTGATCACAAGACAAAAACATTTCTTGTCAGTACTGATCACAAGACAGATACATTTCTTGTCAGTACTGATCACAAGACAGAAACATTTCTTGTCAGTACTGATCACAAGACAGATACATTTCTTGTCAGTACTTATTACAAGACAGAAACATTTCTTGTCAGTACTGATCACAAGACAGATACATTTCTTGTCAGTACTGATCACAAGACAGATGCAATTCTTGTCAGTACTGATCACAAGACAGATACATTTCTTGTCAGTACTGATCACAAGACAGAAACAGTTCTTGTCAGTACTGATTACAAGACAGATACATTTCTTGTCAGTACTTATCACAAGACAGAAACATTTCTTGTCAGTACTGATGAAAATACAGATACATTTCTTGTCAGTACTGATCACAAGACAGAAACATTTCTTGTCAGTACTGATCACAAGACAGATACATTTCTTGTCAGTACTGATTACAAGACAGATACATTTCTTGTCAGTACTGATCACAAGACAGAAACATTTCTTGTCAGTACTGATAACAAGACAGATACATTTCTTGTCAGTACTGATAACAATACATATACATTTCTTGTCAGTACTGATCACAAGACAGATACATTTCTTGTCAGTACTGATCACAAGACAGAAACATTTCTTGTCAGTACTGATTACAAGACAGATATATTTCTTGTCAGTATTGATCACAAGACAGATACATTTTTTGTCAGTACTGATCACAAGACAGAAACATTTCTTGTCAGTACTGATTTCAAGACATATACATTTCTTGTCAGTACTGATCACAAGACAGATACATTTCTTGTCAGTACTGATCACAAGACAGATACATTTCTTGTCAGTACTGATCACAAGACAGAAACATTTCTTGTCAGTACTGATTTCAAGACATATACATTTCTTGTCAGTACTGATCACAAGACAGATATATTTCTTGTCAGTATTGATCACAAGACAGATACATTTCTTGTCAGTACTGATCACAAAACAGATACATTTCTTGTCAGTACTGATCACAAGATAGATACATTTCTTGTCAGTACTGATCACAAGACAGAAACATTTCTTGTCAGTACTGATCACAAGACAGACACATTTCTTGTCGGTACTGATCACAAGACAGATACATTTCTTGTCAGTACTGATCACAAGACAGATACACTTCTTGTCAGTATTGATCACAAGACAGAAACATTTCTTGTCAGTACTGATCACAAGACAGATACATTTCTTGTCAGTACTGATAACAAGACAGATACATTTCTTGTCAGTACTGATCACAAGACAGATACATTTCTTGTCAGTACTGATCACAAGACAAAAACATTTCTTGTCAGTACTGATCACAAGACAGATACATTTCTTGTCAGTACTGATCACAAGACAGAAACATTTCTTGTCAGTACTGATCACAAGACAGATACATTTCTTGTCAGTACTGATTACAAGACAGATACATTTCTTGTCAGTACTGATCACAAGACAGAAACATTTCTTGTCAGTACTGATCACAAGACAGATACATTTCTTGTCAGTACTGATAACAAGACATATACATTTCTTGTCAGTACTGATCACAAGACAGATACATTTCTTGTCAGTACTGATCACAAGACAGAAACATTTCTTGTCAGTACTGATCACAAGACAGATATATTTCTTGTCAGTATTGATCACAAGACAGATACATTTCTTGTCAGTACTGATCACAAGACAGAAACATTTCTTGTCAGTACTGATTTCAAGACATATACATTTCTTGTCAGTACTGATCACAAGACAGATACATTTCGTGTCAGTACTGATCACAAGACAGATACATTTCTTGTCAGTACTGATCACAAAACAGATACATTTCTTGTCAGTACTGATCACAAAACAGATACATTTCTTGTCAGTACTGATCACAAGACAGATACATTTCTTGTCAGTACTGATCACAAGACAGATACATTTTTTGTCAGTACTGATCACAAGACAGAAACATTTCTTGTCAGTACTGATTTCAAGACATATACATTTCTTGTCAGTACTGATCACAAGACAGATACATTTCTTGTCAGTACTGATCACAAGACAGATACATTTCTTGTCAGTACTGATCACAAGACAGAAACATTTCTTGTCAGTACTGATTTCAAGACATATACATTTCTTGTCAGTACTGATCACAAGACAGATATATTTCTTGTCAGTATTGATCACAAGACAGATACATTTCTTGTCAGTACTGATCACAAAACAGATACATTTCTTGTCAGTACTGATCACAAGATAGATACATTTCTTGTCAGTACTGATCACAAGACAGAAACATTTCTTGTCAGTACTGATCACAAGACAGACACATTTCTTGTCGGTACTGATCACAAGACAGATACATTTCTTGTCAGTACTGATCACAAGACAGATACACTTCTTGTCAGTATTGATCACAAGACAGAAACATTTCTTGTCAGTACTGATCACAAGACAGATACATTTCTTGTCAGTACTGATAACAAGACAGATACATTTCTTGTCAGTACTGATCACAAGACAGATACATTTCTTGTCAGTACTGATCACAAGACAAAAACATTTCTTGTCAGTACTGATCACAAGACAGATACATTTCTTGTCAGTACTGATCACAAGACAGAAACATTTCTTGTCAGTACTGATCACAAGACAGATACATTTCTTGTCAGTACTGATGACAAGACAGATACATTTCTTGTCAGTACTGATCACAAGACAGAAACATTTCTTGTCAGTACTGATCACAAGACAGATACATTTCTTGTCAGTACTGATAACAAGACATATACATTTCTTGTCAGTACTGATCACAAGACAGATACATTTCTTGTCAGTACTGATCACAAGACAGAAACATTTCTTGTCAGTACTGATCACAAGACAGATATATTTCTTGTCAGTATTGATCACAAGACAGATACATTTCTTGTCAGTACTGATCACAAGACAGAAACATTTCTTGTCAGTACTGATTTCAAGACATATACATTTCTTGTCAGTACTGATCACAAGACAGATACATTTCGTGTCAGTACTGATCACAAGACAGATACATTTCTTGTCAGTACTGATCACAAAACAGATACATTTCTTGTCAGTACTGATCACAAAACAGATACATTTCTTGTCAGTACTGATCACAAGACAGATACATTTCTTGTCAGTACTGATCACAAGAAAGATACATTTCTTGTCAGTACTGATCACAAGATAGAAACTTTTCTTGTCAGTACTGATCACAAGACAGATACATTTCTTGTCAGTACTTATTACAAGACAGAAACATTTCTTGTCAGTACTGATCACAAGACAGATACATTTCTTGTCAGTACTGATCACAAGACAGATACATTTCTTGTCAGTACTGATCACAAGACAGATAGATTTCTTGTCAGTACTGATCACAAGACAGATACATTACTTGTCAGTACTGATCACAAGACAGATACATTTCTTGTCAGTACTGATCACAAGACAGAAACATGTCTTGTCAGTACTGATCACAAGACAGATACATTTCTTGTCAGTACTGATCACAAGACAGATACATTTCTTGTCAGTACTGATCACAAGACAGATACATTTCTTGTCAGTACTGATCACAAGACAGAAACAGTTCTTGTCAGTACTGATCACAAGACAGATACATTTCTTGTCAGTACTGATCACAAGACAGAAACATTTCTTGTCAGTACTGGTCACAAAACAGATACATTTCTTGTCAGTACTGATCACAAGACAGATACAATTCTTGTCAGTACTGATCACAAGACAGATACATTTCTTGTCAGTACTGATCACAAGACAGAAACAGTTCTTGTCAGTATTGATTACAAGACAGATACATTTCTTGTCAGTACTGATCACAAGACAGAAACATTTCTTGTCAGTACTGATCACAAGACAGATACATTTCTTGTCAGTACTGATTACAAGACAGATACATTTCTTGTCAGTACTGATCACAAGACAGAAACATTTCTTGCAGTACTGATCACAAGACAGATACATTTCTTGTCAGTACTGATAACAATACATATACATTTCTTGTCAGTACTGATCACAAGACAGATACATTTCTTGTCAGTACTGATCACAAGACAGAAACATTTCTTGTCAGTACTGATCACAAGACAGATATATTTCTTGTCAGTATTGATCACAAGACAGATACATTTCTTGTCAGTACTGATCGCAAGACAGAAACATTTCTTGTCAGTACTGATTTCAAGACATATACATTTCTTGTCAGTACTGATCACAAGACAGATACATTTCTTGTCAGTACTGATCACAAGACAGAAACATTTCTTTTCAGTACTGATCACAAGACAGATACATTTCTTGTCAGTACTGATCACAAGACAGATACATTTCTTGTCAGTACTGATCACAAGACAGAAACATTTCTTGTCAGTACTGATCAGAAGACAGATATATTTCTTGTCAGTATTGATCACAAGACAGATACATTTCTTGTCAGTACTGATCACAAGACAGAAACATTTCTTGTCAGTACTGATTTCAAGACATATACATTTCTTGTCAGTACTGATCACAAGACAGATACATTTCTTGTCAGTACTGATCACATGACAGAAACATTTCTTTTCAGTACTGATCACAAGACAGATACATTTCTTGTCAGTACTGATCACAAAACAGATACATTTCTTGTCAGTACTGATCACAAGACAGATACATTTCTTGTCAGTACTGATCACAAGACAGAAACATTTCTTGTCGGTACTGATCACAAGACAGACACATTTCTTGTCGGTACTGATCACAAGACAGATACATTTCTTGTCAGTACTGATCACAAGACAGATACACGTCTTGTCAGTATTGATCACAAGACAGAAACATTTCTTGTCAGTACTGATCACAAGACAGATACATTTCTTGTCAGTACTGATAACAAGACAGATACATTTCTTGTCAGTACTGATCACAAGACAGATACATTTCTTGTCAGTACTGATCACAACACAGAAACATTTCTTGTCAGTACTGATTACAAGACAGATAAATTTCTTGTCAGTACTGATCACAAGACAGAAACATTTCTTGTCAGTACTGATCACAAGACAGATGCATTTCTTGTCAGTACTGATAACAAGACATATACATTTCTTGTCAGTACTGATCACAAGACAGATACATTTCTTGTCAGTACTGATCACAAGACAGATACATTTCTTTTCAGTACTGATCACAAGACAGAAACATTTCTTTTCAGTACTGATCTCAAGACAGATACATTTCTTGTCAGTACTGATCACAAAACAGATACATTTCTTGTCAGTACTGATCACAAGACAGATACATTTCTTGTCAGTACTGATCACAATAAAGATACATTTCTTGTCAGTACTGATCACAAGACAGAAACATTTCTTGTCAGTACTGATCACAAGACAGACACATTTCTTGTGGGTACTGATCACAAGACAGATACATTTCTTGTCAGTACTGATCACAAGACAGATACATTTCTTGTCAGTATTGATCACAAGACAGAAACATTTCTTGTCAGTACTGATCACAAGACAGATACATTTCTTGTCAGTACTGATAACAAGACAGATACATTTCTTGTCAGTACTGATCACAAGACAGATACATTTCTTGTCAGTACTGATCACAAGACAGAAACATTTCTTTTCAGTACTGATCACAAGACAGATACATTTCTTGTCAGTACTTATCACAAGACAGAAACATTTCTTGTCAGTACTGATCACAAGACAGATACATTTCTTGTCAGTACTGATCACAAGACAGATACATTTCTTGTCAGTACTGATCACAAGACAGATACATTTCTTGTCAGTACTGATCACAAGACAGATACATTTCTTGTCAGTACTGATCACAAGACAGATACATTTCTTATCAGTACTGATCACAAAACAGATACATTTCTTGTCAGTACTGATCACAAGACAGATACATTTCTTGTCAGTACTGATCACAAGACAGATACATTTCTTGTCAGTACTGATCACAAGACAGATACATTTCTTGTCAGTACTGATCACAAGACAGAAACATTTCTTTTCAGTACTGATCACAAGACAGATATATTTCTTGTCAGTATTGATCACAAGACAGATACATTTCTTGTCAGTACTGATCACAAGACAGAAACATTTCTTGTCAGTACTGATTTCAAGACATATACATTTCTTGTCAGTACTGATCACAAGACAGATACATTTCTTGTCAGTACTGATCACAAGACAGATAGATTTCTTGTCAGTACTGATCACAAGACAGATACATTACTTGTCAGTACTGATCACAAGACAGATACATTTCTTGTCAGTACTGATCACAAGACAGAAACATGTCTTGTCAGTACTGATCACAAGACAGATACATTTCTTGTCAGTACTGATCACAAGACAGATACATTTCTTGTCAGTACTGATCACAAGACAGATACATTTCTTGTCAGTACTGATCACAAGACAGAAACAGTTCTTGTCAGTACTGATCACAAGACAGATACATTTCTTGTCAGTACTGATCACAAGACAGAAACATTTCTTGTCAGTACTGGTCACAAAACAGATACATTTCTTGTCAGTACTGATCACAAGACAGATACAATTCTTGTCAGTACTGATCACAAGACAGATACATTTCTTGTCAGTACTGATCACAAGACAGAAACAGTTCTTGTCAGTATTGATTACAAGACAGATACATTTCTTGTCAGTACTGATCACAAGACAGAAACATTTCTTGTCAGTACTGATCACAAGACAGATACATTTCTTGTCAGTACTGATTACAAGACAGATACATTTCTTGTCAGTACTGATCACAAGACAGAAACATTTCTTGCAGTACTGATCACAAGACAGATACATTTCTTGTCAGTACTGATAACAATACATATACATTTCTTGTCAGTACTGATCACAAGACAGATACATTTCTTGTCAGTACTGATCACAAGACAGAAACATTTCTTGTCAGTACTGATCACAAGACAGATATATTTCTTGTCAGTATTGATCACAAGACAGATACATTTCTTGTCAGTACTGATCGCAAGACAGAAACATTTCTTGTCAGTACTGATTTCAAGACATATACATTTCTTGTCAGTACTGATCACAAGACAGATACATTTCTTGTCAGTACTGATCACAAGACAGAAACATTTCTTTTCAGTACTGATCACAAGACAGATACATTTCTTGTCAGTACTGATCACAAGACAGATACATTTCTTGTCAGTACTGATCACAAGACAGAAACATTTCTTGTCAGTACTGATCAGAAGACAGATATATTTCTTGTCAGTATTGATCACAAGACAGATACATTTCTTGTCAGTACTGATCACAAGACAGAAACATTTCTTGTCAGTACTGATTTCAAGACATATACATTTCTTGTCAGTACTGATCACAAGACAGATACATTTCTTGTCAGTACTGATCACATGACAGAAACATTTCTTTTCAGTACTGATCACAAGACAGATACATTTCTTGTCAGTACTGATCACAAAACAGATACATTTCTTGTCAGTACTGATCACAAGACAGATACATTTCTTGTCAGTACTGATCACAAGACAGAAACATTTCTTGTCAGTACTGATCACAAGACAGACACATTTCTTGTCGGTACTGATCACAAGACAGATACATTTCTTGTCAGTACTGATCACAAGACAGATACACGTCTTGTCAGTATTGATCACAAGACAGAAACATTTCTTGTCAGTACTGATCACAAGACAGATACATTTCTTGTCAGTACTGATAACAAGACAGATACATTTCTTGTCAGTACTGATCACAAGACAGATACATTTCTTGTCAGTACTGATCACAAGACAGAAACATTTCTTGTCAGTACTGATCACAAGAGAGATATATTTCTTGTCAGTATTGATCACAAGACAGATACATTTCTTGTCAGTACTGATCACAAGACAGAAACATTTCTTGTCAGTACTGATTTCAAGACATATACATTTCTTGTCAGTACTGATCACAAGACAGATACATTTCTTGTCAGTACTGATCACAAGACAGAAACATTTCTTGTCAGTACTGATCACAAGACAGATATATTTCTTGTCAGTATTGATCACAAGACAGATACATTTCTTGTCAGTACTGATCACAAGACAGAAACATTTCTTGTCAGTACTGATTTCAAGACATATACATTTCTTGTCAGTACTGATCACAAGACAGATACATTTCGTGTCAGTACTGATCACAAGACAGATACATTTCTTGTCAGTACTGATCACAAAACAGATACATTTCTTGTCAGTACTGATCACAAAACAGATACATTTCTTGTCAGTACTGATCACAAGACAGATACATTTCTTGTCAGTACTGATCACAAGACAGATACATTTTTTGTCAGTACTGATCACAAGACAGAAACATTTCTTGTCAGTACTGATTTCAAGACATATACATTTCTTGTCAGTACTGATCACAAGACAGATACATTTCTTGTCAGTACTGATCACAAGACAGATACATTTCTTGTCAGTACTGATCACAAGACAGAAACATTTCTTGTCAGTACTGATTTCAAGACATATACATTTCTTGTCAGTACTGATCACAAGACAGATATATTTCTTGTCAGTATTGATCACAAGACAGATACATTTCTTGTCAGTACTGATCACAAAACAGATACATTTCTTGTCAGTACTGATCACAAGATAGATACATTTCTTGTCAGTACTGATCACAAGACAGAAACATTTCTTGTCAGTACTGATCACAAGACAGACACATTTCTTGTCGGTACTGATCACAAGACAGATACATTTCTTGTCAGTACTGATCACAAGACAGATACACTTCTTGTCAGTATTGATCACAAGACAGAAACATTTCTTGTCAGTACTGATCACAAGACAGATACATTTCTTGTCAGTACTGATAACAAGACAGATACATTTCTTGTCAGTACTGATCACAAGACAGATACATTTCTTATCAGTACTGATCACAAGACAAAAACATTTCTTGTCAGTACTGATCACAAGACAGATACATTTCTTGTCAGTACTGATCACAAGACAGAAACATTTCTTGTCAGTACTGATCACAAGACAGATACATTTCTTGTCAGTACTGATGACAAGACAGATACATTTCTTGTCAGTACTGATCACAAGACAGAAACATTTCTTGTCAGTACTGATCACAAGACAGATACATTTCTTGTCAGTACTGATAACAAGACATATACATTTCTTGTCAGTACTGATCACAAGACAGATACATTTCTTGTCAGTACTGATCACAAGACAGAAACATTTCTTGTCAGTACTGATCACAAGACAGATATATTTCTTGTCAGTATTGATCACAAGACAGATACATTTCTTGTCAGTACTGATCACAAGACAGAAACATTTCTTGTCAGTACTGATTTCAAGACATATACATTTCTTGTCAGTACTGATCACAAGACAGATACATTTCGTGTCAGTACTGATCACAAGACAGATACATTTCTTGTCAGTACTGATCACAAAACAGATACATTTCTTGTCAGTACTGATCACAAAACAGATACATTTCTTGTCAGTACTGATCACAAGACAGATACATTTCTTGTCAGTACTGATCACAAGAAAGATACATTTCTTGTCAGTACTGATCACAAGATAGAAACTTTTCTTGTCAGTACTGATCACAAGACAGATACATTTCTTGTCAGTACTTATTACAAGACAGAAACATTTCTTGTCAGTACTGATCACAAGACAGATACATTTCTTGTCAGTACTGATCACAAGACAGATACATTTCTTGTCAGTACTGATCACAAGACAGATAGATTTCTTGTCAGTACTGATCACAAGACAGATACATTACTTGTCAGTACTGATCACAAGACAGATACATTTCTTGTCAGTACTGATCACAAGACAGAAACATGTCTTGTCAGTACTGATCACAAGACAGATACATTTCTTGTCAGTACTGATCACAAGACAGATACATTTCTTGTCAGTACTGATCACAAGACAGATACATTTCTTGTCAGTACTGATCACAAGACAGAAACAGTTCTTGTCAGTACTGATCACAAGACAGATACATTTCTTGTCAGTACTGATCACAAGACAGAAACATTTCTTGTCAGTACTGGTCACAAAACAGATACATTTCTTGTCAGTACTGATCACAAGACAGATACAATTCTTGTCAGTACTGATCACAAGACAGATACATTTCTTGTCAGTACTGATCACAAGACAGAAACAGTTCTTGTCAGTATTGATTACAAGACAGATACATTTCTTGTCAGTACTGATCACAAGACAGAAACATTTCTTGTCAGTACTGATCACAAGACAGATACATTTCTTGTCAGTACTGATTACAAGACAGATACATTTCTTGTCAGTACTGATCACAAGACAGAAACATTTCTTGCAGTACTGATCACAAGACAGATACATTTCTTGTCAGTACTGATAACAATACATATACATTTCTTGTCAGTACTGATCACAAGACAGATACATTTCTTGTCAGTACTGATCACAAGACAGAAACATTTCTTGTCAGTACTGATCACAAGACAGATATATTTCTTGTCAGTATTGATCACAAGACAGATACATTTCTTGTCAGTACTGATCGCAAGACAGAAACATTTCTTGTCAGTACTGATTTCAAGACATATACATTTCTTGTCAGTACTGATCACAAGACAGATACATTTCTTGTCAGTACTGATCACAAGACAGAAACATTTCTTTTCAGTACTGATCACAAGACAGATACATTTCTTGTCAGTACTGATCACAAGACAGATACATTTCTTGTCAGTACTGATCACAAGACAGAAACATTTCTTGTCAGTACTGATCAGAAGACAGATATATTTCTTGTCAGTATTGATCACAAGACAGATACATTTCTTGTCAGTACTGATCACAAGACAGAAACATTTCTTGTCAGTACTGATTTCAAGACATATACATTTCTTGTCAGTACTGATCACAAGACAGATACATTTCTTGTCAGTACTGATCACATGACAGAAACATTTCTTTTCAGTACTGATCACAAGACAGATACATTTCTTGTCAGTACTGATCACAAAACAGATACATTTCTTGTCAGTACTGATCACAAGACAGATACATTTCTTGTCAGTACTGATCACAAGACAGAAACATTTCTTGTCAGTACTGATCACAAGACAGACACATTTCTTGTCGGTACTGATCACAAGACAGATACATTTCTTGTCAGTACTGATCACAAGACAGATACACGTCTTGTCAGTATTGATCACAAGACAGAAACATTTCTTGTCAGTACTGATCACAAGACAGATACATTTCTTGTCAGTACTGATAACAAGACAGATACATTTCTTGTCAGTACTGATCACAAGACAGATACATTTCTTGTCAGTACTGATCACAACACAGAAACATTTCTTGTCAGTACTGATTACAAGACAGATAAATTTCTTGTCAGTACTGATCACAAGACAGAAACATTTCTTGTCAGTACTGATCACAAGACAGATGCATTTCTTGTCAGTACTGATAACAAGACATATACATTTCTTGTCAGTACTGATCACAAGACAGATACATTTCTTGTCAGTACTGATCACAAGACAGATACATTTCTTTTCAGTACTGATCACAAGACAGAAACATTTCTTTTCAGTACTGATCTCAAGACAGATACATTTCTTGTCAGTACTGATCACAAAACAGATACATTTCTTGTCAGTACTGATCACAAGACAGATACATTTCTTGTCAGTACTGATCACAATAAAGATACATTTCTTGTCAGTACTGATCACAAGACAGAAACATTTCTTGTCAGTACTGATCACAAGACAGACACATTTCTTGTGGGTACTGATCACAAGACAGATACATTTCTTGTCAGTACTGATCACAAGACAGATACATTTCTTGTCAGTATTGATCACAAGACAGAAACATTTCTTGTCAGTACTGATCACAAGACAGATACATTTCTTGTCAGTACTGATAACAAGACAGATACATTTCTTGTCAGTACTGATCACAAGACAGATACATTTCTTGTCAGTACTGATCACAAAACAGAAACATTTCTTTTCAGTACTGATCACAAGACAGATACATTTCTTGTCAGTACTTATCACAAGACAGAAACATTTCTTGTCAGTACTGATCACAAGACAGATACATTTCTTGTCAGTACTGATCACAAGACAGATACATTTCTTGTCAGTACTGATCACAAGACAGATACATTTCTTGTCAGTACTGATCACAAGACAGATACATTTCTTGTCAGTACTGATCACAAGACAGATACATTTCTTATCAGTACTGATCACAAAACAGATACATTTCTTGTCAGTACTGATCACAAGACAGAAACAGTTCTTGTCAGTACTGATCACAAGACAGATACATTTCTTGTCAGTACTGATCACAAGACAGAAACATTTCTTGTCAGTACTGGTCACAAAACAGATAAATTTCTTGTCAGTACTGATCACAAGACAGATACAATTCTTGTCAGTACTGATCACAAGACAGATACATTTCTTGTCAGTACTGATCACAAGACAGAAACAGTTCTTGTCAGTATTGATTACAAGACAGATACATTTCTTGTCAGTACTGATCACAAGACAGATACATTTCTTGTCAGTACTGATCACAAGACAGATACATTTCTTGTCAGTACTGATTACAAGACAGATACATTTCTTGTCAGTACTGATCACAAGACAGAAACATTTCTTGCAGTACTGATCACAAGACAGATACATTTCTTGTCAGTACTGATAACAATACATATACATTTCTTGTCAGTACTGATCACAAGACAGATACATTTCTTGTCAGTACTGATCACAAGACAGAAACATTTCTTGTCAGTACTGATCACAAGACAGATATATTTCTTGTCAGTATTGATCACAAGACAGATACATTTCTTGTCAGTACTGATCGCAAGACAGAAACATTTCTTGTCAGTACTGATTTCAAGACATATACATTTCTTGTCAGTACTGATCACAAGACAGATACATTTCTTGTCAGTACTGATCACAAGACAGAAACATTTCTTTTCAGTACTGATCACAAGACAGATACATTTCTTGTCAGTACTGATCACAAGACAGATACATTTCTTGTCAGTACTGATCACAAGACAGAAACATTTCTTGTCAGTACTGATCAGAAGACAGATATATTTCTTGTCAGTATTGATCACAAGACAGATACATTTCTTGTCAGTACTGATCACAAGACAGAAACATTTCTTGTCAGTACTGATTTCAAGACATATACATTTCTTGTCAGTACTGATCACAAGACAGATACATTTCTTGTCAGTACTGATCACATGACAGAAACATTTCTTTTCAGTACTGATCACAAGACAGATACATTTCTTGTCAGTACTGATCACAAAACAGATACATTTCTTGTCAGTACTGATCACAAGACAGATACATTTCTTGTCAGTACTGATCACAAGACAGAAACATTTCTTGTCAGTACTGATCACAAGACAGACACATTTCTTGTCGGTACTGATCACAAGACAGATACATTTCTTGTCAGTACTGATCACAAGACAGATACACGTCTTGTCAGTATTGATCACAAGACAGAAACATTTCTTGTCAGTACTGATCACAAGACAGATACATTTCTTGTCAGTACTGATAACAAGACAGATACATTTCTTGTCAGTACTGATCACAAGACAGATACATTTCTTGTCAGTACTGATCACAACACAGAAACATTTCTTGTCAGTACTGATTACAAGACAGATAAATTTCTTGTCAGTACTGATCACAAGACAGAAACATTTCTTGTCAGTACTGATCACAAGACAGATGCATTTCTTGTCAGTACTGATAACAAGACATATACATTTCTTGTCAGTACTGATCACAAGACAGATACATTTCTTGTCAGTACTGATCACAAGACAGATACATTTCTTTTCAGT
Organism: Ariolimax columbianus; assembly: GCA_036924085.1. Taxonomy (NCBI): domain Eukaryota; kingdom Metazoa; phylum Mollusca; class Gastropoda; order Stylommatophora; family Arionidae; genus Ariolimax; species Ariolimax columbianus. Next base: position 65,755,379 of record JAVGWX010000001.1, on the reverse strand, counting down.
ACTGATCACAAGACAGAAACATTTCTTTTCAGTACTGATCTCAAGACAGATACATTTCTTGTCAGTACTGATCACAAAACAGATACATTTCTTGTCAGTACTGATCACAAGACAGATACATTTCTTGTCAGTACTGATCACAATAAAGATACATTTCTTGTCAGTACTGATCACAAGACAGAAACATTTCTTGTCAGTACTGATCACAAGACAGACACATTTCTTGTGGGTACTGATCACAAGACAGATACATTTCTTGTCAGTACTGATCACAAGACAGATACATTTCTTGTCAGTATTGATCACAAGACAGAAACATTTCTTGTCAGTACTGATCACAAGACAGATACATTTCTTGTCAGTACTGATAACAAGACAGATACATTTCTTGTCAGTACTGATCACAAGACAGATACATTTCTTGTCAGTACTGATCACAAGACAGAAACATTTCTTTTCAGTACTGATCACAAGACAGATACATTTCTTGTCAGTACTTATCACAAGACAGAAACATTTCTTGTCAGTACTGATCACAAGACAGATACATTTCTTGTCAGTACTGATCACAAGACAGATACATTTCTTGTCAGTACTGATCACAAGACAGATACATTTCTTGTCAGTACTGATCACAAGACAGATACATTTCTTGTCAGTACTGATCACAAGACAGATACATTTCTTATCAGTACTGATCACAAAACAGATACATTTCTTGTCAGTACTGATCACAAGACAGATACATTTCTTGTCAGTACTGATCACAAGACAGATACATTTCTTGTCAGTACTGATCACAAGACAGATACATTTCTTGTCAGTACTGATCACAAGACAGAAACATTTCTTTTCAGTACTGATCACAAGACAGATATATTTCTTGTCAGTATTGATCACAAGACAGATACATTTCTTGTCAGTACTGATCACAAGACAGAAACATTTCTTGTCAGTACTGATTTCAAGACATATACATTTCTTGTCAGTACTGATCACAAGACAGATACATTTCTTGTCAGTACTGATCACAAGACAGATAGATTTCTTGTCAGTACTGATCACAAGACAGATACATTACTTGTCAGTACTGATCACAAGACAGATACATTTCTTGTCAGTACTGATCACAAGACAGAAACATGTCTTGTCAGTACTGATCACAAGACAGATACATTTCTTGTCAGTACTGATCACAAGACAGAAACAGTTCTTGTCAGTACTGATCACAAGACAGATACATTTCTTGTCAGTACTGATCACAAGACAGAAACATTTCTTGTCAGTACTGGTCACAAAACAGATACATTTCTTGTCAGTACTGATCACAAGACAGATACAATTCTTGTCAGTACTGATCACAAGACAGATACATTTCTTGTCAGTACTGATCACAAGACAGAAACAGTTCTTGTCATTATTGATTACAAGACAGATACATTTCTTGTCAGTACTGATCACAAGACAGAAACATTTCTTGTCAGTACTGATCACAAGACAGATACATTTCTTGTCAGTACTGATTACAAGACAGATACATTTCTTGTCAGTACTGATCACAAGACAGAAACATTTCTTGCAGTACTGATCACAAGACAGATACATTTCTTGTCAGTACTGATAACAATACATATACATTTCTTGTCAGTACTGATCACAAGACAGATACATTTCTTGTCAGTACTGATCACAAGACAGAAACATTTCTTGTCAGTACTGATCACAAGACAGATATATTTCTTGTCAGTATTGATCACAAGACAGATACATTTCTTGTCAGTACTGATCGCAAGACAGAAACATTTCTTGTCAGTACTGATTTCAAGACATATACATTTCTTGTCAGTACTGATCACAAGACAGATACATTTCTTGTCAGTACTGATCACAAGACAGAAACATTTCTTTTCAGTACTGATCACAAGACAGATACATTTCTTGTCAGTACTGATCACAAGACAGATACATTTCTTGTCAGTACTGATCACAAGACAGAAACATTTCTTGTCAGTACTGATCAGAAGACAGATATATTTCTTGTCAGTATTGATCACAAGACAGATACATTTCTTGTCAGTACTGATCACAAGACAGAAACATTTCTTGTCAGTACTGATTTCAAGAAATATACATTTCTTGTCAGTACTGATCACAAGACAGATACATTTCTTGTCAGTACTGATCACATGACAGAAACATTTCTTTTCAGTACTGATCACAAGACAGATACATTTCTTGTCAGTACTGATCACAAAACAGATACATTTCTTGTCAGTACTGATCACAAGACAGATACATTTCTTGTCAGTACTGATCACAAGACAGAAACATTTCTTGTCAGTACTGATCACAAGACAGACACATTTCTTGTCGGTACTGATCACAAGACAGATACATTTCTTGTCAGTACTGATCACAAGACAGATACACGTCTTGTCAGTATTGATCACAAGACAGAAACATTTCTTGTCAGTACTGATCACAAGACAGATACATTTCTTGTCAGTACTGATAACAAGACAGATACATTTCTTGTCAGTACTGATCACAAGACAGATACATTTCTTGTCAGTACTGATCACAAGACAGAAACATTTCTTGTCAGTACTGATCACAAGAGAGATATATTTCTTGTCAGTATTGATCACAAGACAGATACATTTCTTGTCAGTACTGATCACAAGACAGAAACATTTCTTGTCAGTACTGATTTCAAGACATATACATTTCTTGTCAGTACTGATCACAAGACAGATACATTTCTTTTCAGTACTGATCACAAGACAGAAACATTTCTTTTCAGTACTGATCTCAAGACAGATACATTTCTTGTCAGTACTGATCACAAAACAGATACATTTCTTGTCAGTACTGATCACAAGACAGATACATTTCTTGTCAGTACTGATCACAATAAAGATACATTTCTTGTCAGTACTGATCACAAGACAGAAACATTTCTTGTCAGTACTGATCACAAGACAGATATATTTCTTGTCAGTATTGATCACAAGACAGATACATTTCTTGTCAGTACTGATCGCAAGACAGAAACATTTCTTGTCAGTACTGATTTCAAGACATATACATTTCTTGTCAGTACTGATCACAAGACAGATACATTTCTTGTCAGTACTGATCACAAGACAGAAACATTTCTTTTCAGTACTGATCACAAGACAGATACATTTCTTGTCAGTACTGATCACAAGACAGATACATTTCTTGTCAGTACTGATCACAAGACAGAAACATTTCTTGTCAGTACTGATCAGAAGACAGATATATTTCTTGTCAGTATTGATCACAAGACAGATACATTTCTTGTCAGTACTGATCACAAGACAGAAACATTTCTTGTCAGTACTGATTTCAAGACATATACATTTCTTGTAAGTACTGATCACAAGACAGATACATTTCTTGTCAGTACTGATCACATGACAGAAACATTTCTTTTCAGTACTGATCACAAGACAGATACATTTCTTGTCAGTACTGATCACAAAACAGATACATTTCTTGTCAGTACTGATCACAAGACAGATACATTTCTTGTCAGTACTGATCACAAGACAGAAACATTTCTTGTCAGTACTGATCACAAGACAGACACATTTCTTGTCGGTACTGATCACAAGACAGATACATTTCTTGTCAGTACTGATCACAAGACAGATACACGTCTTGTCAGTATTGATCACAAGACAGAAACATTTCTTGTCAGTACTGATCACAAGACAGATACATTTCTTGTCAGTACTGATAACAAGACAGATACATTTCTTGTCAGTACTGATCACAAGACAGATACATTTCTTGTCAGTACTGATCACAAGACAGAAACATTTCTTGTCAGTACTGATCACAAGAGAGATATATTTCTTGTCAGTATTGATCACAAGACAGATACATTTCTTGTCAGTACTGATCACAAGACAGAAACATTTCTTGTCAGTACTGATTTCAAGACATATACATTTCTTGTCAGTACTGATCACAAGACAGATACATTTCTTTTCAGTACTGATCACAAGACAGAAACATTTCTTTTCAGTACTGATCTCAAGACAGATACATTTCTTGTCAGTACTGATCACAAAACAGATACATTTCTTGTCAGTACTGATCACAAGACAGATACATTTCTTGTCAGTACTGATCACAATAAAGATACATTTCTTGTCAGTACTGATCACAAGACAGAAACATTTCTTGTCAGTACTGATCACAAGACAGAAACATTTCTTGTCAGTACTGATCACAAGACAGATACTTTTCTTGTCAGTACTGATCACAAGACAGATACATTTCTTGTCAGTACTGATCACAAGACAGATACATTTCTTGTCAGTACTGATCACAAGACAGATACATTTCTTGTCAGTACTGATCACAAGACAGAAACATTTCTTGTCAGTACTGATCACAAGACAGATACATTTCTTGTTAGTACTGATCACAAGACAGAAACATTTCTTGTCAGTACTGATCACAAGACAGATACATTTCTTGTCAGTACTGATCACAAGACAGATACATTTCTTGTCAGTACTGATCACAAGACAGAAACATTTCTTGTCAGTACTGATCACAAGACAGAAACATTTCTTGTCAGTACTGATCACAAGACAGATACATTTCTTGTCAGTACTGATAACAAGACAGATTTATTTCATGTCAGTACTGATCACAAGACAGATGCATTTCTTGTTAGTACTGATCACAAGACAGATACATTTCTTGTCAGTACTGATCACAAGACAGATACATTTCTTGTCAGTAATGATCACAAGACAGAAACATTTCTTGTCAGTACTGATCACAAGACAGATACATTTCTTGCCAGTACTGATCACAAGAAAGATACATTTCTTGTCAGTACTGATCACAAGACAGATACATTTCTTGTCAGTACTGATCACAAGACAGAAACATTTCTTGTCAGTACTGATCACAATACAGATACATTTCTTGTCAGTACTGATCACAAGACAGATACATTTCTTGTCAGTACTGATCACAAGACAGATATATTTCTTGTCAGTACTGACCACAATACAGAAACATGTCTTGTCCGAACTGATCACAAGACAGATACATTTCTTGTCAGTACTGATCACAAGACAGATACATTTCTTGTCAGTACTGATCACAAGACAGATACATTTCTTGTCAGTAAAGATCACAAGACAGATACATTTCTTGTCAGTACTGATCACAAGACAGAAACATTTCTTGTCAGTACTGATCACAAGACAGATACATTTCTTGTCAGTACTGATCACAAGACAGAAACATTTCTTGTCAGTACTGATCACAAGACAGATACATTTCTTGTCAGTACTGATCACAAGACAGATACATTTCTTGTCAGTACTGATCACAAGACAGATACATTTCTTGTCAGTACTGATCACAAGACAGATACATTTCTTGTCAGTACTGATCACAAGACAGATACATTTCTTGTCAGTACTGATCACAAGACAGAAACATTTCTTGTCAGTACTGATCTTAAGACAGATACATTTCTTGTTCTGTACTGATCACAAGACAGAAACATTTCTTGTCAGTACTGATCACAAGACAGATACATTTCTTGTCAGTACTGATCACAAGACAGAAACATTTCTTGTCAGTACTGATCACAAGACAGAAACATTTCTTGTCAGTACTGATCACAAGACAGATACATTTCTTGTAAGTACTGATCACAAGACAGAAACATTTCTTGTCAGTACTGATCACAAGACAGAAACATTTCTTGTCAGCACTGATCACAAAACAGATACATTTCTTGTCAGTACTGATCACAGGACAGATACATTTCTTGTCAGTACTGATCAAAAGATAGATACATTTTTTTGTCAGTACTGATCACAAGACAGATACATGTCTTGTCAGTACTGATCACAAGACAGATATATTTCTTGTCAGTACTGATCACAAGACAGAAACATTTCTTGTCAGTACTGATCACAAGACAGATACATTTCTTGTCAGTACTGATCACAAGACAGATTTATTTCATGTCAGTACTGATCACAAGACAGATGCATTTCTTGTTAGTACTGATCACAAGACAGATACATTTCTTGTCAGTAATGATCACAAGAAAGAAACATTTCTTGTCAGTACTGATCACAAGACAGATACATTTCTTGCCAGTACTGATCACAAGAAAGATACAATTCTTGTCAGTACTGATCACAAGACAGATACATTTCTTGTCAGTACTGATCACAAGACAGAAACATTTCTTGTCAGTACTGATCACAAGACAGATACATTTCTTGCCAGTACTGATCACAAGAAAGATACAATTCTTGTCAGTACTGATCACAAGACAGATACATTTCTTGTCAGTACTGATCACAAGACAGAAACATTTCTTGTCAGTACTGATCACAAGACATATACATTTCTTGTCAGTACTGATCACAAGACAGATACATTTCTTGTCAGTACTGATCACAAGACAGATATATTTCTTGTCAGTACTGACCACAATACAAAAACATTTCTTGTCAGAACTGATCACAAGACAGATAAATTTCTTGTCAGTACTGATCACAAGACAGATACATTTCTTGTCAGTACTGATCACAAGATATAAATATTTCTTGTCAGTACTGATCACAAGACAGAAACATTTCTTGTCAGTACTGATCACAAGACAGATACATTTCTTGTCAGTACTGATCACAAGACAGATACATTTCTTGTCAGTACTGATCACAAGACATATACATTTCTTGTCAGTAAAGATCACAAGACAGATACATTTCTTGTCAGTACTGATCACAAGATAGAAACATTTCTTGTCAGTACTGATCACAAGACAGATACATTTCTTGTCAGTACTGATCACAAGACAGAAGCATTTCTTGTCGGTACTGATCACAAGACATATACATTTCTTGTCAGTACTGATCACAAGACAGATACATTTCTTGTCAGTACTGATCACAAGACAGATACATTTCTTGTCAGTACTGATCACAAGACAGATACATTTCTTGTCAGTACTGATCACAAGACAGATACATTTCTTGTCAGTACTGATCACAAGACAGATACATTTCTTGTCAGTACAGATCACAAGACAGAAACATTTCTTGTCAGTACTGATCTTAAGACAGATACATTTCTTGTTCTGTACTGATCACAAGACAGAAACATTTCTTGTCAGTACTGATCACAAGACAGATACATTTCTTGTCAGTACTGATCACAAGACAGAAACATTTCTTGTCAGTACTGATCACAAGACAGAAACATTTCTTGTCAGTACTGATCACAAGACAGATACATTTCTTGTCAGTACTGATCACAAGACAGATACATTTCTTGTCAGTACTGATCACAAGACAGATACATTTCTTGTCAGTACTGATCACAAGACAGATACATTTCTTGTCAGTACTGATCACAAGACAGATACATTTCTTGTCAGTACTGATCACAAGACAGAAACATTTCTTGTCAGTACTGATCTTAAGACAGATACATTTCTTGTTCTGTACTGATCACAAGACAGAAACATTTCTTGTCAGTACTGATCACAAGACAGATACATTTCTTGTCAGTACTGATCACAAGACAGAAACATTTCTTGTCAGTACTGATCACAAGACAGAAACATTTCTTGTCAGTACTGATCACAAGACAGATACATTTCTTGTAAGTACTGATCACAAGACAGAAACATTTCTTGTCAGTACTGATCACAAGACAGAAACATTTCTTGTCAGCACTGATCACAAAACAGATACATTTCTTGTCAGTACTGATCACAGGACAGATACATTTCTTGTCAGTACTGATCAAAAGATAGATACATTTTTTTGTCAGTACTGATCACAAGACAGATACATTTCTTGTCAGTACTGATCACAAGACAGATATATTTCTTGTCAGTACTGATCACAAGACAGAAACATTTCTTGTCAGTACTGATCACAAGACAGATACATTTCTTGTCAGTACTGATCACAAGACAGATTTATTTCATGTCAGTACTGATCACAAGACAGATGCATTTCTTGTTACTACTGATCACAAGACAGATACATTTCTTGTCAGTACTGATCACAAGACAGATACATTTCTTGTCAGTAATGATCACAAGAAAGAAACATTTCTTGTCAGTACTGATCACAAGACAGATACATTTCTTGCCAGTACTGATCACAAGAAAGATACAATTCTTGTCAGTACTGATCACAAGACAGATACATTTCTTGTCAGTACTGATCACAAGACAGAAACATTTCTTGTCAGTACTGATCACAAGACATATACATTTCTTGTCAGTACTGATCACAAGACAGATACATTTCTTGTCAGTACTGATCACAAGACAGATATATTTCTTGTCAGTACTGACCACAATACAAAAACATTTCTTGTCAGAACTGATCACAAGACAGATAAATTTTTTGTCAGTACTGATCACAAGACAGATACATTTCTTGTCAGTACTGATCACAAGATAGAAATATTTCTTGTCAGTACTGATCACAAGACAGAAACATTTCTTGTCAGTACTGATCACAAGACAGATACATTTCTTGTCAGTACTGATCACAAGACATATACATTTCTTGTCAGTAAAGATCACAAGACAGATACATTTCTTGTCAGTACTGATCACAAGATAGAAACATTTCTTGTCAGTACTGATCACAAGACAGATACATTTCTTGTCAGTACTGATCACAAGACAGAAGCATTTCTTGTCGGTACTGATCACAAGACATATACATTTCTTGTCAGTACTGATCACAAGACAGATACATTTCTTGTCAGTACTGATCACAAGACAGATACATTTCTTGTCAGTACTGATCACAAGACAGATACATTTCTTGTCAGTACTGATCACAAGACAGATACATTTCTTGTCAGTACAGATCACAAGACAGAAACATTTCTTGTCAGTACTGATCTTAAGACAGATACATTTCTTGTTCTGTACTGATCACAAGACAGAAACATTTCTTGTCAGTACTGATCACAAGACAGATACATTTCTTGTCAGTACTGATCACAAGACAGAAACATTTCTTGTCAGTACTGATCACAAGACAGAAACATTTCTTGTCAGTACTGATCACAAGACAGATACATTTCTTGTAAGTACTGATCACAAGACAGAAACATTTCTTGTCAGTACTGATCACAAGACATATACATTTCTTGTCAGTACTGATCACAAGACAGATACATTTCTTGTCAGTACTGATCACAAGACAGATACATTTCTTGTCAGTACTGATCACAAGACAGATACATTTCTTGTCAGTACTGATCACAAGACAGATACATTTCTTGTCAGTACTGATCACAAGACAGAAACATTTCTTGTCAGTACTGATCTTAAGACAGATACATTTCTTGTTCTGTACTGATCACAAGACAGAAACATTTCTTGTCAGTACTGATCACAAGACAGATACATTTCTTGTCAGTATTGATCACAAGACAGAAACATTTCTTGTCAGTACTGATCTTAAGACAGATACATTTCTTGTTCTGTACTGATCACAAGACAGATACATTTCTTGTAAGTACTGATCACAAGACAGAAACATTTCTTGTAAGTACTGATCACAAGACAGATACATTTCTTGTTCTGTACTGATCACAAGACAGATACATTTCTTGTAAGTACTGATCACAAGACAGAAACATTTCTTGTAAGTACTGATCACAAGACAGATACATTTCTTGTCAGTACTGATCACAAGACAGAAACATTTCTTGTCAGCACTGATCACAAGACAGATAGATTTCTTGTCAGTACTGATCACAGGACAGATACATTTCTTGTCAGTACTGATCACAAGACAGATACATTTTTTTGTCAGTACTGATCACAAGACAGATACATTTCTTGTCAGTACTGATCACAAGACAGATATATTTCTTGTCAGTACTGATCACAAGACAGAAACATTTCTTGTCAGTACTGATCACAAGACAGATACATTTCTTGTCAGTACTGATCACAAGACAGATTTATTTCATGTCAGTACTGATCACAAGACAGATGCATTTCTTGTTAGTACTGATTACAAGACAGATACATTTCTTGTCAGTACTGATCACAAGACAGATACATTTCTTGTCAGTACTGATCACAAGACAGATACATTTCTTGTCAGTACTGATCACAAGACAGAAACATTTATTGTCAGTACTGATCACAAGACAGATACATTTCTTGTCAGTACTGATCACAAGACAGATACATTTCTTGTCAGTACTGGTCACAAGACAGAAACATTTCTTGTCAGTACTGATCACAAAACAGAAACATTTCTTGTCAGTACTGATCACAAGACAGATACATTTCTTGTCAGTACTGATCACAAGACAGATACATTTCTTGTCAGTACTGGTCACAAGACAGAAACATTTCTTGTCAGTACTGATCACAAGACAGATACATTTCTTGTCAGTACTGATCACAAGACAGATACATTTCTTGTCAGTACTGATCACAAGACAGATACATTTCTTGTCAGTACTGATCACAAGACAGAAACATTTCTTGTCAGTACTGATCACAAGACAGATACATTTCTTGTCAGTACTGATCACAAGACAGATACATTTCTTGTCAGTACTGATCACAAGACAGATACATTTCTTGTCAGTACTGATCACAAGACAGAAACATTTCTTGTCAGTACTGATCACAAGACAGAAACATTTCTTGTCAGTACTGATGACAAGACAGATACATTTCAGAAATTGAAACAATGATGATGAGGGTTGTAGGATCTTGCATGACTGATCCACAGGATCCATTGAAGCAGAACATTTGTTCTTACTCAGCAGACAAGTCGTATCCCAGGTACACAATGTTTAGTGGCGACGGAGACACTAGCAGTTTCAATAAAGGTGTTGAATCCAAGCCTGATAGAAAAAATGGAATGTGTGGGTCATGTTTAGAAAAGTGTGGGTACTCGGCTGAGACATTTTTAGAGTTTCTGAAGGAAAGTCTTTAACTGATGATAACTTTACAAGTGGTAAGGGTAGACTAACAGACAGAGTCATTGATAAGCTACTAGTATACCATGAAAATACCATTTTAGCTAACATAAACAACCTTTAAAAAAGCGAGAAGAGATTTGGGCAGTGCATTTTCACAAGGCTTCAACAGATGATAACCATGCTCATACCTTTTGCAAGGTTGGGACTTGTGTCCCCACCAACAGGCTGTCAGAGATGGCCCAATGGGACTTGTGTTCCAATAAAGAGATTGTTAGAGGTGGCACAGTGAATTACTTTAAACACAATCGAAACCTCCAGTTGCTGCCATGGAGGCAATTAAGCCCATATTCAAAGATCTCTACAAGACAGAATTACTGAGAAAGTGTCTGCAAGGTTACACTCAACATTCTAATGAACCACTGATCAGTTTAATATGGAAATATTATCTTAAAATAAATAATCAAGGACTTTTAACTGTAAATACAGCAGGTGGAATTGTTGTGTGCTACTTTAGTGATGGAGCTAACAGTCTTAAAACAATCTTTCAGGAATTGGACATTCAGTCAATACAATTAATGCATGCATTCTGCGGTTAAAAAGACAGCCTTCCCATACCAAAATTCAATAAGAAAAACTAAAAATGCTTCACTTGATTTAAGAAAAGCCAAGAGACGTAGGGGACTTGTCCAGAAGGAAGAGCAGACACAAATAGAGGATCAGCTGTTTCTTCCTGATAGATACTGAACCCTTTTCAAGTAAACGTGTTTAAATATTTTTATCAATCAACTTTAACGAAAATCAGGCCTGTAATTCACAGTTCCGATGAAAAATTTCTACAATTTTAGAGCGAGAGCTTTTAGTTTTGGTACACGTATAGACCATGGTGTCCTTTATGATATTAAACTCTCCTTTTTTAAAAATGTTATAAAAACAGATAATGCTCTACAAAGTTCCAAAGTGTTGTTATTTATGAGTGTATAATTGCGGGAGCTGTATCTACAGAGCCCATTGGGGTATACATTTTTAGGTGCTTCATGCCATAGGTAGAGATGATATGCACATATTCTGCTGGTTTGGCATTCCTTGAAATGTTGGTGTTAGTGAAATTCATTGCTCAATGAACTGTGGGTTTTGGTTTATTTTTTCTCTTTATTTCATGTTAATTAATTTTTTTTCACACAAAACATAACAATTCATAAAGTGAACTCTGTCCATCATACAATATAAGATATCTGGAAACATATGGTCAAATTTTGAGTCAATAGGTTTGTTGGTTTTTTTAATGTAATTTTTAAAAAAAGAAGACACTTTTTTGGGTCACTTTTAAGCTCAACATCAGAGCATCCACAACCAAAGATGCAGTATAGTGAATAACCTGACAACATTCAGCGACTCATAGTAGGCTGCTTGCATCGGGATCAGCTAACCAGAGCTGACACACCAAATACCACATTCAAGCGACGGCCTTGCAGAAATGCTTCTCTAGTGTTATTTCGCTAAAGGATCGCAGCGGGAAAAAAAACCCGGTACTCAACAACATCCGCTGAAACCGGATGTGTTGTGCCGAATGATATCAGTCTTGCTGTAAACTACGACGCAACGTCACAACGCCTTTTTCAATAGGAAACACCCAAGAAGAAAAAGAAAAAGAAAATTTTTTTTATCACCACGTTTCATTTCACCTCTCTGTCATTAATTTTCCAATGTTCCAATTCAGCGTAGTCTAGGTATGTTTATATGTCTCTTCCTAAGACTATGTTCTTTCCATCAGTCAATCTACAGAGGCATTAGTTTATCTCATGTTCTGTGCTGCACAAATATGTGTGTTCTTATATCTCATCATCAGACACGAAGTATGGTACCGAGTCATATGTTGGTGTGTTATACACTCAGTGATACATACATTGATGTTCAATTATCCGATATGACCTATTTATTTGTTTCACAAGAAACAAATAGTTTTTCTGATATCTATCTATCTATCTATCTATCTATCTATCTATCTATCTATCTATCTATCTATCTATCTATCTATCTATCTATCTATCTATCTATCTATCTATCTATCTATCTATCTATCTATCTATCCATCTATCTATCTATCCATCTATCTATCTATCTATCTATCTATCTATCTATCTATCTATCTATCGATCTATCTATCTATCTATCCATCCATCCATCCATCCATCCGTCTATAAGTCTATATATCTAACTCTGTATCTATCTGTCTGTCCGTCTATGTTCTTTGCACACCAAATATCGCGCATAACGCAGAAACAAATGATCTCCAGTTGGAACGGTGATACGCAACTGTTTTTAGATCTTGATTGGTACTGAGGACCATAGTTGAGCCCTCTCTGATGATTATTTTTCTGAGCGTTTCCTTGGGTCTCCCTCTTTTCCAAAAGTCCCTTGGTGTCCATTCGAGTGCTTGCAATGGAAGATGGTTGTTGTTCATTCTAAGGATATGACCGATGTGTCCATCGTTTTTTCCGGATGATAGTTGACATGTATAGTTGGTTTGTCTTTGTTCTTATCGAGTCATTAGTTATGAACTGGTCCCAGCGTATATTCAATAATTTCCTTAAATATTTTTTTGGAAAGCCATTTAGTTTGTTTTCCAGCTTTTTTGTTGACTTCCATCTTTCACATTCATATGTCTGGACTGATATTACGATTGAGTTGAATAGTCTGAGCTTGGTATGTTTGCCCAGTGTCGTTAATTTCCAGATGTTGGTGATCTGATTAAAAGTGCATAAGGCCAAAGCAATTTTAAAGGGAAATTTCTGCCATATTATCAAATGAATATCATCTTTTAGCATCATGTGCTCCACATATTAGTCAGGTGATTTCATATAACAGAACCACCAACCAAAATACTTGTTTATCGATTCAGCCAAAGACCTTCTTCTGTGTCATGATGTTTAACCATCCTGCATCTTGTGTTGTTCAAGTTCTTTTCCAAAAAAAACATTTATTATTTAATCACTTGTAAAAAAAACACATGTTTTTTTGGTTTCGTCAGGCTATAGAACATTTTCTTGAAAAATATGTACTTTTAAAATCCTTTTGCTAGGCAGACGAAAAGGTCAGAAAAAGGACCACTGGTACAAGAGTGAGTGGAGTGTGCAGAATATGTTGGCGGTTTATAAATAGCTTCCACGCTTATCATCGAGGACTGAAGACCTACTTCCGATGTGTTGCCAAGTGGTCAGGCATGGCTCTAGCCTGTCTACATCTATCTATCCTAACACTTGGAGACGTCATAATCGGTGAGAATAATTATACCGTCCGCACAATTTATTGCTCAGTTTAAACCAACAAATAATTGTACAGATAATACCATAAACAATACTGATTTACTTGATTTAGTTCATTTAGAGCAATGGGATGTAACTGAATCTCTCCAAATATTTCTAGTTTGTGCCGTTTTCGCAATCTCTAAAAAAAATGATGGTTTATTGGTTTTCTGTGAAGTTTTTTGGCTAACTACGTGTTCCACAGCCTACGACTCGTGTTTCATTTCGTGTTCCAATCCAGCGCATTGGTTATATGATCAAAACTATTTCTGAGTACCATATCCATCTTCACTTTGTCTCTGCCATCTTCAGCTGTATTGATTAATGCTGTGTTCTTTATGAGAGACATGTGGTCATTGGTATCTCTGACAATGCACAATTATGTATCCTAAGCATATATGGCGTTTCCTAGTAATTTTGTTGATTCGATTTTACATTTACGTTGAACAGACAATTGTATTCTCTTAGAGGAAAATGAAACGTCGAATAGAACTGAAATGCTGAAATCCAGTCTTATTCTACTAAGACAAAATGGATCGACGAAGAGTATCGAAAGTGTCATATTCTTCTAAAGGACAACCCACTGAAGAGAACTGACGGCTAGAATTATTTTTCTAAGAGAAACGAACCTGCGAAGAGAGCTCTGAAAGTTAAAACATATCGTACAGGAACAACAGAATTTAAAGTATCCTATGAATGGACAATTTATTTTTTGAAGCGATATTGTCTTTCAGTTTGAAGAGCTACTGTTTAGATGTTGTACAGCAATTTCTGTTTATTTTTACCAATACTTTCAGTATTTTAACAAAAGCTTCAACAACAAATAGCTCAAGATAAATCATAATATTTATTACACAATCATTTTCATGATACTTGAACATTTTGCGCAAAGTCAAGCCGGCATATAATACAAACATTTGTATTTTACTAGAACAATTTGTGCTAACTCAAGAATGCGTATTATACACGATTTTTCGTTTTACTAGAACATTTTGAGCTAATTCAAGTCGACATATAATTCACACATTTTCATTTTACCAGAACGTTTTGGGCTAACTAACTCAAGCATGCGTATTATACACGAATGCTGAATTGTGTTAATTCTTCGCTGTCTGTGCCTGTGGTATCGGTTTACAGTGGCTCATCTTACAGACGCACTTGAGAACGTGGACCAGAGTCCTCATGGCTGTAATGCAATGCAATACTCCTCAGTAACCTCACCACTGTAGGGATTCCCATGATTCGGTCTACCCAGCTGTAAATTTGGCATTTGGTTTAGAAAAGAAGAAAGGAAAAAACGGAGAAGAGAGAAATGTCCATGTCATAGATTACATTTACCTTTTAGTAAAGTTATTTATAAAAGTAATGAAATACATTTTACTTATCAGGTTATGGAATGATGCAGGGACTTAGCGGATCAATCCTTGGCATCATGATAGGTGTTGGAGCAGGCCTAGAGATAATTGGAACTTTTCTTTACCAGACCATTGTAAGGAGATTGGGCTTGCCTATGACTGGAGTACTGGCTTTTGGGCTTCTGGTATGTACAGAGTTAACTTGGAATAAGTTGACAAGAATCTGTCAGAAGTAGCATACAATTATAAGGGGCTGCAGTAGAGCTTGATCTCAGATGTAAAGAATTATAGTAAAGCCAAAAACAAGTAAAGATAGTCCCATTAAAGGCAATGCTGTTAAAGTTGAAGGATTAAAAACATTACTGTACTATTGCGCAGCTTTTTAAAAGGAATGACGACCAATTTCTTTCATTGCTGCCTCTCCTTCCCTAATAGCAAGCCAGAGTTCAGTAAGCTGGGTTGACTGCTACGTGTCAATATCGGATATCAAACCCGGTACCTTGGCACTAACCAATCTAAATAAAAAAAACAATATATATATATATTATTATATTAAATATTAATATATGTTGCAATTGCATGGTCTTCGTTCATGAAGAAAGACAACACGATTGTAAGTAAATAGCTAATTGCCAATTAAAAAAGTGACATAATAGTCCGGCTGGTCACCTATTATTAGTGGCCGACTTTTCATCTCACAGTCTTTCAGACAAGCCATTTGTATGCAGAGTGTGGAATATTCTTTTGTGTGTGAAAGCTAGGTTTGGAAACACAACATCATATACGTGTCTATTGTGCTGCCCAAATAGGTAAAGGTATTAACTTCTTTCAACTGCTCTCCCTCCAGCATGATTTATTCTTTGCTAATAATATTACGTTTAAGAATCTTTTTATTCTCTACGTTGATGTTCAGTCCCAATTTGACTGATTGTTTTTTCACCCTATCAAATTTCTCTCGCATTTGGCTCTGACTGAATAGTCAGCGCTAGTGTCAAGTCGGTGCTGCTGTATGGAGCAGAGACATAGAGAACCACAAAGGGCATACATCAAAGACTCCAGTCTCGTTAACAAATGCCTACGAAGGAGAATGGAGGAAACGTGGCAGGACATGGTGAGCAATGAAGACCTATTGGAAAGGTGCCAATAACATCCACCGGAACAATTAATTAAGCAAAGATAATTGGACTGGAAATGTGATATGCTACGCAAGGCACAGTCCAACATAGCCAAACATGTTCTTACTTCGAATGCTCAGCGCACAGAAAGAAAGAGAGAGAGAGAGAGAGAGAGAGAGAGAGAGAGAGAGAAAGAAAGAGAGGTGGGGGAGGGGTAGACCCACAATTACATGAAGAAGAGAATGTGAAAAGGAACTAAGATTACCTGATCAGACCTGGAGAGAGGCAGAAAGAGTAGCCCAGGACCGTGAATGCTTCCGGAATTTTGCCAATGGTATATGCACAGAGAGGAGCGACGGTCTCTGATTGATTGATTGAATAAAAAGCAAAGCGGTTGAGTAACAGAGTGGTAGAGTATTCGCTTCTCTCAACAAAGATAATAGATTTGATTCTCGTTATTGGCACACCTATAAATCGGAATCTTGATTACTGTCTTAGAATGAAATGGAAGCTAGACAGGAAACTGGCCGCCCCACTTCACAAAAAGCGAAGCCCTTGTTCAATGAAGTTTCTAACACTTCATCCCAGACATGAGTGCCTTGGTCATGTTTGAAGAATGGAGGATTGGCGAATACTAAAAGATATCCTTTACGGAGAGCTGACCACGGCAAGCGTAACAAAGGTAGACCATTCCTCAGTTACAAAGATCTTTGCAGGTGTGACCTGAAACCATTGGACATGAACACCTGCAACTGGGAGGAACTTGCCAAAGACAGATCTGGCTGGAGGAAGGTTTTGAGTGTTGGTCTGCAGACAGGGGGAAACAAGATGCCGTAAGATGCAGACTCCAAACGTGTGCGGCGAAAACAAAGGGTAACAACTAACTCCCCTCTGTAGCGTGAAGTCCATTCTCTCTCAAGAATTACAGGATGTCTATTATCTGCCTTTAAAAGGAAACACATCATACAGATAAATAGATCAGATAAGCGTTCTGTACGGTACTTCAACGATAAGTGTTTATTTTATCGGTGCATATGTCTCACCATTATTCCTTCCTTCCAGACAGCTTTTATCTCCCCGTGTGTTATTTCTGTGTGGTTACCTGGCAGTCCATTCGATCTGTCCTTCAATCGTAAGACGCCAAATGTCAATGGAACTCTCAGAGACTGCACAAATGGTATGTCTACAGCACAAACAACATTGTGTCATTAATCATTTAACATATCCATGGATTCTTTTAGTTTATACTGTTAGACAATAAGACACTAGTTTAAAAAGATCGTTTGTTTATATTCTCATTTCCAATGTATTTTCTTTCTGCTGCAAATTCTCTCATTGTTGAATATGGTGGCGTTCGAAATGTGTAGTGCTGGTTTTATTAGTTCTACTGAGATATCTACACTTGTTAGTTCTGTATTTAACATTTTCGCAATAATGCATTTAGGGCTTGCGACGATGGGGTTGGTGTTGCGTCTTTCTAAACTGTGGTTGTTTGATGTCCAGCTGCAGGGCAACACATGGCTGGAAGTTTATAGTTCTCTTTCTTACAGATGAAGTACTGACGTATTTACATGCTTAAAAGTCCAATTACGCCAGAACTTTCAAAGAAATCAAAACAGAATGAACAACGTTATTACAGCTTCAGCCATCATCAACAACATTTACAGGACTTCACAGTTTTTCACACATTCACATAACTAAGAATATTTACATGTTGCGTAGTTTTTTGTATTTCAGTATTGTTGGAGTGGAGCAGAACATAACATTTGTAATTTAACATCTTTCAACACGGCATGTCAGGGATGGAGTAATATAGTGTGCAGAACTAACACAACCGCCATTTAAGGAATTATTTCTCAGATCAACCAAGAATATGTGCACACTACAAAAACAGGCACACGATGGATTTGGGTTGGTCGTGTCCTAGAAGGTGTCCTTAAACTTCCAGAAGAAGTGTCACACTATAGACAATTAAGAAAAGATTAACAAGATGCAGAGCTAGGGCAGCTTAGCCAATAATATGTAATGAATGAACCAGAGCCTGTCTGCGGTACAATCGAAGGTGGTTGTAGATGGTTGCAGCTGCCCTTGAATGCGTCATCAGGCGTGATGGTCCTTGATCGCTTTCCCGATCATGACCAATTACTTAAGCAGATCAAGTACCACTATCGGTATTCCAGCTTATTCTTCTCTGATTTTCAGAATTTGTGATCATCAGAGACTCGCATCGCGTGTTAGTAAGAACAAGTCATAGAGAGAACAATATTTTGAAGGGAAAGTGACATAGGGGTTATAATAGACATACAAAATAGATGAGTGAGCAAGTCCGTGTAGCAGTGAAAAGGGGAAATGCAATGTTCGGTATGATAAACTAACACACATTAAACTTAGAAGCAAGGAAGTGATAGTCAAACTATATAAAGCATTAGTTAGACCTTGATTGGTGTACTATGTACATTCCGTGGCTAAGTGGTTAAGCCGTCGGTCTCGTGATCAGTTGGTGTGGGTTCGACTCCGGACTCCGCACCTCCTAGTCGTCTTGGCTTTGACTTGCCACTGTGGTCGGGCGCGAGATGGTGAGGATAAAAATAAGCTAGCAAAAAAATATATGCCATCATCGTTTGCGATGGACGGCGGCCTTTACCTTTTGGTGTACCACGTTCAGGCTGGGAATACTTATTGTATAGAGCATATAAACATGCTGAAAAGGATACAAAGAAGAGTGACAAAACTGAAAGTGGAATTCTGGATATATGTACTCATAGAAATGAGGAAAGACTCGAAGAAACAGGCACACTGTGGTTTGGAAACGAATGAATTATATATTATTTTAATCACGTTTATAACATAATTAAGCGACATAATAAATTACAATTTTGTCGATGTACAGCCACTACAAAAACAAGAGGACACGGCTACAAATTAATTAAAGAAAAGTCCATCTCAGATATTAGGAAATATATTTTAATTCATGAAGTGATGATTGCTTAGTTGGCATTGTTATAGGAAATAGTGGTGAAAGGGTCAGTTAATGCACTAAAAAATTAATGTTATGCACATAATTATCTTTAGATCAAGATGTGTAGAAAAAACTGGTTGTTTACAGACTCTGCTTAGTTCTCTTAACGAGTATAGAAAGGTTAAGTTGAGTTAATCTCGTTCACAACAAAGCATGTATCTGGACTTTGGCTTTAAGAAAATATGTGTTGGCTTCGTTTTATTCCTGTTATGGCTATTTTTGGTGGCACTGAAGGCTCACCTAATATTATCCTGGAATGAACATCAGCATGCGTGGCCTTTTAGTCGTTTTTAAACACGCGGCAAATATAGGGCCAGAGCAATCTTTAAAGTTTGTCGTAAAATGGAACTAAAGAGGTGTTGTGCATGGGGTAGTCATGTCTGATACATTGATGTAGAAACAATCACTTGGAAAGACTATGCCATATCTTGATACAGTCTCCATAGAAAGTGGTCACTTATTTTACTTAAGGACCAAAAGGAGACAGGACGATGAATATTTGATACAATAGATTCTCGCTGGTTGCTTACATTACCCACCCCAAATTCTCTTCCACAGTTGTGCTATTGATGTTCTCGTTGTTTTTATTCTGTATACATACGTGTGGCGAATGTAAGTTTTGGCGACGGTCCACCCGAATTGCTGCGTCAAATTTGGCTGTGGCATGTTCTGACACAACAATATGCACTTGACTTGGTCTCGGAACATCTTTCGTTAACTTGCATTCTTTTTTAAAAATCGTTGTCCAGTTCTTCACTGTTGTCTTTGACAAACTTTTTTCACCATACACTGCCTGCATTCTGCAATGAAGGTTAACTGGTCGACATCCTTCAGATGTTGGAAAACGAATAATCGCTTGCTGATCAACTCTCGATGGATTCCGTATCTCACCCGCCATGTTTCCAATGGTCTGCTGAAGAACTTATGAGTCGGAGGATAATACAATTTTGCAAATTTGAAGGTTGGTATGTGCTGTTTGCATCATGCGCATCGTACGTATGTTCACTTGGTGCAGTTAGTTCATGTTTCATTTGAACACACCAAAAATCAACCAAGCATGCAAGAAAAGCTGACACAAGCATACAAAAACTCTCAACTTTGGTAGAGAGGACATGACGCCCTGGAAGCTAGCAAAGGCTTTAAGTGTCGAAAACAGGTACAAGCCAACAATTGTAATTGAAAATGAAGGAAAGGTACTAACCGGAAAAAACAAACCAGCGGATGTTCTAATCCACAATGGTGCAGAAACAAAATCCCCACAGACATGAAAGGTACATTAAGAAAGAAATAAACAACATGGAGCACTCAATGCGAGTACCTGAGGAACATCTGATAGTAAATATCACCAAGACAGAACTGGAATCAGCCAATAGTAAACTCATAAAGAAAAAAATCCACTGGAACGGATGACATCACTAATGAAATGGCCTATAACATCTGAGAAAAAGCAAAGAAGAAATTGCTACTCATCTTTAACACAAGCTGGAAAAAGGAACTGTCCCCACAATGTGGAAAGAAGCCAGGACTATTCATATCCTTAAACCAGGGACTGTGTGGGCTAGTGGTTAAGTGACACGGTTCACAACCGAAGGTGCTGGGTTCGATCCCCATCACGGCCGTTACCCCGGGGAAGAAAACCCTTAGAAAATACAGGAGGAACCAGACCCTTACATAAAATGCATGCTGAAGTCGCATGCACTGGGCCGATAGGCGCAAAATAAAAACCACAGTGCAACGCACACCGCCTTGGGGAATAGATAAATAAGGCAAAAGCAAAAAAAAATATATCCTTTAACGTGGTAAGGACAAATGAAGCCAGGCAGTTACACATATTAGTCTAATCAGCTGTGTGGTGAAACTAATGGAACGAATAGTTAACACTAGAATAACTTGGCACATGGAATCAACAAATTTACTTATCCCCAGCAAGCAGGTTTTCGTAGAAATAGATCGACCGAAGATCAGGTGAAATATATCTCACAAGATACAGAAGATGCATTTGAAAAAAAAAGGAAAACACTAGCAGTCTGGATAGATCTAGAAAAAGCCTTTGATAGAATATGGAAGAGCGGGTTAAAACTCAAACTACTGAAAATGGGTATCTTCTTCTTCTTCGTCGTACGCAGTCAGACAGTAACCATTATTTTTTCGAAAAAAGCGGCGGTCATCCTGAGGCTGTCGACACTGCCATAGAGCTTATCTTGGGGCTCCACTGGTGATGGCCACATCTGCTCTCTCTGATCCTCGTATGTCGGGCAGTTCTGCAGCAGATGCTCAGCGGTCATTTTCCCGGTACCACACGGGCATTAGTCGGTACCACCTATCTTCAATTTGTTGAATAGGTGGTACCTCAGTCTATTGTGGCCAGTGCGAAGTCTGAAGACAACGACCTGCTCTCATCTGTTCAACTGGTAATAGGCATCGTTTTTGGTGTAGTCGGTATGTTCAGTTTCCCATTTGGTCATGTATCTGGCTTTGATAAGCCGTTTTGACTTTTCGTACGTCAAACTAGTATCGATTTGTGGTAGTCTTGCACCTTCTTTTGCCAGTATGTCTGCCTCCTCGTTGCCTTGGATGTTGCAGTGTGATGGGACCCACTGTACCACTACCTTTTTTGGTGCGGACTGCTGGTATAGTTGACAGAGTACTGCTCTTAAGTCATTAAGCTCAGTGCTTTTCTGACTTTTTAGCGCCGTGACTACGGTCAGAGCATCGGTAAGCAGGACTATATGGCTTTCATTTTCTTTATGTGTCACCATTTCTTCCACTGCCGCCTTCAGTGCCTCTGCCTCCGCTCTGAAATTGCTTGTGTACTTACCAGTAGCGAATGACAGTGTTATTTTTCTGCCATTTGGTAGGTTCAGGAATGCTCCTGCCCCTCCGTTCTGTGTAGTGTTTGTTACAGAACCGTCGGTGTATGCATGGGTCCAGTCCATGCTTAGGTAGTTTTTCGATATAAAGCTTAGGGTAGTATCTCTCCTTTCTTTTTCAGTCTGGCAGTTTTTGTTTCCAATACCTGGTATATTTTCTACCACCTCTGGAAATATATCCTGCCTCCAGGTAGGTTTTCTTACAGTAGTGATGGGCTTTGGTGTTGTTAGTGCGTTTATGGGATCGTCGTGCATCTTTGCTTTGGCTATTTCTGCAAAGTTTCTCGGCTTAAGTTTCCCATTTCCCAAATTGTTTAGTCTCTGGTGCATTGGATGGTCAGCCAGTCTTCGCAATTTCTCTGACTGCAGCTGGGCTCTGCAGTCTCTTCTATCGGTCATGGATTGCAGTTTTGTAATCTTTTCAAGTTCTACAATTGGCGTTGACTTCATGCCTCCTGTTATAACTCTCATGGCTTGGTTTTGAAGTTTGCTAACTTTATCGAAGTTCGCCTTTGCTGCTGTTGTCCAAGCCGTAATGCGATTGATTGAAAGCGAGAATATTGTACATGTGGTTTTCTCCTCGTTAATTTTGACCAGAAATGAGTTCGCCCGCGATGTTAGGGCCTGCTGCATCCGATTTCTTGCTATGGTGAGATTCGTTTCAGAGGTCCACATAGCCAGATCGCTTGCAAACATTGAGCTATGGACTCTTCTTGGTATATTCTCTGTAATGTCGTTTATATACACCTGGAAGAGTGTGGGTGACAGTATTCCCCCTTGGCATACTGCCTGCTCGAGTGTCACCTTTTTGCTCATCTGCCCTTGTACTTGGACTCTGGCCGTTCTTTTTTTGATTTAGTGGTTGATCCACTTGTACATTCTCCCACAAACTTCACTTCTCCTTAGCTTGACTCTAAGTCCATCTTTCCAGACTTTGTCAAATGCCTTTTCCAGGTCCACCCAAACCGCTACTGTGTGTTTCTGCGCCTGGTAGGCATCTTCTATTTCCTGGGCTATGATGATGACCTGGTCCTAAGTGGATCTGTGCTGTCTAAAGCCGGCTTGCTGTGGAATTAGTATCCGTTTTTTTCCCAGATGCCACATCAGTCTGGTGTTTATCATACGTACCATCAGTTTGCCGACACAGCTCAGTAGGCTGATAGGCCTGTATCCATTTGGATCTGTTTTGTCCTTTCCTTTCTTTGGTACTGGTACAAGTACTGCGTCTTTCCATTCCTGGGGTACAATACCCCTTTTCCAGCTTTGGTTCAGGACTGATAGCAGTTTCCTCTTCGCTGTTTGGCCCAGTCCCATCAGCATTTCGTTTGTTATCCCGTCTTTTCCGGGAGATTTCCTTTTTTAAAATATTCTCATGGCCTCTTCCATTTCACTCATAGTTAATTTGGCTATCATATGCTCTGCTGGGGCCGTATTGATGTTGAAAATGGGTATAACCAACAACATGTACAAGTGGATCAGTGAACACCTAGATAGTAGGACAGCAAGGTTACTACTCAAAAAGACGCCTCACCACAAATAGGAAAATGGAACAAGGAGTGCCACAAGGTGGAATACTCTCACAGATGCTGCTCCTCATATTTATCAATGATATTATCACAGAAATCTCTAAAGGTGCACAGTGCAGTATATGCAGATGGCTGGCTTGGCATTATGGACATCCTAAGAGTCTATGTCTGTAGCTAGAAACTAAATAAAATAGAGCCATAGACAAAGAAATGGCAAATCAATTAAATGAAACTAAAACCACGTACACTATCTTCTAGCTGTCTCCCAATCCCCCAGAAGTGATTCTAAAAGTAAATTCCCAGACTCTCTTCTTGACATAATTCCAACTTATCTAGGAATAAAAATGGACCCACGGCTGACATGGACAATCCAGATTTTTTAAAAAGCCACCAACAATCTAAGAACAGAATTGCCATAATGAGAAAGATATCAGGCTCAACATGGGGAGCTAACATAACACCTCAAATAAACTGTACACAGGTTATGTGAGACCAGTGCTAGGATACAGGATAGTGGCATGGTCCACAGTAACAAAAAGTAACTTCCAAAAAATTAATACAACTCAAAATCAAGGTATACGTATCATAATTAGAGCTATGAGAACAACACCAATAAATCCAATAAAGAACATCACAGAAATCGAAAGTTTGGAGATGCGCAGACCAAAAAACGCACCAGCAATGGGAGAAGTTCAAACGAATGCCAGATCACCCAATATATGACAGGATAAATCGCATGGGAAAAGGGAGATTAAAGAGATGCCACTTCATATAAAAAGCAAAAGAACTTGTAAGAGCGGACCAAATTATAAGTCAAGCAGTGGATACATAT
This sequence comes from Ariolimax columbianus, assembly GCA_036924085.1. NCBI lineage: Eukaryota > Metazoa > Mollusca > Gastropoda > Stylommatophora > Arionidae > Ariolimax > Ariolimax columbianus. The sequence goes on along the minus strand of JAVGWX010000001.1, from coordinate 65,730,353 downwards.
CTAGAACAAACATCCCAAATTCCACCATGGAAAAATGCCAAGTTCCCTGAGATGGTAGAAACCATAACGAGAATAGGGAAGATGGGAACTCAGATAGATTTAGAAATGAAATTTATCACAGAAGAATATCTTAGGAGAGTATATCCACCAGATGTATGAATACACGTATATACAAATGGCCCATCATTACAATGCCACATCCAATGGAGACGGTGGGGTCTATTACAGACTGAGGAACGGAGATGAAAACTCGAGTATTAACAACGGGAACAATAACTTCCTAGCAGAAGCAGAGGCACTGAAAGCCGCAGCTGAGCTTGTAATCCAAGATACATATATCTTCCAAGAAGACAGAGTAGTATTCATGTCAGTATTAGCAGCGATAAAACAACACAAAGATGAAGATCTCGAACAATGTAGGTTCTCCCTAACACAACTCTCAGCAGAATACCCAAGGTTGGTCATACAGTGGTTCCAACCCCACTGCATTATTGAAAGCAACGAAGCTGCAGACAAAACTAGTAAAATATGGAGGAGCATCCCCACAAACAGACATAGCATCACATATGAGGCCAAGATCATAATTAAAGCCAACAACAGGGGGAAATGGGCTAAGCAAGACCTCGACTTTCGAAAAGAAGACAGCTACTGTAATTGAACTAGAAATGAGCAAGTCATCATCTTCAGACTGAGAACAGGGCATAACAGACTCAAGGGTCATCTTTACAACACAATGAGTATTGAGAGCTATGACAAGTGTCCATGTGTGGAGCATATCACAACCGTGGAACACATCCTGCAAAGCTGCATGCTTACACAAAAAAGAGACAGCATAAGATTTTATCCTTGACGATATAGTAGGTCCTTACCGGTTTTCGGGACCCGACTTGGTGACCGACATCCAAGCCGCTACATCACACGCTCTTCGAACTTTACACATTGCCCTGTTTTAGCGATAACCCCGTGGCCTCTCCCTTTAACTACCTCCTGTGTGTGTGTTGCTAGTTATCATCTCGCCTTTACTGTTGTTTTTCGTATCTGAACATTTTCCCCATAATTCTAAAATTTGATAAGAAATTCTTAGTCATCGCTTGTGTCACTCCAGGAAACGTACACCAAAGCGCTTGCTAAACCTATGCCCTAGTGGCTTAAATACAATGTTGTTAATTGTGCAGCTAGGCGGAAGCTTGATCCATGTGCAGGTTATTTCAGTGGACGCTGATTTCGTGATTGGTAGAAAGTTCTTGCTATATCCATTGCTTTTCTGTATCGGCTCTTTTGTTCCGTACTGCAATCATTTCGGCTATATTATTAACGTTGACCCAGTCATCCTCCATGAGAAGATGTGGAGAATTACTGCTATCTTGTACTCCTTCACAGGCAAACAAATTTTAGATCCAGAACTATCGAGGTGTTGCCTCGACGGATGTATTGCCGTCTCGTCCACACATACAGACAGAATGTTGACGGAATCGGACCCTACGCGGTTCTATATTCAACTCTACAATTATCTCTGGAATGTGCTATGTTACTGAAGCATGGCCACTTTCAAAAGCAATAGAGAACAAACTGCGAGTGAGCCAAGCTCTCTTGGGAGATGCATGACCGGCCTTACTTCCCGCTACAAACGCATTCAAAATACTTTCACAATTCCGACCTACAGCCATTATCACTGGCTAGCGATGCAATTGTTGATATCTAAAAAGATAAAACATGGATGGGCAGGCCACATTCTCAGAAAAAACAATTAAAGAAACAAAAAAAGAAAGAAGGAAAGAACACGTCAACATCATTCTAGTACCATGGAGATGGAAAACGACCGATAGAAAAACCTCTAATGCTTTTGTCAGACTCCATTGCACTACCATAATTAAATCCACGATACGTTAAAAGGAAAGCTTATTACCAACTGCTCTACGACTCCCCAGGGTAGAGATCATTGGAGACACAAGTTGGGACCCCTAGCAATACAACTCAAAATTGAGGAGCTGGTCGTCAAGTAAATAATATTATTATCAAAGTGCTCTTAAAGTTTAAAAACATGTTATTGGTTTGGCAATTAAATGCTACTAACATTATTTTACTGTTAATTAAGGTAGCCCCCAAAAAGTAATGACTGCCATTTGGATTCAAATGTTGGTTTTGTTTTTGTACGAAACTAGTCTAAACCTATTTATTCACTCCTCAAGAAATTTATCGGGTAGGCGACTGTAGAGGCTTTTTCTATATTCTGGGGCGTACTGAAGAAGGTGGCAATGTCGATACCCACATCGATGACCTGGCTGCTGTAACACATTGTAACACCCAGACAACTTGCGTGGGCTAGATCAGCATGTTGCACCTGACCTTGACACTATATTTCGCGCCCTGGAATGCCACAGGTTACATTGAACGAATTCTTAGCTTTTACGAAGTGGAATGACAAGTTCCCTTTTTAGTTGTCTTGTCTGCCCAAAATTTAACTATGTACCTCTTAGCTGTTGTTGTTGTTGAATGCTCATACTGAATAGGATTACTCTTTTTTTTGCGCCATGGAAATGACATTAAGTGGCAGGTTGTCGTAGCTTTCCTCACATCCCGAGCGTGCTGATAAAGGTGGACGGGGGTCTTCCAGGCGGTTTTGCTATGCTTAGCTTAATCTGCGTATCGCTCACTACTACGGAGATCACGTCAATCCCTGTTTTTGTTAGCCAGACTGTCACGAAAACAGCCCGTTTCCAGGAAGGGCTGCGAGGAAGCAGAAGTGAGGGTCTTGATCAGTATATTTTGCCTGACCGTGACTAACATGTGGGATCAGTATTTTGTGTCTTGAGCAAGAAAAAGTCATGTCTGCCTATCTCGTGCCAATAGTTCAAGCTCTGCTTGCGAACTCTTTTTTCAAAGTTCTAAAGTGTTTTAAGCTCTTAACCATGCGTGTCTTGGTACGCACCTACGTCTTTAATTTAATTTAATTTAATTTAACGTCTTTCTACTGGTTTAGAAGATACCGCAGAGTCTGTATTAAATTATTCCATTTACATTTTCTTGCTCTAAAAGCTATGCGCATCCAATCTATTCTTAAATGCACTTGTCTCCACTACTTCCGGTGGCAATGCATTCTAAACATTAACCACTCTCTGCATAAAAAATAATTTTCTAATATCTAATCTGGACTTTTTTAAAGTTAATTTGTAACTATGCCCTCTTGTTCGTGTAGGTGGTCGTATATTGAAGAAAAAAATTGTTATAATATAATTTATCCTTTCCTTTGATTATCTTATAAACCTGTATTAAGTCACCTCAAATTCTTCTCTTTTCTATACACTGTAGGCCGAGTTTTCTGAGTTTCTTAATAACTATAATTCCGGACTTCCACTTTTCTACGGCAGTCGTTCCAGAAAAATGCAAGACTACCACAAACAGATACTAGTATGACGTACGAAGAGTCAAAACGGCTTATCAAAGCCAGATACATGACCAAATGGGAAACTGAACATACCGACTACACCAAAAACGATGCCTATTACCAGTTGAACAGATAAGAGCAGGTCGTTGTCTTCAGACTTCGCACTGGCCACAATAGACTGAGGTACCACCTATTCAACAAATTGAAGATAGGTGGTACCGACGAATGCCCGTGCGGTACTGGTAAAATGACCGCTGAACATCTGCTGCAGAACTGCCCGACATACGAGGATCAGAGAGAGCAGATGTGGCCATCACCAGTGGAACTGCAAGACAAGCTCTATGGCAGTGGCGACAGCCTCAAGATGACCGCCGCTTTTTTCGAAAAAATAATGGTTACTGTCTGACTGCGTACGAAGAAGAAGAAGAAGAAGAAGAAGTTCCAGAAAAAGAAACTTTCAGGTAATACGATGAGTATCAGGAGGTTTTCCTAATGTATGCCATCACCACAAGCTCCCCTGGAGTATCTCTGGTTATCTGTTGTGTTTTTTTAAAGTTACTTATCACAGCATTTCAACTCTTCCGAACTAGCAATCCGTTACTGAAGTTTAAAATATAAAAGAAACAATATTAGGTAGCTAATAATATTTTCCCGATGGTAAAACATCACCCAAGATTTACCCAGTCTAAAAAAATGGATACCAGAATTATATGCAAAAGTAATGGCGTGATGTTGACCGCATCATAGTGTGCAATTGGTCAAGGCAAATTTAATACTGAAATCATGTTCCCAGTAAGCCACACTGGCCGGAAATGTAATGATCTTTCTTTTTTTTTGTTTTAAATAATGTAATTAATGTGCATGTAAGATTAGAAACTACGTTATGTTTCTATTTACTGTCTCTACTTCCCCAGTTGAGGCGGTAATGTTTTTTTTCAGACCGCAATGGCTCCAGGGTCGACCCAGCCTTAAATGGGTACCGGTTCACTCCGGGAAAAAAAAGCGGCGAGGGAGAGGAGATGGCTACCGCCCTCATATAGCCCAGCCTTTGAAATGTGAGATCGCTAACACCTCACACCCCTACGGCAGTAATGCTATGGGATACTTTACTTTACTTTACTTCACTTTACTTCGGTACAGAAGCATAAGGCAGCCACTGCTAGCGATATTTTTAGAAGCCGTTCCAAAATATTTTTCGTTAAGAAATACTTGTTTCGTCTTCGTCTTCTTCTTCTTCTTCGTCTTCTTTTTTGTTCTTCGTCTTCTTTTTTGTTCTTCGTTATCTGTCATTAAATTGATGTTTGTAACATTGTCTGGTAGTTTACAGCGAGTCTATGATACCTGCGGATTTCGAACTAACACATTGTGTTTCAGCACATTTTTGTTGCCAGGTTTGTCTTCCCTCGTCGATTTCTAATCTCTTAGCCAGGCTGCATGGTTGCAGTCTATTTCTAGTTTCGGGTCGCTGGCCGCTTACAGATCATTCACTGTTGCATCATCGCCCCCAAATGTTTTTTTTTCTTCTTTCTTTTTTTTTTTTGGGGGGGGGGGGGGTAAAATTATAACCTTGCCTGCACACTCTTGACGATGTAAGGACAAGCGATATTTATTGATAAACCGTATTTAAGCTTCCCGAGTGGTCCGCTGGGGTCTTTGTGTATGACAAGGACATGAATAGTACCACTGCCCCACAAAGAACATGTCGTAAGAGACGACTGTGTGACATGGCATAACACCGACAATGGTTATGTGGTTTGTTTAGAGCAGCATAGATGGCGCCTAACAGGCTGCGGGTCTACTTTGCTCTAGTATTTGAGTCTATTAAGATGGACTCACACATCGGTTAAACACTCTCCGCTGCAAGTGCCCCAACGTATGGAGTAATAGGCTGCTCAAGCCTAGCCAGCTAAGCAGGAAATCATCCTACCGGCGTCACCCAGCTCATACCAGAGCTGGAAATTGCACAAGTGCATCTTCCACAGTAGAAGTGCAGGTCGACTAAGAACTATATAAGCTCCCATAAATGGTAGTACATGTCGCAATGTCAGTTTCGCAGAGTATTAATGCATGAATAACTACAAAAACTAAACGTATGTTATTTAGAGACAAGCACATACAATGGAAGACAGAACAACTCAGATCAATCAATCATTGGCACGATGATGGCAACCCTCACAGCAAACATGACATTATGTGACGATGACGTGTTACATCCCGGCAAAGTTTCTAAAATCTCAGTTTGGGTCGCAGTATCCGGCTTTGCATTGTCTCGGTGTGGTATGTGTTAAACATAGATTTATCACTTTTTACTCACAGCACCATATCTCATTCATTCTTAAAAAAACTTCGACAAAACAGCTAGCAGAAACGATGTAAGACAGAACGTCGCAAAAATTCAGATAAAACTATAATTTAGAAGAAAACTATATTTGTTGACATGCATGATCAAAAGTACAGCTTCGTCCTGTCCTACGACATCGTCACGTTCCAAAAAATATGCAAAATGCCGTAGAACTGCTATCAGAAATATTTTGCTCTTTAAAATCACTTTTTTCTCTCCTTTCCTTTACTTTTCAACCCATTCCAGTAGAGTGCAATAAATATGAACTCTATCACTATTCACAATAGCTCTATCATTATTCACAATAACCGAATCATTTGCCACAATTAACTTCACTATTATTAACAGTTAAATCCGTCATTATTCACAAATAAAACCGCCATTATTATTCACAATTAACATCATCCTTATTCACAATTAATTTAAATGTAATTCGCAATTAACTCCATCAGTATTCACAATTAATCTCATCAATATTCACAACGATCTTCATTGTTGCTCATATTTTATTAGGTAGCATGAATGGAAGGCACGAGGATAATCAATGTCAAAAGTTGATAGAAGCATAAATAGGTACGGCTCAATTATTGCACCAGGGCAACAATGGAATGAAACATACGTTACGGCCATAAGACCTTTGTCAAGAAAACAGAACAAACGAAAACACGTACTAAAAACACTAACAGCAATGAGAATGAGTTTGAAAACGGTCACAATACGACTGGGCAACACCGTACGGTTAGTAGCTGTTACCTTGGGTCTTATTGTAGCCGAGATCGGTCTCGTTGTCTTTGTTGTGTTTAGTATGGATTTTTTATTTGTTTTCCATCTCTGGTATGTTTTTGGTTCGACTAAAGGTTTCCTTTCTCTCTCTTGGATCCAAAATACGAATCAACTAGACGTGTGTGATTGCTATCCTCCTGTACGGTTCAGAGACTTGTACTCTACTAAAACAAGACATATCAAGACTGGATGCCTTTCACATGCGCAAATAGTGACGCACCCTCGGTATCCGATGGCTCGATCGTGTCCGTAATGTCGAGGTCTCTGCAATGACGAATCGTCCTTCCATCTCTTACACTCTGGTCCGCCGTCGCCTGTCTGTGTCCGGACATGTGGTTCGACTGGACCAGGAAGTTCCGGCTCATCAGATCATGCTTAAATCAGTTACGCTTGAAAACAGTCTCCAACTGGCTTGCTGGAGGTGTGGGGGAGGTCACATCCGTTCTACATGGCTCCGGCAGAAGCAGTCTCTCCTGCAGCCCTGGAGGAGGTTTGGCTACAAGCCTCATTAGCTGACATGGTAGTGGTCGACCGACGCTGCGGGTTTTAGATGCCCAGGCACAAATTATTATTATTTATGGATTCTACTGCCGGAGTCAGGGCCTTTCCTCACCAGAATATATTCCTTTAGGTGATTTCAGAACGTACTGACCTTGTGTATTGATGCTTGTTTGTATCTGTTTGTAATGTGTTCCACTTTGGCAGTTTTGCAGTACGCTAGTTTTGCCAATCCTTTCTGTACGTTATGTTTCTTTCTTGGTGCGGTAATTGAAACATACTTTTTTTATGTTTACAAAATGTACTCAATCATTCAAAATTACTTCCGTTATTAATTGTTTATAAAACTAATTCCAACTTTTAAAAAATAATGAATTTAATTCATCACAATTCACCTTATCATCATTACACACACACACAAAATCAATATTTAAAATTAACCTCGGCAATATCCCGAACATATTTGATCAACATTTAGTCTTTCTTCTGAATACCTTTCAGGTGCAAGTATTAGCCACTTGAGTGTTATTCAGCTTTTCCTTGAGAACGTGCCTGTCGGAGAGAGAGGAATCATTCACGGGTTCCAGTTTTCACTGAATTATATATTAAACTTCTTTAAGTTCATCCTTGTAATGATCTTTCCACTCCCCCAAGAGTTTGGAATTTTATTGTTCATCGGCTTCGCCTGTACATGCATAAGCTGGATCTTAATGGGCGTGAACGCAGTCACACTAGCCCGCCGAAAAGATTTGACAGGTTACAGAGATAAACAAAGGAATTTGGAGTTGCATGAAAATAAAGACAGGATAGGTTTTTCGTGTGCTTCTTGATTTGCAAGAACTAAAGATGCTGAGTTGCAGCACTTGTGTACAATAATGTATGAAATTATTAAAATGCCATTCCATCACCTTCGGCCCCTTTGGTCAATTTCATAAGTCAATTAAAACATCCATAATTAATATTCCTTTAACGCGTTTGGATCGTCACCGTGCCATGGTGAAAAAAAATCAACCCACAAAATCCTCCACATTTCTCCATCTCCCGCCCTACGAACGAGTGTGGGAAAATAATGTCCTGTCTAGTCGTTGATATTTTCAAATAATTTTGTTTTTGTTTTTACTTTTGCCTTATTTTTCAATTCCCCAAAGCGGTGTGTGTTGCACTGTGGTTTTTATTTTGCACCGGTCGACCCAGTGCATCCGACTTCAGCATGCATTTTATGTAAGGGTCTGCTTCCTCCCGCATTTTCTAAGGGTTTGCTTTCCCGGGGTATCGGCCGGTGCTGTGATGAGGGTCAAACACAGCACCTTGTGACGCGTGTCACTTACCCACTCTGTCCCTTTTTTTTCAAATAATGCTTTTCGTTGTCCTGCCTGCTACCTTCCGATTTCATCTGTTGCCATTAATATTATTTTTGATACGGAGTCATGCCTGATCACATGCTCAATATACGGTTGATGGGCCATACATGACAGTTTATATAAGCGATATCGCTTTATTGTAAAAGCTCCGAAAAGTGAATATCTTACGAGATGTATTTGGTGCATTAATGCAGATGACACCACATGAGCATATTCACTTAGATAGTAGTTGACAATTACTTTTACCAGAGTTCTTCTTCTACAGCGAGTGTTCTCAAACTCCGGCTATCAAGTCCTGAGTAGGGCTTAGCATGCAGCAAGATGTAGCCAGGAGAACGGAATTCGTTGTGTCGTAGTTGACAGCTTGAATACGATATTTGCATCTTTCGGTCCGACACATCCGATTCAACTTGGTATTTGTGGGTACCAGGTAAGCCATCCCTCTTGGATCCCTTCTCTGTAGCTTGCTGTAGCCTGTTATCATATATCTCCAGGTGGATGTGGAGAAGGGTCTTGCAGCTCTGGGTCGCTGACCCTGTTGTAACAGTCAGTTTTGGGCCACTGATCGCTACAGCTGATACACTGCTCAGCATATTGAAACCTATGATTTATACATCCAATTAAATTACTATTTGTGTTTGAGCTGAGAAGAAAAAAACATCTCAATTGCTACATTTTGTCTCCGGACTGCAGCAAGATCTCCGTCTCCTCCTACTCCACCCTCGCGCCCCTAACCTTCCCTGTTTCCCCCTTGTGTGCCCCCGCCCCTCCGCCTCCGCCCCCAGTTCTAAGATTTTGTTATCTGCGCAGCACATCACTAATGAAGGAAATTGTCATTTAAAAAAACAACCTGTATAAATCACGTTTTACGGTACATTTTCTAAAAACAGTATGTTACAGACATGGACCCTGACCAAGAGCGAACGATAACGCCACATGAAGTGACGTGCTTGCAAAAAGCAGATGACGACAACAGAAGACAGAGCGTGAAGTGAAGATATCCGATAGAAAGTGATGGTACCATGCCGTGCATGACAGAGAACTATGGTTGGGCTATAAGACAATAATGTCTTCTAACCTTCTTGCCGTTCTAGCCTGTAAAAATAAACAAGCAGGACTTTATCTTCTCATTCTTTCTATTCAGCTCTTGTCGTGAAAATGACGTTAGTACTTTGGTCTTAGCTTTCCGCGTGATTTAGACATTTGCACCTTTAGACCTGTCACATCCGATTTTAGCTGGCGTTTATTGGACAACATTAATGACCAACAACGTTTCAACAGCAGAATAAAAGCAAATTGTCAGCAACTCGAAGTGGTTGACCGTTTAATATATCTATTGTCGATTGTCAGTGATGAAGTATCAAAATGTGAGATTTTGGCCAGAATAGCACAGACAATAGCGGCGCTTGCACGGCTCAACAAAATCTAGCAGAATAAACGATTAGCACTATGCACGAAAATCAGATCAATGCGTATACTAGTCCTGTCAATATTCCTCTATGCTTATGAGACATAGACAGTTATAGCTGACCTTTAGCGAAGGAAACAGGCCTGGGAGATAAGATGTTTCCAAAGACTTTTAAACGTCAAGAACAAAGGTCGAGTTACAAATGAGGAAATACAAGATTGAATTACAACAGCAATAGGGTCCTTTGAAGACTTCTTGGCAACTTTCAAAAGAAGGAAACTTGCTTGGTACGGTCACATATCGAGATCAAATGGTCTTGCAAGTACGATCCTCCACGGAAAGGTGCAAAGCAGACGACGAAGAGGCCGCCCTAAAAAGAGGTGGGTGGACAACATAAAAGAATGGACCAATCTCCTAACAAAAGAGGCACAAGCAGCGGTCGCTGACAAAGACGGGTGGCGTGGGGTTGTAAGGATGTCTTCATGTGTGCTCCACAACCTCACCAGTTACGGGATGAGCTGACCTAACCTGACCTTATAGGATAACGGCTTTGCCTTCAAACTGCGATCCCTATTCTCTTAGCCAGATAACACCATTGCATCCTGTTTCCAAGGCCCTCACTTGGAGACGGAATAGGATTTTCTTCAGCTATGGTTCGCTGACCCCGATGCTTGCAGATAGGTCTGAGTTAGTTGCTAGCTGCTGTCCGCTCATTCATCGCTGCATCTTCAACCCCCAATAGTTTGTTCTCATGATATTTCTTTGATTTCGATGTTTTTTTGGTGTTTAGGTCATACGAACACCGTTATTATTGTTTCTCTAGCATCACACTGAGCATGTGGTTGACTTATTTACAGACAATTTGATCCGCAGCGTATAAAGGGAGATTTTATCAATCTGTTTTACATTATTGGTCTTAGCCATCGAATGGAAAACATAAGGACCGAATAGATTACATTCTAACACAACATAGCTGAAGGCCAGGTGTGTATCAGCCTGGAAGACACTACCTGGTACTGACTGTGACTCAGATCACCAACACCGTGTCACAGACTTCAAGATAAAGCTGAAAAAGAACTAATGAAACTCCCTATAACGTTAGCCACACGAAAACAACATAGACGTAAAACGATCAACTAAAAATGCTTGTACTAGAGCAGAATGGCAACACTCCCAATGAACTAGTCATGAAGGCAAGAGATATTGTCGTCTAATTGACAAAAAACAAGATGCCGAAGAAACTACAAAAAAATCAGTTATATCACAGGAAGAAACCTGGAGGCTAACATAAGATAATAAGAAAAGCTTAAACGATCAAGAACGGAAAGCGGCAGTATGAACTATAGAAATAGTGCTAGAGAATTCATTAAAGAGATTATGAATAACAAGAAACAACGCATAATGGACACTTGTAGTGAAATAGACGAGCTACAAGGACAAAGAAATGAAAGAGCATCTCAAAGAAAATAGATCACTAACTGGTGGGTTTTAATCGTCCTTGCATGCGATTAATGGTAAAGTTGTAACCCATTGAGACAGATAGATTAAGGACATATTGGAGAAATAGAAGGAACTGCTGAAAAAATGTTCGAAGACACAGGAAGAAGCCCCAACAAAAAAAATAAGAACAAGGAAAAAAAGACGGAATCTTCAGTAGAAGAAGGTTGCTTCAAAATACAAGACATGAATAAAGGAAAATCATCAGCAAGCTACGTTAAACGACTAAATTCATGAAAATAGCAAAGGAAGCTAGTAGTTGGCTATTCAACCATACTTTCTTCTTCTTCTTCTTCTTCTTCTTCGTACGCAGTCAGACAGTAACCATTATTTTTTCGAAAAAAGCGGCGGTCATCCTGAGGCTGTCGACACTGCCATAGAGCTTGTCTTGTGGTTCCACTGGTGATGGCCACATCTGCTCTCTCTGATCCTCGTATGTCGGGCACTTCTGCAGCAGGTGTTCAGCGGTCATTTTCCCGGTACCACACGGGCATTCGTCGGTACCACCTATCTTCAATTTGTTGAATAGGTGGTACCTCAGTCTATTGTGGCCAGTGCGAAGTCTGAAGACAACGACCTGCTCTCTTCGGTTCAGCTGGTAATAGGCATCGTTTTTGATGTAACCAGTATGTTCGGTTTCCCATTTGGTCATGTATCTGGCTTTGATAAGCCGTTTTGACTCTTCGTACGTCATACTAGTATCTGTTTGTGGTAGTTTTGCACCTTCTTTTGCCAGTCTGTCTGCCTCCTCGTTGCCTTGGATGTTGCAGTGTGATGGGACCCACTGTACCACTACCCTTTTTGGTGCGGACTGCTGGCATAGTTGACAGAGTACTGCTCTTAAGTCATTAAGCTCAGTGTTTTTCTGGCTTTTTAGCGCTGTGACTACGGCCAGAGCGTCTGTAAGCAGGACTGTATGGCTTTCATTTTCTTTATGTGTCACCATTTCTTCCACTGCCGCCCTCAGTGCCTCTGCCTCCGCTCTGAAATTGCTTGTGTACTTACCAGTAGCGAATGACAGTGTTATTTTTCTGCCATTTGGTAGGTTCAGGAATGCTCCTGCCCCTCCGTTCTGTGTAGTGTTTGTTACAGAACCGTCGGTGTATGCATGGGTCCAGTCCATGCTTGGTTAGTTTTCCGATATAAAGCTTAGGGTAGTATCTCTCCTTTCTTTTTCAGTCTGGCAGTTTTTGTTTCCAATACCTGGTATATTTTCTACCACCTCTGGAAATATATCCTGCCTCCAGGTAGGTTTTCGTACAGTAGTGATGGGCTTTGGTGTTGTTAGTGCATTTATGGAGTCTTCGTGCATCTTTGCTTTGGCTATTTCTGCAAAGTTTCTCCGCTTTAGTTTCCCATTTCCCAGATTATTTAGTCTCTGGTGCATTGGATCGTCAGTCAGTCTTCTGAGTTTCTCTGACTGCAGCTGGGCTCTGCAATCTCTTCTATCGGTCATGGATTGCAGTTTTATAATCTTTTCAAGTTCTACAATTGGCGTTGACTTCATGCCTCCTGTTATAACTCTCATGGCTTGGTTTTGAAGTTTGCTAACGTTTATCGAAGTTCGCCTTTGCTGCTGTTGTCTATGCTGCAATGCCATACTCGAGAACTGGTCTCACTCTTCCAGTGTACAGTTTCTTTAGTATGCCTTCGCCTGCTCCTCAGCTTGTGCCAGCAAGTTTCCTCATGATTGCCATTCCTTCTCTGGCTCTCATTCGGTTTCTCTCGATCTGACTTTTCTATGTCATGCGCCGATCAAATGGGACTCCCAGATAGTTTTGGTTGTCGTTTGGCTGCAGGAATTTACAATTTAGACTCAATTTGGTGCTTTGGGATTTGATTGAAAGCGAGAATATTGTACACGTGGTTTTCTCCTCGTTTATTTTGATCAGCCACGAGTTCGCCCACTCTTCCAGCGATGTTAGGGCCTGCTGCATCCGATTTCTTGCTATGGTGAGATTCTTTTCAGAGGTCCACATAGCAAGATCGTCTGCAAACATTGAGCTATGGACTATTCTTGGTATATTCTCTGTAATGTCGTTTATATACACCAGGAAGTGTGTGGGTGACAGTACTCCCCCTTGGGGTACTCCCTGCTTGAGTGTCACCTTTTTGCTCATCTGCCCTTGTACTTGGACTCTGGCCGTTCTGTTTTTGAGGTAGTGGTTGATCCACTTGTACATTTTCCCACAAACATCACTTCTTCTTAGCTTGACTCTAAGTCCATCTTTCCAGACTTTGTCAAACGCCTTTTCCAGGTCCACCCAGACCGCTACTGTGTGTTTCTGTGCCTGGTAGGCATCTTCTATTTCCTGGGCTATGAGGATGACCTGGTCCTCAGTGGATCTGTGCTGTCTAAAGCCTGCTTGCTGTGGAATTAGTATTCGTTTTTCTTCCAGATGCCACATCGGTCTGGTGTTTATCATACGTTCCATCAGTTTGCCGACACAGCTCAGTAGGCTGATAGGCCTATATCCATTTGGATCTGTTTTGTCTTTTCCTTTTTTTGGTTCCTTTTACAAGTACTGCGTCCTTCCATGCCTGGGGTACAATACCCCTTTTCCTGCTTTGGTTCAGGACTGATAACAGTTTCCTCTTTGCTGTTTGGCCCAGCCCCATCAGCTTTTCGTTTGTTATGCCGTCTTTTCCGGGAGATTTCCATTTCTTTAATGTTCTCATGGCCTCTTCCATTTCGCTCATTGTTAATTTGGCCATCATATGCTCTTCAGATACCGTATTGATGTTGTCGTGCCCCTTTTGTTCTTCACTAATGTGTGTATGCCTATCTGCAGGGACCTCGATGTGGTTTGCTTTTGCATAGTGATCGACAAAAGCGTTTGCGGTATTTTTACCAGTGAGCAAGTTTTCGCCCTGCTTGATGGTAATTTATTTGTTTGAAGGGGTTTCGTCATTCATGTCTCTGACTAGCTTCCATAGCTTGTTCCCTTCTTTGTCCAGGTTAAGGCTTTCCGTTTTGTTTTTCCAGCTCTCTCTTGCTGGTTGGTTAAGAGTGTATTTGTATTTCGCCGTGATGGCTTTGAGGGCGATGTTTGCCTCCATAGATTGTTCTCGCTCTGCCATGTTCCTAGCATTTGTTACTGCATCTTCCGCTTTCTGCAACTCATCATTCCAATAGGGCTTATAGTTTTTCCTAGCTCCTTTTGGGATGGTTTCAGTGGCGGCTTGCATTATTGCCTTGCTAAGGCTTTCCATCATGGGCTTCATTTTGTTGTTTCGTGTGTTGATGGTTTAACACAGCCCATCTGTCAGGATTGCAAATCTGTCCCAGTCGGCTCGTTTGTAATTCCAACGTGGGAGCGGTTTTGTTTCCAGTGGGCCTACTTCCATATCAATGTCTAGCCTGATCGGCCTGTGGTCGCTACCTGCCAGTTGGTTTAGCACCTGGCGGTCTATTTTATGGTGTATGTCCTGTGTAGAGAAGGCTAAATCTGGAGTCGAGGTGGTACGCCATGTTCTAGAATAGAAACTAGGGCTATCCTCCGGCCTATTGATTAGGGAGAGATTTGTATCTATCTCCCAATCTTCCACTTCGTCACCTCTGCTGTCTGTGTCAGAGTATCCCCATCTCTCCGAGTGGCTGTTGAAGTCTCCAACTACTATGCAGTTGGAGTCTTTGATTTCCATACTCGAGAGCGATAGGTCTCTATTTTGTGGTCCGTACATATTGAAAATGCGGAGCTTCGTCTCTTGAGCCATTTTGTCAACTCCTACAATTTCTGCTTGTCCGGTGTGATTGACAGATACCGCGCTACTCGGTATGCAGTTTCTGGTCAGTATCAGGACCCCTCCTTTGTGACCTTCTCTATCGAGACGGAAGGTCTGGTATCCTCTGATTGAGAATTTATGATTTTTGTTGAGGTGCGTTACCTGGATACATGCTACGTCAATCTTACCTTCATGCAGGTGATGTGTTAGGGAAAGCTTTTTGTTAATGACTCCCTCCGCATTCCACTGTAGTATTTTGAGGGTCTTGAGTTTTTGGTCAATGGAAATTGCTCCATAGCCATGTGCCTTGACTCCACAACACATAGGTGGGTGACCACCAGTAGTCAAGGGTGAGCCCCTTCGAGGCATGAGGCCCGGCACTCTCGCTGCCTGGCGGGACTCCCATGAGCAATAGCGCCATACGTTTTTCTGATAAGTTGTACTGTCATCATACTGCGATTTACGTTGCACTGTTTTGTTAGGCTTGTGGCCCCGTGCATCCGATTTCAACAGGAGTTTCTGTAGGGATGCCCTCTTTAGCCTTTGGCTGTCCCCAGCCTATCTGCAAGGCAGCAGTTATTTGTGATCAGAGTTGTCTCTCTTATGGAAGTTGTCTTACAGGACTGACGAGTCTTCACTCCTCGTGTCTATAGGATGCGGATATGATATATGAGATATGATATGTGATATGGACTATGTACTCAACCATACTTTCAATAAGTCCTTCTTCTACGAATCATTATGAAGTGGATAGAATGGAACCTAAAAAAGGACATACACGAAGTACATGCATGTTTCAGGCACAGGTATCACACCCTTAACACGAGCAATGTCATATAAAAAAGTCAGTACAATTTAGACCTACTCACGTGTTTCATAAATTATACCTAGGCATTTGGCTGGGCAACAACAAATCCTAAAGAACACCATGAGAGACATTCGTTTACCATCGCACCTAATTCGCCGTCAAAGCATTATATCAGGAATAATAAGAAGCAATGGTCAGAGACATCAAAGTGGTTTGAAGTGTAAAGGGAGTAAGATAATGATGTCTACTCTACTCTTATCTGTTCGACATTTATGCACATACCATAATGAGAAATGTCAGAAACGATCAAAATTTTGAAAAGTTTCGAACCCTCATAGAATTGATGGAAACGAAATACCAGAACTTATTTGTACAGATGATGCAGTTGTCCACTTAAAGAGCGCAGATGAGCTAGAATATATTATCCTGTATCTTAAACAACATAGAGAATAACACAATCTGTACCAGAACATTAACATAACCAAGATAGTAACCACCGACAAAACAAACAACAGATTAGAAGTTTCTCTAGAAAATTAAGAAATCAAATACGTCACATGTTTCAGATATCTCAACTCCATTATCAGCAACAATGGAAACTGCCAAAAACAATCACGAACAGATGCCAATGGCATCGTACAGTTTAAATAACATGACAAATGAATGACAGAAAACTAACAAGACAATACGTATTCTGAGAACATGCATCTTCATGGGGACAATTTACAGATGTGAAAATTCAAAGAAAAAAACTGAATCTTTCGAGGTAAAAGCCTACAAGAAAGTTTTCGAAATAACGTGGAAAGAGAACAAGAAACAAACAAATGTCCCGAAAGAGCTGAAAATAGAACGAATTTGGCAGGTAAACATTATTACGTCAAGAACACTTTAATAACTTCGCCACATCAAACTCCCCAATAGTCTTCAAAATAAACTGTACCGGAAGTTATGGTACCTTGAAATCGAGACAGAGGCAGACCGAGGATATGATGGACACGTCAAAGATGTTTTGAAGATGGCGGTGACGGTAACATTTAAACTGGCTAAAGATCTAGAGCCTCAAATGTCGACTATGATGGAACTACCTTCTCTAGATAACTTACCACATGGTAGTGATGATTTTAATTCACAGTAGAAATAACGTTTTTACGTTGATACTTTTTTCACCATAATCCAATTATTATGTCCATCACATTTACGTAATTTAACCAGATGTGGAAACAAATTTAACCTGATGTTAAAACAAATTAAACCTGATGTAGAAGCAAATTTAGCCTGATGTTGTAACACATTTAAACTGATGTTGAAACAAATTTAACTCAACGTTGTAACAAAGTTAACCTGATGTTGAAAAAAAGCTGTAATCTGATTTTGAAACAAATTTAACCTGAAGTTGAAACACATTTAACCACTGCATTTTTAAATAATCAAATGTCTTGTATTACTATTACGTCACATTGTTTTGATTGCTGCTATTGATTTGAAATGTAACCCTATAAAAATAAACTTTATTGCCACATTCAGACCAAATGTATTTAGTTATTGCATTTTTATACGTTTCTTTGAACGTTGTCCATTTGCGTGTACTTCTATTTATCAAATTGTATGCGAAGTTGCCTAGCGCAGTGGTTAGCGAGCTGGCTTCGCATCTGGGTGGTCCTGCGTTCATTCCCCAGTTGGGGCGGAAATGTTTTTTCAGACCACAAAGACTACCCGGGCGACCCAACCTTAAATGGGTACCGGTTCAGTTCCAGAAGTAAACGGGGAGAGGAGAGATGATAGAGTTGAGCGGAGCTGAGCAACACTTGCAATAATGAATACGACTTACTGAAATGTTCCACAAAAGTGTTCCACACAACATATTGATGTGATGTGAATTTGGCTAACTAAACTTGTAAGGTCTGATATTTCTATATGTAAAACGCAAACAATAACTGTTAAAATGCAGTTGTTCTGAGACCAATAGCAGAAACATAAATGTGAACAATTAACATATGGCGTGCGGTGATTTTTCTCAAAGGGTCTAGGTTCGAGGACACCTTTCTTTATTAGACTAAAAATATACTTCTAAATATACTCTTCATATAATGTGCAATATGTAGCTTACCAATAAGACTTTTACTAGTCATAGATTTTACAGTTTTGCTCACTCCAACCAATTCACATTTTTCAGAAATGGAATAGAGAAACAAATACAACAGGAGGTCATAAAGTAATTCACTCCATCATTTATATTAGCTAATAATAAAGATATAAACATGACATTTTGTACTCCTCAAATTTGGAATGTGCAGATTTTGTGTACGAAATTACACCGCATTCGGACAATTGAACCAGCCGCTACAAGACGTTAAGTTGGAGCCTCTGGGCAACATTCGTTACAAACAGCGAATTTATATAGAACCCCTCGCTGCAGAGTAAGAGACTGTTGTAAATATTCACAAATATAGGTATGCTCAGTATGGATGTTGTGTATGAATGCTGTGTATGGATGTTGTGAATGTATACTGTGTATGGATGTTGTGTATGTATACTGTGTATGGATGTTGTGTATGGATGTTGTATATGGATGTTGTGTAATATAATGTGTATGGATGGTGTGTATATATACTGTGTATGGATGTTCTGTATGGATGTTGTGTAATATACTGTGTATGGATGTTGTGTATGTATACTGTGTATGGATGTTGTGTATGCATACTGTGTATGGATGTTGTGTATTTATACTAGGTATGTATATTGTGTATGTATACTGTGTATGGATGTTGTCTTTTTTTACAGTGTATGGATGGTGTGTGTGAATACTGTATATGGATGTTGTAAATGTATACGATTTATGGATGTTGTGTATGTATACTGTGTATGGATGTTGTGTATGTATACTGTGTATGGATGTTGTGTATGTATACTGTGTATGGATGTTGTGTATGTATACTGTGTATGGATGGTGTGTGTGTATACTGTGTATGGATGTTGTAAATGTATACGATTTATGGATGTTGTGTATGTATACTGTGAATGGATGTTGTGTATGTATACTGTGTATGGATGTTGTGTATGTATACTGTGTATGGATGTTGTGAATGTATACTGTGTATGGATGTTGTGTATGTATACTGTGTATGGATGTTGTGAATGTATACTGTGTATGGATGTTGTGTATGTATACTGTGTATGGATGTTGTGTATGTATACTGTGTATGGATGTTGTGTATGTATACTGTGTATGGATGTTGTGAATGTATACTGTGTATGGATGTTGTGTATGTATACTGTGTATGGATGTTGTGCAGTCGATAACAGCACAGTCAGTCGATGGCTCAGAGAATTAAAACTTCAGCAAGTAGAGAAACGGAACTGTACAATGTGCAGCGTTCTGGACGTCCTGTCACAACAACCAGGCCAGACATGTTGAACCGTTCTGATATCATTATTCGTAGTGAGATGTTCTAGTTGGACGTCTTAACTCTTATCCCGGCAACAATCCTTGAACGAGTGAGCTATGGCCTTGCACCAGAACCAAATAGACGTGTACAATGAAATCTTCACACTGAAGGAGGAATGTGTTAATTTTCCACCCTATCAAACTTCCCACGCTTGTTTTCGTCCTTTGTACACGGCATATGGGGAGGATACAGCTCGCGATGACTGTGCCGCAGAGCAGACAGAAACATTAGCTGAACCTTGGACCTTCGTAGTAAGGCGTCGAAGTCATGGAACGGACTAGACGAGTGTGGCTAGCAGAAAACAACACTGGCTACTTCTGTAGTTAATAATAGGAAAGTTACAGTTAACATATACGCTGATACCTGTATAAGCCAGCTCTGTGGTGCCAACAGCCGCTTGCATATCGTTTTCAAAATTAAATGAATAATATCTGTAAAATGTATCTAAAGTTAGAAATTACCTAAAAGTAAAGTTTCTCTTATATGCTGGATGAAATACACCTTTAACTAAAATAAATATTTATTTTTATATCAAAATTAAATGATACAATTCATTGCCATGTAGCATTTACTAAATCTCTTTAATTTAAGTGATACATTGTCTTTGTGACGAGTAAAACAATGGACATGTGAATACAGCTCACTACCAGACGTGAAACTATTATCTAGTAAATCGCAGATCATGTCCTGAGAGTTATTTATTCCATTATTTTATGTTATCCTCCAACTTCCTGTTTGGGATGACCTCTTCGTCAATAGCTTTGCACCTTTTCGTGTAGAATCGTAATTGCAAAACTGTTCGATCACGAAATGTGGCAGTACCAAGTTGGTTTCCGTTTTTTTATCGTTGCAAAAAGGTTTTCAAAAACAAATTCTTTCTTTTTTTTTCTAATTTGTAACTCGGTCTTACGTTTATAGGTCATCGGGAACATGTTTTCTCCAAGGCTCGTATTCTCTGCTGCAGGTCAGCTATAATTGTTCATGTCTCACAAGCAAGGAGGATTAATGATTGGAATATTGTACACATTAATCTGATGTTCATATGGCTAAGCGTATGTCTTGCCATATATTCTTTAGCCGTGCAAGCGACGCTATAATTATTTTTTAAATTATTATACAGATATATATATTTTTAAAGAACGCAAATGTATGTGTGTTCTAATGTACATTAGCTGTTTATCTATATATTAGCGGTTTATTTGATTATTGGACGACCCGTTCCTTAGAGTGGGTTGTGCAACTGTGGACAACTGGGTTAAAAGTTTATCGTCTGTTGCATCGTAAATGTTGTTTATGCCGATTATGTCGATTCCCTTGAGGAAGGCTTGAGTTTTAGAAGGGAGGACTGCATTTTAATTTGTAAATGACCAAGTTTCAGTGGCGTAACATGGAGAACTGTACAGTTGAAAAGGAAGGAGAGCAGATTCTGGTCTAGAGACGTATGTATAGACGAGACAGCCGCCCAGCCGTTCGTGGTCATCTTGTTAATCCTGGGTTTAGCTCGTTCTAAAACTTCAATACGAGTTTCAAGTAGATACACCCTCCACATCCTCCAGATCCTCGATATCGAGGATGCCTGGGCCATTGGTAGCGAAACTGCATGACTTTTGTCTTGGAGGTGTTGGAAGTACCCCGTTCGAATCACGGTGGCGTACGGGATTTTTTTTCACCATGGTATTCAAGTAACAATTCCAATGATCTTTAGGACATGAGATCGGACTCCAGTATTCAGTGTCGAGCACGTTAAAAATTCCTTGGCAGTTAGAAATTGAAACAAGTAGGCTTAGCGACAGCTGCCTGGACAAAAATTCGTAAACTCAAGTTAAAAATATATCCCCCCAGGCGTATTAAGCCGCATGAAGAATACAATACCTACTACGTATAGTCGAAGAATTCGCCTACATGGTAACATACATTAACATGCCTGTTTCAATACCGCGGTTTCAAATATTCCAAGTAAGTGTTCACCTCGAAGCCCGTTCTCCTCCCTACTGTATGAAGCATAGCTACCATTTCGTTGGTGTCTTCGACTACTTCTGTGATGAGCACTGTGTCATCTGCGAGGCAGAGTTGATTAAGTCGATTTTCATTGCTATTGATGCCAGAGGGGATCCAGACACATTGACTGATGATGAATCCAAGGCACGCGGAAAACATACATGCTGAGATAGGGACCTTTTCTGGACGGATACTATCGACCAAAATATCAAAGTTTCATCTTCTTATTAACAGGATTGCATAATCATGTATCTATACAAAATACTTAAAACGGGTCTTATCGGTTGCACGGCCTCGAGGAGGTAACGGATCCTAGCGAGTGTAAATTTAGTAAAGGGTTTTTAGGTGACCGGGAGAAGCCTAATTGGGCGATAGTTTCCAAGATCTTCCTTGTCTCTTTTTGATGTAGAAGTATCGTTTTGGAGTTACGGCATGTTCTAGCTATTGTTGCTGTGTGGCGGTATCTTGTACAGCCTTTACTATGGCTAGATTGAGCGGTAGCCCACAGTCTTTGAGGTCATCAACCTTACATGCATATGGGTGGCGAGGTAACACTGTGGATAGTGCCGTAGCTTCCTAGATGAACTATTATGGTTAGGTCCCCAGTTGGCGTGGGATTTTTTCCGATCACAAAATGTCTCATTGAATCCAACCGGCCTAAATTGGGTACCTGAATAATCTGGGAAAGGTAAAGATTATGTATGAATAATAAATAGTACGTGTTTATGTATGTATGAAAAATTGTATGTGTGTATGTGCGTATGCATGCATACCTGCCTGCCTGCCTACCTGCCTGCCGGTCTGTTTGCCTGTCTGCCTATATGTCTGTGGGATAGGACAGAAGTGTGTAAGGGATAGTACCCCACGGTGAGAGGCAGCCACATCTTTGATGGCCAGGATAGTATTTGGTTTCCCCACTTCTATCTAGCTCACGTATGGCTCCTACAGTCTGCCTGTGTACGGCAGCGCCACCCCGGGCAACGGCTTTGGCTAGCCGGCTGAACTACGTGAGTGAAACGACAAGGAAAGGAGTGCAGCCTGACAAGTACACACAGCTGCTGGTGGAAGAGGCGGAAGATCGACCTAGGCAACAACGACTTAAAGTGAGAGCTGGAAACGCCTGGTATCGGGCTAAATGCGCACCAGAGACCATAGTTGGTAAGCGGTCAGAACAACGTTCAGAAAGCAATGGCAAACTACTGGACGTAAAATGCAAAAAAAAAATTATGCCAGTCGAGAGAAACGAAACTCAAAGATCTCATGGTGAGGCCCTCAGGCCAGGCAGATCATCGACGCCTACTGGGGAAGAGGTCAATTTCAGAGTCAGTATAAGTAATAGAGATGACGAGTTGGGGGTTAGCCGGGAGGTACATTTCTCTGCTTAGATGGCTGGACTCAACAGTTTTTCGTTTTTTAGTTCAGTGCTGGTTCTAGCTTCCAGTGTGCTCTGACACGGGCACGCGCTGCGCTGCCCAGTGGAAGGCTGACATGTTTGTCTCAGGATCAGCGAGTGTTGTACAGTTCGAGCGAATCGTGCCACCTAGTGGGGGGAAAAGGGGGTGGGGAAGGGGGGGGGGTGTCTTTCAGGAGGAATATTTTTGTCGCGAAGGAAACACAGAGTGGCAGCTGTTTTCCAGCGTTCGTCTTTTGGTTTTTGGAGTGGATGACACGTTGTAGTTATCCTTGGCGTGTTACAATGACCGAATGTCACTGTTGCGTAGACATATCGAGCGCTGTTGTAGCCAGTAAGACTAGGCACATAAGCAAGGCGCGCGTTGTCCCTAGCTGGTTCTCCGTGATTTTTGTCCGAGACAAGATTTCACTTCCATAGCATAACACTAGTAAGATCACCGAATCGAATATGTCTGATAGTAGTCTAGTGTCTTTCGTGGCGTGTTTTGCAGTCTTCGTAGTGTGAAGGCGGCCCATACCGCTCGTCGGCGCGATGCAACCACGGACTTTAAAACTGTAATACGAAATGATTACTTATGAAGGCAATGTGTAATTGAGGTCACAATCTTGAAAAGAATACACATAGGGGAAAATGGTTTAATTCCAATAATTCCATTTCATCTTAAAATGATGTTATTTTTAAGGTAAAGCCGAAAACACATACTTGTGAAAATATAATTGCGTGCTCCCTATTGATATTACTGTTACTGATATTTCAAACTGATATTCATTTTACTTGGATTTCAATTCGCTTTTGTCCCGTTCTTGAAAATACAGTATCGATATAAACATTATACAGGTAACTGCCCAGTAACTGCACCAAGACAAACAAAACCAAACACGTTATGGCCACAAAGCCTTCGTCAAAGACACATACATCAAACGAAATAACTCACAAATCGTAACAAAAACAAAGACATGATGTATGACAGTGATACAATACGGTTTGAGTTTGTATTTGTTTTTTTTTTCTTATTCAATGAAGGCACCGAACCTGTGGCTATGTATGTTTTTATGGACATGGGATCTTTTTAATAAAGCACTATACAACTGCTTTTAACACTTATTTGTGTTTCAGCGATTACCACAACGAATGCCAGTAATTTTCACGGCTCCTATTACTATACATGATAACACTACAATGAAATGTACCCATTTCTTTAACGAGCAGAGCACAAAGAATTACTTTACACATTTTGACGTCAGTTGTGTATCGAAGCATTCTAAGACTCATTTATTTTTGCTCGTTTCCAGTCAGGTCGGATGTGGATGTTCGCTTTGGGCCTGTTCTTTATCTCGGTGTCTCCGAAGTCGCTAAGGCTGAATGCCACCTATGGCTTAAGCATGGGGGCCTCTGTGTTGGTATTTGGTTATGTTATTGGAGACTGGGTGGACAGGACTCCACGACTTAAATGTGATTTATACACGTTTTTTTTTTTTTTTAAATTGCATCTGTGTTATTTACACGTTCATTCATGCGTGTCGGAAAATGTATACCATATTTGATGTTTTAAAATCACTCCTTAGTCACATCCGCAGAATGTGTACATCACAGTTTAACTTGCCTACTATCAGAGATGAGAGCAACGTCCTGCCAGGTGAAATATACATATGTCTATGTTTGTCAGCGTCAGGTAAAAAATACCGATTAATCTATGTTAGTCAGGGCAGCTGAAACGTGCTGAGAACTCTTTGTTACTCAGGGTCAGGTTAAACATACTGATCAGTGTATGTTAGGTCAGGTTAAACATACTGATCAGTCTGTGTTAGTCAGTCAGGAGAAACATACTGACCAGTGTATGTTAGGCCAGGTAAAACATACTGATCTGTCTGTGTTAGTCAGAGTCAGGAGAAACATACTGATCATGACACAACCTCACTTCCAAATAGTTTTCCCAGGAAACAGGCTATTTCGCGGTAGTTTGGCAAAGGAGTTCGGAATAGGAACTGTGCACAATATAGTGGCGAGCTTGTTAAGGAGAGCTAAATTGCAGTATAATCCGGAGAACGAAGGCGCTCTCTCTGAAGTACGATTCGTGAGGTGATGTGAAGGAACCACTGTAACCCGCCGCCAAAGAATGTCGTCAGGAGTACCTAACTCAAGCATGAGCGGCATTAACAACAATAACTTACCAGCTAGAATATTTATCTTGCACATTTTCTCTCGAATAGGTCGTGTACTCCTCTATTGGGAGAAACGTCTGCATAATGTTGATACGATCAAGCATGGAGTGGTGCCTCATATGAATTGTAAGTAGTATGTACAACCAGCGGGCTACTGGTACAACCATTATCCACACTCCTCATCATTTTCTTAAAGTAAATTATTATATATAGGCTATGTTTGCCCAAAGACGCAGTTGACGATGATTCCAGATAGAACAGATCAAACCACCAATGCTGCACTTTACAATGATGCATGACGTGAAAGTTAACTTCTTCTTTCGAAACCCAGCAAGTGCAGTTATTCCCTGTTTATATCTCTATCATGTCTGCGGCGGCAAACTGGACGAAGAAGGTTAATATAATTTAAACGGAAAACATGGTGTTCTACCAGCTGGCACCGATAATGAAACAAACTGTCTTCTTGTTC
Source organism: Ariolimax columbianus (assembly GCA_036924085.1). Taxonomy (NCBI): domain Eukaryota; kingdom Metazoa; phylum Mollusca; class Gastropoda; order Stylommatophora; family Arionidae; genus Ariolimax; species Ariolimax columbianus. Next base: position 65,705,057 of record JAVGWX010000001.1, on the reverse strand, counting down.
ACTGATATCGTAGCTTATCATCCATGCTTTAGGTTTTCATTGTTTGGACCCTAATAAATAAGCACACACGTAAGATCGAGACCCGTAGGAATGATCATTCGCGACAAAATTCACAAAAACACATTATGGACAATTGCGGGTACTGACTGCATTGGTTAACTAAAGTATTGAACCTCAGAAAATAAAAGGGTTTGGACATTTCAAATGGATACAGTAGGACCAACCCACGATACTTTAATTATTATTTTTTTTTTTTGCGTGGGCCTTTTTTAAAATCTAATCCCCAAGGCGGTGTTCGTTGCACTGTGGTTTTTATTTTGCTTTTGTCGGCCCAGTGCATCCGACTTTAGCAAGCATTTTTATGTATGGGTCTGCTTCCTCCGGCATTTTCTAAGAATTTGCTTCCCCGATGTAACGGCCGGTGCTGTGATGCGGATCGAACTTAGCACCTTCTAGTTGTGAGCCGTGTCACTTAACCACTAGCCCACGCCGTCCCCCATTCATTCATTTTACATGGCGGTTTCAGGTCCGAGAGTAGGATGTCGACCCCCATCACTGATGGTCAGTGGTAACCTAAGAAATACTTCAAAAGTTTAACATCTCGGTTGCATAAGCCTCTCACTAATAGAGACCTAGATTGGGCCGATAGAGGCATAAATATAGACCAGTAAAAACTCACCAACAAACGCTTTGCGGACGACATTGCACACATCAGTTCCACCACCGCGAAGGGTCAACACTCCATGGACGAACTGGTAAAGGTCGGCAGAACAAAAGAAGAACGCAATGTCTCTGAAATCATACCTGTGAAGTCAAGCTGGAAAATGAGCCTGTTGAAGATGTCAGGGCTTACAAATACTTGGGGCAAGAAATAAATGCCACCCGCAGCCTAAGCCGGAAAATCTCAAGACGAAGAGTGCCAGCCTGGTATAGCTTCATTGCCATAAAACCCATACTACTGGACCTAAAGACACCACGGCAAGGCACACCTTTTCAATTTGGCTGTCATACTAGCCATGATCAACGGAGATGAGGTGTCGAATTTAAGCAACGCGAATGCAGAGAAACTCTGCGTTACCCAGCCAGCAATGGAAAGACGTCTTTTCGGGATCTCGGTAAGATCGAATCCATTCATTATTTCGAGACGTCGGGGAAGCCGAGTTGTCTTGGGCTGATCACGTGGTGCGCATGCCAGATAACAGATATACTCTCAGAACTACGTTTTGGTGGCCATATGGCTTGGCTTGGCTTCGTTCATTCTCAATCTCCCACTAGCAAACACTAAAAGAGCTTAAGTAATAGCATGTAGTCCAGAGAACGGACTAAGTTGTGTCGTAGTTTACAGCTTGACTGCGATATTTGCACCTTTCGGTCCAACACATCCGACTTCAGCATATGATTATACACTCCTTGCGACCGTCCATCCGTCACATGACGAGATGGTATGTTGAGAGACCTAGGTCCTAAATAGTACAACACGGTGGAGGATCAGACTGGCTATAGGACATTGTTAGCCCACCCGCCAGACTGACATCGAAGATGTTGCATTGTATTGAATTGCATTATATTGTATTGTATTGTATTGTATATATTGTATTATATTATATAGTTCAAGAATATTCTTAAAAGACATAAACATTTCACAACAGCTGCAACGACGGCAATGACATTACTCAACATTGTGATCGCAACAGTCTCCAGCGTTGTTCTCATATTCATCATTCTGAAGTCACATAATGTGGATATCGTTGACTGGCTGAGGCATGTGTTCTACGCCCTTATCATCAGTCTGTCTGTTTGCTCACGCCTATTGAAGGAAGCTCGGATGATTGTGGTGGACAGAGACTGGATAGTTGAGTTGTGTGCCAAGGATGAACATAAGCTTACAGGTCTGTCTGTCTGTCTCTGTGTATGTGTGTCTATGTGTGTCTCTATTTGTGTGTGTCTGTCTGTGAGCGCATACGCGTGTATGTGTGTTAATTATTGGCTCTTTTTATGTTGTCAATCGATAGTAATTCTGCTTTTAGCACAACGCCCATGCATAAATATAGAGACCGTGTGTTGCCCATGCAGTATGTTCTCTCTCTCGGTCTGCCTTGTTTGCTCCAAGGGAAAGGTTATACCAATACATTTGGAGCAAGACAAGCTGCAGAAACTGCCGGAGCAAAACTCTATCTGTTCACCTGTCGGGTTTTCACTCCTAGAACAGCCGCCAAGCAAGACTAAGGGCCTGGTCTGCCCTGCCATAATACTCAGCTGAGGTTGCCTTTCCCCGAGCTAGGAAAAGGCGTTGTATCTTTTTGCGTGTGTCTTTTCGCTCAAAGTCGATTGTCAGGTTTGGTAGACACTGATAAACTTTCAGTTATCAGAAAACATAATGCACATCCATATCAGACAAAACCCGATAAGATACGCTGTATCTTATCTGCAAGGCTTTATATAGTTTGAGCCTCATCTGTCTGAAACTACTGATTTTAAGGCACCGGTGGCTCGCCATCCGCCCCTTTTCCTGTTAGTCAAAACAATTCTGCCGCGCGAGGGCTAGCGGAGATGGACTTTGTTGTCAGTATTTATATGAGACGCACGCCATGGGAGCATTTAGTTGGTGTTTATGGTTCATCCTCAATCCTATCCCCGTCTGTAATAACATTTAGAGCCAAAAATATATGAACACGTGATCATCAAAGGGATGAAGGCGACTCGCTTCATACAAGAAACGACGTAAGAGATTATGTCAGATGAACTTCTTTAAGAAAGGTTACCTGAAACCTAGCCGTTCTTTGTACTCACCCTGCAACTGCACCAAAAAAAAACCTAGTTTGTTTCAGTCGATTTAAATTATAACTGTGTTCTTATGATGCATACATCCCTCCAGCCAACCAATCCGTCCCCCACCCCTTTTCCTTTTTTTTTTTTTATTTACCAAATACATATTCCGTTAAATCTGACAAAGATGGTGCCATAACTGGCTGCGAGTCTACATTTCTCTACTGTTTTGGATCATTATGGATTCCGCCAGACCACGGATTTGCCTGGAATTCACACTAGTCGACGACTTACACTTGTGTTCACGGAAACGTGGTGTTGTTTTCCGTCGGGACTTGTTATTTGGTCCTTTTTTAGTGATTTCTTCCATCCGTTTATCCTGGTCTGGACGCCGGCTGAATGGAACTACGCTTATACCTGTGTCGTATTTCCCGGGTTAGTTCTGCCGGTTCACCTTCACGAATTTGGCGTGTGGGAATTTTAGATGCTACTATGATGAGCTGAATACAGCTGGGGAGAGATGCCAGACTCACTCACACGCTGAGTGTTGTCCATACGAGCTCTTGTGGTTATCGAAAAGGCACGACAAACTGCGTTAGATGCCTTCCAACCTTTCTACCCTGCGGGTTACATGTTTACGGAAAGGCTTCGGTGGTAACCCTGAGGCAAAATCTGCATCCTATGCTATCTCCAGTCGTCTCGATGAATGTCTTGCCACTGGTAAAAGGTAGCTTAGGCTCTGTGAGTGAGGTTGACAAAAGGCGCAGTTTCTTCCTCACTTTAATCCAAATCGCCGCGCAAGTCACCCATTTCAGCGGACACAGCAAGAGATACGACTGTCCACACGGCTGAACAAAGAGAGTGGTCTTCATCACTTGTGATGGACAACTATTATAATTCAGTTTCGAAACTGAAATGATATTCTTGATATTTATATATATATATATTTACAAATTTGGATGAGCTACTAAACTTGTGACGTTTATATCTTATAGTCGGCAATATTCCGACGCATTGACCTCCTGACGAAGATAGTGGCTCCAATAGTCACCGGACAGATCATGACCTTTGCTGGCATCAAAATAGGATGTGGATTCATAGCTGTTTGGAGTTTGACCTCGTTAGGCGTTGAATACTATCTCTTAAGGCGGGTCTACAATATTGTGCCAGCTCTCAGATTGGTGAAAAATAAGGTGGGCTTTGGAGGTAAGCCATCCATTGTAGTGAAACGTATTTCTAAAACCGTGAAGGGATTACCAAAATATATATTGGCGTCGGGTATGAAGTTCTAGAGACATCATTATACCAGACTTATGAATTTGCTGTTGAAGTGTGACCTTTTTTCCCCTCTTAGCCCTGCTTTACTTAAAACCAAGGTATACTAGAGCATATCACTATCGAATCTTTGCCATTTTCTATAAGAGACAGCACTCTAACCACTGACACTGAAAAGTTATAGTTTATTAAACACGCTGTAAAACTCATCTCATCTGTGCATCAATATACGCGACGTTGAGAGCTCCAATTACCTTTCTCGTGTCATCTGAATGACCGTTGCTGTTTTCTATCCATGCCTCAGCAGTGGTACTTTCACACAACAGATCCAGCCTTTTGGTAGTGCTCTTGTGTTATAGCTTCTATTATATCCTTTTTCCTATGTTCCTTTTTTTTGCTTGAACATATAATGTATATATCTGCAAGGTTGTCGCTTGTATAAACTACACTGTTCTTTAAAGTTTACGTTCAAGTGCATACATTTTCTCATCTTGTGTTGTTTCAATAATCCAGCGGGTTTTTATCTGCAAGTCAAAGTCGGAGTCACAAACTAGTATTAGTTGTACTAGTACCAAAGAAATAAATGAGGCAAAAGGTGTGTGCATAGAATACATGCAAAGACAGAGAATAAAATGGTTTTGACCTGCTGACAAGAATTTAACCAAAGCACAAGACATCAGGTTTGAAGAGCAAGAGGGAGACCCAGAACAATGTGTATGGAAGGTGTCAGTGAGACAGTGAAGAAATACGGAAAGGCAACAACATCGGCGGTACATCTGGCACACGAAATAAAACTGCATCTCCCCATCACGTCTACCGACAAAAGTGAATAGAAATTGATGATAAGCATCATATTCGGGACAGTGAGGTAGTATGTTCTCATAAGTCTGAGGTACTTGTTCGCATGTACGTACACAAGACGGAGCGGCCAATCTTCAAATATGCGATATTCGATCCAGATTTATTTCAAACCTAGACGGCTACTAGACAACCAGTAAACCAGTAGTGTCTGGACGTATGTGAATGACACGGTGAGACATACGCTGGGGAGTTTTCTACCCTATGTCGTTTACGCTATGTGTTATTTGTTATAGCTCTATACCCCGAGATAAAAGTGAAGCGACTAAAAATAATAATAGTAATGTTAGCTTTGGCGTCTGAGGCCAATCGGTCGATCACATCCATGACCAACTGCTGGCCTCAACCAGGTTGGAGGAGAAGGTTGATACTTGCTGGAGCCATACTATTCGGGGACGGCCTCTTCTGCACCTCCAGCCGGTTTGGGAAGACTTTTGACGCTGAGGAACGACTTGTGTAGTATCTTGTGGGTAGGAGTTTCATGGTCCAACCGTACAGCATGACCGAACAAAGAAACTCGACGCCGGTCAAGTGTTTCTGAGATTGGGTGGAGGCCTGTTTTAGCATAAACCTCCACTTTGCCGATGTAGTCATGCCATTGGATGCCCAGGAAACGCCGCTGGTTGCGCATGTGAAAAGTGTGCAGTCTCGACATGTCATGTTTCAGCAATGTCCAGGATTCGGAGCCGTAAAGCAGGACTAGAACCACGCAGGACTGGTAGGTGCGGATTTTTGTTCCAAGCGAGATTTTGCCTTTACTCCACACGCGGCTGAGGTCGTGCATAGCGGACGCAGCTAGTCCGATCCGCCTTGACATATCGGGACCGCTGAACCCATCGGATGATATCATGCTAACGAGATAGATGAATTCGTTATTGCCCTCTGCAGTGTGACGTCGAATTTCAATACCCCGAGGTGCTGTGTCAGAAATAAGGTTCTGAATTTTGGTCTTGGCCCAGGATATAGACAGGCATAGGGAAGGCGTTTCACTGTCTAACATTTTCATGGAGCGCTGGAGCCCAGATCTGTCTGTGCAGGACAGGACAATGTCATCCGCGTAAACGAGAACAATGAAGATTGACTGATCAATAGCTATACTCTCCTGATGGGGTCAAGACGCCAGACGACTGTCCGACAGAGCAGGTCGGGATAAAGAAAACATCCCTTTCTGACACCCGAAGTCGGAAGGAATCTGTCAGACAGAGTGCCACCAAATCGAATTATGGAGCTGGTGTCATTGTGTAGCTCCTTGATCAGGTTCAACAGGATTAAGGAGGTGGAGGGGGGGGGGGGGGGGGTGCATATTCCCTAGAGAGCTTTCCATAAAGCCAGCCGATGAACCAAGTCGGGCGAATTCAAGTCCACGTATGCAGCCTACAAGGGGCGACTGAAGTCCCGGTGCAGTTTGTCAAAGAGAGGCAGAGCAAGGATCGCTTAAATTAACTTAACGTTTTTTTAAACTGGTTTAGACGACTCATCAGTCTGTAGACAACCAGTTACATTTGCCTTACCCTGCTCTAAAAGCTATGCTCATCCAATATATTCTTAAATGCATTAACTGTCTCTGCCTCCACTACCTCCTGGGGCGTTGCATGCCAAGCATTCGCCACTCTCTGACTAAAAAACATATTTTATAATATCCAATCTGGACCTTTCTTTAGTTAATTTGTATCTGTTCCCTCTTGTTCGCGTTGGTGGTTGCATTTTGAAATACTTGTTATAGTCGAATTTTATATTTGCTGTACTTATCTTATCAACCTGTATTAAGTCACTTCGAATTCTTCTCTATTCGTGGCACTGTAAACCGGTTTTTCTCTTCCCACGTAAATGTAGGTCTGGAATCCCACTATCAGTTTTGTCGCTCTTTGTATCCTTTCGAGCATATTTATATCTTCTCTACGATAAGGACTCCACATCTGTACACAATACTCCAATCTATGTCTAACTAATGCTTTATACAGTTTGATAATCACCTCCATACTCCTTGGATTCCGTGGCGAAGTTGTTAAGTCGTTGGCCTCGTGACCAGCTGGTGTGAGTTCGACTCCGGACTCCACCGCTTTTTTCAAGGGTGCTTCATGCGGAGTTACCTTTTTTTTTTTTCATACCTTACATTGCATTTGCGTTATTCACTGCTACCCGGACTTGCTTACGCACATTACCTGTATGGTCTATGATAACCCCTAGGTACCTTTCCTTATCTATCATTCTAATATTGTTCACGCTTTTTCTGTAATTTTGTTCCATATTGAATCTACCCATGTAGATGACTGAACATTTCTCTATACTAAACTCAATTTGCCATCTCACAGACTATTCTCGAATTTTATCTAAATCCGACACCATATAACTACTTCTGCTATATATGAAACACTCCTACATAGTTTAGGTGTCGTCCGCAAATTTTTCAATCATGGATCCTAAATCAATATCCAAATCGTTTATATATATATCAAGAACAATATTTGTCCCAAAACCAAGTTCTGTGGCACTTCACTTTTAACTTCACACCACTCAGAGTACTCCTTATTTATACCCACTCTCTGCCTTCTTCCAGTTAATCAATTTTCAATCTATTCGGCAACCTCTCCACCTATTCCATGTGATTTTAACTTTTTAAATAATCTTTAATGAGGTATCCTATCAAAAGCCTTTGCAAAATGTAGATAATTAACATCCACTGGTTTCCCCTTGTCTACAATTTTAGTAACCTCCTCCATGAACTCCAATATATTTGTTAAGCACGATTTCCCTCTAGTAAAACTATGCTGACTATTTCTTATTAAACTAAAGCTGTCTAGATTCATCACAATGTTATCTTTGATTATTAATTCTATCATTTTACAGACTAGACTCGTTAAACTCACTGGTCCATAATTTCCTAGATCTGATTTCTTTCCCTTTTTGAATAAGGGAATCACTACTGCATCTTTCTAATCTCTTGTAATCTTTTGCAAGAGATTGAGAACATCATAGAGACAATGGTTTTGCTAGTTGGTCCCTAATTTCAAATAGCATTTTTGGATGGATACCATCTTGACCTGGACATTTATCCACTTTTAATCCCTCTAATTAAAAAAAACAAACTATTACCTCCGTAATACAAATTGATTTTAATCCCAGTATATCCATTTCACATTTGAAAATACCTATAGGCTCTTGGATCTTGGAGCAGACTTCTTTTGTGTAGACTGTACCAAAGTATTGATTAAATAGATTGGCTGTCTCCCCATTTTCTCTTATTATTTGATCTGTGCTATCTATGAGAGGGCTTACCTTGTCTTTCGTTCTTTGTTTATTTCTAACATAAGAAAACAAGCTTTTACTATACGTCTTGATCCTATAAGCAAGTTTTATTTCGAAGTTTATTTTTGCTTCTTTATTCCCTTTCTGGGCTATGGTTTGCTTGTCCAAATATTTTTTAAATGTGTCTTTTGATTTACCTCCCTTAATATATTTTGGTCCATGCTTTATCTTTTGCTCTTCAACGTTTAACTACAAATCTAGTTATCCCCCTTTTACACTTTTTTATTAACAGGCTATATCACATTTTTTTGGAAAATATGTATTTTTTAAATGCTTCTAATAGGCAGACGAAGAGGTAAGAAACAAGACCCATGCTACAAGAGCGAGCGGAGTTTGTAGAATATGTTGGCGATTTATAAAAAGCTTCCGTGTTTTTCACCGAGGGCTGAAGACTTACTTCAGAAGTTTCACCAAGTGGCCAGGCATGGCTCTAGCCTGTCTATTTCTGTCTACTCTCACAAATGGAGACCTCATAGTTGGTGAGAATAATTATTCAGAATGCACGATTTATTGCTCAGATTTAACAACAAAAATAATTGTGAAGATAATAGTATTAATGATGCTGATTTACTTCATTTACCTAATTAAGTTCCCTTCGAGCACAGGGCTATAACTGAATCTCTGCACTTATTCTTGATTTGGGCCGTCTTCTTCAGCTCTGACAATAACAATTCATTCTTCCTTGGTTTCCCGAAACGTCTTTTCTTGCTAGGTGTTCACAGCATCCCAGCTCATTTTTCGTTGCGTGTTCCAATACAGCGCTTGTCTGGTTATGTAATCGGTTCTCATGAGTGTGTGTCCTATCCATCTTCACTTTATTTCTCCCAACTTAAGCTCTATTGATTATTGTTACGCTATTTACCAGAGACATGTGGTCATTATTACCCTCTGACAATGCACAATAAATTATCTGAAGCAAACACGTGTAGGAGAACCCTTTCAGTCATGTCCCAGGCAAATTGTCAAACCGATTGTATATATGTGTTGAACCGCCAATCGTATTCTATTAGGAAGAAACGACCCGACGAATAGAGCTTGAAAGCTAGTTTGGAGGCGTTAACTTCTTGATTTGTTCTTCTATCTTTGTCAGTGCTTCGTCACAGAATAAAAACACTTTGTACATCTTCAATTGTGTTCTGGGCAATATTTATTATGGTCTTCTTTTTTGCTATTTCTTTTTTACCTTTTAATTTGTTCAAGTCGATCTGAAATCTTGCTTTATCTGATGCTAATGTTTGTCTGTCTTTTCTTTTACGTCTTCTAGTTTTGCGATAGCAGACATAGATTATCTACGATTTAAAAATGTCATTTCATTTCACAATTTTTCCGCTAATGTTCCTTACCTTCTGTCATGTCATAGCTATGGGTCCTACCCCACAGTTCGCACACTTTTTAACTAAGCTGTTACAGAAAATCATGTTTTAAAATCCGTTGTGATGATTGTGATGATTGTGATGATTGTAAATCTGGTGTTCTTCTTTATTGGCATGCCAGTTTGAGTGCCTTTCACCGCTGTAACACTTGATGCCCGACAGCAATGTTTGATAAAATACTTCATTTACCTTTCAATACAATTATTTATAAATGTAGTGAAAGATATGTTAAATATCAGGTTATGGAATGATTCAGGGACTTAGCGGATCAATCCTTGGCATCATGATTGGCGTTGGAGGAGGCTTTGGAATACTTGGAACTTTTTCTTACCCGTTCATTGTAAAGAGACTGGGCCTGGCTAGGACTGGAATACTGGGTTTTGGGCTGCTGGTATGTACAGAGTGAACTTGGAATAAGCTTACAAGAATCTGTCAGGTGCAGTATATAATTAAAAAGGGCTGCGGTAGAGCTTAATCTCAGATGTAAAGAATTATAGTAAAGCCATATACGAGGAAAGGTAGTCCCATTACAGGGATGACGTGTTGGAAACTAGGTTGTACTATGTATCAGCCTTTTATAATGAGGGACGATAAGTTCGGTTCATTACTGGCGTTCCTTCCCTAATAGCAAGCCAGATATCAGTTTTACGCTGGGTTGACTGTTACTTGTCAATATGGGTTATCAAACCCGGCACTTCTGCCATAATTTGCGAGCGATAGCCACTTTATTATACAGATTCTAGAAAAAACCAATGTGTGTGTGTGTGTGTATCTATATGTTTTAAGTTCAGAGAAGAAGACAGATATAGACATTAGGCAAGAGTTGGACATAGAGGTCGACTGGTTTATCAATTCCATGTTGGCCAGAAAATTGAAATACTTTGGTCACGTCAAGAGACACAACGGCATTAAAACAAGTTATAGAAGGTATAGTGCCGATCAAAAGAGGCAGAGTTAACCCGAGATGGCACTAAGATATCCAGAAATGCCTGGGTATGACTGTGACGGATGTTGGAGTTTTGACAACGTAAAGAGTTTCTTTCGGACAGGCTGTGATAGGAGCGACATTTTATAAAGGACATGCTACATAATGATGACATATAAGTTTGACTAAAGAATAGACAAAGAGATTAATACAAGTTACGATCAAATAGTCTTCGTTAAGGAAGAAGGACAATACAATCGTAAGTAAATATCTAAGCGCTAATTAAAAAGTGACTTAAGAGTCATGCTGGTCACTTATTAAAGCTCCTGGCCTTACAGACAAGCTACATGTCTGAAGATTGTGAAACAGACTTCTGTGTGTGAAAGTTACCCCTGGAAAGAAATCATTAAATACTATACAGGATTAAAAGAGTGAATATCTTTTTTCCGAAGTACGAAATAATATATCTGAAATAGTTGTATTTAAGATATAAGAAACGGCAGCAAAGCATAATAATATACATTTGGATCAAGCAGCAACACCAACATTTAGCAGAGGTACAACGTGAAATAATACGAAAAACAAAGAAGAATTTCATTTGTAATTTAAATGAGAACATTGTACGTCACAGGTTACATGGTAACAATTATTATTTCACAAAATACATCATTCACACAGTTCCACAAGATCCACACAATCAAGAACAATGCTGTGAATAAATCAACAACTCATAACAAGAAAGTTATTTCCTAACGACTACATCCATGCATTCGTAGATGGCTCAGGTTTAAACCCATCTCAAATATAGCAGTATCAACATATTGAACCGAAGGAAGCAGACCATAATTTACGGTTTTCGAACAAAACATTTGTGCAGTTGAATAAACACGTACACAGATGATAGCAAACAATACCCCATATTAAATGCACTGTGTCAGACAAGGAGAGTGAAAACTTGTTATCTCCGGTATCGGGAACAGAAAGAAAGTAGTTATCTTCCAAACCGTGAAACAATTCAATTGTATTGGTATGAACTGATAAATGTTCAGTTAGATCAGGTCAAGTCAGGTCATCCCGTAACCGGGCAGGTCGTTGGGGCACACATGAAGACATCCTCACAACCCTATTCCACCCTTCTGTGTCAGCGGCCGCTGCATATGCCTCTTCTGGTCGGAGATTGGTTCATTCTGTTATGTTGTCCTCCCACCTTTTTTTTGGGAGGTCTTCAAAAGGCCATATTGCTGTTGTAATTCTTTCTCGTATTTCCTCATTTTGTAACTCGATCTTTGTACGTGACGCTTAAAAGTCTTCGTAAACAGCTCCTCTCCAAGGCCGTTATCCTTCGCTGAAGGTCAGCTATAACTGTCCATGTTTCACAAGCATAGAGGAATATTGAATGGACCAGTGTACGCATTTATCTGATTTTTGTGCACAGTGCTATCCGTTTATTTTGCCAAATTGTAATAAGCCGTGCAAGCGCCGCTATTGTTTGTGCTATTCTGGCCAAAACGTCACATTTTGATTCTTCATCGCTGACAATTGAACTCAGATATTCAAAACGGTCAATCCACTTCGAGTTTCTGGTCATTAACGTTTATCCTGCTGTTGAAGCCCGTAGCGTTGTTGGTCATTAATGTTGTCTTTCTAGGGTTTATCTTCATACCATTGTCAAGAGCTATTTCATCGAGCCTTCTGACCCATTCCTGGAGTTCTGCTTCTGAACCCTCCAAATCGTCGATGTCATCTGCAAACGAAGGTTGGTAATCGTTCGGCACCCTATATTAATGGTACCAACGTGACCTCCAAGTGCCTCACTCATAATTAACTCAAGGAATATATTGAAAAGTGTTGGAGAGAGTGTGCAACCCTGTGTCACACCAACTGATGTCCAAAACCAGTCCACTCGCCTCCCATTCACAAGAACTGCGATGGACGTCTCATACAAGTGTTCAAGGACCTTTATAATATTTTCGTTGATTTGATACATCCTCATGGTTGCCCATAGCGCTTTATGACATACCCTATCAAACGCCTTCTTAAAATCAACAAACACATGATACAGTTTTTGTGTGAACCCTGCTTGCTCTTCAGCAATAATATTCTCTGCTTGGGGTTTCAATCGGTCGAGGATTAATTTAAGCATGCCCTTGCTAGGGTGGCTGATGAGGCTTATCATTCTGTAATTTTGGCACAGCTTTAGGTTTCCAGACTTATGTAACGGTATAACCATTGATTTTGTCCATACGTCCGGCCAGTTTCCTGTCGTCCAAATTTTGTTGCAGATGTGTGTAAGGACTTCCACCACTACCTCTCCATCTGCCTGTAAGTTCTCTGCTGGTATATTGTCCACGCCGGCCGCCTTCCCTCTTCTCAATATCTTTATCGCTGCAGCTAACACTTCCTTCGGTATCAGTTGGTTATCCGCTATAGTTGTTGGTGTTGGAGAGATTGTTTTCTCAGGTTCGTTCCGTCCCTCATAGTTGTATAACTAGGAACATTACTCTGTTTTCGTGCCAGTACATCATTTTCCTCAATAAGGCACTTGCCGGTTTTATCCTGAATCATAAAGTTCCTGCCTTGTCTTGGTGTTACCAGTTCTTTGACCACCTTGTATGCTCCTTTAGCGTCATTTCTGTTTAATCTCTCTTCGATGTTTGTACATTGCTCACATATCCACGCTTCTTTCGCCTTTCTCATCTTTTGTTGTATCGCTTTCTTGACCTCTTTATATCTGCCGACCTCATCAGGTGGATGTTTTTAGATTTTCAGTGACCTTCTTCTATCACAAAGGTCTAGAATTTGTTTAGTCACCCATGGCTTATTTTTTATTTAGTGGCATCCCGGGATCTATGTTGCTGTATCTGAAAAAACGAGAAGTTTCCCCGGAGCGGATATAGAAAGCGACGACGATCTTGTTATGATGACTATGCGTCTGCGATTGAAGTGAGTCACAAAGGAGGATGTGGCTAGACTAAAGTTTGATCTGGGAAAACTAAAGGACACAACAATCATTGAAATGTTGCAATCGAGGGTAGGAGGGAGATTTTCTCCACTGTTGGCTGTCAGAGATGGACTGGGTATCGATACAGTAACATAGTCTCATAACTCGGCTCTGAGTTAGATCAGGGGTCGGCAAAATACTGTCCGTAGCTAAGTCCTGCCCACCTCCTCTTGTTTTACGGTCCGCTATCTGAGAATCGATTTTAATTGTCCAATTTTTTTCAAATTTCAAAGTATCTGCCATAACGGAATGGCCAACTGCCGAGTTGATGAGTTGCGAGAAAGACTGTACATGGAAAATGTCAAGAGAAGAATCTATCAGAATTCTATTAATGTTTTAGCAATCGATGAATATGGTCAATTAAGTTCATAAGCTCGGGGACTTATATCTGTATTTGGCAGCACCTACCTGTGTGAAAATGCATTTTCAAAGATTAAATAAGTAAAATCTCGATACATATGAAGATTTCCAATTAATATTAGTGAAACGTTAATTCACGTTAAAAACGTTTGCTTTTCTCAACAATGAAACTATATTTGATTCGCGTTAATGACACACTTCAACCGACTAACTTGTAAAAGGGTAATTTGATTCATGTCAGGGAAGGAAAGGTAGCTCGATAGAAAATTGGCCATTCCACCTCACAAAAAGCTAAGACCTTGAACAATCAAGTCTCTAACACTTCATCCTGGATAAGCCTGCTTTGCAGCTAACACTACTTTTAATATGAATCACTTCATACAGATCCAAATATCAGCTAAGCCATTTAGTTCGGGAAATTAACAATTCGTGTTTATTTGATCGGTGCTCACGTCTCACAAATTAATATTTTCATCCAGACAGCTTGTATCTTCATGTGTGTTACATCTGTTTGGCTACCTGGCAGCCCATTCGACCTTTCCTTCAAACTTAAGATGCCAAATGTCAATGAAAACTCTCAGCAACTGCAGCAATGGTATGTCTACAACACAAACAACATTTTGTCATTAATCATTTCAAATATCCATGTATTCTTGTAGTTTAAACTGGTTTATTCTCATTTACAATAAACCTTCTCTTTGTATTTTTTTTCTCACTGCTTGAAATTCTCTCATTTTTGGAATAGTGGAGTGCAAAAGGTGCTTTTCTTGTTTCTTTTTTCTACTTATTTATATATATAAAGCGCTTCACAAACGTATGCACTGGTGGCTTCAATGGAATAGTGTTCATTGTACATATTGTCTAAAGTTTGAACCATATGGCAGTGACCGCTGATTTCGTCAATCGTTGAAAGCTCTTGCTATATCCATTGCTTGCTCTCCCGTATCAGTTCTTTACTGCAATTATTTCGGTTATATTATTAATTTTGACCCCCTCATTCTCGATTGGAAGATGTATAGGAATGCTGCTATTTTGCTCTCCTCCTCCGGATGCAGAACAATTTTGGACCAGAACTAGCAAGGCGTCGACGCGAGGGACGCTCAACTTTCTCGTCCACCCAGACAGTTCTTAAATGTTGCAGTAATCGTATCCTATGCGCTTCTATTTTTATCTCTACAGTTCTCCCTGCAATGTCCTATGCTTCTGCTGCAAGGACACTTACACAACCAATAGAGAACCAACTGTGAATGACCCGGCTCTTTTGGGAGACGCATTGCTGGCAATACCTCCACAATTCCAACTTACAGCCATTACCATTGACGAGCAATGCAATTGTTCAATCAAACAAGGTATACTATCGATGGGCAGGCCGTATATTCAGAACAAAGAATGAACACTAAGTCAACAGCTGTATGGTACCATCAAGACGGATAAAACCAACGTGTAGATCTATAATGCTCTGGATAGTCTCTGCTCTACTCCACTTTAACCTCGACAATACGATAAAAGGAATGAGTATTACCAACTTGACCTTCATAGCCCTTGGTATAGATCGCTGGAGACATAGTTGGGCCCATAGCGATACAACCACCGTTGAGGAACTGGTAATCATGTAAATAATATTGTTAATATTGTTTTCAAAGTGTTCTTGAAGTTCAAAAACAAAGTATTGATTTGGCTATTAAATGCTACTACGATTATTTTACTGTTAATTAAGGTAGCCCCAAAAACGTAATGACTGCCATTTGAACTTACGTGCTAGTTGTTGTTTTTTGTACGAAACTAATGTGACCTATTTATTCACTTCTCAAGAAAGTTATTGGGAAGCGAACCCTAGTGGCTCTTTCTATTTTTCGGGGCTTACTGAAGAAAGTGGACGGGGTTTTTTTTTCATGCAGCGCAATGAAAGGCTTCTTAGTATGCTGACCACTACAGGGATAACAGTGTTAATGCTCACATTGTTGACCTGGCTGTTGTAACATATAGTAACAGGTCGTCACCTGTTCTTGGCACAAGACTTCACGCCCTGGAATGTTACATGTTTCTTTATACAAATTCTTAGCTTTTAGGAAGTGGGATGAACAATTTCCTTCCTAGTTGCTTTGTCTGTCCAAACTTCAACTATATTCACTTGAGTAGATCTGCGTGCAGTGGTTGAGTTCAGTACAACCATAGTGAGGCAACCTTGCCAACCGCGTATTCACTTGGATGTTCTAATTTTCTGTCATTCCTTTAAACGTTCAGTCAATCGAAACTTCTGAGCTCCCTGGGGATTGCAAGTCTTCAACAAAAATTAATCATGTCTATCTCGTGATAAATGATCACGTTCTGGACGCGACATCTTTTCTTTAAGTTTGGGACAAGCTCTTATCACCATGCGAGTTTTGGTACGCGCCGACACCTTCTGCCGTGTTGGTTGCAGAGCCTGTCTGGTAATACTATCAGCAGGTTTTCGTAATGTGTGCCCAGCCCAACATCAGCACCTTTGGCATCATCAGAAGCGCCACTGGAGTCTATCTTGTTCTCTGATGTATGTCTTCTTAAGTGACTTATCGAATCACTTCAAACCTTTCCGATCTATCGATCCTTCTTCTTCTTCTTCTTCGTGCGCTGTCAGACGTAAACCTTTATTTTTTTAATCCAAATTAACGTTGAAAGTAAGAAAAGAATTAAACATTTGGTATCTGGATAATTTCCCGATCACAAAAGGGCTCTAGATGTTTAACCAGCCGGAAAAATGTGGATACTAGAATAATATGTGAAAGTAAAGGCGGCCGACGTGATGTTGACCACCTCACCCATAATGTGCTGTTGGTCAAGAACAATTTCAACCTGATATTCCCAAATATGCCACACAGGCGGGAAATCTAGATTTTTACCATAAAAAAATAATATAATTAAGTTTCCTGTAGGATTAGAAACTTTGCTACCGTTATATTTTGTGTCCCTTTTTCACTAGTCGGAGCATACGGCAACTATTGCAAGTGACCTCTTTAAGAAGCCGTTCCAAAACAACAAAACAACATATCTTTTTTTACTCCTTCTTCTTTTTCTTCTACTTTTTATTCTTGTTCTTGTTATTTTTCTTCGGCATTCGTTATGAAACGGATACATGTGACGTTGTGACGTAGTTTACAGAGAGTCTAAGGTACTGCGGCTTTCGGATAGACAACCGATTTCAGCAACAAATTTATAGGACCAGATCTGAATCCCTTTTCAATCCTTAATTTCTTGGTCACGCAGCATGGTTGCAGTTTGTTTCCAGGGCCGCAAATTTGAGACGGAACATGGTCTTGGTCAGTTACGGATCGCTGTCTTCTGTTAGATCATTCACTGCTGCATCTTCTCCCCATTCGGTTTTTTGTTTATTCTTCTTTGTGGGGAGGGAGTAGGGGAGGGGGTGGGGGTTAACATGATAACCTTGCCCACACACTATGTACGGTGTAGGAATACGCGCTATTTATTGTTGAATTTTATTTATCGTCACAGTAACGGTAATATATGTCCCATAGTCAGTTTCCTAGAGTATTAATGCACGAATAACTACAACAACAAAACATATCTTACTTAGAGACAAGCAGATACAATTTGACACATAACAACTCAAATGAACCAATCATTGGCACGATGATGGCAACCCTCACAGCAAACATGACGTTATGTGACGATGACCTGTTACAGCGTGGGAAAGTTTCCAGAATCTTAGTTTGGGTCGCAGTATCCGGCTAGGCCTTGTCTCGGTTTGGTATGTGTCAAACATAGCTTTTTCACTTTTTTTCTCACAGCACGATGTCTCATTCATTCTTAAACAAACATCGTTAAAACAACTTCAAGGAACGTTGTAAGACTCAGGTTTAAAAAAATAAAAATCGAAATTACGCAATTTACAAGTTGTTTTCAAAATTATACTCTTCGACTGACAACTGATTGACATGTCATAACCTCATTAATTGTGTTTTGCAGAACATACGGTTCAATGTTTTCCTCGCTGGAGGAGGGAGTTGGGGGGGTTTAGTAGATGACGGGAAAAAAAATGGCCTGTCATAAGGAAGCGTCACTTATGTTGTGTCATATATATACCAACGACTAATCCACAGATACAGAGCTGGTAAAATTCATTTATGCGGATGATACAGCAGTACATGCCCAGAGAATGGGCGTCCATAAAGTCGAGCAGAAATTGCAAGAGTCCGTAATGCCCTTGCTCTATATTAGCATAACAATCACCTCAAGCCAAACCCCATTAAAACCTGAGAATGTGCCTACCATCTTAGAAACTGCGAAGCAAGAAGAAAGCTACATATACAATGGCAAGGACGGGAGCTAGAAACACAGTACGATTCCCAAATACCTGGAAGTAAAGTAAAGCACACTGTCCTATGCAGCTCATTGCAAGAAAACAAAACATAAAATACATTCGAGAAACAGTATCAAACGAAAACTTACTGGCACAACATGAGGAGCAAAGCCTGATGTCCCCAGAACACCAGCACTCGCCCTGTATTTCTCCATTCATTGCTGAGTACGCCGTCCCAGTTTGGAAGAGTTCCCAACAGATTCTTAATGTATAGATACAGCAACGAATGAGACAGGTCGGGTAGACACTACACCAACTGATAAAATGTACCCCATAATCTGCGTAGCGCCACACGAGACACGAAGAATTATCGCATCAGAGACAGAAAGAGAGAGAGAGAGAGACAGGTTCTCAGGCACCCTCTTTTTTATACATGAGGTGCAGCGCGCAAGACCAAAAACAAGACGAAGTTTCTTAGTCAACCTAGTCCTTACAGACTGATCCTGGAAAACGCCGCATCGAATGATGTACAGAGCGGACGCAGGCAATTTGGATCGAGTTGCTAAAGGAATCTGCGTCTGAATGTCATCTGCCTTACGCAACATGCAAGATACTAAATTGACCTCGAACTGGCGAATCACGATGCAGGAATAACCTAAACAAAAGGATATACAGGGATGGTGAAACATGTGAATGTAGAGCAACACAAAGACAACGATCATCTGATGATTTGCACAAACGTCCTGGAGACTTGCAATATGGGCTGACAGCTGTGTGGCAACAACAGGGCAAACCATGGGGCTGAATACTGGAAGAATGTGTGGCATATTGCATGGGGCACAGACACTAAGTAGGTATATGCAGGAAAACCGCATTTGTTAACACTTATGACGCCAAATACAGCGTGTTGTTTTGACGCATCGTTACGTTCCAGAAAATATTGGTACCAATGATAACACCTACAATCTACTGTATAGGCACAATTCCGGAAACCGTCATATATATATATGCACTGTTCCCTAAAAATTTCTTTCCCTCACCTGTCCCCTATTTTCAATCCATTCTGATAAAGGACAACACACTTGAACTCACACATTATTCATAATTCACTCAATTATTATTCACAATTAACTTCATTGTTATTCAAGATTAACTCTATCATACAATCGCAATTAACTCATTAATTGTTTCAATTAACTCCATTATAATTTACAATCTACCATTGCAATATAAAATGTACTAGGTACAATGAATGGAAGGTACGGCTGCACTGTAAGTTAAAAATCGATAAAAGCATAACTAGGTACGGCTCAATTACTGCAGCAGAACAACAACGGAATGAAAACACGCTTCAGCAATAAGATCTTCGTGATGAACCAAAAATACACTAGTAAACCAAATAATAACAGCAGCAACAATGAGAGTGGACTTGGCAACGGTTACAATTTGACTGGAGCTTACTCTATGGTTAGAGGATGCTACCTTTGGGTCGTAATGTGGTCGTTGTCAAGTGCATTCCTATTGTCGTTATTGTTTTTGGTATGTGTTTTTCTTTGTCCTATCTTTGACGAAGGTCTAGTAGTCGTAACATGGATTTCATTCTGTTTTGTTGTTGTTTTATTAAAGATTTGCCTTTCTGGATACTGATGAAGGCACGTTCAGTCCACATCAGACGATCAACCTTTCGGAAATATTAGGACGTAATGGCCAGTGTATGGATGCCTGTGTGTATCTGTCTGTAATGTGGACGTATTGACCAGTATACGGACTCGTGTGTGTATCTGTATGTAATGTGGACGTATTGACCAGTATACGGACTCGTTTGTGTATCTGTCTGTAATGTGGACGTATTGACCAGTATACGGACTCTTGTGTTTATCTGTCTGTAATGTGGACGTATTGACCAATGTACGGACTCGTTTGTGTATCTGTCTGTAATGTGGACGTATTGACCAGTATACGGACTCGTGTGTGTATCAGTTTGTAGTGTGCTCCACTATGACAGTTTTGCAGTACAGTAGTTTTGCCAATCTTTTCTGTACGTTTTGTTTTCCTTCCTTGTGCAGTAATTGGGTCATTCCTTTTAATATTTACAAAATGTACTCAAAATTCAAAATGAGATTACATCTATTAATTGTTTACAAGACTAACTCAAAAGAATGTATATAGTCCATCGTAATTAATCCTATCATTTTTGAGAAAAAAAACCCCCATCACGATTCAAAATTAACCTCGGCAATATCCCGAATATAATTGAAGAACATTTAGTCTTTTTCTGAATACTTTTCAGGTCTATGGATTGGTCGCTTGACTGTTATTCAGTTGTTCCTTGAGAACATGCCCTCCGAAGAGAGAGGAATCGTTCACGGGTTCCAGGCCTCCATGAATCAGTTGAGGAACTTCCTTAAGTATGCCCTTGTAATAATTCTTCCACTCCCTCGACAGTTTGGAATTTTATTGTTCATCTCCTTCGCATGTACATGCCTTAGCTGGACCTTAATGGTCGTGAACGCAGTGAAATTAGCTCACCGAAAGGATGTGACGGGTTACAGAGATTAACAAAGGAATTTGGAGTTGCAGGGAAATAAAGACAGTATAGTTGTTGCGTGCGATTTTTGACTTGACAGAACTAAAGTATCTGAGATGCAGCGCTTGTGTACAATAATCTGTCTTTTTAAGGAGTCATTACATCTCGTTCAGCCCTTTTTTTCAATTTCATCAATCAATCGATGAATCAGTAATCAACAATCCCTTTTCAATGCGTTATGGTCCATAGTGGGCCATGGTAGAACAATCAACAAACAGTTCTCAATATTTCTCCATCACCAGTCCTTTGAACGAATATTGAAAAAAACAATGTCCTGACTAGCCTTTGATGTTTTTAAATAATGACTTTCCTTGTCCTCCTTACTGTCTACCATCGTCAACTGTTCCCAGCAGTTATTATTTGTGATATACAGTCATGTCTCGTTACATGCTCAAGATGCAGTTGACGATGCATAGTTTATATAAGCGATACCTCTTGATTGTAAAATCTCAGAATAACGAATATCTCAAAAGATCTCGGCCATGTGTGGCAATAGGACACGACATGTGACAGAAAATATTTACTGAGATAGTAGTACAACATTTCTTTTTGGCAGAGTTCTATGTCTTCGTCGTTCATTTTCAAGCTCCAGCTAGCAATACATGAAAAGGCTTTGCAATTAGCATGATGTATTCTAAAGAACAGAAAATCATGTGTTGTAGTTCACAGCTTGACTGCGATATTTGTACTTTTCAGTCCGACACAATTACCAAATTTGCATAGTGACCTTTCGGTCAGAAAATCCGACTTCAGCATGGAGTTTTTAGGTACCGTGTTTTACTTCCCTCTTCGATCTCTTCTCATTAACCAGTCTGCCCTGTTGCAGACTGTTATCAAGGATCACCACGTGAAGGTGAAGAAGGGTCTTGACAGCTTTACAATTTTTACATTGTGAGATTGTCACTTCCATGCACACCCCTTAGTCGCCTCTTACATCATGAAATGAATTAAATAATGTATCATATTGTCTATACCGCTCAGGAGAAATAAATGCATGGCCCAGCGGAAGATTTTTTTTTCTTGAGTTACTGTGGCAGTATTCTGCAGCGGTTATATTCTGCCATTCCCAGTAAGGGACATAGAGATCCAGTAAGGGACCCGGTGATCCAATGGGGGATGTTATATTATTAATAGATGTAAACCAAGCAGCGAGAACGATAGAAATAAAATTGATAAGTAGGTATGACACATGTATCAAAAAGTGCACCTAATTGGAGCGTAGCTGTCGTGGCTCACAAACAAAACATGTCTTTGTGTTCTGATTTCTGAACTGGCAGGGTCGTACACATATGGGATGTGACCACATTACAAATATGTGCTGAATATGAATTCACTAGGCTGTAAGGTGGAAAATGTACAATGTACTCCGTCTTAGGAGACCATGGCGAAGGAGGCATAACAAAATATGTGACCTTGAAGTAATGTTTTCGCTAGCATTTTATTCAATGTTTTTTAAATTGTATGATTTACACAAGGTAAGTCAATAAGTAGGCCACACACTGATGTGGGATAGATGACAAATGTAGTTGATGGTTTAAAGGTGTCAATAGGGGGCAGCAACGTCCAGCTGTGTGATAACTTACGTAGCAGACGCTAGGTATCGCATGCACGTGCGCCGCTTAGATACAAAATGGCATCAGTACTCACAGAATGCACACCAATAACAGCATGCTGCTGTGTAGTGAGTTTTATAGGGGTGGAGGGGGGAGGGGTAAAGGATTTCAAAGGATATACAAAAGGAAATGCTTCCTGTTTACGTTGAGAAGTGTTTGTCGAATGCAGCTGAGCAGAACTGTCAATAAATTCACAACATCACGGTAAATAATTGCTGATGAAACCCGACCTGGTCGTTCTTTTAAGATCGCAATAGAAGCATCTCTTGCAGGTGTGGAAGATGATTCAAACTGACAGGTGTGTGACGTTAGACAGTGTAGAAAATGCAATAGGGTGTTTGCATGGTTTAAACTATATCATAATGCACGATGATCGATTGAGCATCTGTGGGTACGTAGATTACTGACTAATAAAAACAAAATGAACCAAATAGGATCTGTTTCCTGCGCTGATAAAGAGATGGAATAAATGTTTCAATGTTTGTTCAAACTATGTTGAGAAATAAGGGACAATATAATTACATCAATCAATGGTTTTCAAGTTCGTATCTATTTAAAAAAAATAATTTTTAAGTATCCAATTGTGACCGATTTAATGACTTGCGCTCGTATGAATAAGTAAGTGTTATTTAAGGAAAGAGAGCGATGAAGTGGATTCACCACCCCACAGACTGTAACCTCGTACAAAAAAGCCTCTAACACTTCATCCCCGCCTGCAGTACCAGCTTGGGACTACATTCAGCATTGCTGTATTATATCTGAAGAACTGTGTAGCACGCCTACTGGTTAGCATATATCTTATATCACAGAAGGACAAAGAAAGCTTCACTTAGTCCTCTACCTAGAAAGAACCAATAACACTCGAGCGCTTCCGATACCATTGAGGGCGCAAATGGTGGAACATCGTAAATCATTGTAACGCAAATTGAGACTCATGTAGTAAGGAATACTAATGAAGTATATTCAATATTGTTATTTTAGGGTCCAGTTGAGATTTGACTGAAATTAGCTTAACTAGAATATCAGGGGACTAGCCTAGTCCATCTGGTCCGGTGACGGCATGCCACTGCTACTGTGGAACATAAAGTGTAATATAAATTAATTTACTAGTCTATAGCTTTTTTTATAAAAGTAGTGGGTAGACAGAAAGATGTGGCCACTGTTGAAAGAACCCTTGGCCTTTTACGTGAGAGGCAAACACTCTAATTACGTTTCAGTTAAAACGTTCACGAGATGAGTAACACACATTTAAATAGCAATTTGATGGAACACTGCAGAAAACCTGGATTGGAGTTCGTGTTGCTGTAGAGCAGCGTTTACCTAAGTGAATCCCTATTAAGGTTTCGCAACACCTGTCATTACACACCTGCTGAACTTGTAAGCTTATCTGACTTTAAAAGAAAGATCTAAAAACCCATCCCTAATTATTATATAATACATCCAAAACAACTGTATTAACTCGAATTATATATGGCTTATAAAGGTACACTTGGTCTTTCAAAATTTAAGGTGGTATTGACTAGGAGTCTGCTGTTTGGTAAATGGACAGCCAGGCTGTAAAAGAGCACCATGCAGAGGATGTTGGTGTTTGTGAAGCTGTTTTAGTGTGTTTGTGAGGTTACTACATTGGGGTATCTAATAGTCGAATCAAATCTAGGTCGAGTAGAGAGGGACGAACGCAAGAACATATCATAAGTGTGCACAATCAGCGAGATACAGAAACAAATCGTATTTTTATCATTTGCTGACAAAAGAAGGACACAGAGACGTATTAATCTGCTCTGCATAATTATGACTGGCTAAAGGACAACCTACCGTCATGATGTTTGACATTCAGGGATCAATTTATTGCATTTTGTTTAGTAATGAAACTTAATAGTTTAGGAATAAATAGTTTTACTTGGACATTAAAATATGCATAATGTGCAAACAAACTGTCTTTGTGTAATATTGTATTGTGTTGTTATCGTTAATAGCAGGCTTTGTAAACCACTTTAATGAATAATATTGTAGCTGTAGGCAAGAGGTAAGGCACTCGCCTCTCAAAGCAATGATCGAAAACGGTGGGCGATCGATTTTCCGCAAGTTCATTTCGAGCACTGGTCTCAAGGGAGCTAACACCATAGTACCTCAAGTATGTCACGACTGGTCGTCCTGCAACTAATTCATGGTCATTGGGATGGGAGATCGACGGTGGTAACCATCACAGTTTCTTGCTTACTTAAATGCAAACGCAGCGCACGTTACATCATCATGACAAAAACCAAAATATGATGTCGCCACCATTGTTTGCTACAGGCAGATAATAATCCCCAGCAAATAACAGATTTAAGAATTGTCATTATTGTCCATAATTGTACATCGTTATACTCTTCACAATGAATTTGTTCACTCTCCATGTTACCCACCTAGGCTCAATACTATATATATATATATATATATATATATATATATATATATATATATATATATATATATATATATATATATACATATATATATATTCATAACATCAGTCATGGTTAGGGGGCTTGCTAAGTGCAACATAGATGGCGCCTAACAGACTGCGGGTCTACTTTGCTCTAGTGTTTGAGTCTATTAAGATGGACTCACACATCAGTTAACCAACCTCTATAGTGGCTCTATAAACTGCTCGAGGCTGGCCCTCTAAGCAGGAAATCCTCCTCCTGGCTACGTCCAGCTGACACCAGAGATGGAACCTGCACAGCTAGAGAAAGTCTCGTTTAGGAGCTCTCTTCATGGCTGATCATGTCGATCTCAGACAGATTCATTTTCCACAGTGAGTGCAGGTCTTGGAAGTATGGTTATATTTACTTTTGCGCTATTCTCGTTTGTTTTTTGGTTTTTGTTTCCATTTTTCTCAGATGTCTAAGCCACCCTTCTACTACTGACTGTTCCAATGATGGATTGCTGCATGGCTCCAT
This sequence comes from Ariolimax columbianus, assembly GCA_036924085.1. Classification (NCBI taxonomy): domain Eukaryota; kingdom Metazoa; phylum Mollusca; class Gastropoda; order Stylommatophora; family Arionidae; genus Ariolimax; species Ariolimax columbianus. The sequence goes on along the minus strand of JAVGWX010000001.1, from coordinate 65,679,751 downwards.
GTAATACTTCAATGTTGGTAATTTTATTGTGCCACTTGATTTTCATAATTTTACAAAGACAACGAAATTTTAAAAATGTTGAGTGTCCACTGGTGTCTCGAGTAAGTGATCTACGCTTCGGAGACATACATTAATTTCATGTGTCAAGCCTGAATAATTTCTGCTTGAATTCCTTGACTGTAGAAGTGGAGTTGGTTTTTCCACTTAGCCTGGGCATCTAATATGTGTACCATTTTGCACAGACCTCCTCTCATCCATACTGTTTTAATCAAAATGAAGGACAGAGTCCCTACGTTAATAAAGAGGCAGAGACCACAAGGGATGCCAAAATTTTGGTTGGTAGATGCATAACCACCAACTGCCTTAGCGTCCCTTCCTCTTGATTGTTTTGAAGGTTTACTCCTCTGGCCTTCTGCAGTACCGAAGAAGCCTACAAGGCAGAATAGTATTTTGTCAGGGTTTACTCCCTTAGTTTCGACTCTCTCCTATCTACATACAATTTCATGTGTAGTACCCTCACAGGCTGAATACTGCATGTATGACCGCAATGTCCTATGTCAATCAGGTAGCAACAAATACGACGTATCGTTATAGTTGATAATAATTATCAGGAAACTATTGCATGAAAATGTGCGTGCAACGCTTCATTCGTAGCGCAAATAAGTCATTGTAACAGTTCACTAACGAAGTATATGTGTCATTCTTCAAACCTCATTTTTCATACATATGTGCATAACATTTCTCAAAGCAGACTTTTCTTATATATATATACATCAATTTTCTTATGATTCCACGATTATTTATACCTCACATTTCTTATAATTGAATCATTATTTATATCTCACTTTTCTTTTGTATGCGTCATTCTTCATACTTCTATTTCTTATTTATAATGTTCTTCATACCTCACTTTTCATATATAAAATGTATTTAGTAACTCACTAATCTTATTTATTATATCCGTCGTATCTTTTCATATATATATATATTTAGTTACAAAGTTACTCACTTTTCTTATTTATAATATTTCTTGTATATAACTTTTCTTATATAAGTAATATTTTTGATGCCTCATTATTCTGATGTTTGTATAATATTCATACCTAACTTTTCATATATGATATATTTAGTAACTCACTTTTCTTATTAAAATATCCGTCGTATCTCACTTGTCATATATATAATATGTTTAGTAACTCACTTGTCATACATATATATATATAATATATTTAGTGACTCACTTTTCTTATTTATAATATCCGTCGTATATCACTTTTCATTTTCAAAATATGTTTAGTAACTGACTTTTCTTATTTATAATATTTCTCGTATCTAACTTTTCTTATATACGTAATATTCTTGATTCCTCATTATTCTGATGTTTGTATAAATCTTCATACCTGACATTTCTGTTTTTATTTGTATCATTCAATGATACCTGACTTTTCTTATGTACATATGTATATTCTTGTCAGTTTTGCGGCGTTCATTGTTGCCTATGTTTTGACCTAGAAATGGGAATCTATGTACGTGCTCAATGTTTGTTCACTGCCATAATTATCTGTACTTTCTTTGGTTATTTGGCTAAGACCATTTTATTTATTGTCAAGTCGTAGACTTTTGCTGTTTTACTACTTGAATTGAGTAGTTTTTGAAGCTCTTCTCTGTGCTACATTCTTCTTCCGTGTTATTGTATATTAACTTTATTTTCTCCCCCTTTGTCATGACTTCTTCTCTACCAAAGAGCACTTTCACTCCCAGATTTTAGTCTCGTAGCGTTGATCAGAATGCTTCACATGACCCAGATGTTACTCTTCGCTCCTTTTCAACTTTGAGACTCACACACTCACACTCAGACACATCAATACACCACATCCATGCTTATTATCTGACAGACACGTATCGTGTAACACATGTTCTAGCAGTGTCTGAATCTCTGTCTCATTATGTAATTCGATACGTTACTATCTCTTGATCAATGATTCTTAAAATATCACCAGCTGCCAACCTTACACCACCGTCAGGATACTTTTATGCAGAACAAAATATACTTCGAGTATACTTACCATAAAATTCATTAGTCATTTCTTTTTAAAAATTGCTATTTATTCTGTACTGTTCCCGTAGTTGTCAGAGTTGAAAAGATCTGCCAACTGTAGTAGTTGTTTCCTGGGGACACCCGATTGCTCTATCGTGTATCACAATCTTCGTGGAGATTCCTTTCATGCCTCCCTACAAATTGTATATTTTATAAGACCAAAAATATGAGCAAAACTGCACCGAAAAATGACGACATCATAGTTGTGAGGAATGGATGGAGATCAAATAAGAGCTTGTGACAAGACATAATATCACATACACTGTATGGAGAACCCTGAACAGATTAAGAATGAGTATCCATGCCTAGATCGATCTTGAAAAATAATGGGTATTTACGGACAACGATGCTGGCGAATGTGGAGCCATCCAAGACTTTGAACTGATCAAGAATGCAAGAAACATGTACTTTGGCGGATCTCATGGCAGTGAATAAAAGAGCTTTTCTTGGGAGATTCAAAATGTGTGAGGCTTCCAGACACGGAAATTAAGTATTCTCTACTTCTGTTTGCTGAGAATATGATTGATTGACTCTCTAAATACTGCCATACACGAAACTGGTGTAATGAACCATACATGTCAATGTAAGAGCTGAGCTGTGTTTGTACATCATTAATGACACCTGCTGATAGCATTAGAAGAAAATGACTGTTGTGGATTTATTCGTAGAGGTATGTCACAATGTAAAAGCAAAAGAGAGTTCGAGACATACATTAAGAAAACAGAAAACACGTTGGTAGAGCTGGACTAAATGGTTCATTGGAGGACTTGTGCGTATTTGTTTGATCGTATGCTCTACAGGGAGCTGATAGGTTTCGATTTATTTTGGTAGAGGATATACGAGATATTATTTCGAGAGCTTTAAGTCAAAGCATAAATAAATTTCCCTACAAAATATTTTTTTTTTTACCTGTTAGCAATGAAAAGCATTTTCTTTTGGCAATAGGTTATGCTGATCTGCTGTAGATGTGGAAGCCACTCCCATTGAGTTAGTTCATCTCTTGCGGACATTTTTTCAATAACCGGTTACAGTTCTCTGTATACATCCTGAGACGTACTTGAGAAGCTGGGCCAGGGTCCTCCTGGTTGTAGTGTAATGCAGGCCCCTCAGTAAATTCACCACTATAGGGATTACATCATCGATCACAACCTTCTTATCGAGAATGCTTTGACACAGCCTATTTCAGGAACCACGACAAAAACGTAAGGCTGGATCTCAATCAGTATGTTGCACTCGACCAAACTACACGCCTTGAATCCCAAACAGTTCTCTCAGCCAGATCGTCTACTCTCCGTGTGAAAGTTAGGTTGATAGTCCTCTTAGGCGACAAGTGCTAGTCGCTGAAGTCGATGAGTGGCTGAGTCCCAGACTGCACGAAAAGATGATGATGATGTATTTCCCATTTGACCTAACCAGATAGTTCGTGGACGGCCACGGAGACAGGGCCATGACGGAGATGGTCGCTTCAAATGCTTGATGCCCATGGTCTGCTTTTAAGCGCTGGTAGGCAGGGACATCTTCAGCAAGACAGGGCTACATGTCCAAATCTTTGTCAAACGGCGACGGTTTAGCATGGTGAATGTGCTCCCGAGAAGTCCGCTTGATGACTTCGTCGTTTGAGATGTGGTGATACCAGTTGATCGGAAGAATTCGCCTCGCTTTGCACACGTGAAAGGCTCACAGTGTCAGTGGCCCTAATGGTGTCTTGGTCTTTCTTACAGAGTCCTTCAGGAATCCACTACAGCACTTGTGTAATATATGACATTGTGACCATCTCTGATCTTCAGTATTGCACACTTCATTTAGTGAAGTATGTCTGCTGGATTTTTAAATAACGTTAAGAATACTTCCAAAATATAATAAGCCCACCCAATGCATGGGATCAAATGGCAGGACCACTGTAACTTTATGCGCGTATAATAAACGCCAGTTAAAGAGGATGTGATTGGGACTACACACCACATAATGTATTGTTGTTGTTTCGAATGCCCACAATGAGTAGGTTACTCTTATGTGCGCCCTTAAAAGGGCGTTAAGTGGCTGATTGCAGTAGCTTTCCTCTCATCTTGAGCGTGCTGATGAAGGTGGACCTGGATCCTCCAGGCGGTTTTGCTATGCTTGCCTTCATCTGAGTGTTGATCACTACAAGCGAGATCACGTTGAACCTTACATTGTTAGCCAGACTGTTGTCCTCGATATCAGCCCGTTTCCAGGACGACCAACGAAGAGGTCAGGTGAGGGTCTTGGCCAGTATATTTCTCCTGACCCTGGCTAATATTATCTGATCAGTGTGTTTTTCCTGACCAGACGTTAGCCTCATCGTCCCACCTCATAATCTAAAAACCAATACTATTTAAAACGCCATCGGAAATTCTCATATACATGCTTCTTACAAAAGGATCAGTTATTGTCGTGATCCTATGCTCAACTTAAAGCGAACAGAGGAATAATATAAAATTTTAAAAGACGTGGAATAACAGAACAAATATCGTGTTTCCCCTTTATTTTAATGCACAAAATAAATTAAACTAAAACTACGCTGTACGCAGTTATAACAGATAAACAACCATTATTTAAATATGTGTAGTTCTACCTCCATTTACTTTACTTTACCTCCATTCAAAAAAAACCTAACAACTAGGACAACATTAATGACATTAACCGCTGAGCATGCCAACATAAATTGCTTTACAAATAGGTAGGTCAACTAGATTAGGTGAGTCAGCGACTAAACAACCCTTTCTGTAATGCGAAACACGCGTGGAATCTCATTGTACTCGTGAAAGGTAAGTCTACCGTTAACAGCTAAATCGTGTTTCCATTTGATTAAATTCTGGGAACGGTCATTAAATTAATGTCGAAAATAAATTAAATAACAAGAGCAACAAGTTAACCGACAGGTGTAAATAAGCACAGTACGAGACTCAAACTAAACGGGCTGTGTGTGTTGTTTTTTTGTTTTTTTAGCAACCAAATGTGTTCAGTTTTACTGCATTACCTATAATAATATTTATCAGTTGTTATGAATGTTTTGAGTGTTTGCTTCTAGTATTAAACGTTTACTTGTAAATTACACGTATTATTGATAGTTTGTGTTTAAAGCTGAACAGAAATATTTATGTTATATCTGTTCTCAGCGTCTAGTCAACAGAATGGTATGGCACGGCAAGTTTATCGGGTTTGATTCCCTTTTAAAACACGCTCCAGTTGAACCGCTGTAAATGGGTACCTGGCTTATTGTTATGAAAAGAATGGCAGAGAGGAAGTGAACTGGTCACCTCCACCTCACAAAAGGGTGAAGCCTAGTACAGTGGTCTTTAACACTTTATCCCCGACGATAGTGTCGGCTATGGAACTATCTTTATCTGCTATATAATTGCTTAGGTATGTAATGTCGAGCATTTCTTATCATGTCATCAATCAAACAATCAATCAATCATGGTCCTGTCATCTCTTTTTCTCTTCATGTGTAACCATCTACTTTCAGTTCCTTCTCATATTCACTTCTCCGTGTGATATTAGGTCTGTCTCTTGTTAGATTCCCTTGTGGATGCCAGGTGAGAGCCTGCCTGGCTATGTTGGACTGTGCCTTCCTCGTCGTATGTGCTATCCAGACCATTGTTTTCGTATAATGTGCTGTTCGTGTGGCCTTTTGACTCCATTCCCACAGTTCTTCATTTCTCACCATATACTACCACGTTATGCCCATTGTCCTTTACAAGCATCTGCATATTGAGACTCAATACAACAGCACTGACTTGACACTGGCGTTGAGTATTCGAACTTTGGTGAGACTCTTAATTTCTTTTAAACGTCATAGGCAACAGTTATAGAGGTCATAGAGGCGTCTCGTTTAAAACTACCCCTTCCTTTTCTTCTACTTCTTCCTCATTCGTCATCATAAAGTCACTTCAATGGTCCCAAAAAAGTCATGTCAGAGTGTCTTCATAATACGGGTAACGTTGCAATGTGTTCTGCCCCAAGATTCCCGGTGCATCCATCTTCAGCATGTAATTGTTTGAAGCTGCTTCCATAGTCTTCAGCTGTCTGAAGCCTACAATTATTCGTTGTCAGAGATGTCTCACCTAGTTAAACTGTTTTACTGTAACATCTGGCTTTTATTTCCCCAGAAACGCTCCTTAATTGGGAACATGGCGCAGTTTAACCAATCGGTTAAGATTGTCTGCAGTTTCATGAAGTGTTACACTGAGCTTGACTGTTTTTATGTGGACCTAGAATTGTTGCCACTCTTATTTGTCTGACCTCATGGCCTGTGCGTATGCACCGGTTTCTTTAAAATGAATACCAGGAGGCTTGATATGAAACCGGGAACAATTACTTTCTCAATATGTTTATCTTACTATACCTGTTCAATCTGCTGCATTACGTTGTGTAATCTTCTTAGTCTCCGGCGTTTGTGCTGTAAAGGACGTTGTGTTTTAGCTGACAGTGACACAGTGAAATCTTCGCTGTTCGACCCTGCACTTCAGATTTCAGTTGGCTTTTCTTTTGGGTATCAGGTTTACCTTTCCACTGAGATCCATATTCTCTTAACCAGATTACACTAGTGCAGCCTGTTTTCAGGGTCGCCGTTTAGAGCTGCAATAGAGTCTTGGTCAGCTCTGGTTCGCTGACACTGATGCAAGCAATCAGCTATGCGTTGCTGGTTGATATCAATTCATTTATTGTGCTGGATATTTGGCCCCTAAGTTATTGTGTAGTTATGTCCAAGTCTTTCCAAATCACAATTCCGCTAGTGTTATTTTTGTTCATTTATTTTGTTTGATTAATTGTTTTCTTGTTTTCACGCATCAGTAGGATTTAGTTGGGGTCTGCCGTTAGAAGAAAAGGGTTCGAGTACACTGTCAAGACAAACAAAATGATTATTAAACTAGGCTAAGAACGGGGAAAATATAATGAACATTTCTATATTTCGGCACGAAATAAATTAAATACTATAATGAAAAGGACATATTAAGTTATTGAGAACCATGATCGCAACACTGAAGAACCCTGAAGAACAGTCGCCATTATGTGTCGAGAAGATAAACCCAACATGAAGTTGTTTTACCCGACCCTGATTACCCTGCGTTTCCATTTGTGTTCCATTATTCATATAATTACTGAAAATACACACATCTCCTTTACGATATGTTCTGCAGGGTATATTGATCGTAACATGTGCTCAACATTGTCAGAGGCCATGATTAACATCGGTAGCGAAAAATAATATACACATGCATATTTGAGTCCAGCATTTAATTTTGTAAGTCGCTGTGGAAGGTTCTGTATGCTCTCTCCTCTTCGTCGCCGACTCTCATCATCATCTAGTAGCATGTCATTTATAGAACGTCGCTGCCATCACAGTCTGTCAGAAAGAAACTTTTTCCCTTGCCAAAACGCCAGCCTTCAGCACAGTCATTTCCAGGCATTCCTGGATATCTTGGTATCGTCGTCTACTTGGTCTACCCCTGCCTCTTTTGCCTGGCACCGTACATTACATCACTATTCTAACATGACCGCTGTGTCTCTTTATGTGATCAAAGTATTTACATTTTCTGGCCTAAATGGAATTGATCAATCGGTTCTTCTCTATGTTCAACTCTTGCCGAATGTCTACATTTATTTTTTTTCTGATCAGGGTATTTTGAGAATCTTTCTGTAACATTTTGACTCAAAGGATTAATTCTTTGTCTAGAAGTTTTGGTAATCGTCCATGATCCGCGGCCATATTCTGCAACAGGAAAAACACAGGCTCGCAAGACTTTTACTTTTGTCGTTTTGTTTGTGCGTTGCCATAATTTCTTCAGGCTGTTCAGTCTCTGCATTGCCATGGCCAGTCTTCTTTTGATTTTTTTAGAGCAGGAGACATTTTTGTCAATTGTGGAGCCCAGATATTAAATTTATGTTGACATCGTGTTTTATCGATGGTCATTATCTTTGTTTTGTTTATTTTTATAAACAGGTTTTGATCTTTAATGTGTCCATCTACAGGTAAAATTAACTGCTCTAACCCTTCTGCACTTCTTGATAGCATCACCGTGTCGTCTGCGTATCGTAAGTCTGGAATCTCCTAAACGCTAATCGTAAATACATAAAAACTTTCAATGTTCTCGTCTTCTCAAACATTTCTCTTTATGCATTACGCATATAGGTTGTATAGATAAGGTGAGAGGACACATCCCTGTCTTACTTCCTTTTGTACTGCAAATCAATATGATGTTTGCCAAGATACTCGGACAGTGGCTTGTTGATCTTGGTATAATGTTTCAATGAGACGGATAATATGCACAGGAAACCCCATTTCCTTCATGATGTTCCCCAGATTTGGATGCTTTACCGTATCGAAGTCCTTGATGTTATCAATGAAACACGTGTACAGGTCTACATTAAACTCGCTACATTTTACGTAGATATTCCTCATATTGAATATGTGATCTATGGTGCCTCTGTTTTTCCTAAAATCTGTTCGGACTACGGGAATTTCACATTTAAACCTTTTCTTTATCCTTCTTAATATGATCCATAATAGTATCTTGCTAGCGTTGCTGATTAGCGCGATAGTTCGGTAGCTCGTGCACAGCTTTAGATTGCCTTTTTGCGGAGGGGAATATAAATTGATTTCTGTCATGCTTCTGGCCACTCTACGCTGTTCCATATCTGTTTTCAAAGCTTGTAATAAACTTGAGCACTGGCGTCCCGTCCTGCTTGTATTAGCTCTGCTTGGATATCATCACATTCTGGGGACTATCCCTTTTGCAGACATTTGATTATTGAGCGTACTTCCTCCAATGGTGATTCATGTTCTTTCTCATCTTTTGGTAGGATTGCAACTGCGCGCTTTATAATATCTTCATTCATGATTCTGCAGTGCTCTCTCCATCTATTCAGTGTATCTTTGGTTTCTGTTAGTGTGTTATCGTCTTTTGTCATTGATGGCATGTGGAACCATCGGACGTTTACTCTAAAATAACTCAATTACGCGAAAAATAATAATCTATTTCATGTCTATCTCGTCGCCTTGTAATGTATACTTCATTGGAGAATGTAGCCTAGTCGACAGTGTGCTGGCTTGCTGAAGTAGGATTACCGCATGCCAGGGTTCAAATTCACAGACTGACAGAAAAAAAACATCCGGGCCTTTGTTTATGTCTGATAGCACCGTTCCTCCAGTCATACCAGCTGTAATTGGCCTTTGTTTATGTCTGATAGCACCGTTCCTCCAGTCATACCAGCTGTAATTGGCCTTTGTTTATGTCTGATAGCACCGTTCCTCCAGTCATACCAGCTGTAATTGGCCTTTGTTTATGTCTGATAGCACCGTTCCTCCAGTCATACCAGCTGTAATTGGCCTTTGTTTATGTCTGATAGCACCGTTCCTCCAGTCATACCAGCTGTAATTGGCCTTTGTTTATGTCTGATAGCACCGTTCCTCCAGTCATACCAGCTGTAATTGGCCTTTGTTTATGTCTGATAGCACCGTTCCTCCAGTCATACCAGCTGTAATTGGCCTTTGTTTATGTCTGATAGCACCGTTCCTCCAGTCATACCAGCTGTAATTGGCCTTTGTTTATGTCTGATAGCACCGTTCCTCCAGTCATACCAGCTGTAATTGGCCTTTGTTTATGTCTGATAGCACCATTCCTCCAGTCATACCAGCAGTAATTGGCCTTTGTTTATGTCTGATAGCACCGTTCCTCCAGTCATACCAGCTGTAATTGGCCTTTGTTTATGTCTGATAGCACCGTTCCTCCAGTCATACCAGCTGTAATTGGCCTTTGTTTATGTCTGATAGCACCGTTCCTCCAGTCATACCAGTTGTAATTGGCCTTTGTTTATGTCTGATAGCACCGTTCCTCCAGTCATACCAGCTGTAATTGGCCTTTGTTTATGTCTGATAGCACCGTTCCTCCAGTCATACCAGCTGTAATTGGCCTTTGTTTATGTCTGATAGCACCGTTCCTCCAGTCATACCAGCAGTAATTGGCCTTTGTTTATGTCTGATAGCACCGTTCCTCCAGACATACCAGCTGTAATTGGCCTTTGTTTATGTCTGATAGCACCGTTCCTCCAGTCATACCAGCTGTAATTGGCCTTTGTTTATGTCTGATAGCACCGTTCCTCCAGTCATACCAGTTGTAATTGGCCTTTGTTTATGTCTGATAGCACCGTTCCTCCAGTCATACCAGCTGTAATTGGCCTTTGTTTATGTCTGATAGCACCGTTCCTCCAGTCATACCAGTTGTAATTGGCCTTTGTTTATGTCTGATAGCACCGTTCCTCCAGTCATACCAGTTGTAATTGGCCTTTGTTTATGTCTGATAGCACCGTTCCTCCAGTCATACCAGCTGTAATTGAGTACCTGACGTATGAGTTAGTGAGGATAAGAACAGCAAGGAAAGGAAATAAATCACCCCATCTCACATAGACTGCAGTTTAGTACATGAAGAGTTATTTCCATCCCTGACAGCAATTATTGTCAAGAGACTGACATTCAGATTTAACTAGTGTATCCCTGCTTTGGATAGCAGAGATATTGTGTCGCTTTGTTGTTTTGTGCCACGACAAATATGGATAGCATGCTCTAATGTTTGTTTGTGGTCCTCTACAAGGGCAAATGTCGGTTCAATGTTTAATCGGTACAGCTGGGCCGAAGATGACACAGGCAATAAGCTGAGAGCATCAAGCGACTCTCGGCTGATTTCTTGAATCTGGGTTGGCGACAGATGGCTGACCAAGACCTTATTCCGTCTCCACGCGGTGGCCCTGGAAACAGACTTTAACCATGCAGTCTGGCTAAGAGAACAGTGATGGAAGAGGAAAGACAAACCCGGCCCTAACAATATCGGAAGTAAAACCGGATGCGTTGGACTAAAAGGCATATATAACGCAGCCTGACTCTAAACATAACACATCGACGTTATCTTCAGAACCAGCACCAAATAAAATAATAATAATAATAATAAGAAGAAGAAGAATTCGGAAAAGAACACGAAAAAAAAAAGATCAGTACAACATTATATGTTAGTCTGCAACGGTCAGTTCTTCATTTGAACAGTGTCGCTTGATCTCTACTGGGTATGAAATAAACCCTATTATCTCCATTTCGTTTCTTGCAAAGCAATTGGTCATCTGTTCAGAAGGTTACTAACAGGAAGCCTGAGTAAATGCAATGCGTATGCTCTTTGTTTTCTGTAGAAATGTGTTTCACAACGATAATGTCGTTAGCCTAATGTGCACCTTTCTTCAATCAACTAATACAATTTGCATGGGGATGCAGTTGTCTATTCTTCACTCCACAGTAACATGCCCATGGATCCACACTGGCGTTAGAAGCAGTATTGTTCTATAACACCATATTTTTGACGCACTCCACGCCATTTTTCGATGACGTATTTATAATGGAACCTCCAATTCTTTGAATATTACTACAGCTGCTGACAGTAGAGATGGGAGCAAGTCACAATATCCGTAACGCTGATAATTTTATTCAATATCCTTGATCATAATTTATGCCCCCAGCTGCATGGACATCTGTGCTAATGAGGATGGCAGACCGGCACTGCATGACTGCTGATTGACACATCTGAAACCGAATCCAAAATTAAGGTTATCTACACCTTGTGGGATTATCAAGCGAGTTTCCCAGTCTGCAAGAATCGTTTACAATTGCATCTACCAGTAAGTAGAGTTAAATATTGTGTTTTTACCTTGAATTAGTCTGACTTTGGTCAAGAAAACTTGAGCTTAACACCGTATCTTCAATATGCCACATGGTATGCACACGGGATCACTACTTTACTTTTTACAATCTTTCATTTAACTTGACATGACCGTTTTCCGTTTACGTAGACTTCTATTGTTCCTATTTAAACCAACTTCTTCATAACGTCAAAACATAGCTCCGAAATTGTGTACAAAACTTCTACTAGCTCGATCTGTTTGTTTCTCAAAATTTGACAGATCCTCAAATTTGACTCGAATGAACACAAAAACAATTGCCAATCCAACAATTCGCTAAAGTTATACCAACATTTTTAAAATGTGACTCCTGTAGACCCCAAAACAAAAGACTTGTCTTAATATTGATAAAAACGTGTACCAAATAATTTAATTTTTTATATTTACAAATTTATTGTGTGTTCTGGGGGTATTACTGAGGCCCGAAAAGGTAGCAAATACAAGTGACACTGTAAAGTGCACTTGATGTTGTAAGAGGTGACTAAGAATTATTGGAACGTTATCGGCTCCCCCATTGTGCGGAAATATAATCTTCATGAATAATAAAAGAGAGCTATTCACCCTGTGATACAGTTTAGTCAATTCAGTTTATGCAACCTTTCAGACATCTCGTAAGAGACGATTAGAAAGGGCTGGATAGTGGGCCCGCTACCCTATGTATTTATTCTTTCAATGAGCAACGCAAAACTGGAACATATGATCAGGCTGGTTAACTGCACGGTTAAGAACGGAATCTATAACTCAACATCAGCGAAACCAAGATAATGAGCATTGATAAGGCAAAAATCAGACCTAAAGTTATCCCAGAGAAGCAAGAAGTTAAGAACGTCACATGTTTTGAATATCTCGACTCAATTTTAAACAACAAATGGAGATTGCAAGGAGAAAAAAAAAGATAAAAAAGAAGAAATAACGCCATCAAAAGGAAGAGGTTAATTACAATGATACATTTAAGACAGAAAACTAACAACAACAAATTGAAAATTTTGAGTGGCAAAATAAGATTGCGAGCCATGTAAAGCACCATAAATCTAATTCGATTAAATAATTCGAGCTAAAATGCTACATAAAATAACTATATACCAACAATAATAATAATAATAATAATAATACAATAATAATACCATGGGTAGCGGATAAGAAAAACACCGAAATTATTAAAACGCTAGATATAAAACAACATTGAATTGTAAACAGTATTGGGTCTACGAAACTAAAATACTTTGGCCACATCAAACTTCGCAATCGTCTTAAACAATAAGACTGGAGATCTGGGTCTGACGGTGACTTTTCTCAAAGGGGATTAGGATCATGGAAAGTTTTTATTATTGGGCGAAAGAGGAATACTCTCCATATAATGTACAATATGTAGCTTACAAATGACACTATTACTGGTCACAGTTCACGTGGTTTAGCTCACTTCAACCGACGCACAATATTTAGAAATGGAAAAAACAAACACGAATTATCTATATACATTTTCAAAAATGTGTTCTTGTTTTTGCGGATGTTTTTAAATAAGTTATTGCGAATAGATGTGAATAAGTCTTTTCGTTGTGCATCTTGACTTTGTGAAGATGACTGATATCACAGAAGCCATTATTATTCCATACTCTCTAATCTGTGTCGAACAGGACACAAGGCCAACAATACAGAATGTTTCTTGAGTTGCATGCAGTTAACCATTTTGAAATGACGTGTTTAGTCTTTAATTTTTGTTTTAGCAGAAATGTCTGGAGTTGGTCTACCTTTCGTTTTTACTTTCTGTTTTTCTTAAAACTGAATGTTCCAAACGAGGCTGTGAATCAGGAACACAACATTGTGAATCGTGATCGTGCTACATCGCTTTGACCTACTTATACTAATCAGTCTTTGGAAAGCTTTGTGGTGAGTGAACAACTTTCAAATTCGAGCCTCCTTCCTAATTTCAGCCTTTGAAACATTACCAAACTGTATTGACTTATCACAAGATCTCTTCCATTAACGGGAACAATTAAGCTAGCCGAATAACCACAATACTACCACTCATAAAAAACAAACGAAAATTATATTTCCTTATGCCAGAACGCCAAGCAATTTGCATATATCTTATTAAACTGAGAGACTAGTTTGGCTTGCGGATTCTCTACACGGAGAGATATGATAGAACTCGAGCGATTCTGATGCCAGAACACTGTCTTTAGGGGCGCAATAAGCAGAAATATCGTTGCAAATTGAGACTCAGAATCTCAAGAAGGAATACTGATACTATTTATACAACGTTTTTATTGAATGCTTTTATGTGCAGTGGAAATGTAACTCTTAATAGCTTAACTAAAATGTCTGGGAACTAGCCTAGTCCTACTAGTACATTGACGGCACGCTACTGTTAGAGAGCATAGTACCTGGAAACAGAAGAAGGAATCAGTCCATGGAGATGATAATAATAATAGCTGTCCATCGTTGTCGATGAGGACCGCCGACATCATCCTTGTCACAGATTTCCCTGTTGGGTGTGGGTGCGCATGTGGCTGAACTGAAAATATCTGCTACATATCGGGCACACGAGGTTTGTAGAAGGGGATGGTGTTCCCGCTGCTCGGGATTTCCGCGTCTCTCGTCTGTTCTGGGCTTTCACAACACGGTCATCTTCACCGGCAGCTACACCCGATTTGACTGCGCTTCTCCAGTCAGATCTGTTTTGCGCAAGACATTCCCATGTGTCGATGTCTATCTGGCAACTTTTTAGTGAGTCCTTCAGTCCGTCTTTAAAACGTTTCTTTGGGCGCCCTCTCTCGCGCCATCCCTCTCTCAGCTCGCCGTAGAGAAGCTTCTTTGGGAGCCGCTCGTCTGACATACGGACGAGGTGTCCGGCCCATCCTAGTCGTGCTTTTTCTAGCAGTGTATGGATGCTGGGCATGTTAGCCCTCGAGAGAACCTCGATGTCAGTGACACGATCTTGCCATCGGATGTGGAATATTCGCCTCAGGCAACCTGTGTGGAAGTGGTTTAACCTCCTTGCATGTCCAGAGTATACAGTCCAGCTTTCGCAAGCGTATAGTAGGGTTGGAATGATGGTTGCACGGTAGACTTTGAGTTTGGTATTGACGCTGATGCCACGACGTGCCCAGACCATCAAGCGCATTCTACCAAAGGCTGTGCTGGCCTTTGCTATTCTGCTTGCCACCTCATCGTCTAGGCTGACAGATCTCGACAGAGTGCTGCCCAGATATGTGAATTTGTCTACGGCATTCAGCGTCTGCCCGCTGACTGTAGTCTCTGGTTTTGTGTACGGCATGCCTGGTGCTGGTTGGTACATGACCTCTGTTTTTTTGGCATTTATGGTCAGGCCAAAATTTTTGCATGCGGCAGAGAACTGGTCCATTCCAACCTGCATGTTCAGTTCTGAGTTGCTCATTAGAGCGCAGTCGTCAGCAAATACAAGTTCCCTGATTATATCGCCAGCCACTTTGGTTTTGGCCTTCATTCTTCTGGAATTGAGTAACTTGCCATCTGTGCGGTACTTTATGGGTATTCCAAGCTCCAATGATCTGAAGGCGTCTGTCATCGTGGCCGCGAACATCATGCTGAACAAAGTCGGGGCGAGTACACATCCTTGTTTTACTCCG
This sequence comes from Ariolimax columbianus, assembly GCA_036924085.1. Classification (NCBI taxonomy): domain Eukaryota; kingdom Metazoa; phylum Mollusca; class Gastropoda; order Stylommatophora; family Arionidae; genus Ariolimax; species Ariolimax columbianus. The sequence continues at coordinate 65,664,304 of JAVGWX010000001.1, read as the reverse complement.
TTTGATACTAGAAACGTTTTAGAGATTGCACCGCTGTCCAGTACACGAGCACACATGCCTTCGTGTAGCTGTTTCACCATTGTTATGAACTTGTTGGGGCAGCCAAACTTAGACATTATCATCCACAGCCCTCCCATGTTTACTGTATCAAATGCCTTTGTCAATAACACTGTCATTCGCTACTGGTAAGTACACAAGCAATTTCAGAGCGGAGGCAGAGGCACTGAGGGCGGCAGTGGAAGAAATGGTGACACACAGTGAAAATGAGAGCCATATAGTTCTGCTGACAGATGCTCTCGAAGTAGTCACAGCGCTAAAAAGCCAGAAAAACACTGAGCTTAATGACCTAAGAGCAGCACTCTGCAAACTGTGCCAGCAGTCCGCACCAAAAAGGGTAGTGGTACAGTGGGTCCCGTCACACTGCAACATCCAAGGCAACGAGGAGGCAGACAGACTGGCAAAAGAAGGTGCAAGACTACCACAAACAGATACCAGTATGACGTACGAAGAGTCAAAACGGCTTATCAAAGCCAGATACATGACCAAATGGGAAATCGAACATACTGGTTACACCAAAAACGATGCCTATTACCAGTTGAACCGAAGAGAGCAGGTCGTTGTCTTCAGACTTCGCACTGGCCACAACATACTGAGGTACCACCTATTCAACAAATTTAAGATAGGGTGTACCGACGAATGCCCGTGCGGTACTGGTAAAATGACCACTGAACATCTGCTGCAGAACTGCCCGACATACGAGTATCAGAGAGAGCAGATGTGGCCATTACCAGTGGAACTGCAAGACAAGCTCTATGGCAGTGGCGAGAGCCTCAGGACGACCGCCGCTTTTTTCGAAAAAATAATGGTTACTGTCTGACTGTGTACGCAGAAGAAGAAGAAGAAATGCCTTTGTCAAATCAATAAATGTGGTGTACAAGGCCTGATTTTGTTCTCGACATTTCTCTTGTACTTGGCGAGCGGCAAAAATCATGTCCACTGTTCCTCTTCCGGCTCTGAATCCACATTGGCTTTCTGGGAGGTGGTGGCTTTGTTCAAGGTGTTTGTTGAGCCTGTTTAGCAGTAAGCGCGCTAGGATCTTGCCTGCTACGGAGAGTAGAGATATTCCACGATGATTGTCGCATTCCTGACGGTTGCCTTTTCTTTTGTACAGGTGAACGATTGAGGCGTCCTTTAGCTCCTGCGGAATTTTACCTTCAGCCCACATGTGACAGAAGAGTTCAGTGATCCTTCTGGTGAGGGATGGGCCAGCTGTCTTATATATCTCTGCTGGTATTGCATCAGCTCCTGGAGCTTTTCCTATAGATAGTGAACTGATTGCCCTGTCGACTTCCTCCTCAGTAATGACTTCATCCAACGCCAGGTTCAGTTCCACCTGCGGCATTCGCCGGATGGCCTCTTCATTTATGGAGGATGGGTAGTTTAGTATTTTGCAGAAGTGGTCTGCCCATCTGTCTAGAATCTGAACCTTATCTGTTAGCAGTACCCCATCCGCACTGCGAACTGGAGTATTACTAGAGGGCTGCGGGCCATAGAGAGCTTTCAGTGCCTCGTAAAACCGTTTGGTGTCATGACGCTCGGCGAACATCTCAATTTCGTCAGCTCTTTTGCTGAGCCAGGCGTCTTGCATCTCTCTAAGCCTGGTCTGGACAGCTTTACGAGCAGTATTGAAGGCAGCTTTTGCTGCCGGAGATTGTGTGTCCCTCTGGTATTCCCTGTGCGCTTCATGTTTTGCATCGAGAAGGCCCTGTATTTCCAGATCGTTCTCATCAAACCAGTCCTTATGCTTACGCGTGAGTGGGCCAATGTGTTTAACAGCTGTGTCGTAGAGTGTGTTTCTCAGTGATGCCCAGTTCTCTTCGATGTCATTCTTTTCAAAACGAAGCTCAGATAGTCTGCCCTCAAGCTCTTCCTGCAAGCCTCCTCTCGTGGGTTCGTATTTCAGCTGAGAGACATTTAGCCTCCTTAGGTGGTTTTTTTCCCTGGGGGCGCATTTTGGGCTGGATCTTGAAGTTTAGCTTGGCAATGACAAGTCGATGGTCGGTCCAACATTCTGCACCACACGTGCTCTTCGTTACCATAGCATCCGCTCGATCCCTACGTCTGATGATAATGTAGTCAATGAGGTGCCAGGTGTCAATGGAGATGATACTCATGACATTAAAGAGGTTCTGATGATGATAGTGGCAGAAGCAGTGGGAAATGGTCAAAGGTTGAGTTTTACATAATTATAATAAGTTTTTTAGGAGTCTGGAGCCTCGACCAGAGCCGGGGGGGGGGGGGGGGGTGGGGGCGGGGGCGGGTGGGGGGTGGGGGGTAGTGGGAGTGGGGGGGGTGATTTGTGTTTGCCGGAAAAATGAAAAATGCTATCTTCCAGAGTCATACTGTGAGGAGACGGTCTCTTCTGAGGCAACAGCGCAGTCGGAGGAAGTCTTTTAGGGCTGAGGAGCCACTTATGAAGTTTTTTGTAGGCCGGGGTTTTCTAGTCGAGCCATATGACATGATTCCGAGATTGTGTGGAGGCCTATTTTAGCAGAGGCCTTTACGTTGCAGATGAAGTCTTGCCATTAGATTCCCAGGATACGCCGCTGGTAGCGCATGTGGAGGGTCTCTAGCCTCGATATATCATGTTTGAGTAATGTCTAAGTGTCGAAGCCGTAGAGCAGTTCTGGGACCACGCAAAACTGGTAGATGCGAATTTTTTGTTTTAAAGAACACGCAGCTAGTCCGTCCCCCCTTTTAAATAATCTGGACCGCTGCGCACATTCGATGACGCCATAGTCAAGATAGTTGAAATCGGTGGTACTCTACGCCGTGTCGCACTGAGTTTCTTACGAAAGTTTGTTATGAGAGCGACCTTCTGTGAGGGTAAAGGTAAAGGTCAGTCTCGTGGCAACAATTGCCCTGTGGTTTGAAGATAACTCTTCATCTACTAAGCAGCAGCCTATGTTAGGTGGGGTGGTTAGTTCCCTTCCTTAATGTTTTTACATTCCCAACTCATACTGTAGGTGCCCATTTACATTTGAGTAGACTGGCACAAACCGCCAGCCGAATTTGTTTTCTGTCCGTCCGTGATCTTGAGCCCTGGCACGCTGTAATACGCGTCCGAGAAGGACATGCCATAGATAACGACACTAATTATAATAATTAATACCACTAATACTAATTCGTTAAAATTATAAAAAAAGAGAACACTTATTACTTTCTGTTAGAAGAGAAACGATTACGTTGTCAGAAAGAGTTTGTGTTTAGGAATAGTTGTTGATGATCGTTTAGGTTTTCTCGATATGTCATTGGCCACTCACTTTTACAGCATGTGTTCAGCATTTATTTTTGTCCGTTACACAGTTGCACTCATCCATAGTTTCTAGATTGTTGTGCCCCGTCCACTTGACGATACCTGTTGATCTGGCTGAATTATTTATTGTATAGTCAGTGTCCTGTATGTGCTGCTTCCTACCTACTTACGTATCTACTTAAGGTGATCCATTCAGCATGTTCATAGCTATATTGCTACTTAATGTGATCCTGTATCTCTGTTATTACAATGATCTTATCAGTTCCTCCTATGTCAACCTTTCAAATATTACTTTAAAGAAGAACTAAGAAAAGGAAAAAAAAAATGTTATCTTCAAAACTGACAAAAACAACGATCATTGTTTAAGATTGAATGCGTGTAAAATATTACTGCCTCTACAAGATTCACCATCAACTTCAGTGATTTTTGACAGACCCATTGACCTGACACGATGTTTCAAAATCTCATAATTGCTCACCAAACGACCGTCTAGTCATTCAAATAGATCCTTCAAATTCTCTACAACCTTTTCAGAGACAGGATTTCAATCAGTGGCTGCTGTCATTTAAAGCCTTTGGCTTAAGGATATAAAACACATCATCGTGACTTGAAATGTAAAATACATCACCAAATTCCAATGCGCCGCACCGCGTGATGGGATCTTTACTTTTACCAAATTCAACAATACATTAAACATTGCTAGGAATTATAAACCGCAATTTCACTTTCAAGAACAGGGAATTTGAAAACCATTACGGATGTGATCAAATGTTAAAAGTTAACAATACTGATCAAGAATGTGGATAAGAACATGTGTGTTTTTGTTAAAAATGGGAAAGAATTTTAACGCCAGCTTTTCTCGATTATCGCACTTTACAAAAATGGTAAACTAGCTCATGACGTGTATATATGTGTTTGTGAGTATATGTCCGTGTATGTGTTTGTGTGTATTTGTGCGTGTATGTGTCTGTGTGTGTATGTGCGTGTATGTGTCTGTGTGTGCATGAGAATATATGTTCAGTGAAAGTGAGAAGACATACAATATTATAGTTGCATGATTGTTAAAAAAGCCAGACTTGATGTCAGCTGCTTTAGTGCAACAACGTATTCAGCTGCACTTTCACAAGTGAAAATGAACAAAATGATCATCATTAGCTTAAAGAAGCAATCATACTAAATCGTCCAGAAACATTGCGTAACTGTCTTTCGACATTTTTCAATTGCTGGGGTAGCCAAGGGTTTTGAAGGTTGAAGACTACAGACCGCTTCGCCACTGCTGTCGTCACGTCGTGTGCTGACTATGTTTGCTTATTTCACCCCTAAGAGAAAAACAACTTATACCATACCGGGAATTCGAACCACTGCCCTCCTTGTCAGCAGACAGGTGTCGAAACCATTTGGCCACGCGATTGCGTAATACTAACATTATCCTGTATAGACTGCACACATGCTGTTACCAAATGTAAAAGCCGCATACATAGTTCCAGGTTGTCAGATAATAAACAACCGACTTGTGACAAAGAACATGGCAGCAATCGTTTTATCTGAAGACAAGGGAGGTTGTGGGTGTTTGGAATGCCCACAATGTGTAGGTTTACTCATTTGTGCGCCCCGAAAAGGACGTTAAGTGGCGGGTTGCAGTAGCTTTCCTCACATCCCGATAGTGCTGGTGAAGGTGGACCGGGGTTCTTCATGCGGAAGCCGAGGTGAGGGTCTTGGACAGTATGTTTTGCCTGACCCTGCCTAACAACGTCTGATCAGTATATTTTGCTTGACCCTGACTAACAACGTCTGATCAGTATATTTTGCCTGACCCTGACTAACAACGTCTGATCAGTATACTTTGCTTGACCCTGACTAACAACGTCTGATCAGTTTATTTTGCCTGACTCTGACTAACAATGTCTGATCAGTATATTTTGCCTAAATCTGGCTAACAACGTCTGATCAGTATATTTTGCCTGACCCTGACTAACAATGTCTGATCAGTATATTTTGCCTAACCCTGACTAACAATGTCTGATCAGTATATTTTGCCTGATCAGACGTTAGTCTTCCTACCCAACGTGAGGAGATAGAACGAACTGATGGATAATTCACACAATCAAGTTCAAATGTATCAGTTCTTAGGCAAACATTGAATTAAAACCAATAATGAAAATAAGAAGAGGGGAAATGTGAAGGTACACCTACCGAAGAATAAAAGAGGAATAAAAAAAACAATTTATTATTGATCGAGCAGAAGAAAAACAGTAAAACTTAGAAAATAATGTAGATTGAATGCTACATCTGTATACTACTAGGGAATTTTCACACACTTTGTATCAGGAGGGTGATGCATTTCAAATGGTAAGACAGAATCCCGGACACTGCTGTTCTAGAGAGATCTGGTATCCCTAGTGTCGATACCATCATGATGCAAAAACAGGTCATGTGGTTCACACGCCAGACTTTCGGCTACCAAAAATAATCTTCTATGGTGAGATGCAGAAAGGCAATCTCTTCCAGAGTTGTCAAAAAAGCACTTTCATGACACGCTTTAAACGACTCTAAAGGCTTACATCATAAAACACGAAACGTGGGAAAATGCTGCGCAAGACCGTACAGCCTGACGCACAGCTCTTCACAGAGGAGCAGGATGGATCATGCGAGGTTTCCAAAAAAGGCTGCTACAGAACGACGGAGACGAACTAGAAAAGCCCGTGAATTGTCATCGTCTCATGAAGCGAGCATTCCAAGCTATAAATTCGTGAGTATGCAGATCCCATATTGGACTCACCAGGCATCTTCGCATCCATCTACAACCCCCACTCACAGAATATACAACTGAAATAAATGGTTGAACGGAAAATAAAACATAATATTTCTTCATCATCCATGATGGTCGAACAACTAGAGACAGACAGCAGAGGTGACGAAGTGGAAGATTGGGAGATAGATGCAAATCTCTCCCTAATCAATAGGCCGGAGGATAGCCCTAGCTTCTATTCAAGAATATGGCATACCAACTCGACTCCAGATTTGGCCTTCTCCACACAGGACATACACCATAAAATAGACCGCCAGGTGCTAAACCAACTGGCAGGTAGCGACCACAGGCCGATCAGACTAACCATTGACATGGAAGTAGGCCCACAGGAAACAAAACCGCTCGCACGTTGCAATTACAAATGAGCCGACTGGGACAGATTTGCAATCCTGACAGATGGGCTGTGTGAAACCATCAACACACGAAACACAAAAATGAAGCCCATGGTAGAGAGCCTAAGCAAGGCAATAATGCAAGCCGCCACTGAAACCATCCCAAGAGGAGCTAGGAAAAACTATAAGCCCTACTGGAATGATGAGTTGCAGAAAGTGGAAGATGCAGTAACAAATGCTAGGAACATGGCAGAGCGAGAAAAATCCATGGAGACAAACATCGCCCTCAAAGCCGCCGCGGCGAAGTACAAACACACTCTCAAACAAACAGCAAGAGAAAGCTGGAAAAATAAAACGGAAAGTCTTAACCTGGACAAAGACGGGAACAAGCTATGGAAGCTAGTCAGAGCCATGAACGACGAAACCCCGTCAAATAAACAAATTACTATCAAGCAGGGCGAGAACTTGATCACAGGTAAGAAAGCCGCAAACGCCTTTGTCGATCACTATGCCAGAGCAAACCACATCGAGGTCCCTGCAGATAAGCATACAGACATTAGCGAAGAGCTAAAGGGACACGAAAACATAAATACGGCTCCTGAAGAACACATAATGGCCAAACTAACAATGAGCGAAATGGAAGAGGCTATGAGAACACTAAAGAAAAGGAAATCTCCCGGAAAAGACGGGATAACAAACGAAATGCTGATGGGGCTGGGCCAAACAGCGAAGAAGAAACTGCTATCGGTCCTGAACCAAAGCTGGAAAAGGGGAATTGTACCACAGGCATGGAAAGATGCAATACTGGTACCAGTACCAAAAACAGGAAAGGACAAAACAGATCCAAATGGATACAGGCCCATAAGCCTACTGAGCTGTGTCGGCAAGCTGATTGAACGGATGATAAACACCAGACTGATGTGGCATCTGGAAGAAAAACGAATACTAATTCCACAGCAAGCCGGCTTTAGACAGCACAGATCCACTGAGGACCAGGTCATCCTCATAGCCCAGGAGATAGAAGTGAAGTTTGTGGGAAAATGTACAAGTGGATCAACCACTACCTCAAAAACAGAACGGCCAGAGTCCAAGTACAAGGGCAAATGAGCAAAAAGGTGACACTCGAGCAGGGAGTACCCCAAGGGGGAGTTTTGTCACCCACACTCTTCCTGGTATATATAAACGATATTACAGAGAATATACCAAGAAGAGTCCATAGCTCAATGTTTGCAGACGATCTGGCTATGTGGACCTCTGAAAAGAATCTCACCATAGCAAGAAATCGGATGCAGACGGCCCTAACATCGCTGGAAGAGTGGGCGAACTCATGGCTGGTCAAAATAAACGAGGAGAAAACCACATGCACAATATTCTCGCTTTCATTAAAACCCTAAAGTACCAAATTAAGTCTAAATGGCAAAATCCTGCAGCCAAACGACAACCCAACCTATCTGGGAGTCACATTTGATCGGCGCATGACATGGAAAAGTCAGATTGAGAGAAACCGAATGAAAGCCAGAGAAAGAATGGCAATCATGAGGAAACTTGCTGGCACAAGATGGGGAGCAGACGAAGGCATACTAAAGAAACTGTATACTGGAAGAGTGAGACCAGTTCTCGAATATGGCATTGCGGCATGGACAACAGCAGCGAAGGCGAACTTCGATAAAGTTAACAAACTTCATAACCAAGCCATGAGAATTATAACAGGTGGCATGAAGTCAACGCCAATTGTAGAACTTGAAAAGATTACAAAACTGCAATCCATGACCGATAGAAGAGACTGCAGAGCCCAGCTGCAGTCAGAGAAACTCCGAAGACTGACTGACCATCCAATGCACCAGAGACTAAACAATTTCGGAAATGGGAAACTAAAGCGGAGAAACTTTGCAGAAATAGCCAAAGCAAAGATGCACGAAGATTCCATAAACGCACTAACAACACCAGAACCCATCACTACTGTACGAAAACCTACCTGGAGGCAGGATATATTTCCAGAGGTGGTAGAAAATATACCAGGTATTGCAAACAAAAACTGCCAGACTGAAAAAGAAAGGAGAGATACTACCCTAAGCTTCATAACGAAAAGCTACCCAAGCATGGACTGGACCCATGCATACACCGACGGTTCTGTAACAAACACTACACAGAACGGAGGGGCAGGAGCATTCCTGAACCTACCAAATGGCAGAAAAACAACACTGTCATTCGCTACTGGTAAGTACACAAGCAATTTCAGAGCGGAGGCAGAGGCACTGAGGGCGGCTGTGGAAGAAATGGTGACACACAGTGAAAATGAGAGCCATATAGTCCTGCTGACAGATGCTCTCGCCGTAGTCACAGCGCTAAAAAGCCAGAAAAACACTGAGCTTAATGACTTAAGAGCAGCACTCTGCAAACTGTGCCAGCAGTCCGCACCAAAAAGGGTAGTGGTACAGTGGGTTCCGTCACACTGCAACATCCAAGGCAACGAGGAGGCAGACAGACTGGCAAAAGAAGGTGGAAGACTACCACAAACAGATACCAGTATGACGTACGAAGAGTCAAAACGGCTTATCAAAGCCAGATACATGACCAAATGGGAAACCGAACATACTGGTTACACCAAAAACGATGCCTATTACCAGTTGAACCGAAGAGAGCAGGTCGTTATCTTCAGACTTCGCACTGGCCACAACAGACTGAGGTACCACCTATTCAACAAATTGAAGATAGGGTGTACCGTCGAATGCCCGTGCGGTACTGGTAAAATGACCGCTGAACATCTGCTGCAGAACTGCCCGACATACGAGGATCAGAGAGAGCAGATGTGGCCATTACCAGTGGAACTGCAAGACAAGCTCTATGGCAGTGGCGAGAGCCTCAGGATGACCGCCGCTTTTTTCGAAAAAATAATGGTTACTGTCTGACTGCGTACGAAGAAGAAGAAGAAGAAGAACAACTAGAGAATTTGAAGATACAACTGAAGTGAAGTGAAGATAGGAAAAACGAAGCTGCTATAACCTTATTTTGTTTTTAAAATGTCCACTTTGGGATCGTCACCTTTTGAGTAAAACTATAACTTTATTTATCCGTATGATTCATAAAACAAACAAAATGACAGCGATTTCTAGTAATCTTAAATTTGAGAAATAATGAGATCAAACTAAAATTGACACTTAAACTGAGAGTTGTGTTGGCTTCTAGGCATTCATTTGGTTCAATAAATAAATTCAATTCTCAATTTTTAGTTTATTCTACAACTGAAATGAAAGGCCCGTCAGAGAAAGACTAACAAATTCTCGGTTTATAAAGTATTTGCATGTCTAATTTTTCCAGTCCATTTGTGATGTTAACCGCCGTTGGGAGCTCAACTTGTCTATCTTAGGCTGAGTGTGCTGCGTTTGTTATTGTAAGCCCGTGATTGTGTATGATTTGTTATGTCATATGTCCATCTACTCTGTGGACTGTGTCGTGCCGTATAGAATATCTTCATGCCTTGTAAACGCACAGAAGCAGTTACTCACGTTGCATTCTCATGAGATGACCGAACCATATTATTTTCTGTCTTGTTAAGTATTCAATACTAGGACTAATCTTCACCATATTACTAACCTCATTATTTCTCACGTTATCTCTCTCGGTGACACCAATTACTTTTATTACAAATTACATTTCGCGCAACATAGTTTTCCGCTCCTGTATATTGAAAAAGGGCAAATGGGACATTAGTGGAACTAAATTAGTATACCAATAATGTTTATTAGTCGCTGCTGTCAATGTGATAGTCTGCGGACAGCTGGTAAATCCCAGCAGAAACTTGTGACGTCTATCTCTGACGCTCGTCAAATATTTGGAATAAATTGTTGTCGCTATTGAGTAAAACAAGATTAAAGCTCTCTTCTATCAAATCGATTGTTTTGAAACTTTTATTTAAAAAATCTCTTACTTGTTATTTGCAAATCGCGGATAGTTTTCTTCATTTTTTCCCGTGCATCGTTTTTGTTATTGTTGTTGTAGTTATCCGATAGCAGCTGAGCAAGCCTGTTCTTGGCAGCCCAATGCCATTCGTATATAGATACAAACAGCAAACAGGAAACTGCTGTCAGTCCTGAAACAAAGCTGGAAAAGGGGTATTGTACCCCAGGCATGGAAAGATGCAGTACTTGTACCAGTACCAAAGAAAGGAAAAGACAAAACAGATCCAAATGAGCTGTTTCGGCAAACTTATGGAACGTATGATAAACACCAGACTGATGTGGCATCTGGAAGAAAAACGCATACTAATTCCACAGCAAGCAGGCTTTAGACAGCACAGATCCACTGAGGATCAGGTCATCCTCATAGCCCAGGAAATAGAAGATGCCAACCAGGAACAGAAACACACAGTAGCGGTTTGGGTGGACCTGGAAAAGGCATTTGACAAAGTCTGGAAAGATGGACTGAGAGTCAAGCTAAGAAGAAGTGAAGTTTGTGGGAAAATGTACAAGTGGATCAACCACTACCTCAAAAACAGAACGGCCAGAGTTCAAGTACAAGGGCAGATGAGCAAAAAGGTGACACTTGAGCAGGGAGTACCCAAGGGGGAGTACTGTCACCCACACTCTTCCTGGTGTATATAAATGACATTACAGAGAATATACCAAGAAGAATCCATAGCTCAATGTTTGCAGACGATCTGGCTATGTGGACCTCTGAAAAGAATCTCACCATAGCAAGAAATCGGATGCAGCAGGCCCTAACATCGCTGGAAGAGTGGGCGAACTCATGGCTGGTCAAAATAAACGAGGAAAAAACTACATGTACAATATTCTCGCTATCAATCAAACCCCAAAACACCAAATTAAGTCTAAACGGCAAATACCTGCAGTCAAACGACAACCCAAACTACCTGGGAGTCACATTTGATCAGCGCATGACATGGAAAAGTCAGATCGAGAGAAACCGAAGCGAATGAGAGCCAGAGAAAGAATGGCAATCATGAGGAAACTTGCTGGCACAAGCTGGGGAGCAGACGAAAGTATACTAAAGAAACTGTACACTGGAAGAGTGAGACCAGTTCTCGAGTATGGCATTGCGGCATAGACAACCGCAGCAAAGGTGAACTTCGATAAAATTAGCAAACTCCAAAACCAAGCCATGAGAGTTATAACAGGAGGCATGAAGTCAACGCCAATTGTAGAACTTTAAAAGATTACAAAACTGCAATCCATGACCAACAGAAGAGACTGCAGAGCCCAGCTGCAATCAAAGAAACTCAGAAGACTGACTGACCATCCAATGCATCATAGACTAAACAATTTCGGAAATGGGAAACTAAAGCGAAGAAACTTTGCAGAAATAGCCAAAGCAAAGATGCACAAAAACCCCATGAACGCACTAACACCAAAGCCCATCCCTACTGTACGAAAACCTACCTGGAGGCAGCATATATTTCCAGAGGTGGTAGAATATATACCAGGTATTGGAAACAAAAACTGCTGGTCGGAAAAAGAAAGAAGAGATACTACCCTGAGTTATATAACGGAAAACTATCCAAGCATGGACTGGACCCACGCATACACCGACGGTTCCGTAACAAATACAACACAGAACGGAGAGGCAGGAGCATTTCTTAACCTACCAAATGGCAGAAAAATAGCACTGTCATTCGCTACTGGAAAATACACAAGCAATTTCAGAGCGGAGGCAGATGCACTGAGGGCGGCAGTGGAAGAAATGGTGACAGGTAAAAGGAATGAAAGCCACATAGTCCTGCTTACAGAAGCTCTGGCCGTAGTCACAGCACTAAAATGCCAGAAAAATACTGAACTTAATGATTAAAGAGCAGTACTCTGCCAACTATGCCAGCAGTCCGCACCAAAAAGGGTAGTGGTGCAGTGGGTTCTATCTCACTGCAACATCTAAGGCAACGAGGAGGCAGACAGACTGGCAAAAGAAGGTGCAAAACTACCACAACCAGATACTAGTATGACATACGAAGCTAGATACATGACCAAATGGGAAACCGAACATACTGGCTACACCAAAAACGATGCCTATTACCAGCTGAACAGAAGAGAGCAGGTCGTGGTCTTCAGACTTCGCACTGGCCACAATAGACTGAGGTACCACCTATTCAACAAATTGAAGATAGGTGGCACCGACGAATGCCCGTGTGGTACCGGGAGAATGACCGCTGAGCATTTGCTGCAAAACTGCCCGACATACGAGGTTCAGAGAGAGCAGATGTGGCCATCACCAGTGGCAACACTAGACAAGCTCTATGGCAGTGTCGACAGCCTGAGGATGACCGCTGCTTTTTTCGAAAAAATAATGGTTACTGTCTAACGAAGAAGAAGAAGAAGAAGAAGAAGAAGTATATAAATACAGGTTTTCTTCAGTTGTTTCACTGCTCCGTACAGTGTGTTGGCAATTGTCGCTTGTGCTTGTAAAAATCGTTTCCTCATGTTCGCAAGCGCCATGCACTCAATGAGTAGGTGTCTGTTTGGTGAGAGCAATGTCTGCACAAGGGCAGATGCTGCTGATTGATGTAGTTCAAATGGCTGATAACTTTGGTGTGTCCTGTTTGGAATTGAAAGACCAGACTTAGATATATTTTATGTAGTTTATTTATGTCATCAGTTTTTTTAGGGCTGTGACATTTCGCTAAATTCACTGCGAACCGCTTTTCCCGTCGCCAATCTGTGTATCCTGATTTACCTGGTATGAAGGTTAATAATTGGTTTTACTGTGTGGTAACTGCAGGACGGAATATTGCTCCCATCTGTACAATATGAAATCCCCTAGGCATCCTAGAGATGTAAGTCTAGCAGGCCAACAAGAAGAGTAAGATAACGTTACCATCATGTGTGAAGAAGTTGAGGTGGCGGTTAGATCTCTAAAAAAGTGTAAACCGGCCGGAGTGGATAACATACCAGGCAAACTATTAATTCTTGGAGAGACAGTGGTGATAGATTTTCTAACAAAAAACTGTAACATGATATGGCAGACAGGAGAATGGTCTACAAGCTGGACAAAATCATTGATCATAGTGGTATCAAAGTAGGAAAACCTCCAGCATTGTCAGAACTACAGAACCATTAGTCTGATTAACCACGCTAGTAAAGATATTCTAACGGTTATCCTTAACAGACTTCAGCCACGAGCAGAAGAAATTGTTGCGGAAGAACAAGTGGGTTTTAGAGCTGGTCGAGGCACAAATAGAACACATTTTTAACCTGCGCTTTGATCAGTGAAAAATACACTCAGCACAAACAGAACATGTACCAGGTCTTCAGTGACTTTAAAAGGGCTTTTGATATGGTGGGACATGAGCCCTATGAGAAACTCTGCGCAAGTACAAGATATGATGGCGGCTCACCCACGTCATTAAGACACTTCACTCCCATGCCAGCTGTGCAGTTTACCTCAACGGGACCACATGTGAGGTGTTCCACACGACAGTCGGCGTGCGTCAGGGGTTTCTCCTCTCTCCGATACGTTTCAATGTTTTTCTAGAACGCATTATGTCAGAAGCATTGGATGAACACGTAGGGACGGCCAGTATAGGTGGACGGTCAGCATAGGTGGACGGTCAGTATAGGTGGACGGTCAGTATAGGTGGACGCATACTCACCAACCTCCGGTTTGCCGACGACATTACCGGTTTGGCTGGAACAGAACCTGAACTTGTAAACTAGTCCCAAACCTGCACAATGTTGCCCAGAATGTGGGATGTAATTTAGTGCAGAGAAAAGTAAGATTATGGTCAACGCCCCAGGGGGTATTTTAAACTCGATTAGGGTCAAATGTGAACCTCTGGAAAGTGTTAAACGGTTCAAATATCTGGGAGCAGAAATGAATGCGGAGGGGTCTAGAGCGAAGATCCAGTCAAGAACAGCGATGGCCATGATCACCCTGACCATACTGCAAATAATCTGGAAAGTCAAGAACATTAACCTTAAATCGAAGCTGACTTTAATGTATACAATGGTCACCTCGGTATACCTCTATGTGTGTGAGACTTGGAATCTGACTGCTGCGCTAGAATGTAAAATTTACGCAATGGATTGAGATGCTTGCGAAGAATTCTTGGCATTTCATATCTGGATTGCGTTACAAACGATTGTGTTCTTGAAATTGTTAGGAAGGAGTTAAGCTTCTATAAAAACCTACTGACTATAGAAAAAACACGAACATTGACATGGTATGGACATATATCACGATAGGTGGGGCTGACCAAGACCGTCCTGCAGAGCACTGTGCCTGGGAAGCGTGGGAAAGGAAGACCAAAAAAATGGATGAGACATTCATTTTAATCTGTATTGATTTGTTATCTTCGTTATTCCACCAATCTGTTGATTTTTATTGCCTTGCCATATCTTAAGCATTTTGTTCTACATTTATTTTTCAGTTTATCCATGAAGATTGTTTAAAGAGTGTCCATTCTCTGATTATACCTTCAGTTTCTCCATTTAGTGTCTGTCGCAAAAAGTCTTTTTTTTTCTAAAAAATGTGCTATTCAATTTTTTTTTAGATTCTTGAAAATTCTTAAATTTTTTTTTCTCTGACTTTTCCTCTACGATGTTGTTTGTAGCATCATTACTGGTCAAGGATTAGTATGTATACATATGTTAGGAATCAATATAAAGTCTGTTATAATTCTTCCTTGGCTTTGTCAACACGTAATCAGCTTGTGATGTAACATATAGGGGTTGTTTCACCTGTATCATTTTTTCATATGATTTTTAATCTGTTAGAAGATTGTATTTGTTATTATTAGACTACGTTCAGTTGATACATCTATAACATCTTACCAATGTATCGCTCTAATGACGTGTTACTGAATCGTCCAAAGCAATAAACCTGTTATGATCTGTTTATCGTATTGTTCCATTAAAATCCAATATTACTAGCAGATTATCTTTTCCTTTGACTATATTGTTAACGTCCGAAATATATTAACACAATTCTCTTCGATCATTCTTATTTCTGCTTACATTGCACGATACGTCGACCTGGATTGCTGTTGTTGTTTTTTTTCCACTTTCATGGTTTTGCATGTGTATTAGTCTCTCACTGATGTTATAGATTTTTCTTTCGCAGGGCGCGCAAGGAAACTTACACCATGTGTCGCACTTTCCTTTGTATGTACACCGCACCATACTAGTACTTATTTCCCATAAGCTGAACCTCTCTCATTTTATCTACCGATTCTATCATTTATATTTTAGTTTTCTCCTTGTGAATTTAGCACTTTAACGATTCCAGTATGTCAGTCCGTTGAAATCAGTCTCTTTAAGCTTCTTGATTGTGTCATGGAAAAGTATGTTTGTCGACCTGCTAGGCATGTGACTGCAGTGCCAATGCCCCATTCGTCAGCGACTTTTCGAGGTAAACCCTTACTTTGCCCTGTTTCCACCTATAACGTGGTTGAGGGGTTGTACTTTAGAAGGCCTCAGCTAGTTAACTAGCTTAAAATGTTAATCAATTATAAGTATATGTTAGGGTGGGTACGTTAATTGTTTAAACAGGTTTCCTGTGATATTGATTTCACAAATGTCCCTTCTGATGTGTACCGAAGCGTCATGAAATACATATTTACCGTACAGGCTCGGCATCCCGTTCTAAATATTCGTTTCTGTGCACGTTTTGTGCTAAATTCAGTGGAAATAACAATAGCCTTAACTATTAATAAATAGACAGATATCTCGTTTTTTGAGAGTTGCATGATTGTTTAGAATAGTATATTATTGTCTGCTCAATTAAATACAAATAACAGTAGCATTGTGTATATATATATGCATGCTTGTTTTGGATTTTCTATTATTGCATTAATTTTGTCATTTTATTTATTTCAACTGCACGTAATAGTGCAATGATTTAACTTCGGTAGGAGTTATCCGTGGAGCAAGTGTATCTGATAATGTCACGCAATGTAACAATTAACAAATACTCTTCTTTGAGTTTACCAGATTTAATTGTTTCTTTATTCACTGTTGTAATATTCAACTTGCCGTGAACATCTATGAAATAACATGAACGAATGTTCAAGATCTAAGGATAATGACGAACTAGCGAAATGAAAGAATCTTGGATAAAGTGCAAACACTGTGATTATGGGAATTAGTACAGAACACAATTAGTAATTAGGCGTCTGGTAGTAAGTGTATAAGGCTGAAGTTATTATTGTCTCGACCTGCATATATTGATAAGATAACGCTCTGTTAAGATGTGTAGGTTCAAATCGCTTGCACGGTGTGTGATGCGGCTATGAGCATGGTGTGTAAGAGTCGTCACTAAGCGAAGTTTCAGCTATAGGAAGGTGAAGGTCATCAGTTGCACCCTTCCTTATCTTGCAATTCTGAACTCTTATTGACTCGTGTCTTCATTTAAAGCAGTGTAGACTAGAGCTGCCAGTAACATAAAGAGACCGTCGTGGTCCAACAGGGTACTCCAAGGCAAACTTATTTCTTGGCTACATGGCATCAAATACTTTATATGCCTGATTGAATAAAAACATTACAGAATGCTTCGTATATGTTTCTGACTAGAGGTAAGCCCTGGAGTCGATTAGTTATCTTTCTCTTCTGGGTTCTGATATAACCAAACAAAATATATGTTAGTAAGCAAAAGTCAAGTTAAAATCGTAAAGAACAAGCAGAAGATTTATCCCAACTCATAAACACTTAACAGCCACTGTAAATTACAAAAGGACATGCTACTGGTCTTTGAAAATCAATATTGCTTTTACAGTGGCCGAAGAAAACACTGATTATTTGTAAGTGCGTTGGGTAAAGGAGACACGTCTGGTCAGGAAAAAACGTAATGATCAGACATGTTTGTCAGGGTCAGGTAAACATACTGACCAAGAGCACCAACTCACTTCCAAGCAGTTCTTCCTGAAAACAGGCTGTTTTATTACAGTCTGGCAAGCAACGTTCGGAATCAACGTGAACCCTGTAGGAGTGAGCGACACGCAGATGAAGCCAAGAATAGCACACCTTCCTGGAGGACCGAGGCTCATCTTCATCAGCATGCTCGGGATGTGAGAAAACTATAATCCGCCACCTAACGCCCTTATCAGGACGCAAAAACGAGTAAATATACTCATTGTGGGCATTAACAATAGCATGTAACATGTAAGTGCATTCAAATAGAACATGCATTAATTTAGTTGAATAGACTTACTTACTGACTTAGTCGCTCCTCTTCTACCGTGAGGTCTAGAGGTTTGCCAGAGAGAACGCCACACTGCTCTATCCGCCGTCTTTTTCCTGGCCTCTTTCCAATCCAGCCCTCTATAACTTAGGGACTGTCGTATGTTGTCTTCCCAACGTACTTTGCGACGTCTTGGTGGTCTGCGTCCTTGGCGTTTTATCTCCCATGACCGCTTTGAATTTCGTTGAATAGAACATGCATTAATTTCGTGGAATAGAACATGCGTTAATTTCGTTGAATAGAACATGCATTAATTTCGTTGAATAAAACGCTTTAATTTCGTTGAATTGAACATGCATTAATTTCGTTGAATAGAACATGCAGTGAACAATTATTAATGTGCTTATACACATGTGTCCCTTCATTTAGACTGACACACAATGATGTCCTGGATTGTATGGTTCCGAGGAGCAAACGCTTCCATATACAGTTGTCATTTTCTAGCTTCTTGGGTGAGTTTTCTACTTTGCATTCTTTAGTTTTATCTTGCTGCACAAGGATATAATTTAATAAATAACTGATTCACTAACATGTGGTGAAACGTAATGGAGCTATTTGGTTGTCATTGATTTTGTAATAATTAAAAAAGCAGTTTTACAAGTTGTTGTTAAAATATTGTTTTAAAATACCATTTATTTGTCATGTACCAGTTTTGTTCAGTTTATAAATCAATCTGACAAATTTGTTTCCTAAATAATAAATACATTTGAATACCATCAGCTTTTCTTTTTGCTGTTATATAAAAATATTGCTACTCCAGTCAGGTCGAATGTGGGCGTTTTCTATGGGGCTCTTCTTAATCTCAGTTTCCCCCGAGTCCCTGCAGCTGAGCGCTACTTACGGTCTTAGCATGGGAGCAACAGTACTTATATTAGGTACAATACTTGGAGACTGGGTGGACCGGACTCCACGACTTAAAGGTACTCTAAATGTTTGTTTGTTCATGCGTTCTCCAGTAAATGTTATTATATGATTAGAAATAAGACTGTAGGATCAACTGAAGACCATTGACAAATGCTAAATAAATAGATTTTAAGAGAATATTTTATGAAATGAATAAGTACTATATTTTATTGTTTGCACTGAACTATATTGTTATGTAATGTATTGTTTTATATTGAATTGCACCGTAAAGTATTGTGTTGTATTGTAATGTAATGTATTGTAATGGGTTGTGTTGTATAATATAATACAACATTACAATATATTACATTACATTCATCATCATTATCATACACCATGTCTTTTATATGACGTCGCTCCAATCACAGCCTGTCGGAAAGAAACTCTGTCTTTTGCCAAAACTCCAGCCTCCGTCACAGCCATACCCCAGGCATTTCTGGAAATCTTGGTGCCATCGTCTTCTCGGTCTACCACTGCCCTTTGTTACCATACCTTCCATCACTGTTATATCAAGACCGTTGAGTTTCTTCATGTGACCAAAGTATTTCAATTTTCTGGACAAAATGTAATTGATAAATCAGTTTTCCTCTATGTTCAACTCTTGCCGAATCTCAATATTTACTTTTTCTCCGTCCAAGATGTTCTGAGGATTTTTCTATAACATTTTGACCATATGCTGCCACAGAAATAATACAGGCTCTCAAGACTTTCACTTATGTCGTTTTGTTGGTCATCTGTCTTAATTTCTTTAGGATGTTCAGCCTCTGCGTTGCCATAGCTAGTCTTCTCCTGTTTTCTTTGGAGCAGTCACCATTCTTGTCAATTTTGAACCCCAAAGTTTCAAAATGCCTGACTTGATCTATTTCCTCTCCCCGTACTGTAAATTTATGTTGACATTTATGTAAATTTACGTTTAAAAAAACCCACGATGTGAACATAAATTTACATCACATTTATATTATAGTATTTAAAATTATATCATATATTATTTCATGTCCTGTCATGTTATGTCATGTCATGTTATCTTATCTTATGTTATGTTAGATTACGCTATTCTACATTATATTAAATTTAGATATATGACATTATATGATATTATTATATATTACATTAAGAACATTATATTGCATTACATTATATTTTTATTTTATTATATTACATTAAATTATGTTACCCAAGTAGTCCGCCGATGTCTTTGTGTATGACAATGACATGAATAGCACCCCTACCCCCAAAGAGCCTGTCATAACAGACGACTAGCCGTGTGACATGGCATAACACTGACCATCGTTAGGCAGTTTGTTAAGACCAGCATAAACGAAACCCAACAGGCTGTGGATATACTTTACTCTAGTGTTTGAGTCTGTTAAGATGGATTGGAATATCGGTTAACCACCCTCTTTGGCACTTTTTCCAACGCAGCGGAGTAATAAACTGCTCGATCTTATCCCGATAAGCAGGAAATTATCCGCCCGGGTACGTGCAGAGATGGGATCTGCAAAGCGCATCCGTCTCTGTAGATGGACAGGTCGACTAAAACTAAGATATTACATTATATTACAGTACCGCATACCTGCTAAGAAACTTATAATAGTCAAATGATTTGGTAGTAGTAGGAGAGACGATCTGCAAAGCACAAAACATTTTTTTTCTTCATAAATTAACATTCAGGGAGATATACCTAATATTTGGAGAATTGTGTCTAACATTTGGTGAGTTGTTTCTAGCATTCAGCTAGTTGTGTCGAATATTTGGCGAATTGTGTCTAACATTTGGTGAGTTGTTTCTAACATTCATGGAGTTGTTCTAACATTCAAGGAGTTGTTCTAACATTCAAGGAGTTGTTCTAACATTCAAGGAGTTGTTCTAACATTCAGGGAGTTGTGTCTAATATTTGACAAATTGTGTCTAACATTTAGTGAGTTGTTTCTAACAGTCAGGGAGTTGTGTATAATTGTTGGCGAATTGTATCTAACTTTCTAGAAGTTGTGTCAAATATTCAGTGAGTTGTCCTGAGCATTCTTTCATAGCCAATAGCATGTCCTCGCTCAGTGTTACCAATGAAGATGGACATATTTTGTTGCACATTGAATAGTGAGAAGACAAATAAAGAACTATGCTGAAACAAAACGATTATTTGTGAATTACATATTTGCTCCATACATTACTAGCTTTATGTAAAAATGCCTTTTACGATGTTGTGTGTCTGTTTATTTTAAGTCACCATTCCCATTCACTTTTTATCCGCCAATCTCTTGCTTTAGGGAAAATTATGTTACTTATTTTTAATTTCATCTACCATGGCCATCTTAAAAGAAGGCCATGGATCAACACACCGGCCGTTTGTGATGCGATAAATTTCCGTGACAATAAATACATTAAAAAGAAATACATGCGTAAGAACCATTTGAATCATATTATTCAGTACTCATATTTATGAAGTTTTGTAATGAGAGTTGAAGATACGCGTAAGATTCATTAAAGGTGAGGAATGTGTTAAATTTAGCATATTTTAGTACCTTTGGTAACCTTATTGACGGCAGACGCCTCAATCACCTTCGATTTGCCGACCACATAGTGTTTATCAGAAATTCAGCAACAGAAGCCAACCAAATAAGGCAGCTACTCGCTGGAGAGGGTAGGAAAGCGGGACTACAGATGAATGTCTCGAAAACCAAAGTGTTACGCAATTACTTCGCCACTTGTGATCAGGTCGTCCTTTGGGAGGTACGATTAGAGGATATCAACAAGTACATATATCTCTGGTGCAGAATAATATAAACCCGAACTGACAAGAAGTCGCCACGCAGATGCGCAGCCTTCTCGTCTGTTAATACGGCCCTGGACGTTTGTGATGACCAGGACCTACGAGCCTCCATCTTCAACTCCACCGTATTGCCTGCGATATGCTGCGCTGCTGGGACGTGGACACTAACAAAATCATTAAAGGACAAAGTGTGACCTAGGCCTCCCTTGAGAAACGTTCGGTCGGAATCACTCTCCGGAACCAACGTATGCAAGGTCTCCACAATTCTCACATACGGCGATTGTTCTTGGTGAATGATGCTGTAATATATGCAGACAAGGCAAAATATAGATGGGTAGGTCACATGTTGCGACGAAATGATGCCCCAGCTACTAATCACTGACACGAGCTTAAGTAGCAGAATGTAGTCCAGAGAACGGAATGCGTTGTGTCGTACTTTACAGCTTGACTACGGTATTTGCACCTTTCGGTCCAACACATCCGACTTCATCAAACATTTTTTAGTACCGGGTTAGCATTTCCTCTTCGATCACTTCTCCTTAGCTAGTCTGCTCTGTTGCAGCCTGTTATCCAGGATCACCGCATGGAGGTGTAGAAAGGTGTTGGCAGCTCTGGTTCGCTGGCCCTGACGCTAGCAGTCAGCGATCAGTCGCTGACCGCTGCAGCTCATGCGCTGTTCAGCATATTATTCCCAGTCGCCCATCTGACCTAATGCGCCGATAAACACCGTCCGCAGATGTGTTATAAGCGTAGGATAGTAGCAAGGAGAAGAGGGTCCCAAAAGACGGTCGTCACGAGCACACATCCGTTGGTGAGGTCTAGAAACCTCTTAAAGAGCCGCTGGTCTTGTTCTCTGCACTTCTCCTGGATTTGGCGAAGCGAAAAAAATCATATCCGGTGTTGATCTACCTACTCTATAGCCACACTGGGGTTCTGGGTACACCCTGCCGCAAGCAGTCTCGCAGTCTCCACCTGTTTAATATCATTTGGGGGTAAACTCTGCCCACAACAATAGATTTAAAAACATGTACACAAAATACTTTATAGGTGATGAGTTTTATTTCTCTCTGAGCTGTCCGAGAAAAAATGTTCATAATTTCACTGGTCTGCAGGTGTAATAATGGTTTGGAAAACACTGTAAGGTCAAATAAATGAGATCCCCGCATAGAATATTTCAGTAACAATGGAACAATATCCAAAAATCTGTTGACCAAGACAGCGCCAATATCAGTTATAAATTTAAAAGCATGACCTAGATTCGACTCGTCTAAACCATGACCTACTCTAAACTACAGGTGACCATGTCTAAACCTACAACTGCACAAGTGCGCCGTTGTGGGTTTAGCCGCTCAACTGCGCAGTTTCAGTGTCATCAATAAGAGCAAATGACGACATTGAAACCAACAAGCAAACTTAACGCGCAAAAAAACACAAAAAATGTTTCTCCACATTACGACAACATTGATCATTTCTGCATACATCATCATAGACCTATATTCATATCGCTGATTAACGAAGTAGAATGTTAAAAAAAAAAAAAGTGAAAAAAACAACTATAAATGAGGATGGTCAGGTACCGCACGGGGATGACAATTGGAACGAAACCTACTTTACGACCATTAGACCTTCATCATGGACAACGAATAACAACAATAATTAACTAGCGAATTAAATAAGGGATTACAATTTAAATTGGGGGATGTCAATACATGGAGTGAAAAAAAATGTTGACTTAACTGAGAAAAAGATTACTCATATCAAGATGAAGGCAGGAACCCAAATGACGGACAAAAGCGGGAAAAAGTAGCCAGGAGAGCGTAAGAAGTGTAAGGCCGGGTAAGGCACTGGCAACTAGAAACGGAAAGACCAAAAAGGTATTTATGTTAAGAGAAACAAGAGAAAAGGGGTAAACAAGTAGACAGAGGCCGGTAAGAGATGAGGGTTCAAGAAAACGTGTGGAAGATATTAATACCATGTGGCTGGGGGCCGCCCATGCTAGACATCGGTTTATTTTCAAGAGCGAATCGATGGTAGACAATAGTGTGGTAGACTACACTAGTATTCACGTCTAACCATATACTCTCAGCGTGGCGAGGATGCTATTCTCGTCTCTGTCACATGTCGAGCCACCAGGAAAATACTAATGGATCTTGTCAAGATATTTTAGTCTTATTTTTAGTGGACCTGTACTTTGACATGGTCGAGTGTTCCTGTGCATGTCCCAGCTCTGGAGTGGAGTGAGCTGAATGTATTACCGAGGAGGAGTTCCTGCTTATCGGACTAGGCGTGAAAAGCTTGTTACTTCGCTATGTTGGGACAAGTACCACGGAGAGCGTTTAAACTGATAGGCAAGCCCATCTTAATAGACTCAAATACTAGTACAAACTAGACCTTCAGCCTGTTGGGTGCCAGTTCTAATGTTCTTAACAAACCACCTTACCATGATCAATGGTATGCCATGTCACACAGTTAGTAGTCTCTACCGACATGCTCTCTGTGGGGCAGTGGTGCTAT
The DNA here is from genome assembly GCA_036924085.1 of Ariolimax columbianus. Taxonomy (NCBI): domain Eukaryota; kingdom Metazoa; phylum Mollusca; class Gastropoda; order Stylommatophora; family Arionidae; genus Ariolimax; species Ariolimax columbianus. The sequence continues at coordinate 65,640,482 of JAVGWX010000001.1, read as the reverse complement.
TCGTGTCCTTGTCATACCCTGCGGACAACTTAGAACTTTCCAAGATTTGAAGATAGGAACATTTAACTAATCACGTGACATTCTTGTTTCTACAGCTGCCATAGTGTCCATGATATGTCAGAACGTTCTGATCGGCACATGTGCTTGTGTTGTCCTCGTCCTATTGTTGTTACTGTCAGAGACGGCGGGCATCGCTGATTGGCTGCGACACCTGCTCTACGCCATCATCATCAGTCTGTCTGTGAGTTCACGTCTCATGAGGGAAGCTCGGATCATTGTCGTGGAGAGAGATTGGATAGTAGAGATATGTTCCAAGGACGAACATCAACTGGCAGGTGGAATCTCTTTTCCGTTTTTCTTTTTCTTCTTTTTTCCATCTCTCTCTCCCTCGCTCTCTCTTTCTCTCTATCTCTCTCGCTCCATCTCTCTCTCTCCTCTTATATTAAGACGATCATTGATGACAAATTCAAGTCCTTGGTACTGCTTGTACACGTAGCTACTATCATCTGTCCATGCCAATTTGTTGATCTACACATAATCCTCTCTCTTGTTGCATGTCTTCTTTGTTAAAACAATTTTGACCATTGTCACATTGCTCTTTAACTCATCTCTCTCCAAATATATTCAAAAGAAATTTTTGTTAATCTCATGTTTGTATTAATTTTTTTACAATTACCTAATGTCCAAGTTATGTGTACCTTTCCCAAAAGCGTATGTTAAGAGCAGCTATAGATAACGAATACCTGACTGCGGACAGGACATCGCTTTCAGGGGGGAAGCAAGAAACGATGCAAAGACACGCATAAAGTGTCTTTGAATAGTTTCTCCATTGATATCGCTGTCTGGAAGCTGCTTGCCCGAATTGCTCAGTCTGACTCACTGCCATCACACATAGTGTTTGTACGGCTGAGCGGAGAGCCATTACTAAGACGCAGGACAAACGAGCTGCACGAAAGGACAGAATGAAAGTTGACCCAATTACTAACTAACTAACTAACCCAGTTCTTCTTCTTCTACGTTTGTTCTCAATATCCAACTACCAAGTCCTGAACAGGGCTTCGCATGTAGCAGGATGTAGTTCGGAGAACGGAATACGCTGTGTCGCTAGTTTACAGCTTGACTGCGACATTTGCCCTTTTCGATCCGACACAACCGTTTTCGGCGGAAACTAACCCAGTGATATCACAACCCCACTTCGGTTATTACTTTAATTTACATTATATTACATTATATTATATTACGTTATATTACTTTATATTACATTACATTATATTATATTAATATAATAATATGTGATATAATTTAGTGTCTGTCTATCTGAGTTTACCAACTGCTGCCCGACTGTCTAAGTGATACAACTATTTTAGTCTTGTTTTTTGTTATTGGTATAAGTACATTATTATAAAGTCACAATGTGTGCTTATTAAGCACTTCATTTAACATGCTGGTAAATGTAAGATTTCTTCTATATGTCACATGGGTTAAAAGTTGCCATATAGAAATATCTATAAATATATTATTGCTACTAATATGCCATGCACCGTGATATCGAAGATTAAATTTCTCTAGAACCATATTTCCTTTGAACACAGCATCACTTCAATTGATTGTTGTTTTCCGTACCAGTTTATAATTTATTTTATATTTTTATTATTTATCTTCTTGGAACTGTTATGCTTTCGTCGATCTTTCGCCTTGTAATTACGTATGCAAAGATACATGCCATGAGTGTGGGTCAATATTCGTTTAGTTTGTCTTCTTTTTACACTTAGAACTGATCTTCTCGTTTTGTTTTCTAATTATATATATATATAAATAATGATATCTTAGATAAAATTCTCATACCTCAAGTAGCATCCTCAATCTCCATGTTCAAACCAGCTTTATTGATGATAAAGGTTGCGTTACTTAAAATAAAAGTTGTCTTGTTTAATACAAATGTTGCCTTATTGAAGATACAGGTTGCCTTATAAAGTAGAAAGATTGCCTTATTGAAGACAAAGGTTGTCTTATTGAAGATACTGCAAACTGGATTCTTCAAGTGTTAGATATGTTATGAAAAGTAATTAGCTAAATGAAGGTTTGATGGTGGAATTAACTTACATACTGTCTTGTGTACCTTATATTATAGCAATACTAGGTACGTTTTCTTCCAGTTGTATAAACTGGAGCATTCCGTCACATAGTTAATAGTCTGATTCATTTTTTGCGAGAGACAAGGGATCAAGTGACTTTGGCAATCCTGTCCTATTAATGAAATAAATCATTCATATTTTTTTCTTTCGCCTTTAGTAATGACGTCATCATTTCGAAGACTAGACCTCTTAACGAAACTGTTGGCTCCGATTGTTACTGGGCAGATCATGACCTTTGCTGGACTGAAAGTAGGATGTGGATTCATTGCTGTCTGGAGCTTGATCTCTTTGTGTGTTGAATACTACCTCATAAGACGGGTCTATACCATTGTGCCATCTCTTAAGATAGTTAAATGCAAGGAGGACTTCGCAGGTAAGTAGTCGTTAACTATGTAACATATATTTGTTCCCTGAGTAGATCCCGGGACCCCTTACTGGGGACGAAAGAATAGATCCACTGTGCTTCAAAATATGTCGTAATTGGCAACTGGAATGTTTTGTGCATGTAAATATAGACTTGTCTCTGCTTGACTGGGGTCGTGATGATATTTCTGCAACTGGAGAAACTGTGACATTGCAATAGGTGGATGGCAACTCATCGCCACATATTTTCACGACGATATCGTACTAATCACAGAGACGCCCTCGTGTGTGAGAAGAGATGCTGACAACTCTGGATGTAGAAGACATGAAGACCCAATCACCATAGACGAAATCCAAGGTAATGTGCAATTGTTTCTCGGAACTTAATTTCGTGCTTCTAAGCGAATCATCTCGAAAAGATGTTGCGATTATGTCTACCTTGGCCGTATTCTCAACATGGAGAACATGAAGCCAGGTATCGTAGACCGCCGACGATCAGGTTAAGCCGAATTCAACTCAATGAAAACAGCTCCAGATGCTACAAAAAACATCAGACTGCGTGCAGACCTCTTCAATTCAGTCGTCCTGTCGGCTCTGTATCACGGTAGCGGAACATGGCCACTATTAAAAAAGCATTGGAGAATCAATTAAGGACAATACACGCCTCACCTGAGCGCCGTCTCGTGGGACTACAATCAGGCAGCAACGTCAGATTTTCTTTCCCAACAATGGCATCCTGAGAACACCACAAATCAAGATATTCTACAGCATACAAACATTCAAAACACCGATAGGCTGGTCATATCACAAAAAGAAATTATAACGCTAGAGTTGCACAACTGCCCTGGGGTAGCGGCCCGAAAAGAAAAAAAAGACCTTGTGGACGACCACCCATTTGATGGCAGAACTCACTACAGATGAACAATAGAATCCGGGACCCTATATCAAACAAGCTACTCGCCCACTGATCAACCAGTGCCCGAAGCGTAAAGATTGGAACCAGAAGTGATCAATTAAAAGATAAGATGTAAAATTGATTTCTACAGAATCTGCAACTGTAAAGCTCTCAAAGTGTTTTGATGTATGTTTCATGAAAGATACCTACTGTAATCCTGGCCTTGGTAAGAGGAGATTAGCGTATAATCTTTCAAATGTACTGATCGGACAATGTTAGACAGGGTCAGCTGAAATAGACTGACCAAGACCGCCACCTCACTTTAAAACAATTCGTCGGGGAAACAAGCTGTTTCTTGGCAGTCTCTTTGACGAGGTTGGTATCGACGTGATTGCCGTAGTAGTGAGCGACACGCAGATGAAGTCAGGCATAGCACAATCACATGTGAAAAATCGACTGCGTCCGGCCACCTAACGTCATTTTCAGCGAGCAAAAAAGAATAAAATTACTCACCATTGTCATTCAACAACAAAAACAACAGTTGTGGCCTTATACCCCAGCTGGGTTAATAATTGGACAAGATAAGAAAAAAGGTACATATGTATTCAACTAATGTTTATTATTTGTTTCAGTCGTCTACGATCATGCTGTAGAACCTGCATCTGAAGAAGGCCAATTTTTGGATCCAAATAGCAAGACTATTGCCAGAACAGAACACAATCAGGTCAGTCTGTTTCTGATCTAATGAACAATTTATGCGCAGAACATCTGTCCTACCAAACTGTACAATATGAAAGACACAACAGCGGATAAACAATTAAAGAATCTCCCCTTTCCAGCACCCCTCACACACCTCAAACTCTTCTCCCTTCACCTTACACATGTCTCTCTCCCATTTCTCAACCAACGCAGTCACTCACAACTTGTCCGTTACTTTCTCCTTCAACCAGCCCCTTACCCTGCCCATCACTTCCTCTCTTCGGGAAAGGACTAGCTTTCCATGTAAGCTGGTATGTTGTTGTTTTTTTGTCGCTAATAAGTTTCAGTTTCTTCATATTTTCAGTTGTCTTCTCGCCATTACATGGGTACCAGTTAAGTCCGGGAAGTAAAAGCGGCGAGGGAGAGGAGATGGCTACAGCCCTCATATAGCCGAGCCTTTGAAATGTGAGATCGCTAACACCTCACACGCCTACGGCAGTAATGCTATGGGTTACGTTACACTCGCCATCATTACCCATTAGCGTACTCCAAAATAATTCTCGTAAGTAATTCGAATTCTCTATATGCATGCAACTACACAGAAAGACACACAATTATCAGCATAATTGCAAAAACCAAAATGGACTACCCTTCATCTTCGAAAGTAAACCAGATATCCAAACGCTCCATATTCGCGCCTTGTTCTCACGACGTTTCTGGTGGTGCTCAATTTGGGGATGTTGAATTTCATAAAGTTAAAATTGTATTTTGAAACAATCCGGACAAACACGCAGGGAAACCTATGAAATTATGTTATTTATATCATAGCATTGTTATCGACTATCTCGGGGTCTTGTTTTATCTTATCGCAGATTTCTAAGACGGTTCATGGCGGTGATACTTGAACAGTTGATTTAACTTAACTTCACTTAGCTTAACTTGACTTGACTTGACTTGACTTAGCTTGACCTGAAATGATCTCACTTGACTTGACACAACGCCTTTATACTGATTTGGAAAAATATGCATAAACTGTATGCAACCAGTTTCTTGGAGGGTGGTTTAACCTCGAAGCAGCGGGGAGTGACGGGATCCCACCTGATCTGATCAAGCAATGTAAAAACGCACTCTTGAAACCGCTACACTTGCTGCTATGCCAGAGCTTGGAAAGATGCCATCATACCACAAGATACGAGGGATTCAAAATTGTCACATTATACAAAAACATATTCTGTAGTGCTTCTTCCCTGTCTGAACCCTGCTTGCTACTCAGCAATGATGTTCTCTGCTTCGGATCTCAATAGGCCGATGATTAATCTATGCATGACCTTGCTAGTGTGGCTGATGGGGCTTATTGTTCTGTAATTTTGGCACAGCTGTAGCAAAGTCCAGGTTTTCACTGGGGTTTTTCTGTCTAGAATGTTACCACATGTATCCACATCATTCATGACCACACACAGCAAATAACATAGCACGCAGTAGGTGGCATATTTATTACATCCTACTCATACAACAATTATTAAACTGAGTGCAATGAAATTACAAACAACACAAGAAATACATCTTAACTAAATAATAATATTTATAATTTATCTCTAAAAAACTTCGTTAAGAACTTGTTAACTGCTTCGCGGTGATTATAAACACAAGCTACTGAATGTTGCTCCAGACTATCCCAACCCAGTTCTAGCCGCACGCTCCCCTCCCCTTATCTTCATCCTCAACACACTCTAAAAAACTCGTCTTCACGATCGTATTCTGTGCATTCACTCACCATCAGATCCCGTCAGGCGGACGATCTTGACATGATACATTCAATCTGTTCAACGTATACTCAAATGTGATCACACTCAATCGTTTTCCGTACACACACACTCTGGAACAAACATCGTTCCCTTCGTGTCCTTCACACACCACACACATCCAAATCTCTTCTAGTCAATCTGTACACTCGCGCAACCATTCAGGACATACATCGTTCACAAGGTGTCCTGCACGTACAACACACATTCAAATCTCTTCTAAACACAGATCGCCGAACACACACCTTATAAGGCGACTGACCAAGACTCAAAGGCGTATGCTGGTTCAGAAACCCTGTATTCCATTATATCTCACTAACATTCGTCAAACAACCTATCAATCGCTCTTCATAAAGTCGGCGAGCTAAACATTCTCCTAGCTAAATTATGTTTCTCTCTCTCTCTCTCTCTCTCTCTCTCTCTCTCTCTCTCTCCATAGCCAGTATGTTTGAGTTAAACTTTGTCTAGTATTATATAGTCTCAAGCAGTATCATAGCTGTCCAATCGACCTCTGGGGGATGTCAGCTCCAACCATCTTCTAGTTTGGATCTATCCCCATTTAGTTGTTATTGGGATGAATCACTCTGAATTCCTGTCACTCAAAATATCACAGCAAGCTCTGCTGGCCTCTGTCTGTCACAAATCCCCCACTACCCAAATCGGAACGCCAGAGTGGTCAGCACCTAACCCCTACCTGTACTAGACACATTCTTTCCGCCAACCCCCTTTTTACTTTGTCGACTTAGTGTCGAGACGGTGAGTGACCTTGGTATAGTATCGAGGCGTAGAGTGACCTTGGCACATATTCAGTTACCTTTGTTCTCAGAGTCGCTGACCATATCACCTCTGCACCTAAACGCTCATGCTCAGGCTGGAACTGTTACACAGCTCTAGGATTCCAGACGTAGTCAACGGTATAACCACTCTGCATAAAAATCAGATTAATGCGTATCCTAATCCTATTGGTTCTATCAACTTTCCTCTATGCATGGACAGTTACAGCTGACCTTCAGCGAAGGATACATGCCTTAGAGATGAGATGTTTCCGACGACTTTTAAACGTCACGTATAAAGATCGAGTTGCCTCGTGGCAACTGTCAAAAGAAGGAAACTCGCTTGGTACGGTCTCATATCGAGATCAAATAGTCTTGCAAACACGATCCTGCACGGAAAGGTGCAAGGCAGACGACGAAGAGGCCGTCCGAAAAAATAGGTGGGAGGACAACATTAAAAAATGGACCAATCTCCGACCAGAAGAGGCACAGGCAGCGGCCGCTAACAGAGAAGGGTAGGGTGGGGTTGTGAGTATGTCTTCACGTGTGCCCCAATGATCTCACCGGTTACGGGATGACCTGACAAAAACGAAGGTGATAGAAGTGATTGTAATAACTACAAAGGCATCTCACTACGCAGTGTTGTTAGCAGTCTTTGATAGTTTGATCTTACTGCTGCTACAGAAAATGGCTGGACGCGTGTACTAGAGTTCCAATGTGGATTCCGATCAGATAGATCAACGACCGACATGATCTTCTCAATACGACAGCTTGGTTCCCAGCTAATCTAAGAGAAGGTAGACTCTGACTCTAAACCCGGGTAGACAAACCTCGTTAGCCTGTTCAGGTAGTTCGCCTAGGAGAGGGGGAACTCTGATTTTAAACTCACATTTGCCAGTGAGTGCTGGCTCGTCATGTGACGATGGGAGTATCATCGGATGTCTCGAACAACAAGCATCTGCGGACGACTCTACGGCCTTATGGAAACCTCGGGAGAGTGAGAGGATATGACTACGGGAGTAAACCTAGACGGAAAATTTGTAGTGGTAGCATCTAAGGGGGATGGTTTCAAAATTGCGAACTCATTCCGTCAGCTCTCACAGCTGAGCTGGTGCCAAATTGTCATGCTTTGCAGTTTGGGCAGCCCAGGGTCTCGTTATTCAGCACCCAGGCTTGCGCCCCGAAGAAGCTACTTACAGCGCCTCTAACACTTCATCCACGATAGCAGTGGCTGCTATGGTGCTACTTTTCCTTCTTATCAAACATGAAGGATATTTGCTTACACGATAAGGTTATAAATTGCTTGCATGCATAATTTATACTTAAAAGTTCACAATACTATCTTCGCAGATAAATGATATAGAGGCTATGGAGACTGCATACAAAAGATCCAGTAGCGGACAATGTTTCCTTTGGAACTTTTTATCCAGTTTTCTCATTCTATACCGAGGGATAAAAATCTACTTTAGCTGTGTTACAAAGTGGCCAGGTCTGGCTCTAGCATGTCTGTATCTGACAGTACTGGGATTTGATGACATTACAGTTGGTGAGAGCTGTCATTTATACATTCTTTCATTCTAACTCATTCAATAAGCTACGGCAATATATGGGCTTCTTGACTATTTCAAGTTGTCATAAACACAATATACCGCTGTTTACAATTTAGTGATAAAGTACAAAACTTTCTGAATACTACGTTTTCTTTCTTCAAAAGGTGGCTAAGAATGTGACAAAAAAATTTGACTAAGACGGTGACTAAGGTGCGGACTAAGGTGGAGAATAAGGAGATGAATATGGAGGGGACTAAGAAGGGGACTAAGGTGGGAACTGAGGTAGAGATTAATGATAGGAATATGAAGGTGACTAAGAAGGTGACTAAGGTGGGAACTAAGGAGATGAATGCGGAGGTGACTAAGGTGGGGACTAAGAAGATGAATATGGAGGTGACTAAGAACCTGACTAAGGTGGAGACTAAGGATAGGAATATGGAGGCTACTAAGACGGTGACTAAGATGGAGATTAAGGAGATGATATGGAGGTGACTAAGAAGGTGACTAAGGTGGGGACTAAGGTTATACATACGGAGGTGACTAAGTAGGTGACTAAGGTGGGGACTAAGGAGATGAATATGGAGATGACTAAGAAACTGTCTAAGGAAATTACTAAAACAGTGATAAAAAAGTAATTAAGAAGCTGCTTACTGAGGGAACTAAGAAAAGGTGAGAGAGAATGTTACCAAGAAACTGGCAAAGGAGTTGACTAAGACGGTGGCTGAGAAGGTGACTAAGAAAAGGTGAGAGAGAATGTTACCAAGAAACTGGCAAAGTAGTTGACTAAGACGGTGGCTGAGAAGGTGACTAAGGTGGGGACTAAGAAAAGGTGAGAGAGAATGTTACAAAGAAACTGGCAAAGGAGTTGACCAAGACGGTGGCTGAGAAGGTGACTAAGGTGGGGACTTAGAAAAGGTGAGAGAGAATGTTACCAAGAAACTGGCAAAGGAGTTGACTAAGACGGTGGCTGAGAAGGTGACTAAGAAAACATTTTGATCAAAAAGAAGTTTAAGAAGATGACTATTAAAAAACGTAAGATTGTGAATAATTAATGTTGACCAGAAAGAGGACTACCAAAGAGTCAGATGGCTGAGAAAGTGACTAAGGAGATGACTCAGAAAGTGACTAAAATGTGACCAGAAAAACGGACTAAAAAGAGAACTAACAAGGTGATGACTAAAATGATGACTATGAAAGTACCTACAGAGGTGAATATAGAGTGACTAAGGAGATGTCTAATAGGGGGACTAAGAAGGCAACTATTAAAGTGATGATTACGGAGGGGACTAAAATATGACTTAGAAGACAACTGAGAAAGTGACTGAGAATGCGACTTAGACGTGACTAAGTAACTGGCTATGAATGCGAATGTGGCCAAGAAAGTAACTAAGACGGTGGCTTAGATGACTATGAAGGTGACTTTTATGACTAAGAATAAAACTAAGAAGACAACAAAGTAGAAAACTAGTATGATGACTAAGTATGTGACTACGAAGGTGACTAAGAAGGTAACTAATTTAAGTAACTAAGAAGGTGACTAAGAAGGTGACTAAAAAGATATATAAGAAGGTCACCAATTTAAGTAATTATGAAGGTGACTAAGAAGGTGAAAGTGACTAAGAAGGTATCTAAGAAGGTCACTAATTGGACTAAATATTAAGGTGACATGAGATATATAAGAAGGTCCCGAATTTAATTAACTACGAAGATAGCTAAGAAGGTGACTAGGTCACGAATTTAACTAAATAAGATGGTGACTAAGAAAGAATCTAAGAAGGTCATTCATTTAAGTAACTAAGAAGGTGACTAAGAAGGTATCTAAGAAGGTCATTCATTTAAGTAACTAAGAAGGGGACTAAGAAGGTATCTAAGAAGGTCATTCATTTAAGTAACTAAGAAGGTGACTAAGAAGGTATCTAAGAAGATCATTCATTTAAGTAACTAAGAAGGCAACTAAGAAGGCATCTAAGAAGGTCATTCATTTAAGTAACTGAGAAGGGGACTAAGAAGGTGCCCAAGAAGACTACGTATATGGTGACTAAGAAGGTGAATAAGAAGGTGACAAGAAGTTGACTAAGAAGGTGACTAATGCGATGACTAAGAAGCTGTCCAAGAAGACGACTAATAAGGTGACTAATTAGATGATTTAGATGCTATAATGACAACAAATTATGGGACTGACGACTGATAAGGTGATTAAGAAGGTGACTTCTTTTTCTCCTAGGTTCGTTCTCAATCTTTCACTACCAAGCTCTCAACAGGGCTTTGCAAGTAGCAGGATGTAGTCCAGAGAACGGAATGTTTTGCGTTGCTAGTTTACAGCTTGACTGTGATATTTGCACCTTTCGGTCCGATACATCCGTCTTCGGCAATAAGAGGATGACTAACACGATGACTAAGAAGATGACTAAGAAAGTACATAAGGGCACTCCTGATAAGGTGACTAAAAAGTTTACTAGTAAATGATGTCTAAGAAGACGATTAATAAGTGACTAACAAGGTGGCTAAAAAGGTGATTTATATACTAATAATATGGCTAAGAAGACGACAAATGAGATGAATAAGATGACGACCAATAAGATGACTAAGAAGATGACTTAAATTACTAAGAATATGACTAAGAAGACAACAAATTAGATGACTAACGACTAATAAGAAGACTAAGAAGTTGACTAAGAAGGTGACTTAGATTACTAAGAAAATGACTAAGTACACTACAACTTAGATGACTGACGTTTAATAAGATGACTAAGACGTTGACTAAGAAGGTGACTAATAAAGAGACTAAAATGGTAACTAATAAGGTAACTTAAATTACTAAAATGGAACGTCGTATACGACACATTAATGAATATTAAATAATTTAGACTATAACAAGTTGTTTAAAAAAAAATACAAGTACCTACAAGAACAGACGGGCACAACTACACATTAATTCAAGAAAGGTCCAGATTATATAGTAGGAAATATTTTTTAGTCAGAGAGTGGTCAATCTTTAAAATGCATTGCCACAGGAAATAGTGGGGACAAGATCAGTTAATGCATTAAAAACAGATTGGATGCATTTAGTTATTTTTAGATCAAATTTAGTTTATGAAACTGGTTATATACCGACTCTACAGAGCTTTCTGAACTAGTTTAAAGAAGTTAAGTTAACATTTCTGATGTCCAACAGTTTCTGTTAGACCAGGATGATCAGCCTCAAACTCATTTTACCCAATTGCAAAATTTTAAGAGATTTAAACAGTTCAGTCATCGATTCTAAATATTATCTAGAAAGATTTGAAACTTAAATGTTTCGAAATATGGAGAGCGACGGAACAAACAGAAGCAAACAAAGCGGCAACACAACAGCGATCATGATTGCTGCTAAATACTTTATTCATGACACATGGTAATTTACATTTTTTTTTACCGATGAGAAGTTGTTCACTTCTGCTACTGCAGAAATGATCGCTTACACCAAAATCGGAACTTCCAAACGTGACATTGACGGATAAGGATTGCTTCGCTTGCAACCAAACTTCATGAAATTTATTGTGGACGCTGTCTGCGTGCCTAGTTTTAGACAAAGCTCTGTTCTCTTCATCCAGCCAGATATGAACATAAATGGTGTCTGCTACCGGCATTTTCTACTGAAACAACATGTGCTTCAAGATTTTCGAAGCTTTTCAGGCTTTATTTTGTTTTAACGAGATGGAGGAGCACCAGCTTATCGTGCTCGAGAAGTGCTCAATTTCTTGAACGTGAGACTTCTGTTTGTGTACTTCTAACATATTGACAATCGTGAGACTTCTGTTTGTGTACTTCTAACACATTGACAATCGAACAATTCTAACTTTATGCTGATGACTTCACAAAATGAGGACTAATGGCTCAATATTTGCGTTGCTCGAAGTTACGAGGTATTACTGAGTCAAAACAATACATGTTGGACACTTGTTAGGAACTCCACAATCGACGTGGCAATCGCCCAGAAACACGTGTGTTTAAAGACTTGTTTTTTTAAAAAAACCACTGAACATAGAATGCAGAATTAAATAGCCAAGCATATTTATTTGCAAATTATGTACAACTGTACGAACTTTTATTAAATGGCGTCAACATAGTAATTATTTTATGCTGAATTTGTATTTGCTCTTTTTTGTCTTACCAAATCTATCCAAGTCTTCCATTGTACTGCTCTAATGACTAGTTCAAATCGCCAGGCTATGCAACGATGCAAGGACTAACTGGATCAATTCTTGGTGTCATGATGGGGGTAGGGGCAGGTTTTGGGATACTGGCAACATTTACTTACCCGTATATTGTGAAGAAGTTGGGCCTACCTATGACAGGAGTACTGGCTTTGGGGCTGCAGGTAGGTACAATATTCAACTAGGCGTTTTTGTAACTCATTATCGCCAAGTAGGTCAGTCCAGAGGCTTGTGTTGAAGTCTACCTATGACAGGAGTACTGGCTTTGGGGCTGCAGGTAGGTACAATATTCAACTAGGCGTTTTTGTAACTCATCATCGCCAAGTAGGTCAGTCCAGAGGCTTGTGTAGAAGCCATATGGTCATGCCCAGCCTTTGTCCTCTATAAGTCAGTCTGGAGGCTTGTATTGAAGCGGTATGTTCATGTCCAGCCACTGTCCTCTGTTAGTCAGTCCGGAGGCTTGTGTTGAAGTCTTCTAATCATGTCCAGCCACTGTCTTCTATTAGTCAGTATGGAGGCTTGTGTTGAAGTCTTCTAATCATGTCCAGCCACTGTCTTCTGTTAGTCAGTATGGAGGCTTGTGTTGAAGTCTTCTAATCATGTCCAGCCACTGTCTTCTGTTAGTCAGTATGGAGGCTTGTATTGAAGCCGTATGTTTATGTCCAGCCACTGTCCTCTGTTAGTCAGTATGGAGGCTTGTTTTGAAGTCTTCTAATCATGTCCAGCCACTGTCCTCTGTTAGTCAGTATGGAGGCTTGTGTTGAAGTCTTCTAATCATGTCCAGACGCTGTCCTCTGTTAGTCAGTATGGAGGCTTGTGTTGAAGTCTTCTAATCATGTCCAGAAGCTGTCCTCTGTTAGTCAGTCCGGAGGCTTGTGTTGAAGTCTTCTAATCATGTCCAGCCATTGTCCTCTGTTAGTCAGTATGGAGGCTTGTGTTGAAGTCTTCTAATCATGTCCAGCCACTGTCCTCTGTTAGTCAGTCCTGAGGCTTGTGTTGAAGTCTTCTAATCATGTCCAGCCACTGTCCTCTGTTAGTCAGTCCGGAGGCTTGTGTTGAAGTCTTCTAATCATGTCCATCTACTGGCCTCTTTTAGTCAGTCCGGAGGCTTGTGTTGAAGTCTTCTAATCATGTCCAGCCACTGTCCTCTGTTAGTCAGTTTGGAGGCTTGTGTTGAAGTCTTCTAATCATGTCCCGTCACTGTCCTCTGTTAGTCAGTATGGAGGCTTGTGTTGAAGTCTTCAAATCATGTCCAGACGCTGTCCTCTGTTAGTCAGTCCGGAGGCTTGTGTTGAAGTCTTCTAATCATGTCCAGTCACTGTCCTCTGTTAGTCAGTCCGGAGGCTTGTGTTGAAGTCTTCTAATCATGTCCAGTCACTGTCCTCTGTTAGTCAGTATGGAGGCTTGTGTTGAAGTCTTCTAATCATGTCCAGACGCTGTCCTCTGTTAGTCAGTCCGGAGGCTTGTGTTGAAGTCTTCTAATCATGTCCAGTCACTGTCCTCTGTTAGTCAGTCCGGAGGCTTGTGTTGAAGTCGTCTAATCATGTCCAGTCACTGTCCTCTGTTAGTCAGTCCGGAGGCTTGTGTTGAAGTCTTCTAATCATGTCCAGTCACTGTCCTCTGTTAGTCAAGCCGGAGGCTTGTGTTGAAGTCTTCTAATCATGTCCAGCCACTGTCCTCTGTTAGTCAGTCCGGAGGCTTGTGTTGAAGTCTTCTAATCATGTCCAGCCACTGTCCTCTGTTAGTCAATCCGGAGGCTTGTGTTGAAGTCTTCTAATCATGTCCAGCCACTGTCCTCTGTTAGTCAGTCCGGAGGCTTGTGTTGAAATCTTCTAATCATGTCCAGCCACTGTCCTCTGTTAGTCAGTCCGGAGGCTTGTGTTGAAGTCTTCTAATCATGTCCAGTCACTGTCTTCTGTTAGTCAGTCCGGAGGCTTGTGTTGAAGTCTTCTAATCATGTCCAGACGCTGTCCTCTTTTCTCCTTGTCAGATCTCTTCAGCACAGTATAAGTCTGCACCTCGATGCTCTTGCATGCATGTACGACGTGCGTATTTCTTGGATCCCCTCTTCTTCTTTTGTCCTGAATTTTAACTTTTAGAATTTTCAATAGCAGATCGTCTTCTCTCATATTGTTGACAAGTCAAGACATTCTACTGTTTTGTGCATTTTTAATCAGTTGTCTACGGGCTGCAATATCGTTAAGTACTTTGTCGTTTTATATTTATTTATTTTTTTGTCCAAACGACTTTTTGCATCCATGTCTTAAAAACGTCTAAGGTCTTTGCATCCGTTTATTTCAGAGTCCATGTTTCAGAGGCATATATTACTACACATCTGAGTTGCGAGATGATTATATGTTTTACTCAGCTCAAAATTGTTGTTATTTTATGTTAGAAGCTTTTATTTCTTCCAGAGTACCTTTTTTTGATACTGCAGTTCAAGTTCTGGTCTCAATAACTGAGATCCTCTGATACAATGTGTCCCAAATACGAAATTCCCTGCGATTGTTCTTTGGTATGTCCCTATATGCAAATATTTATTCGTTGGGTTTGTTTGCCTATAACCATCGTGTTTATTTGTATGGCATCAATATTTAAACCGAATGCATTGGCGAATGCGTTGATCTTAGTTGGTAGCTTTTGTAATGAAATTTGTGTTCCTTTTATGATGGCTTAGTCCTTCACAAGTTTGTTAGCACATATTCTTCTTACTTTTATCTTAATACCGATGTTGATGCATTTTATAGTATTTCCACCTCACAATACACACCAGGTAGGCATATAATAATAAACATCCATGTGTTACACTTTTCTTCAACTAGTGGCTCGAAATTAATATTTCAAATAGAAAGCCAATGCATGATGATTTTAGAACGTTACATGGATGTAACATAGATTACATTGATCGTTACATTGATCAACCACAAATTTCAGATATCTCGAGTCAACAATTACAAGCGCACTCTCTGTAGACGAGGAAATAAATATAAGAATTGGATGAGCAGCGACTACTTTTGGCGGCCTTTTCAAGAGGGCGTGAGAAAAATTAAACTGACTTTGCAGACAACAATGCAGATATATCGGACCTGTGTTCTCAGCACCTAACTGTACCCATCAGAGACATAGGCGACATACTCTAGGCATCAGAGACATGGGCGACATACTCTAGGCATCAGAGACATGGGCGACATACTCTAGGCATCAGAGTCATGGGCGACATACTCTAGGCACAAAAGATGGCTAAACACTTTTCACCTCCCCTGCCTGCGTAAAATTATGAACATCAGGGGGCAGGACAAGAAAACAAACATAGAAGTACTGCAACACGCAAATCTTTCTTCTGCTACAGGACTGCTACGCGCTAGAACTGGCCTAGCTGTGTCACGTGAGTAGAATGGGCAATCGGCGCATTTCAAAACAGGTGTAGTGTGGTGAGCTGTCAAAGGGGAGGAGACTCCCAGGCAGACCCCTTCTCAGATATAAAGATGTTTGCAAGGCATCAATTACAAACTTTTCCATAGACCACAGTGCTTGGGAAACTGAGCCGTAGTGCGAACCACATGGACGACATCACTCCGAAATGGCCTATCGACATTTGAAGCTACTCGAGGAGACAGACTTGAAGCTACTCGGAGAGAGTGACGTGAAGCTACTCGGAGAGAGAGACTTGAAGCTACTCAGAGAGAGAAACTCGAAAATAATCGTATACATCAAAAGGAGAAAAGACCCGTCTAGTGAAATAAACATACATGCTTCATGACCGTCTGCATAGGCGAAAAAGGCCATTTATTACATAGATTTACTTTTTAAAAATTTGTTTGTGGTATTTGTTAAGTTTCAAAGTTATTGTATGTTATGCTGTGTTATCTTGTGTTATGTTATGCAATAACTATATCATAGCACTTCAGGTAGACTCACTGGTGCTTAACCTCCCACGGTAAATGACAAAGGGTTGGGTTCTGATGATTCAAGTAACTAATGAAACAAATAATGAAATACATTTATCATAAAACACGAAATAGTCATATTTTTTGTTGTTTTCTTGTTAGATGGTCATGCATATTATTATAATTACTCCGTCAAAACAGCTTTAATAATAATATACGAAATCTGTAATATTCATTTGACGACAATGGTGAAAGACATGTTTACGTGTGGCATAGACAGTGCTCAAGAAAAAAACTAGAAATATACGATAGCGATTTGAATAAGTTTTATCTCCAGGAGCATACTATAGCAACAATGCTCAGTGTCACGTGGTACCTATGTGAAAATAATATCTGGTCCAGTGACTATAAGGGTATGTAGTGGCTTGCGCATAGAACGTGACACATGCGCACAGCAGAAAATAAAATGGCAGTCTACGTGGACATACGGTTGGAGCAATTGTTGTGGTTGCATTACTTGTGTGCCATCGACATGTATCGAAGAATGGCTTCGGTATATGGTGACTGCTGTGTGGGTGTTAATACTGCGAGGAGGTGGGCACGGGCTGTAAAACACAATTATCCAGACACAAGTAAGTGAAAACGTTGCAGAAACTTAGAGCACAATTGCTGCGTGTTCGTGTGGGCAAGCACGCAATTCTTCAGTGCGACAACACATACCCACAAACAGTATCACGTTTGACGACATTTTAACGCATACACTGTATAACCCCGATCTTGCACCGTGTAACTTCTTCCTCTTCCCGAAACTGAAAGAACGCCTCAATGGGCATAGTACGCTTCCAACGAGGATGCGCAAGCAGCTTTCCTTACCTGGTTTCGGAAGAAGATGTCTGATTTATTCCTCGACGGAATGCAACAATTTGTCCGACGATGGCGTTTATGTGTGGACCTGGATGGTGACTACGTTGAAAAATCATGACACATCGCCTAAGCGACACTCCAAGATTCAAGATAATGTATAGCGTATGTGTAAACCTTGCACATTAATGAAATTATCTCCTCAAAGGCAAAACTTTTCAAATCGCTCTCATAAATCAGCACATAGTTTCTGTTACATCCCTTTTCAAGCCATTAAATTCTGTTCTGTTCCAGAAAATCGATTTCACTGCACGCCGGAGTTAACGATAGGTGCTCATTCTCTCAGTAAATGACAATGGGTGTGAATACTGATGGTTCCTGCTGCTCATTGGTTGTACACACTTATACTCTCTCCTTTCTTGCATCCCAGTCAGCTCGACCCTCGTTCGATATAAAAGATATGCAATCTGTGAATTTCTGGTTAATCTATAGCAGTGTTATAATCCAACAGGTGGTCGTTGATAGAATTCACAATGTCGATCCTATTCAAATGTAATATACCCGTATATGGTGCCTATGAAGCCTTTATATTATTTCGATAAAAGATATGCACAGTATTTATTTGTCTGATCAGGTGTGCGATGCATTAAACAATTCATACTCAACGGAATTAGTTTATATGTGCAACATCACTAGCGCGCAGCTTAGAAGGAGCATTGTCTACAACACTACACCAGCATTGTTCACGCTCCACAAACTCCACCCCATCCCCCCACAAACACACATCATACACACACAAACACACACACACACAAACACACAACAAAGTCGAATCTTTAAATGAACACGAACCAAACGACGAAGTGAAGACATCCACAAAAATGTCCAAGCTAGAACATTTTAAACTGTCTAGTAACACCAATGAGGAACACAAAACAAAATGCATTACTGTATTAATCATAAAAATAATTATCACACTGACATGTTTGAATTATAGCTAGTACAACAATCGTTTTCCAGGTGTCATGTCTGACATTGTGCGTTATATCTGTGTGGTTACCTGGCAGTCCATTCGACTTGTTCCTCAATAACATAATTCAAGGAACAAATGGAACTCTCAGGAATTGCAGCACTGGTATGTGTACCTTGACAACAGTTTGTCAAGGTCTGTTTACCACTATATATATATAAATATACTAAATATATTATTCTTGTTATTATCGCTACAGAAGCCGCAGTCCCAAAGGTACCCAAATTGCTTTGGAGTAGGTCTCTTAAAGACCTGTAGTGGTGGCCATATACTCCGCTGATGTGAAAACGGAAGAAAAAATAATTATTACATTTTTCGTTTTGTTAAAACGCCCAAAGCTAGCGGATTGTGTAATTCATGGCATTTACACCATCTAATTCACGCAGACAAACATCTTGTTTAATATGGAATATATTTCTGAATTTGAAATACATTTCTTTGAACAATACAAAATATTTGATAAATGAATAAAAAATGCAAGCAGCTCGTTTTTTTTCAGTGCTCGGAAATAGAAGAAAAAGAAGAAGAAGAAGAAGTAGAAAAAAGATAAAAAAGACGAAAAAGAAGTAGAGGAAGAAGATGAAGAAGAAGACAAAGAAGAAGAAGAAGGAGACGAAGAAGACGAAGAAGAACGAAGAAAAAGACACAAACGAAGAAGATAAATAAGAAAACTGAATTCATTTTTTCAAACTTTTACTTCTCTTTTCCGTTATTGCATCATCATCATGTAGCATGTTTTTTGTAGAATGTTGCTCCCATCATAGTCTGTCTGAAATAATTTCGTTCACAGCTAAATCTCCAGCCTCCGCCAGTCATGTTTAGGCATTCCTTGATATCGTTGTGCCATCGTCCTCTCGGTCTTCCCCGCCTCATTTGCCTAGTACAATTCCTTCCATCACTGTCCCCTCAAGACCTTTGTGTATCTTGATGTGACCAAAGTATTTAAATTGTCTGGACATGATGGAATTGATGAACCAGTTCTCTTCTGTGTTCAACTCCTTCCGAATGACTATATTTGTCCTTCCAGTAGTCTAGGGTATTCTGAGGATCTTTATGTGACATTTTGACTCGTAGGACTCGAGTCACTCTTTGCAAACATTCTTTTATACCTCACATATTTCCATCACTGTTACTGTTATTGTTAATGGTATACTTAAAAATATTGTTCCTCATTGTTTTTAACTGACATGCATATTAACTGACCAGCTGTCCACCACTAATGGAGCGGAAGTGGTGTTCCTACGGATAGCTGGCAATGTCAAACTCCCAGGAAATTAAAAGGCTGATGAGCTGGCCAGAAACGGAGCAACTCTAAAACAGCAGCTCCTAGTATCACACTACAGACCTGTGGAGAGATGCTAAAAACCAACTTTAGATAGGAATAGCTAAATCAGTGGGCTACATTCCAGACAGGCCCAAAATATTTCAAACACCAAGCAAAACCAGATTCCCAGCAGCCAGTCAACAAATTGAAACAAAGAGGCAAGAGTTTGATCTTCAAGCTGAGAACAAGTGATGCCCTCTCAACAAACATCTTAATAGAATAGATCGAATACGTGTACAAAATTGCGAAAACAGATGCTTTAGCAAAGCCTCAGCATACAATACACATGCTACACCTCACCACAACAACTGAGCAAGAGGTGTGCTTTTTTCGGGAGTTACTAACTCATGGCTAAATGGATTATATCATCAATATTGCTCACGCTTCTCCCAGTCGACCCAACAGTAAACGGGTACCTAGTTAGGTCAGTGGAAAATCTCGGAGTCGCCTCACGAGCACTGAGTTTGAATCATTCGTTGGTATTTCATCAATGGAAGGGATGCGGCAAATATGCCGGCACCCAGGGGCAATGAAGTCAGTTTAATAAGCTATTTAAAATTGTGCAATTTGAATTCATACACTTGCAACTTCAATGTTAGCTATTATTAAACTGTTTCCTGATATCATTTTAATGGTGATACTTTTATTTATTTCTTTTCTTTAATTTTGGTTTGTCTCTTGTTTGTGCCTTTCATCATCAGTTTATGAAGAAGTTTCTTGACCAGATTCTAGTATGTGCTTCGTACAACTAGAGCTTCGCTGATTCTGATATTTATGACGTCCATATTTTGTGTTGTCAGCCTTTGGCTCGGTATCTATTGTATTTGTCTAGCATTGCTTTCTGATGGATACTGTCTGGTGTTTGGCGTGTCACGTGGCCAAACGATTTGGTTTGCTGTCTCTTGATGAGGTTTAGCACTGGTGTTGTACCTATTTTTCTCCTAATTGTTTCTTTTCTGATTCGATCCATTCTTATTACTCCAAGCATTCGTTGCGTGCATTTCATCTTTGTTCTTTCGATGTTTCTTTTATCTTTGTTTATTAATGTCCACATCTGGACCCTGTAGATATGGGTTAAGATATCCAAATCGTGCTGTGCCCATCTTTTGAATAGACGGTGATTAGTTAACTGTCCATGCAAAGCTTTTTCCATCAGCCCCATGTTTCTATTTTATGTTTGTTTTGCGTCTTCCCTAGTTGACTCGCGTATCTGCCTTCTCACTTTGATTATCTGTTAGTGTGCAATAATCCACTGTATTTTCACCGTGTTAATAATTTAGCTCGTCTTTTGTCAATGCAAACAGGATTACAGAACAATACGCTCATCGACTCGGTTGAGTTTAACACTGACGTTGGGATGACATACTTCACAGAAAACATAACGTCATGTGTTGATGACGTACCACAGGCTGTCAGTGATTCCAGTCTCTCAGTTTGGGTCATGATAGCTGGAATTGTCCTGGCTCGGTTTGGTATGTTTCAACAAACACATCCTTAAAATATTATCGGACACACACACACACACACACACACACACACACACACACACACACGCATGCACGCACGCGCGCACGCACGTACTCGTCTTTCCCTTAAATACACAAATATACGTACATAAATATCTCGAACATTCTAATATTATCAATGCCTTAATTAATTACTAAATATAAAGGTCACGCAAAGGCTCGGTTCAAGGACTAGGTTAGTTTAAATGGTCCAGATACTACATACAAACATTTCCGTTGATCAAAGTTTCCAGTAAAATGTTACCACGTCATGCATCTTCTTCTTCTTCTTCTGCGTAGGCAGTCAGACAGTAACCATTATTTTTTCGAAAAAAACGGCGGTCATCCTGAGGCTCTCGCCACTGCCATAGAGCTTGTCTTGCAGTTCCACTGGTAATGGCCACATCTGCTCTCTCTGATCCTCGTATGTCGGGCAGTTCTGCAGCAGATGTTCAGCGGTCATTTTACCAGTACCGCACGGGCATTCGTCGGTACACCCTATCTTCAATTTGTTGAATAGGTGGTACCTCAGTCTGTTGTGGCCAGTGCGAAGTCTGAAGACAACGACCTGCTCTCTTCGGTTCAACTGGTAATAGGCATCGTTTTTGGTGTAACCAGTATGTTCGGTTTCCCATTTGGTCATGTATCTGGCTTTGATTAGCCGTTTTGACTCTTCGTACGTCATACTGGTATCTGTTTGTGGTAGTCTTGCACCTTCTTTTGCCAGTTTGTCTGCCTCCTCGTTGCCTTGGATGTTGCAGTGTGACGGAACCCACTGTACCACTACCCTTTTTGGTGCGGACTGCTGGCACAGTTTGCAGAGTGCTGCTCTTAAGTCATTAAGCTCAGTGTTTTTCTGGCTTTTTAGCGCTGTGACTACGGCGAGAGCATCTGTCAGCAGGACTATATGGCTCTCATTTTCACTGTGTGTCACCATTTCTTCCACTGCCGCCCTCAGTGCCTCTGCCTCCGCTCTGAAATTGCTTGTGTACTTACCAGTAGCGAGTGACAGTGTTATTTCTCTGCCATTTGGTAGGTTCAGGAATGCTCCTGCCCCTCCGTTCTGTGTAGTGTTTGTTACAGAACCGTCGGTGTATGCATGGGTCCAGTGCATGTTGGGTAGCTTTTCGTTATGAAGCTTAGGGTAGTATCTCTCCTTTCTTTTTCAGTCTGGCAGTTTTTGTTTGCAATACCTGGTATATTTTCTACCACCTCTGGAAATATATCCTGCCTCCAGGTAGGTTTTCGTACAGTAGTGATGGGTTTTGGTGTTGTTAGTGCGTTTATGGGATCTTCGTGCATCTTTGCTTTGGCTATTTCTGCAAAGTTTCACCGCTTTAGTTTCCCATTTCCCAAATTGTTTAGTCTCTGGTGCATTAGATGGTCCGTCAGTCTTCGGAGTTTCTCTGACTGCAGCTGGGCTCTGCAGTCTCTTCTATCGGTCATGGATTGCAGTTTTGTAATCTTTTCAAGTTCTACAATTGGCGTTGACGTCATGCCACTTGTTATAATTCTCATGACTTGGTTTTGAAGTTTGTTAACTTTATCGAAGTTCCCCTTCGCTGCTGTTGTCCATGCCGCAATGCCATACTCGAGAACTGGTCTCACTTTTCCAGTATACAGTTTCTTTAGTATGCCTTCGTCTGCTCCCCAGCTTGTGCCAGCACGTTTCCTCATGATTGCCATTCTTTCTCTGGCTTTCATTCGGTTTATCTCAATCTGACTTTTCCATGTCATGCGCCGATCAAATGTGACTCCCATATAGGTTGGGTTGTCGTTTGGCTGCAGGAATTTGCCATTTAGACTTAATTTGGTACTTTGGGGTTTTAATGAAAGCGAGAATATTGTGCATGTGGTTTTCTCCTCGTTTATTTTGACCAGCCATGAGTTCGCCCACTCTTCCAGCGATGTTAGGGGCGTCTGCATCCGATTTCTTCCTATGGTGAGATTCCTTTCAGAGGTCCACATAGCCAGATCGTCTGCAAACATTGAGCTATGGACTCTTCTTGGTATATTCTCTGTAATATCGTTTATATATACCAGGAAGAGTGTGGGTGACAATACTCCCCCTTGGGGTACTCCCTGCTCGAGTGTCACCTTTTTGCTCATCTGCCCTTGTACTTGGACTCTGGCCGTTCTTTGTTTGAGGTAGTGGTTGATCCACTTGTACATCTTCCCACAGACATCACTTCTTCTTAGCTTGACTCTAAGTCCATCCTTCCAGACTTTGTCAAATGCCTTTTCTAGATCCACCCAAACAGCTACTGTGTGTTTCTGTGCCTGGTAGGCATCTTCTATCTCCTGGGCTATGAGGATGACCTGGTGCTCAGTAGATCTGTGCTGTCTAAAGCCGGCTTGCTGTGGAATTAGTATTCGTTTTTCTTCCAGATGCCACATCAGTCTGGTGTTTATCATCCGTTCCATCAGCTTGCCGACACAGCTCAGTAGGCTGATGGGCCTGTATCCATTTGGATCTGTTTTATCCTTTCCTGTTTTTGGTACTGGTACCAGTATTGCGTCTTTCCATGCCTGGGGTACAATACCCCTTTACCAGCTTTGGTTCAGGACTGATAGTAATTTCCTCTTCGCTGTTTGGCCCAGCCCCATCAGCATTTCGTTTGTTATCCCGTCTTTTCCGGGAGATTTCCTTTTCTTTAGTGTTCTCATAGCCTCTTCCATTTCGCGCATTGTTAGTTTGGCCATCATGTGCTCTTCAGGAGCCGTATTTATGTTTTCGTGTCCCTTTAGCTCTTCGCTAATGTCTGTATGCTTATCTGCAGGGACCTCGATGTGGTTTGCTCTGGCATAGTGATCGACAAAGGCGTTAGCGGCTTTCTTACCTGTGATCAAGTTCTCGCCCTGCTTGATAGTAATTTGTTTATTTGACGGGGTTTCGTCGTTCATGGCTCTGACTAGCTTCCATAGCTTGTTCCCGTCTTTGTCCAGGTTTAGACTTTCCGTTTTATTTTTCCAGCTTTCTCTTGCTGTTTGCTTGAGAGTGTGTTTGTACTTCGCCGCGGCGGCTTTGAGGGCGATGTTTGCCTCCATGGATTTTTCTCGCTCTGCCATGTTCCTAGCATTTGTTACTGCATCTTCCACTTTCTGCAACTCATCATTCCAGTAGGGCTTATAGTTTTCCCTGCTCCTCTTGGGATGGTTTCATCGGCGGCTTGCATTATTGCTTTGCTTAGGCTCTCTACCATGGGCTTCATTTTGGTGTTTCGTGTGTTGATGGTTTCACACAGCCCATCTGTCAGGATTGCAAATCTGTCCCAGTCGGCTCGTTTGTAATTTCAACGTGGGAGCGGTTTTGTTTCCTGTGGGCCTACTTCCATGTCGATGGTTAGCCTGATCGGCCTGTGGTCGCTACCTGCCAGTTGGTTTAGCACCTGGCGGTCTATTTTATGGTGTATGTCCTGTGTGGAGAAGGCCAAATCTGGAGTCGAGGTGGTATGCCATGTTCTTGAATAGAAACTAGGGCAATCCTCCGGCCTATTGATTAGGGAGAGATTTGCATCTATCTCCCAATCTTCCACTTCGTCACCTCTGCTGTCTGTGTCAGAGTATCCCCATCTCTCCGAGTGGCTGTTGAAATCTCCAACTACTATGCAGTTGGAGTCTCTGACCTCCATACTCGAGAGCGATAGGTCTCTATTTGGTGGTCCGTACAGATTGAAAATGCGGAGCCTCGTCTCTTGAGCCATTATGTCAACTCCTACAATTTCTGCTTGTCCGGTGTGATTGACAGATACCGCGCTACTCGGTATGCAGTTTCTGGTCAGTATCAGGACCCTTCCTTTGTGGCCTTCTCTATCTAGACGGAAGGTCTGGTATCCTCTGATTGAGAATTTATGGTTATTGTTGAGGTGCGTTTCCTGGATACATGCCACGTCAATCTTACCTTCATGCAGGTGGTGTGTTAGGGAAAGTTTTTTGTTAATGACTCCCTCCGCATTCCACTGTAGTATTTTGAGGGTCTTGAGGTTTTGGCCAATAGAAGTTGCCCCATAGCCATGTGCCTTGACTCAACGACACATGGGTGGGTGACCACCAGTAGTTAAGGGTGGGCCCCTTCGAGGCGTGATGCCCGGCACTATCGCTGCCTGGCGGGACTCCGCAGGATGAGCGCCATGTGTTTTTCTAATAGGTTGTACTGCCATCATGCTGCGATTTACGTTGCACTGTTTTGTTAGGCTTGCGGCCCCGTGCATCCAATTTCAACAGGCGTTTCTGTAGGGATGCCCTCCTTAGCCTTTAGCTGTCCCCAGCCTATCTGCAAGGCAGCAGTTGTTTATGATCAGAGTTGTCTCTCTTATGGAAGTTGTCTTAACAGACTATCGAGTCTTCGCTACTCCTGTCTATAGGGTGCAATGATGATATGTGAGATGATATATGAGATGGACTGGTTTACCCAGGAGAGAGGCAGTCCAGTTTGTCTGTATCCCAGGATCGTCACGTCCTGCCAGAAACGTAGCATTTGCATGTGAGTGGGGTATCTCTTTTTCCCTTTATTTTCTTTGCTTCTATGCAGGGATGGTACGCCTAGCATTCCCCGCCACCTGGGGTGTTGACACAGTGGGGCAGGTGTGCAATGTCCGCTGGTCTGCATCTCTTCTGCGTCCAGCATGATAGTTATATGGCTGATAACGTACAGAGGTAGATATCGTAGCCGGGGTGCATTTTACCAGAGGACAAGCCTGGTAATGTCACAGAGATGTTGTTCGCCTGGTGTGCGGACAACTCTCATGGTCAGTGGTTGAGTCTCGACAGTTCACAGTGAGGTGGCTGCTCTACTGTTTTCGACACCCCGACCAGGTACTAAGTCTTTGGTTGGTGGTTTCGCACCCCATCGCCGTATAAGGTGAGTATCAGGCAGTTGTCCGCCCGCTTTGATTGGCGGACGGCAAGGACCTCTTACTGTGGCTCTACCTGATAGGGCTGGGGCGCAGGCCCCAGGTCCCGAGCATGTAGGAGCCTCCCATTGCAGTGGTGCTGAGATTTTGGGCGGGATTGCGGCTTACAAGGGTTCGGCCGCAATCCCCCACATGGTAGCCTCGCGCCCTTGGCTTATCAGCCTGGTACGTGGACCAAAGTGTCTGCGGCTCCTCTCGATTTGAGCTGGTTTTCCGTAGCAGCGCCCTGTCATTAGTATGGTAAAACTGACCTGTCTTCAGATGATCTATTTCCAGCACCCGTTCACTATTTGGTCAGACGAATTTATTGAGGGCTTTTGTTTGTCAATGACCAGGTATTTGAAATCTGCGGATTCTGCGGAGTTAAACACGATTTCCGTAGCGTTCTTTCATTTGAGTGTTTGAGAGCTGACTTGTCATCCGTGAGTCTAATACCAGCGTACGTTCATAATTAGACCCAAACGGTAGTGCTCTCGATTTGTCAGTTGTTCTACAGTATTGGCGTGTTCAGTCAAATTAAGCCGCAGGTTCCACACCTGGTGGTGCCCTTCCGTCAATTCCCTTAGCGAGACAATCAAGTTACTTAGTGGGTAGCCCCAGATTTTCGAGGGTCTAATTCCAGCACATGTTCTCTATTAGACCCCACGAAGGTGTACTTTTTGACAGTCGTTCTGCAGTATTGGCGTGTTAAGTTAATTTAAGCCTCAGGCTCCACTCCTGATAGTGCTCTTCCGTCAATTCCTTTTTCAGAGCACTGGATGCAGATCAACCGGGCCACAGGGGGCATAACCCCAGATTTCTGATTGTCTAAATCCAGCACCAGTTCCATATTAGACCCCAGAAGAGTGGTCTCGGCATGTCAATCATTTCAGTGTTGGCCGTATTGAGTCAAATTCAGCCGCAGGCTCCACTCCTGGTGGTGCCATTCCGTCAATTCCTTTAAGTTTCAGCTTTGCAACCATACTTCCCCCGGAACCCAAACACTTTGGTTTCCCGGAAGCTGCCCGCAGAGTCATCGAAGCAACTCCTGCGGATCGCTAGTCGGCATCGTTTATGGTCAGAACTACGACGGTATCTGATCGTCTTCGCGCCTCTGACTTTCGTTCTTGATTAATGAAAACATTCTTGACAAATGCTTTCGCAGTAGCTCGTCTTGCGGCGATCCAAGAATTTCACCTCTAACGCCGCAATACGAATGCCCCCGTTTGTCCCTGTTAATCATTACCTCCAGTTCCGAAAACCAACAAAATAGAACCGAGGTCCTATTCCATTATTCCATGCACCATTATTCAGGCAGCCGAGGCCTGCTTTTAACACTCTAATTTTTTCAAAGTAAACGCGCCGGCCACCCAGGACGCTCAGCGAAGAGCACCCGTGGGAGAGAGCCGGCAGACGGTAGGGCAGGAGACAACGGGCAGTGAACCGGCGCGAGCCGGACCGCCCGCCTGCGCCTGAGATCCAACTACGAGCTTTTTAACTGCAACAACTTTAATAAACGCTATTGGAGCTGGAATTACCGCGGCTGCTGGCACCAGACTTGCCCTCCAATAGATCCTCGTTAAAGGGTTTAAAGTGTACTCATTCCAATTACGGGGCCTCGAAAGAGTCCCATATTGTTATTTTTCGTCACTACCTCCCCGTGCCGGGAGTGGGTAAGTTGCGCGCCTGCTGCCTTCCTTGGATGTGGTAGCCGTTTCTCATGCTCCCTCTCCGGAATCGAACCCTGATTCCCCGTTACCCGTTACAAACATGGTAGGCATGTCACGTACCATCGACATTTGATAGGGCAGACATTTGAAAGATGCATCGCATGCACATGAGGCCATGCGATCAGCACAAAGTTATCCAGAGTCACCAGTGGGGACGCCGCAACCCCGCGAGGGGAAACGACGATTGGTTTTGAACTAATAAAAGCGCTCTTTCCGCGAGGGTCGGAGCTTGGTAAGCATGTATTAGCTCTAGAATTGCCACAGTTATCCAAGTAGGATCGTGTCCTCTAAGGAACCTCGACTGATTTAATGAGCCATTCACGGTTTCACCGTGAGACAGTGTGAACTTAGACATGCATGGCTTAATCTTTGAGACAAGCATATGACTACTGGCAGGATCAACCAGATATCTGTCGGAGACGTACGTACAGCACACACCGGTCGGCGGAGGAAGGGTGTGTAAAAAGCCTCGCTGGGACGACGGCCGCAGGGACCGACTGATGGGACGGACGGACGGACGGTTTGTTCCACCCGTCCCTCACTCCGTCGACCTAGGACCGCCTGACAGGGGCCTCCCACACGCACCAGACGACCGACCGACCGGGCTCGCTCGAGGAGGGATGGCAGCGCTCTGTGCAGAACGGATCCCAACGACCTCGGCGATGAATTTCACTGGGACTAGAGACAATTTGGCATGTCGGCCTGCCCTTCTCCGTAGGATAACGCAGGGCCTCGAGGCAACGATTCCTGCTTTCCATTTGCCGGTCACAAGCTCTTTGCGAGAGTCGGACCACCAGCGAGACGTACTGTCGAGCTGTGCTATAAGCCTTAGATAAATCACCACGGACGGACCACGTTTCCTTATACGGACCAGACGAGCGCACCTCGGTGGAGGAGCTGCTACAACAAACCGCACCCAATTCGCTCTACGGGGAAAGGCAGGCGAGCGTTTTCCGCAAGCCCGCGCTATCGCTCCGCCTGGCGGGACTGAGATCGCTTTACGAACACTGGTTGAAATTGAGTCGCTGCGGCGAGACAACTACCCCAGATCGTCATGCATCTAATATAGCCGTTGACTGCAAGGTGTCTTAACGTTATATACATGTTTCTACTAACAGGATATAGGCGACAGCTAGGGTCTGACGCCATAAAGCCAGATAGATACATCGAGTAGATGAGGCTCGCCAGCCTGTGAAGGCAGTTCGGCCAGGAGAAAGAAAAAAATTATGATTTCAAAGCCATCCACCTTGCAAATGAGGCAGTTGTGTTTGATAGATTTCGGGAGGAAACAGAAAACAGCCCTGTTTGATCAGACTGGCTAGATTGAAAGGCAGCTGATCTAGTGGATGGTGTTCTTTTCACACCAAACCAACTGCTGCCTTGTAGGTTGCTGATGCTGTTGGTATTGCTGAATAGCCACACTAAGCTTCCTCCTCTGTGCGCCATGAGATGGACTTTAGATCGCGAGTTGCAGTAGTTTTCCTAACATCATTAGCGTGCTGATGAAGGTGGACAGGAGTCCTCCAGGTCGCTGTTCTATTCTTGACTTCATCTGTGTCGCTGCTACTATGGGATCACGTCGGTCCACATCTTGTTTGCCAATTGGCATTGAAAACAGCCAGTTTTCATCCAAAGCTATATGGAATAAGGCGTGTTCTTTGTCAGTACATTGCGTTTGACCTTGACGCGACATCCTGGCTAAAATGTTGTGCCTGGCCGAACGGATTTAAATATCCCTGTCAGCTAAGAAAAAGAAGCCACGAAACGTAATATTCAACTAACAAGAGCCATATCAAAGTAAAAAAAGAATATGAGGAAGACAATAAGAAACAGTTCTAAATAAAATACTGATTAGGCCAAACTAAAAATTATACAAACTGTTGAAATTTGCAAAGTCACTGAACAACGAAACTATAATGTTTTGATTGTGTGTACTAAATTGCACTGCAATCGACCAAATAATACGACTGCACTAAACCGTTGAAATGGAGCACGTTAGCAACTTGCATTATAAGCAACCAATTGTGATAGAATTTCTTGTTGCAGAGAAAGAAACGGTTGTGAACATTCACAAGCGTCCAAATGATGTGTATGAAAGTTTTGTAATCGACAGGAGTACAATTAGTCGCTGGGTTCAGAGAATCAAAGAATCAGGAAGTATAGATACAGAGCTGTTTGATCGGCCCCGCAGTGATAGACGAATCACTACTCAACAGCTGGCCTTACATCTGTCTATCAACATTGCTAGTGCAAATACAGTAATTAAAAACTCTTGGATTTTCTAAGGTTTGGGCAAGATGGATTCCTCAAAGTCTCAAAAATGAGCACCGATTGCAAAGGAAAACAATTTCTTCTGAATTATTGGAACGTTTCAATGCTGATAGAAATAACTTTTTGGGCTAATATCGTTACAGTTGACGAAACCTGGGCACATCATTTTAAGCCTGAGACAAAAAGACAGCCAATCACCGCGAAGAAAAAAATTCAAAACAGCTCCGTCATTTGTTAAAGGTCATGATCACGGTCTTTTTTGGATATTGAAAGTGTGATTCTTGTAGATGCGATGCCAAAAGGAGAGGCAATCAATTCGCAAACTTCCATTAATACATTGGAAAAAACTCAATCGACGTTTCCGCAGAGTTCGGCCGCACAACAATCCAGTAGACGTGCTTCTCCTTCACGACAATACACATCCTAAAACAAGTCTAGCACGTTGGAAGCAATCACCAAATTGGATTGGAATGTAGTAACATACTACCCCATCCACCCTATAGTCCAAATTTGAACACTCTCTGATTTTCATCTTTTTGGTTCACTCAAAGATGTTCTCCGTGGGACAAGGTTTGAAGATGATGAAAAAGTGATTCATGCAGCTAAGAAATGGCTTTAAGATCAAGACAAAATCTGGTACGGCTAGGAATACATGCACTTGTTACGCGCTGGCATTGAGCTGTACACGTTAATGGGAATTATCTTGAATAATACAGATGTTTGCCTGACATGTCCATGTATATTGTGTAGAAACGTCATGCCTTTTGAATAAACAGCTCCTGGGAAAAACGATGTAGTGCATTACTTTCCTTTTGACCGCCCCTCGTATATACAATAAATGTAAATGACCAACCACCGAATGTTGCAGAAGAACACAGTAATAATGGTCGCACAGGCGTCAAAGAAAGTTGCGTCGATCGACCACTACTATGTCCAACTGCTGAGGCTGTGTTCATGCGTAGCGTGTAGACCAAAATCCCTACAGACTCACCAGGTGGAGCCGAGTACTCCGCTGCCTTGAAATGAGGGTCGCGAAGTGAATTAAACCAATGTTTGCGTCAAGCTTTCCGTGTCTGTCCGTGTCAAACTCCTTGTTTTTCCGTGTTCTGTCTCCGAGGCTTCTGATTGTGTCCAACTTTTGGTCAGCGCCACCCTTGCTGTGCTGAGAGTACCAGGTTGGGGTAGGTATCGTGTAAAATCCGATGGAGGGAGGGGTGTGCAGGAGGAAGTCGGCTTCAGTCCGAGCAGAAATGTCCTTTAGTAGTGGTAACCTGGACTGATTTCTGGTGTGCAGATAAGCGGAACGTTGAACTCCATCATGGACTGGTCTCCCACGGCTTAAGCCTGGCATGAAATGCAGCGAAATGCAGCATAACAAACAGGATAACTGATCGGAAGCACATCATTTACACAGAATAAAGTCACTGATACCACCTGATGAAGGAGTTGTTAAAAATAATCCCAACAGGAACCACCAAACGTCGGAAAACGACACAAACACCAAGGCAAGTCGAAAGCGTAGCCGTTAAGGCATGACCATCTTACTTTTCACTAAGGCAGATTTTTAAAAAAGAAATCCGCAGAAAAAGGTAAAATTTCACAAGCAAAAAAACAAAAATACTAGAAATGATCAACGTAAACTGGAAAGAACTGATAGTTCCACAAAACTTGAAAGGATGTAACCATGATTTTTGTATTAAAACATGGTAGAACAAAATACAGAACAAAAGTGAAGTTACAGGCCCAACTGTTTGCTTAGATTCATAGGTATACTCTTTGAAAAAAAACTTGCAAATAGCAGATTTATGGGACACTAGAAAAGTAAAAACTAGATTACTTCACAACAATCCGTCTTCATGCAACACAGGTCAACGGAGAATAAACTCACAGACTGCAGATGTTTTCCAAAAACAACACACTAGATGTCTCTAAGTACATATGGAGTAAGTCTCTGACCAAGTGTTTAGGAAGAAAACCTTATCAAACATGGAGTCTGTGGGCGCATATATAAATGGAAAGGATACTTTTGTTTGTTTCTTTACTATCTTCAAAATAGATAGGCCAGAGTTACGTGTAGTTTTACATAAACCATAAAATGAAAACGGATCACTTACTATCACCTACACTTTTCATGATTTGAATCAACATATGGATAAAAGATCACGGACAGAATAAATCTCGCTACTAAATTGGCCATCTAGCTTCATTGGAAGACGAATAAGACATCAAAACGGTTGTATGCAGGATGCAGGAAGCCCTACAAAGATTAGATCAGTCGACTCAGAAAAGGTTCCTGAACATAAATGAAAATAAAACAACATTCATCCTCTTTTTACTTTAACATAGGCTAACAAATTTACCCTGCAACCAAATAGGCGCTAACTATCAACAAAAAATCATTCTCAAATCTAGGAATAACATCAAACATTGAAATTGATGTACATAGGAAATATTAGACCAGCTTGAGTATTTGGAATGCGAAGGTGGAAACATTTCACAATCAAACTTTGAAAAAACAGCAACAATTATAAGCCATGCAATCAACAATTGTTACATTATTTGTTTATTAGTATTTACGAGGCGTGTTCAAATTAAACCGGACCTAACTGCACCAAGTGAACATACGTACGATACGCATGATGACGTCACTTCAGGAGTAAACAGCACATACCAACCGTCAAGTTTGCAAAATGTCATTATATTCTGACTCATAGTTACAAGTAACAAGTGGGAAGCAGAGCACACAGACGAACGCCCAAACTGCGGATATTACGAGAGCTCAACAGAGGTGATATTCTTTAGTCTCTACCCAGACAACAACTGATTAAGAATTTTCAGGAAACAAAGAATATGACATACTGAAACATGTGTCTACTACTCTGATATAAGGACTGAAGAGCCACTGTTACAATGGTGTCTAACACAAGAGCAACCGATAAAGAACATCAACCGTCAAAACGTCGTTCCTGGACCAGCTCTATGTAGACGCCAAGTAGCCTCATACTAACCACAGCTTATTTTTTAGATATATTCAAGTTGAAGTCTGATAGCGTTCGAAGAAGAAGAAATAAAAACTGTCTTTGGGCTTGCCTTAACTACATCATTCAGCATAGTCATTTTAAAATTGCATTCCGATGCTACACATTGTCCTGTCACTGACGTACAAATTAAATAAAAGAAAGATTCATTCCGACACGTCTGCAGTCCACCACTAAGGTGAAAGTCACAGTCATCTTAGATCTCCTCTATGCTAACAGCTGTGCCATTAACACTAGTTCAGAACAAGACATTCATACCACTATCGGTGAGGTTTAAGCTGCAAGAACTACTTTATGTCTTACTACCATCGTTAAACAAACGGACGTAATGTTGCAACGTGTTCCCGGAAACATAATAGCAAACCATCCATCGCTGTCCAGGACTACGGTCTCCAAGTAGTTGACTGCTTTATCTACTTAGACAATACCTTCACGAGGAAAGCGAAAATCAAAGTAAGTTCTATTTTTGGAAGACTACTTTCAAATGTTTTGGAGCATCACGCATGGTACCAAGATCAATGTATGTCGTACTATACGCCTGAGAAACATGGACAGTCTACTTCAGGAAACTCAGCCGTTGCATTGTGAGCTGTCTCATCAGCTGCTCAAGATAACATGGAAGGATAAACTCCGCAACTCTGAATTCCTCAATAGGTCAAACAGTCGAGCATGCCTAAAAGACTGCATAGGGCTCAAATCAAATCAACTGTGCTTTATGTACACATATCACCTACAGTAAGCTCAGAAAAGACCAGAAATCCTCAGAAATACAGAAGAAAATGCTAGACAGACTAATTGAAAGTGAACAGTTTCAAATTTAGTGTAATTACGGTGAAACGCTTGCACATCACCGCTACACCTGGCACACTATTATCAGACATGGTGGCCATATTTCTGAACAGAAAGTAATCCATGGGATTTACAGAAAGCGCATTGCTTGAAAACACATAATTTGCAACTACCTAATCCAGACATGTGTGTCACATGTGTAGTAGGGCCTACCATGCTACCATTTGATCTTACAGCTATATGGGATCATGTGTCACAACATAAGCATGAGGTTGTCGATGTTCCTGTCTGAGATGGGCTACTGTGTAATTATTATTATATATTACAATACATCGATGGCGACCACTTCAGCTGATTCCATCCCCAGGAAGCATTGTCAAAGTCCTTACTACTCCATTTGGTAGTGGGGATTTATACTAAAATGTGTTTTGTGTGATGAGTTTCTAGCCCCCACGTACACTCTTCTTCAGTCGTATTTATGATTTACGTGGCAGGTAACAGTGATTCTATTCTGTACTCCCAATGTAGCATGCGGCTAAACATACTTACCATATAACTCTCAGTCTAATTAACATTCTTTGTCTTTTGTTCCCCCAAGTTTCTGTATTCCAACCACTCTGAGATCAATCATCAAACACATTCAGCTTCCTGGAGTCATCAAAAAACTCATATTTTCATTCATATTCGGTTGTAGTTAACCTCGCCATATTTTTTCAAGTATTTGTGTCTTAAAGTTTGTTAAGAATATGGTTGTCTGCACATTTCTTATAAAACAGCTGGCAGGTTGCAGTTATTTGAAAACCTTCTGAGCTCCGGTAACACACAGTAGCAAGTTTCAGATAATGATTCATTCTAAAAAATAAGTGCATTTCAGTGGATACCAGCTCAATGAAACATTCCATGTAATGAACATAAATACATACTTGCCAAAGAGAGAGGAATACTGCAACAACGCGACATAACAATAACATATGACGAGACAAAAGCAATTGCGCAAATGAAAATGGAAAAAAGATCACCCTGACCATACAGAAAATGACGCCTACCACCAACTCTCTATACAAAATCAAGCGTTCTTCTTCTGGAAGCGCACAAGACACAACAATCTGATATGTCATCTTTATCAGAATTTCAAGATTGCACTACTGACCGTTGTACCTGTGGCAAAGCGACAATGACCTGTTGCAGTCCTGTTTATCACACACGTGAGAATGGAGTAGCAGCACGACACAGCCAGTGTCGTTCCTCGACAGTCTATATGGCAGAGCACAGAGCTTTGAGTTGACTGCCGCCTTTGTTAGAGTCATTGAAGTTGAAGTCTGAAGACGAACGAGGAAGTAGAAAAAGAAGAATATGATGATGAAGAAGATGAAGAAGAAAATGATTCCTAAATCGAATATGTGGTCCTCAATAGGTACAATGATGTATTGTCATATTGAATATAAATATTCCTGAACAGAGGTCCCCAACCTCTTGAGGTTTAAGAAGGACTAGGTTTTCTACAAATCTTTATTATTTAACTTCCTAATTAATGTTTTTTTGTGTTTCTTACATTCAGGTTTATGGACAGCTGACCTGACCACCGTACAGTTATTCCTGGAAAATGTACCTCCAATTCAGAGAGGAAAGGTCAACGGTTTCCAAACTTCGCTAAACCAGCTGATGGACTTCCTTAAATATTCTCTTGTAGTGATCATACCACACCCTCACCAGTTTGGGATATTGGTGTTCATCTCCTTTGCCTCTATATGCACAGGCTGGGCATTCATGTGCGTGAATGCAGTTAAAGCAGCCAAACGAAGGGATTAGGCGGATTCCTGAATTAAGTAGTGAAAAGATTTGAACAGGTGCAAAAATATCAAGACAATCAAATTTGTTTTTAGTGTGTTTTATTGCTAGATGTTTAATTACAAATTATGAATGACAGAATTGAGAGAAATGAAAAAATGTAAAGACAGTCAAGTGGTTCTTTTAAACAATCGCTCAATGCAGAATTTTAAAATCATCAATGAGAGCTAGAAAAAATGAATATAAAGTCTGGTGGATTTATAAATGTTCAATGTTGGTATTAAAATCGTCACAAATACTTTGTTAGGAGATACACAAAAACCATGACGCTGTTTGAATACGTGATTAAAGGTTTGTTTTTTACGTTCGCCTTATTTCTCTTATCCCCAAGGCGGTGTGCGTTGCATTGCGGTTTTTATTTTGCGCCTGTCGGCCCAGTGCATCTGACTTCGGCATGCATTTTATGTAAAGAGTCTGCTTCCTTCCGCATTTTCTAAGATTTTGCTTCCCCGGGGTAACGCGGAGGCTGTGATGGAGATCGAACCTAACACCTTCGAGTTGTGAGCCGTGCCACTTAACCACTTAGCCCACGTCGTCCCGAAATACATGATTATAGGTTTGGTTACCTATTTTTCTTTGTTGACCGACTAGTGCCAAACATGTTTTCAATTTTGCGGATTGCTCTCACAACTTTCACTAATTGTCAACAGTGTGTACTACTGACGTTGCTTAGCAATGTTCAGTCACTATGCGACATTTGTCACGTCACTTGTAGTCAGCTCAGCTGCTTCCTTTTTGGATCTTTGGTAACTATCGAAACCAGCGTTCTTGAACTGTAAAACATTGTCTATTCGTTTGGACCTTTATGCTTGGAACATTGAAATTAAAATGTAAGGTTTTGGCTACATCTACTATAAAAGTGTTTAATTGCTTCTTCAAGATACAATTCTTATTATTATTGGGGCATGGCTTGAGAAACGGGGAGAGGGGAAATGGGCGGCGGGTAGGCGAGATGGGCGGGGGATGTGAGGCATCGATAGATGCGCGAAGAGGAAAATCACTTAATTATTCAACTTCGGTTGTTTCTGTCATATTGTACAGCTCGATTTACGGCCAGTTAAAGTATGTAGTAATGTATCATTGTTTATTGTCAGAGATGAAGGATTTTGATAATGGTATACTAGTCATAAGACACAAGATTGTTTTAAAGATCGTAAAGACAGGTCTGGCAGTGTCGACAGCCTCAGGATGACCGCTGCTTTTTTCGAAAAAATACAGGTTGACGTCTGACAGCGTACGAAGAAGAAGAAGTAAAGACAGGTCAATGATTTACACATTGTTCAATGATGAATTTAAAGTTATCAAGGGCAAAAATTGTGAGACTCACACAGATATAACCCCTATTGTGGGTTTTTGATTGCTAAATACTAAACAAAATAATCACCCATGAAATGATTAGAAGAGATGTAAGCTACTTTAGATCAAATTGTTTTGTACTGGGGTCCAAAATCTTTAATGTCATCACCTAGAATATTTCAATTTATTAAATTATAAAAATACAGAGCAAATGTAAGTTTCTATGTGTTCAATATATTTAGATGCATTACTTGTTGATTGTCTTGAAAGGGATACACGAACAGACATATGTGATAGCTAGAATATACAATCAGAAACTGGGTAATATAGCAGAACTGATTACATGTCTGGCAAAATTAGATATGAATTAAAAAGATATAAGAATTCTCAGTAACTTATACTGGGAGCAAGCTGCCATTGTAAGATCTAGTACTCCTTATTAACACATATACAGTTGTCAAAAGCGTAGGTAGGATTATTGTTGTCTTAAAATTTATAATAAAAAATCGATTAAAGAGGGCTCTGTTTGGGATTAGCCACCTGATCTTGTAAAACTATTAAACACCACTGTTGGGGAGGGGAGGTGGGAAGGTGCAGCTGTAAGGGTATATTTTCTCTATTTTACAGAAAAAATGATTTTTTTTAAAATTTGATGTGTTGAAAGTGGATAAATGTCTAGGTCAAGATGGTATTCATCCAAAATTGCTATTTGAAATTAGAGACCAACTAGCAAAACCATTGGCTATATTTTGTTCTCAATCACTTGCAAAACGGATTGTTCCACGGGATTGGAAAGATGCAGTATTAAAAATGGCAATAAAAAGGCCTTATTCAAAAAGGGCAAACAATCAGATCCAGCGAATTATAGACCGGTGAGTTTAACGAGCATGGTCTGTGAATTGTCAGAGTCAATAATCAAAGAAAACATTGTAATGCATTTAGACAAGTTTAATCTAATCTGAATTAGTCAGCATGGGTTTACTAGAGGGAGATCATGCCTAACAAGTCTATTAGAAATCATTGAGGAGGTTACTAAATTGATAAATAAAGGCAAAGATGGCGCCGTGACTGGCTGCGAGTCTACATTTCTCTACTGTTTTGGATCATTATGGATGCCGCCAGACCACGGATTTGCCTGGAATTCACACTAGTCGACGACTTACACTTGTGTTCACGGATACGTGGAGTTGTTTTCCGTCTGGACTTGTTATTTCGTTCTTTTTTTTGGTGATTTCTTCCATCCGTTTATCCTGGTCTGGACGCCGGCTGAATGGCGCTACGCTTAAACTAGTTATACCTGTGTCGTATCTCACGGGTTAGTTCTGCCGGTTCACCTTCACGAATTTGGCGTGTGGGAATTTTAGATGCTACTATGATGAACTGAATACAGCTGGGGAGAGATTTGTCCATACGACCTCTTGTGGTTATCGAAAAGGCACGACAAACTGCGTTAGATGCCTTCCCACCTTTCTACCCTGCGGGTTACATGTTTACGGAAAGGCTTCGGTGGTAACCCTGAGGCAAAATATGCATCCTATGATATCTCCATTCGTCTCGATGAATGTCTTGCCACTGGCAAAAGGTAGCTTAGGCTCTGTGAGTGAGGTTGACAAAAGGCGCAGTTTCTTCCTCACTTTAATCCAAATCTCCGCGCAAGTCACCCATTTCAGCGGACACAGCAAGAGATACAACTGTCCACACGGCTGAACAAAGAGAGTGGTCTTCATCACTTGTGATGGACAAACTATCAAAAATAAAGGAGAGCCAGTAGATGTTCTTTATATAGATTTTGCAAAGGCCTTTGATAGAGTACCTCATCAAAGATTATTTAGAAAGTTAAAATCACATGGAATGGGTGGCGAAGTTGCCAAATTGATTGAAAATTGGTTAAAAGGAAGAAGGCAAAGGGTGGGTATAAATGAGTACTCTGAGTGGTGTTTAGTGAAAAGTGGAGTGCCACAGGGCTTGGTTTTAGGACCAAATTTGTTCTTGATATATATATAAACAATTTGGACATTGATGTGGGATCCTTGGTTGCAAAATTCGCTGGTGACACAAAACTTTGCAGTATTGTCTCATCTGAAGCAGAAGTGGATATATTGAGGTCGGATTTAGATAAAATTCGAGAATGGTCTGAAAGCTAGAAAATGGAGTTTAATATAGATAAGTGTACAGTCATCCACATGGGTAGATCCAATATGGAACATAATTATAGAATGGGCGAGAACAATATTAAAAAGATAGAAAAGAAAAAGGACCTAGAGGTTATAATAGATCAAACAGATACGGTGAGTGAACAAGTCCAGGTAGCAGTGAAAAAGGCAGATGCAATGTTAGGTATGATAAAAATAAATATTAAACATAGGAGCAAGGAAGTGACAGTCAAACTGTATAAAGCTTTAGTTTGTTACCTAGATTGGAGTACTGTGTACAAGTGTGGAGTCCTTATCGTAGAGAGGATATAAAACATGCTGAAAAGGATACAAAAAAGAGCGACAAAGATGAATTATAAAATTACCAACAATTAAATGTATTCATACATTCTGTGCTCCTAACTATGAATAGGTATTTCTCAATTATCCTGCTGCAGAGAATAAGTTACAAGTGGTTGCTTTTCTTGAAATGAAATATTGTTTTACCTGGTATTTGTTGTTGTTGTTGTTGAATGTCCATGATGAGTAAGTTTACTAATTTGTACGGGGAAGAAGACTAACGGCTGGACAGGCACAACATACTGGTCAAGACCCTCACCTTGGCTTCCTAATTTCCCCTCCCTGAAAACGTGCTGTTTTCATGGTAACCTGGCTAACGGGGTGAGGGATCGACGTAATCCTTGTAGTAGTGATCGACACGAAGTTGAAGCCAAGCATAGCACAACCGTCTGGAAGACCTGTTCCGCCTTCATCAGCACACTCACGATGTGAGCAAAGCTACTGCAACCCGACACTTAACTTCCTTTTCGGAGCACAGAAAAGAGTGAACCTACTCATTGCGGACATTCAAAACATCTATAACTCCTTTTGTGGGCATTCAAATGCCGTTAGGTGGCAGTTTTGTAGTAGCTTTCTTGACATAATCAGCATGCTGATGAAGGCGAATAGTAGTCCTCCAAATAATTGTACTATGCTTAGCTTGATCTACGTGTCGCTCGCTACTATGGAGATCACGTTGGTCCCCACCTCGTGAGTCAGACTGTCATAAAAACGTATGTTTTTATTGAGAACTGCGCGAAGTGGGGTCTTGGTCAGTGTGTTTTACCTAACTCTCGCTAACATAGTCCTATCAGTATGTTTCACCTGTCCATGCCTAACGTAGTATGATCAGCATGTTTCAACTGACCCTGCCTAACGTAGTCTGATCAGTCTGTTTTAGTCTACTCTCCAATATCCGGTATACAATAAAAAGCGTAGTGCGTCACGATGCCAGGGCATACTGGTACATCAAAGCAACAACTGCATTAGTCTTTCTCCGGCTCCATGCATCATATCACTGATATTACCTCTGCTACCAGCTGTATAGCTTATCACACGACGCAACATATAATTTAAAACTTCTTAATAAATACCAGTGTCAGTGATGAAGGATCAAAGCGTGAGGTGTTGACCAGAATAGCACATATGACAGCGGCGCTTGCACGGCTTAAGAAAATATCGCAAGATAAATGATTAGCACTATACACGAAAATCAGATTTAAACGTACATTGGTCCTGTCAATATTCCTTTATGCTAGTGACACATGGACAGTTATAGCTGACCTTCAGCGAAGGATACAGCCTTTGAAAATAAGATCTTTTCGAAGGCTATTAAACGTCACGTACACAGATCGAGTTACAAATAAGGATATACGAGATAGAATTACAACAGTAATATAACTTTTGAAGACCTCTTGGCAACTGTCAAAAGAAGGAAACTCGCTTGGTAGGGTCACATATCGAGATCAAATGGTCTTGCGAATACGATCCTGCACGGACATTTGCAAGGCAGACGACGAAGATGCCGTCCCAAAAAGAGGTGGGAGGACAACATAAAATAATGGATCAATCTCCGACCAGAAGAGGCACAGGCAGCGGCCGCTTACAGAGAAGGCTGGCGTGGGGTTGTGAGGATGTCTTCATGTGTGCCCCAACGACCTCACTGGTTACGGAATGACTTGATCTGATACATACCAGGAATCACAGCTCTTGTCATCTTGTTCATTTTCGCTTCGAACAAAACTCTGGCATCTGTGGTTTCTGCAGCATTTTATTTTACATAATGAGGCTGCTAATCCAATGCACCATCCTCTTTAGTAATCTCTTACGATATGCTTGGAACGTAACAGTGTGCATACTCTTTCATCCACTTGAACCATTATGGTGGTAAGAATTACTACTTAGTTCGTAACTTGGAATGTCCACAAGGGCAGACTACTTCCTATTATTATACTTCCCGTTAAGACGAGTTATTTAATCTTGCATGTTCTGTGTCTCATTTGTGTAACTGGTTTTTCTGATAAGCGAGATAACAATTTGTCATATTTATTCAGTTCATCTCAGGTGCCATCTCCATAATACAGATCGGTGGAAGTGGATCTCTAGTGTCCTCTCTCTCTCTTTCGCTCTCCCTTTCTCTCTCTCTCCTGCTCTGATGGTACAATCTAACAATCTTTCCAGTCCATCTCCTGCTGTAATCGACCACTAATATCAGTGTTTGGCTCTTGGACAACTGATCCGTACAGTCTTTTATTCATATCACCAACGTTGTATACCTCGTTATATGACCAAAATATTTCAATTGTCGAACCCTGATTTCAGATAACAGTTCCCTCACCATCCCTTACTTTCAGTACCTCCACAATGGTTTCCCTTTCTTTCCATAAGACATGATCCAATCTTCTATAGACCTGCATCTCGTGTACCGTGATTCTGATTTCTACCTGTTTATTCAATGACCACGTCTCTGCGCCATAATTAGTAGTAATGAGCAATAACGTGGCTATTATTAGGCAATAATGTCGACATACAGATTTCACGCTTACAAGTGCAGCTTCCATATGTGTCGTACAAGAAGCGATTTGACTACGTCAGGCAGAGCGATCAGCAGCAATGTTCTCCCAGTTATCAGGGTCAATGTCACAGTCCTTCAGTGAGGCTTTCAGAGTGTCTTTGTAACATGTTATTTGGCCACCGAAAAAAACTCGTTTGCCTGACTCAATCTCGCCATAGAATATTTTCTTTGGAAGTCACTCATCTGACGTGCGGACAACATGGCCAGTTTTTTAAACTGCAAATTTCACAGAGTTGTGTGGATGCTTGTCATGTCAGCCTGCGGAAGGGCTTCTACGTCTGTGAATCAATCTTGCCATTTAAGTTCCTGTATGTCTTCCCCAATTCTGTGTTTGTTTTTGTTTTGTTATTGTATTCAGTATTTATCTTGCAATACTATTAGTATGTTCTCTTTCACCTGTGTGTATCGATGTTTTCATACTTTTGCGAATGCCTTCGTTCAACATTCGTCAGTATCGATCTTGTAACAATGTCACTTTTCATCCTACGTAATTAATTTTCTTATGTTTACTGTGTGAACATTCTCTTCAATTATTTTCATATGTTTACTGTGTGAAACATTCTCTTTAATTATTGTCTTATGTTTGCTGTGTGAAACATTCTCTTTAATTATTATCTTATGTTTACTGTGTGAATCATTCTCTTCAATTAATTTCTTCAATTATTTTCGTATGTTTAATGTATGAAACATTCTCTTCAATTATTTTCTTATGTTTACTATGTGAAACATTCTCTTCAATTATTTTCTTATGTTTGGTTTTTGAAACATTCTCTTCAATTATTTTCTTCAATTATTTTCTTATGTTTACTATGTGAAACATTCTCTTCAATTATTTTCTTATGTTTACTATGTGAAACATTCTCTTCAATTATTTTCTTATGTTTGCTGTGTGAAACATTCTCTTCAATTATTGTCTTATGTTTACTGTGTGAATCATTCTCTTCAATTATTTTCTTCAATTATTTTCGTATGTTTACTGTGTGAAACATTCTCTTCAATTATTTTCCTTCAATTTTATCTTACGTAACTTCAAACTGTTTATGATATTGCATATGT
This sequence comes from Ariolimax columbianus, assembly GCA_036924085.1. Lineage (NCBI taxonomy): Eukaryota > Metazoa > Mollusca > Gastropoda > Stylommatophora > Arionidae > Ariolimax > Ariolimax columbianus. Next base: position 65,597,496 of record JAVGWX010000001.1, on the reverse strand, counting down.
TTGAATATAATATATAGGGTATACTAAAAACGAGAATATCATATCATGGTCTGACAGCTACATAATTATTTCAAACATATTCTCCAGACTTTATTTTTTTCATCTGAACCTAAGAGTAAAGTGGTCTACTTGTACTTCCATATCAATCATAAACACGAGGGGCGTCTTTGTTTTGTCTTATGTTTTTAAAGCAAACGACATTATTTGTTAAGTAAGGTTAGAGTGAATATGATCTGAGACGAAAGTGTAGTGAGCTATACTTTTGATCATAGCCAAAATGCTGATCCTGTATTAATATTTGAAAGTCGTTCGCTTTTTGTTTGCTTTTTGAGAAGGGTTATTTTACATCGGGCGAAGGTACGTTTTTTGAACCATAGCCAGTCCATTTTGTAATATCAAGACCCATAAGAAACTGTGAGGATCCGTGTGTATGTGTGAATATGTGTATGTATGTCTGTGCTGTGATTTGATGTAGTCATGGTCGTATTAACCGAGGATAGCTCCTAGACTGATTGGTGTTTAGGCCTCACTTCTCCTCGTAAGCAATATTGTTCTTAAAATTCCTTGTCTGCAATGATAATTGACTGATGGTATATATAATTGTATTGATAGACTGGTAATCTTATTTTGTTAACATGGCTTACCTCTTTTACAGTTAATTATTTTCAATAATATGTTTAGTGACAATATTAAGGTACACACAATAAAACTCATGTTATGGAAACCATAATATTGTGTTCTTTCCTCTCAACTATGTGTTCAATCATTGGCAAAAAAATAAGTTTTTTTAATGAGAATAGGAAGCTCGATGTGCATCAGGTTATCATCCTTCACAATGGATGGATAATTGTTAACATGGGTCAGTGCAGATAGTGGCCGTTCCCAAGAGTAGTTTATGTTAACATGGGTTAGGGCAGATAGTGGCCGTTCCCAAGAGTAGTTTATGTTAACATGGGTTAGGGCAGATAGTGGCCGTTCCCAAGAGTAGTTTATGTTAACATGGGTTAGGGCAGATAGTGGCCGTTCCCAAGAGTAGTTTATGTTAACATGGGTTAGTGCAGATAGTGGCCGTTCCTAAGAGTAGTTTATGTTAACATGGGTTAGTGCAGATAGTGGCCGTTCCTAAGAGTAGTTTATGTTGACATGGGTTAGGGCAGGTAGTGGCCGTTCCTAAGAGTAGTTTATGTTAACATGGGTTAGTGCAGATAGTGGCTGTTCCTAAGAGTAGTTTATGTTAACATGGATTAGGGCAGATAGTGGCCGTTCCTAAGAGTAGTTTATGTTAACATGGGTTAGTGCAGATAGTGGCCGTTCCTAAGAGTAGTTTATGTTAACATGGATTAGGGCAGATAGTGGCCGTTCCTAAGAGTAGTTTATGTTAGCAGCGATAATTAAATGAATTTGAAGATAAATGAATACATTTGGTAAAACACATTGAAGACTTTATTGTACACGGATTCTAAACATACAAAGAGTATTTAAAGGTTTACTAATTTCTTTGTCAATTTGACAACACTATATTGTTCTCCAAAAATTATGTAACGATTAAATTCGTTATCAACGTTATCACTCAGATTACTTTTCTACGTGGATACCATACTCTCAATTCCGCACGCTCACGCACAGCCAAGACAATGCATGCAATATTGACTACGGCATAATGGCCATCCAAATGTAACGAGTGTTATTAGCAGGGATTAAATTCAGCAATGGGTTTTTCCTTACGAATATTTTCTGATAAATCTTTTTTTTTTAATATCTCAAATTTGACGCATTTCCCAGGATTTGCTATATATATATATATATAATTATATATATATATATATATCCTGTGCTTATCCAAAAAGGAACGTTTCATTGAGCAACCTCTGTAGCACTGTGGCGTTCGTCTCAATGCACTGCACAGATCTCTCAACTGAATCACTAACAGGAAGGTAATGAAATATGCAGCACAGCTTATCTACATGGATAACATGTAGTGTAGAGACCACAGAAAGATAATAATAGCTAGCTTGCATAATTTCTTCAATGATACTTTACAGTACATTTCCGTAAACAATATGAGTGAGTTGGTCACAAGTGCTGGATGAAAGGAAAGAAACAATCATTTTCTTTGTTGGCGTAATTCTCTAGATGTGCATCTAAGTTCTTAGTCGACCTGTCCTTCTACAGGGGCAGATGTCACTGTGCAGGTTCCAGATCTGGTATGAGCTGGAGGCAGTCGGAAAAAGGGTTTTCTGCTTAGCGGGCTTGGCTCGAGCAGCTTAATTCTCCGCTTGGTTGGAACAATCGCTTACGGAGGGTGGTTAACGGATATGCGAGTCTATTTTAATAGACTAAAACACTAGAGCAAAGTAGACTTGCAGTCTTTTAGGCGACATATATGCTGCTCTAAACGAACCACCTAACCATGACGTGTTATGCCATGTCACACAGTTAGTGGCCTCTTTCGACATGCTCTTTGTGAGGCAGTGGTGCTATTCTTGTCCTTGTCATACACAAAGACTCTAGCAGACCACTCGGGATTTCCTGTGTTGACGTAATTTTCAATATGTGTATCTAAGAGTGTATCAAAACAGGGCAATACCTCTAGAGTGCTCATAAGATATCTTTGGTACCTCTTCACAATCTCTGACAGCTAATCAAGTCTTACAAAGGAATGCTATAATGACAACCACTGGACTTATAAATAATTTAGCAAAACTCGTTCAGTATATTTGCTCTTTCATTACAAAATTATTCACACGACAAGTAGCATTTACCGCTGGTAAAGAATCATGGTAGCTTCTCTATGAAAGTTCCTGTTTCTACGAGCTGATATACGTAAATCTGAATTTGTCCTATCCCAAAAACCATCCGTTGCAAATGAGAGTTCATTAATGAAATGGGTTGCACCAAAAAACATTAGGCATTACGTTTGCTCATTGAACTGCGTGACGAGAATACCATTTTCATCTTAACATTTGACGGGCGCTGTACTTAACAAAAACGTCGTCTGTATTGGTTGTTATTTTTAACTTAGATAACAAAGCTTGAAATTTTGTTTCTACAATATTTACTTACATTTATTGTCCAAAAATAATTCATATGCTACAGTATGTTGTAGGGCAATAGCATTGTCTACCAACAGACTAGATGTACTGCCTTCTGTGCTCATTAGTTATGAATGAATGAAGTCAATGGGTGGTAAAGAGATGTTCATGTATAAATCTATTTATGTCCATAAATTGTGACAGTACTTTTTGCTATTTCTGAAGTTAGTTCCACTATTCTTTGTGTCATTGTTATGATTGTTATTAGTTTTCAAATACTCTAAACAATCAGATTCACCAACTTCAAACTTATCCGTTTCAGAAATGTGGTTCTGGTTTGCTGCTGTAGTATTACCCAACAATGGTAAGAGTGTTTGTCGTTATTTTCTGTCCCTTTTAACAGCCGCATGTTTCTCTATTGTACATTTTCATTACATGTTGCGTAACTATTTGTAATATAACAGATATAGTACGCAGTGCAAAAACCAAGAAGATGAAAAACAGCGAGCAATACTAAATACCCACGCAGCGCCAAGTAATGTTTTGTTAACCATTTTAAAAAAAATGCGCTGTTGTTATTTGCTACATTTGTTCATAATGCAAAAATCTATACTAAATGTCGTGTACCCTTTGCATGTGCCCCTAAGTGCCCCAGACCCTTAGATCAGCCTGCTAAGCATAATGAAAATTATGACTCTGGGTTAAGTGCAGACGTTGGCCTGGACTCTATTTCTGCAACGGGATTCGACAATCGTCTATCCCGCACAACGCTTCTAGTAGTACGGACCACTTGAAAAGACCTTTCCATTTATAAAATTAGTGTTTTAATATTATGTATTTTTACTTGTGATATGATCGTTTGTATGTGAACATTTCCAATGTGAAGCATTGACCACCATTGCTCCTTGTCCCGTTCAAATGAATCATGTTTTCAAGCAATTGCATTCATTGAACGTTACGTTCCAATTACAGGAAGTTCGTAACAGATTTTTTGATGGGGTTGATTATAATCGCAATATGGGTTGTTGTTTTTTTTAATACGAAGAGGTTGCCAGCTCCAACCGCAACATCTTTTCTTCTTCTTCTTCTTCTTCTTCTTCTTCGTACGCTGTCAAACGTCAACCTGTATTTTTTCGAAAAAAAGCAGCGGTCATCCTAAGGCTGTCGACACTGCCATAGAGCTTGTCTAGTGTTGACGCTGGTGATGGCCACATGTGCTTTCTCTGGTCCTCGTATATCGGGCAGTTTTGCAGCAGATGTTCAGCAGTCATTTTCCCTGTACCACAAGTACATTCGTCAGTGCCACCTATCTTCAGTTTATTGAATAGGTGGTACCTCAGTCTGTTGTCAACCACAACATTTAATAGTTGCCTTTTTAAGACATTCTGTTAAGGTGACTGTGGACGTACCCTTTTTCATGGTAGCTACATCTGCTGGTGGGGAGGGGGGGGGGGGGACACAAGGTGTTACGATTAAGTATTCAAGTTCAATCTTAGAGAGAGCCATTAAGTTAGTTTTTTAAAACTCCAAACAACACAAAAAATCTTACAAAATCAAACAAACAAACAAAACAAATACACGTTGATAAAGATATTATAGAAAACGAGATAATACTGTTTGTGACCATTTGAAACCTGTGTATTTTTTATGAGTGGGATTAAGGGAGAAGGAGAAAAAGAAAACATAGCAAACGAGAAAAGAAACAAATTAAGTTATCAGACATAACTGCCACATTTATGGACTGGAATACATAATTAGTGATGCTCAAGTAAAGTACATCAATGAAATGATTTATCATCATCATCAGTTCCATAGCCTGAAAGGTCATTGGGGCACCAATACTACAGACTGTTAGACCAGCTACCGCTACTCTACTCGGTTTTGTGCCAGGCTATTTGTTCTAGCTTTGGACACTCTCTATTGTTGTCTTCCGATTTCTTGTTCTGCCTCCCCTCTCCTATGCTTCACAGACACAGTACCTTACATGGTCGTCTTGGTCAACTCAGACGATCTCGAAACATGCCCATTTCATGTGAGCTTCCGTGCTTTTGCCATAGTCAATATGTATTTATATTGGTCAACCTCTCTCTTAACGGTGTCCCAAACTGTCTTTTGCGTGACGGGGTATGAAATACCGAGGATTCAAGACAGACATCTCATCTCCATTGCACAAATTCTTCGCTTTAGAACCGCTGTCAGAGTCGCAGTGAATATATACATATGGGCGGGTGTTCGTGCGTGCGTGTGTATAGATGTGCAAATGTTGAAATATATGGAGGACTAACACATAAGAAGAGATGCATGTCTGTACAATGCATTCCATTACTTATATCTTACACATCGCTTGTCTCTAAACGAACGGAATTTCCGTTAGGTGCGCCTGAGTATGTATATATATATATAGATATAGTTCTAGACCCACGCAGGGATTATTCTGGGTGTAATGTTTAGGACAGTCTGTGTCATCGTCATAACATTATGTCGGCCAACGAGGTGGTGATTGGGATCTGTAATTACCATAACGGTGAGATTACTGAGAATCTATGATTTGCATTACAGCCGGGAGAATTCCGGTCCACATTTGCATATACACCTTTGCATGTCAAAATTTTACTATAACCCGCTACCAAAGAAATATCGCCAAGAATTCCTCAACTCAGCACCAGTAATTTCAAACAACAACGTCAATAACAACACTATTTATCAATGTCAATATTTCAATATTTTAGATGTTGTTCTTTCGCAATTCTCAATCCCTTTGTGTGGGTTCAACTCAGCGCATGTCTGGTTATAATTTTGTTTACCTCCAATCTGTAAATGGTATTGGCTATTATCCTTGACCTTGATACAAGATCCGCGTTGTTGTAATACCTTAGCACATCTTATACCAGGTAAGTAACGTAGACAAATGTCGAATGATGAATATTGAAGTCCCCGTTGTTTAATGTGGATGTCATCATTGTAACATGAACATGGTGGCCAAATTTAACTCATTGATGATTGACGCTAAATATTATTATCGCAGAGTTGAAATAAGGAATGTCTAAAAATGTGAAACAGAAAAAAACATGTGAAATATGAGGTATAAGAAGCCAAATAGGAAGAGGACAACAAAGGCGGTCGAAGAGAAAAACAAGATGAAAAGGAAAAAGAAAACGCAGCATAAGTGGAGAATCAGGATGATAGTGTAGATTTGTGAGAGACTGCAAGGGTTTCTTTTTTAAATAAAAAGAAATATAAGTCAAATAAACATGAAGAAACTGTACAAGAAACAATTGAAAGGTGGAAGGACATGTAGAATATAGAATAAGAATACGGCTAATAGTATGAGATAGAAGAAGGTTAGGTATATGATCTCTGTTACAAAACCACGAAAAGCATAGCTGAAACATGGAGAAAGTTACTGTTCTGTTAATTGAGCTCAATCACCAACAACTAATTTGACTCAGGGGTGCATCTGTTCATATTTAATATCTTCTTGTTATTTATAAGCCTTTATTTAACTTGAAAAAACCGTCGCCTGTTTGCGTTGACTTCTATTTCTCGTATTTTAACCAACTTTCTTTTAACTTAGAGAGCTGACATTATTTACATTTTTCAGCGATCTCACATTTCAATGACTCGGCTATATGAGGGCGGTAGCCATTTCCTCTCTTTCGCCGCTTTAACATCCCTGACTGAACTGGTACTCATTTAAGGCTGGGTCGACCAGGGGGTCCTTGCGGTCTGAAAAAAACCCACACCACTCAGATGCGAGGCCAGCTGACTAACCATCGCGCTACGCGGCTCCAAATACTACTCGTGGATCTCTACCAGTGACACTACCCGTTAATCTATCATAATTACATTCATGTAAGCGCAAACATAAAAAAAAAAATATCTAAGTATAAAAACGTTTGTACCAAGAAATTTAGTGTTTATGTTTACTTGTTATTTCCCTTTGGTGCCATCTATGTGGAAACCTGTGGCGGAGAGGTTTCTGAGTTCTGTTTACAATCCCAACCTACCAGGTTAAATTCATTCGTGTTCAGACCAGAATGCCATGCGTTTTGTAATGGTATTACTGCTTCTCCCAGACGACTCAGTTGTAAATGGGTAAATGACGAAGTCAACTGAAAATGTCAGAACCAACGCCGTAGTTGAGTTGTTCGTGCTCTGTTATCGATACTTTTAGCAATGAAAGGTACTGAACACTTATGGGGGTGTCCAGGTGACATGAAGCTGGTTCTGTGAGGCATTTAGTTGTATCTGATCTTACCACAGCAACAGCCAAAGGCAACAGTTTCCTAATATGGAAAGTTTTTGTTAGCCCTGCTTATGAATCACTAATTATCTTACTCCCATTTTATTATTCTTTTTCTTTGTCTTCGTATTCTTCTTCCTTTTCGCCGGTGTTTGTCTTTAAAAGGACGCAGTGGTGATGTAGATTACAGCAAGGCCGCGACATCTGCGACTTTCGGCTTGACACATCCAGTTTCAGTACGAATTTTGGGAACTGGGTTTGCCTTCCTTCTTCGATCCCTATTCTATTAGATTGGCTATATTGGTGCAGTCTGTAATCCAGAGCCAACTTTTGGAGGTGGGATAGGGTCTTGGTCAGCTATGGTTCGCTGGTGATGACGCAAGCAACCAGGTATGGGTCTCAATCTGCTGTCAGCTCATTCAGTACTGCATCTTCGACCATTGACTTCCACTTTGAATGTTCTTTGCCAGGAATGTTTCGGCATCATTGCACTTATCTTCTCGTGTAATTTTGCATGTTTGTCCATATTGCAACTGAAACCTTCCAAATAAGTCACAAAAGGGACTGCATTGGACTAGTAATGTCATGATATAAAATACGCTGCTACAGAAACGGTCGCAGGAAGAACATTCAATGACCTTCCGCGTAAGCTTTAGTAAGGGCCAATTGCAGGGGTGGACGTCTGATCAAAAAGAATCTAAATTAAGATAACATGAACCCACCATTGTTCTGTTGACAATCTACACCAAAGGTGATCAATGCTTTTCAGAAATTGGCTAGATGTGTGGATACTAATGGTTGATGTAGCCTGGTGGTCATACACACTCATGTTGGTATAACTAACATTATTGGGGACTCATTTATTATAGTGTCATATCTGGAGCTGTTTCATCTTATACATGTACTGACAATGTTTTATAGTACATTTGTGAATGATTTGGAGAGCAGTACTGGGTCCATTTAATTGTGGATATATTTACTCATGTGGCAGATCACGAGGATAGAAGATGAAATAACTTAAGAGGTCTTGGAAGGCTGGAAAAAAAAAGCGCATTATTGAACAAAGTCTGTCTGACTGGTAAACTATTCTGATCATAGCAAAAAAACATAACTCCTCACCGAAAGCCTTAATAGAAAGAAAGATGACAAATGTGTAAATGAAAGACAGTTATAAATGAGAGGATAACACAAAGAGATGGACAAAAGAACGCCTCAGTGCCATCAAGGTAAAAGGCAAATGAGGCTGCAACCAGATTCTGCCGTAGAGATGGCAGATGATCTTATCTGACTTATAGAGTTGGTGTTGTTACTGATACTGCGGCATCCGGGCTCCCGCCCTACGGCTCAATGCTGTGTAATAGTATCTGCACCGGGAGTTAGTAGTTGTTGTTATTGATCCTGCAGCTTCCGGGCTCCCGTCCTACCGCTCAATGATGTGTTATAGTATCTGCACTTGGTGTTAGTTGTTGTTTAGTGTCATACCAAGTTTTCCATTGATCTGGTCTCGGAGGATGAAGCGTTTTCCTAACGCCGATAATTCGAAGAGATGATGGTCAATGGTTTCGTGTAGGTATTTGTAGAGCTGGCAAGCTAGAGTGTATTGTAGCTGGATTCTGTTTACGAACTTGTCAAATAGGATGTGTTTGGTTCTCAGCGTGAAAATGATGCTCTGATCCTTCCGTATGAGTTAATTGATATTGTCATTTGAGTTGTGATACATCTTGCAATGCATTTATCAGGAAAAAAAATAATTGTTCGTCTGACTATAATTTGCGATAGCGTGCTCACTTTTACTGTACATGCACGGGGTGCAACTACCGCTACCGGTACTCTCCAGTTGACCAAGCTGTAAACTGGTACTTGCTGTTAGGGGAGGAAAGGAACTGACACATCACCTCATAAATAAGAGGTGGTATTGTATAATGAAGTCTCTAACACTTCACACCGACGGCAGTCTGCCATGGAACTAAATTGACCTTTTTTTATTATTAGTATATTCTGTGTTAGAGATAAATGTTCTGGGGATGTTGAACTGAGTTCTTTCAATTGGAGTTAGGTTCAAACAGATCCGTATTCAACATTTAGGCATGCTACCAATATCCTCACCATAAAGTGCCGTCTCCGCATCGGATGTTGACGTAAGGGGTCGCCGTCTGTCTCTGCCCGGTGTCAGATAAAACTGTGTCTCGACCACATCTTGATGTTGGCTGTCAACCTGTACCTCTTCCTCTTTTGCCACCCACTCTTTCCTCCAATATAACTTATTTTTTACCAAAATAATTTAATTTCCTTCCGTTTTTATTTCCTTCAGAAGTATCATCTCTATCTTGCGTTGTTTCAGAACATCACTATTTGTTTTATTATCTTTACAAGAAACTCGTCCAAGTCGTCTACATACCCACATTTCAAAGGCCTCAATATTCTTCTCCATTTCCTTGGTCAGCGTTCAGGTTTGTGTTTCATACAAAAACTGAATATAAATAGCATTTAATTATTCTCATTTTTAAGTTCTGAGATATCTGTATATGTTTCATGCCGTTAAATGTATTTTTTGCCAGTTTGCAATTCTCTTAATGATCTCCCTTTCTAATTTGGCATCCGCCGTTAGTAGCTGGCCAAGGTATAATAATTTCTCCTTTATGTGGATGTCAACGTGGGGACTTTCTTTCATATTGGTGAACACCATAACTTTAGTCTTTTTTATGTTTATTCCAACTCACGTTGCTGGCTCTTGCTGTTTATCGCATCCATTAGATTGTGCAGATGTACTGGACCATCTGCCATTAACACTGCATCATCAACATATCTGATATTATTGATACTTCGTCCTTCTATATTCAATCCAGACATTGGTTCTATTTCATTGACAATTTACGTACACTATGTTAGATACTAGATACAAGATAAAACGTAATTTAACTTTAACTACAATAAGAGACGATATCGCCTAAAAGAATGGACAAGCAGAAGTCAGTTCAGCGTGGACGTAAATGCAAAAAAAACGATTAATATATATTCTGACCATTTTAAATTTAACGTTACCGTGTTTATTCGAAATTTAATTTAAATGTATTGTATTATCTATGGAAAGACTTGGCAAATCTAGTGCCGGGAAACAATGTAAAGACTTGGCAAATCTAATGCCGGGGAACAATGTAAGGAGTTGGCAAATCTAGTGACGGGGAACAATGTAAAGAGTTGGCAAATCTCGTGACGGGGAACAATGTAAAGAGTTGGCAAATCTAGTGACGGGGAACAATGTAAAGAGTTGGCAAATCTAGTGCCGGGGAACAATGTAAAGAGTTGGCAAATCTAGTGCCGGTGAACAATGTAAAGAGTTGGCCAATCCAGTGACGGGGAATAATGTAAAGACTTGGCAAATCTAGTGCCGGGGAACAATGGAAAGAGTAGACAAATCTATTGCTGTGGAATAATGTAAAGAGTTGGCAAATCTAGTTCCGGGGAACAATGAAAATGAAAAGCAAAATAACTGATGAGCTTAAGAAGGTGGTTGAAAAAAAATAGCTGGAAATAGGCGTTTTAACAGAATGTTCTAAGCAGTAGAAATATAATGGCAAGTGCGAAAAGTGTGAGCAAGAAAAAAAAGTGGGCAGGAAACTATCTCACTTTTTGCGTCCATCTACGATAATAACCAAGCTTTCTATATAAATCAAGTAAGGATAACATTAATGACTTGTAACATCCAAAAACGATATCAACACAAATGTTAAGGAAAACACATCTAGAGTCTGATCTCAGTTACAACATCTCCGCCTTAATCATCATCCTCACATAAGCGGCCGTATGGTACACCTGACGCATCCACATCCTCGTTATCATCTATATACTGGCCTCGGCCTGCTCGCTTCTGTAACGGCATCTGTTGATGAAAGCTCATATAGTTTTATAATACATTTTAATTCTCAAGTATATTTTTACAATAAATTGTTGTTGTTGCTGAATGGCAACAATGAGTAGGATTACTCTTCTGTGCGCCCTAAAAAGGACGTAAAGTGGCGGGTTGTCGTTGCTTTCTTCACATCCCGAGCGTGCTGATGAAGGTGGACCGGGGTCCTCCAGGCGGTTGAGTTATGCTTGGTTTCATCTACGTGTCACTCATTATTACATGGATCTTGTCGATCCTTCGCCTTGTTAGCCAAGCTGCCATGAAAACAGCCCGTTTCTAGGAAGGGCTACGAAAAAGCCAAGGAGAGGGTCTTGGCCAGTAATTTTACAATAACTAAAGCCATGCATCGATATATTGACAGACGAAAGTAAATGTTCGATAGACACAAGGTGTCTCGGACATTTGTATCGCCTTTCTTTCCTTCCTTTCCCTTTTTATACTTAATCTTCATCTCTGTTTTCTTCCGAACTCCTGGAAAGACGTTGCTAATCCTTTTATGAACGGGGTGATGTTTCTAGAACATGTTTTTTTTAAATTATAAAACTGATCGACACCTGACAGTGTCAATTTCAAACCATTGCTCAAAGATGGTAGATATACATATTATGTAACAGCAATTTTATTATAAAGTGCATGAAAGAGTAATTGCAAAGAAAAATCTTATATCAAAACACAAAAAGGCTGTTTAGCAATACTCCACCTAGAGATTATGATAATCGAGCAGAATGCGCAAGCGTAATATAGCAAACAGCATGGCCGTCCCACTGTCGTCTTGCACTGAAGAACATTGATGAGTTATTCGTGTATTGAGATCAGAAGGTGTGAAACCATCTTAAATCTACAGAAGAAGGAAGGTTCATTTTGGAAACAGTTTTTGTTTGAGTCAGAGGAGAGTATATAAAGGAGTATAAAGATTTTTAAACAGAACACAAGATGTCATTGATGAATCGAGGGACAGAAAAGTAAAGGTGACAACTAACACTGCGAAACAACAGATCGACCAGTTAGTTCATGGCAACAGACATGCACTTTTGATGAAAAGGTTTGAACATGAGTCCCTGCGCTGCGTACAAAATTGTTCATGATGTCCTAGGTTATAGGAAAGTGTGAAGCACATACGTTCCAAGGCAGTTGTCAGAACATTTGCGGGCTCAGAGGTGTGTAGAGGATAACACGATTATGGAGACGGTGCAAAATTCGTTAAAGGTCACTCAAAAAGATTGTTCTCCAGATGGTATCTACAAGCTAGTAGACAGTGTGACAAAGTGTGTTTGCCAGTCACAATATATCAAAAAATAAGACAAACAAATTTCTGGATCGTCCTCTAGTAAAAATTGTATTTATAAAAGATCCGTCACTTAATGACTGTCGTTCGTAATTTACACTAATTAAGTGTTTGACATTTGTATGAAACCTATTGTCTGTCTCTGTTACACCTACTCTTCGGTCATACCAGAGTATCTATCAAATCGGACGGGAGATCCCAGTGACGCAAACAATATGTGAAAGCACTAATGGACACAATAGCTTGATTATAGACGAACGTTATTTGATCACTTCCCGTAACCTAGCAGGTCATGAAGCATCACATCTCAACTGTGATGAACTGTCTGCATATTTCTGTCTGTTTCTCCATGTCTGTTCTGGCTTGTCTTTCTCATGTCTAATCTCCCCTGAGTGCTCATCATTAGTATTTATATATCTTTATGGATGTGTTAGTATATTTCTGAATAGTATCACTAAATCGCATCTTAGGAATTCCTCTCTTTCTCTTTCCTCAAACTGCTTTACACATGACCATACCATTTGTGTTTGTGTGGCTCTTGACTAACTGTCAGCAGATCTGTATATGGTTCGATATTATAATAACATAGAAAATCCCTCCATACCAGCAAGAGAGACCTGTACCAATTTCAGAGCTGAGGCAACTGCTGTACATGCAACAATGAGAATTCTTATCAGCCAAAATAAAACTACAAGAACAACGGTCACTTTAACAGACTCCGGGAGCGTAATCCAAGACATCTTAAGCCCCAAACAAGATATACTCCAGGAACGTAATCCAAGACATCTCAAGCCCCAAACAAGATAGACTCCAGGAGCGTAATCCAAGACATCTCAAGCACCAAACAAGATAGACTCCAGCAGCGTAATCCAAGACATCTCAAGCCCCAAACAAGATAGACTCCAGGAGCGTAATCAAAGACATCTCAAGCCCCAAACAAGATAGACTCTAGGAGCGTAATCCAAGACATCTCAAGCCCCAAACAAGATAGACTCTAGGAGCGTAATCTAAGGCATCTCAAGCCAGCCCCAAACAAGACAGACACCATGAGCGTAATCTAAGACGTCTCAAACTCCAAACAAGGCAGACTCCAGGAGCGTGATCCAAGACATCTCAAACCCAAACAAGGTAGACTTTAGGAGCGTAATCCAAGACATCTCAAGAATCAAACAAGATAGACTTTAGGAGTGTACTCCAAGACATCTCAAGCCTCAAACAATATAGACTCCAGGAGCGTAATCCAAGATATCTCAAGCCCCAAACAAGACAGATTCCAGGAGCGTAATCCACGACATTTCAAACCCCCAAACAAGATAGACTCCAGGAGCGTACTCCAATACATCTCAAGTCCAAAACAAGATAGACTCCAGGAGCGTACTCCAAGACATCTCAAGCCCCAAATAAGATAGACTCCAGGAGCGTAATCCAAGACATCTGAATTCCAAAGCAAGATCGACTCCAGGAGCGTAATCCAAGACATCTCAAGCCCCAAACAAGATAGACTGCAGGAGCGTACTCCAAGACATCTCAAGCCCCAAACAAGACAGACTCCAGGAGCGTACTCCAAGACATCTCAAGCCCTAAATAAGATAGACTCCAGGAGCGTAATCCAAGACATCTGAATCCCCAAGCAAGATCGACTCCAGGAGCGTAATCCAAGACATCTCAAGCCCCAAACAAGATATACTTTAGGAGCGTAATCCAAGACATCTCAAACCCCAAACAAGATAGACTTTCACGCGAAATAAAGTATAACATCGAGTTGCTGTTACAATTTTTAAAAAATGTAATCTAACAATGCATTCCGGCCCACTGTGGGATTCTTGGAGACGAAAAGCAGATGAGCATGCAAAAGCCGAAAGTGGTGGCAAAGCGGACTCGCCAGCTACAGGGTTATAAAGAGGCAAAGACACTAATCAAAAGATCCATTAGGAAAGAATGGAGAGACCAGCACAAGGATTACAAGCCAGAAAATGGCAGCATAGACAAACTTGGCAGAGATGGACAGGCAAAGATCTTCAGACTCAGAAAGTGACATTTCAGACTCAAGGTCAACCCAAGCAAGCATCAGAACATATTCTGCAGGACAGTCCTACTTATTCCGAAAAGTTCGACACGCTGTAGAGGACCAGCGAAGGCGTGAAACGCAAAGTCTCCTTCGTAGACCTCACCCGGCTAGAAGCTTAGCATCAGTTGATCGAAGAAGAAGAAAAAAAAGAAGAAGAAGAAGAAGAAGAAGAAGAAGAAGAAGAAGAAGAAGAAGATATATTAGATTGATTATACTTAACATATTAACATGTGGGATATTATCCTGAAGAAAAAGCAAAGTCGGCTCCATGTCCGATACTTCTGTCAATGATGACGTGTTAGAAACGTATACTAGAACTCTTCTCTTTTAAGTGGGGGTGACCAGTTCAAATATTCGATGTCTTTCCTGCTTAGATGTACTTCAGGTACCCATTTAAAGTTGGGTAGACAAGACCAGGTCAAAGTCGGGCATTGAACCCTGTACCTTTTCCGTTAGAAGATACCGTTCAAAGAACTATGTTTCTCAGACCCTATATCATTCTACGGTCCTGAAAATGCTGTGAAAGTTATGAGGTTAAAATGAATACATATGTAGGGACATACCTCCTCCCCTTGTGTAGTTGGTGCCGTGTTGAGAAGATAACAAAGAGGGCAGTAAGCTATGTTCATAATAGCCAGACCACGCATCAACCTGCAGTTTTTGATTTTAAAAAATAACAGACATTACTGCGCAACAAAATTGTTAAATAATTACAAAAATGCATCAGGGAAGTAATTTAATTAGAAGACATCATCTCGTGTGAACATCAAAATATTACATAATCGACTTCTTCTGAAAAGGACCTGTGATACTCTATGGTAGTTTCCATCGAAACTGCGATAAATGCGTCATTAAGTTCGACATATTCGATTCAACTGACTTTTTAAAAACTGGGTTTATCTTTCCACGGTCATCCATATTCTCGTAGTCAGACTACGCTAGTGCAGCCTGTTTCCATGGCTACTGCTTGGACGCAAAACAGGGTTTTGGTCAGCTGTTATTCACTGACCGCCTTGAAGCAAGCAGCCAGCTATGAGTGGCTGGCTGGAAGTCAGCTCACTGATAATTCGTCTTGCCTATCTATAATCTTCACTTACAAACACGCTGTGAGAAATGTGTTTCGTCTTCTTCTACATTTGTAGTCTTTCTTTCTACCCAGTGTCGTGGTATGTATTTGTCATTCGTGTCTCTCGTGGCCGAATAACATTTTCCCCCATTAGACTGCAGGTCTCGTTAACGCTGTCTATCCACCGTTTCTTCGGTCTACCTCTTCGCTTCTTCCTGACGTTCTCTAGTAGAAGGCTGCATTAACAATATGGTTTGGTTGCATTTTCACAATGTGGCCAAACAAATTCATTCTCTGTTTATCAATGTACAGTAGGCAGGGAATTGTTCCGACCTTCTCCCGTATATTCGAATTTGTGATTCTGTCTCTTAATTTGTTTTAAGTTATTTTTATTGTATAAAACATGTACGTGTATGAATGGACTATTAATGGGAACATCCTTTTCCGTCTTCTTTCCATCGACTTGAAAATTAATTGTTCGCGCGTTTATTCCTGAATAATATTTGGAGTAATGATTCTAGGTCGTATTATACTAAGATAACTACAACATCATTTAAAGGTCTTACCTTGTGTGAATGGCAGTGCATGCAATATCATGAGTTGGAGAGTCTGACATGTGTGAATTGCAGTGTATGCAAGACCAAGAGCTGGAGAGTCTGTGACTCCGGTGATGCTTATTTTAGCAGGAAGCTCATATATTTAATTGACGCTGATTTAAAAGAAATTGCTTTAGGGGTTCTGTCTCATATTCATTATTCTCCTTGTTTAACAGTTCCACTGACTAAAGAGAATGTAGCCGCAAGTCTCGTGCGAGAAGAAAGTGTTTAAAGGTCAGTGTTAGCTGTATAAATCCTCTTTGTACAAACCAATTCAAGGCTCTACAATGATATATATATATATATATATATATATATATATATATATATATATATATATATATTTATATATATATATACATATATATATATATATATATATATATACATATATATATATTTATACATATATATACTGTTGTTTCGAATGCCCGCAATGAGCAGGTTACTCTTATGTGCTCCCTGAAAAGGGCGTTATATAACGGGTTGCAGTAGCTGTCCCCACATCCCGATCGTATTGATGGAGGCGGACCGGGATCCTCCAAGGGGTTGTGCTATGCTGGCCTCATCTGCGTGTTGCTCACTACTACGAAGATCACATCGAACCTCCCCTTGTTAGCCAGACTGTTATCTTCGACAACAGCCCGTTTCCAGGACAACCAGCGAGGAGGTCAGGTGAGGGTCTTGGCCAGTATTGTTCTACTGATCCTGGCTAACATTCTCTGATCAGTGTGTTTTGCCTGACCAGACATTAGCCTCATTGTCCAATATATATATATATATATTGAAGCAATCAGCAGTATGGAACAATTGAAAATATGTTTGGCCCTTAATAAGAAGCTCTATCTCTCTCTCTCTCTCTCTCTCTCTCTCTCTCTCTCTCTCGCTCTGTCTCTCTATCTCACACACACACACACACACACACACACACACACACACACACACACACACAATCACATAAAAACAAACATGCACACATGCACACGTACACACAAACAAACGAAATGAAAATATTAATTACGGCATGTATTCCCATTCATGGATTTAAAATACTGAATATAATGGCCGATTGTCACAGTAGTTACAAAAGAGTGTTGGTTAGGTTGTTATTTTATATTTCATAGGACAGCGTAAGATTTATTGAGGTATGAAGCTCATTTCGCCTTGGTTATGAGGCCGTATTCCATTTGCTCTGCAACCCGCGGTTCACAAGAGCCGTCATTATTAAAACCATTTAGATGAATACACATGTTGTACATACAAATTCATACATATGCTGATATATTCGCCCTTATATGTTAGAATCTCCTACAAAAGCTTAGCTCTGAGTATCTCATCGACTGTGAAATAGCTTTGGGCTTGAGAGAAAAACCATAATCCGTCCTCAAATTATGAGATGGAGAAAAGATGAGTGGTTAACTAGTTTTAACGCGACTCAGACAAATCCACCTCAAAATTATAAGATGGAGAAAAATTTGTGACTAACTTATTTTATCGTGTTTCAGAAGACGATACAGTATAATTTCAAAAAATGTCCCATACAATAACATACTTACCATAAGCAATATGTTTGGGAATAAGCTTCCTTACCTTCACCTTCTTTGGCAGGAGTTTTGATTTTAATAGCTCATTCGAGAAATATTAATATGCAATTTAATGGCTATGTTATTTATTCTATTTATAAATCTTGGACAACATTATTTTACGTTATTGTTATATTATCTGATCCCGTGACAAATTCTGAATATTCTGAATTTTGACCTCAATTTCTACTTTTTCGTCTTTTGGTTTGACCGCCTTTTTCGCTGTTGGTTTGGGATTTTTTGTTTGTTTTTGTTATCACATAGCTTACACATTTATTATATTATCTTTCCGCATTAATATTTATTTAAACTTTAGTTTTAAGCGTCCTGCAGTTGCGTATGTTGTTCTTTCTATTATCACTTGTATTGTTTTGTGCAGAAAGGATTTGTCCCTTCTGTCCTTTTTTTTTAAATTTTCTGCACTTTTTCTTTAATTTTATTACATTTGTTTGTCTACATTTGTTTTTCATTGTTTTTGTTTATCCTATAGTTATCCGTTTCTTTCGAGCTTCCTCTTTCTTCTTACTTCTTCTTCTTCTTCGTACGCAGTCAGACAGTAATCATTATTTTTTCGAAAAAAGCGGCGGTCATCCTGAGGCTGTCGCCACTGCCATAGAGCTTGTCTTGCAGTTCCACTGGTGATGGCCACATCTGCTCTCTCTGATCCTCGTATGTCGGGCAGTTCTGCAGCAGATGTTCAGCGGTCATTTTACCAGTTCCGCACGCGGGCATTTGTCGGTACCACATATCTTCAATTTGTTGAATAGGTGGTACCTCAGTCTATTGTGGCCAGTGCGTAGTCTGAAGACAACGACCTGCTCTCCTCGGTTCCTTTCTTCTTACAACAACTAATTGTAACATTATACATGTCCTTATTTTCTTTGTACTCCATTTTATCAATACTTTAATCGTGAGGACTTTTTTTGTGTATTTTTTACCATTTGATTCTTGCCCATCAGGCATAGTTATATACATGTTATGAACAGATACACCAAAATACCAATATGTTAATGTGTATTCATAGTATAACAGACGTTTAGAATGCGACCTGTTATGTGTAGATATATTAATTTATTGGTAAAAAACTTACCAAGGAAATCCAACCGCTTTCACAATTTGTCCTGCTACAGATGGTCCTGTAATAATATTACTTCAACTTAGCGTTTATTTTAAACAATTACGATCCAATATTTGTTGTAAAATATATCATATCACAATGTAAATACGAATCATATTAATATATAGGACAGGAAATACTCGACAATATTCCTAGGAGAGAAATTTGATTTCTTGCAGGTAAGTTACAAACAGTAACGGTCAAGGGAAGCAAACATGTATAAATACGCAATGAAGGCGGATGAAATGGGCACTCATTTTCAGAACATAGTGCAACTCAACTCACTTCATAAAGGCAAGAAACAGAATTTACTTAGTTGCGTTCATTGATGCGGATCGCCTGATGATGAACAAGAAAGGCATAATTTAAACGGTTGGCATAAGACAAACGTAAGATCGAGACCTGTGAGATGCGCTGTGTACAAAGTACAACAGGGAAGACAATTCGCGACAAAATTCGCAACAGGAACACGTTGAAGAAAATGGTGGGAACTACATCGGTTAATCATGATATTGAAACACAGAAATCAAGGAGGTTTGGACATTTGATGAAGATGCAGTTTGATCAACATTCAGCGAGATCATTCTACATGGAGGTTGTAGGGCCACAAGGGGCCATGAGGGTGACCATGAGGGACATGAGAGCCACGAGAGCAATGAGGATCACGAGGGCCATCGACCCAAGCAACGATGGATAGATGGAATCAAATAAGGATTTCAAATGGTCATCACTCAACAGCACACGCGCCTCTACCTAGAACAAACCAGAATCCCCAATTTCCCCCACTCCCTCCTCCTTCTACCCCAACCATTTCGTGTCCTTTCCGGTCGTCATGGAAACTTGTTGTGCCGCAGCATACTGATGAATATGGAGCAGATTAACAGTGCAATCCCCATAGAAATGAGATTACAGAAGACACCCCCCCCCCCCACATTACCGCAAGGAGGACGTTTTCAAGTACGCCTCATGACTTAAGAAACCTACTGTAACCTATTCACCAAACAAACATCGTCAAGAGTTAACACCCCTTAGTTTCGAACACCACCCTATCACAGTTATAGAGTGGACACACTAGCATGACAGACATCCACTTCATGAAAATAAACGATAAAGACAAACTGCTTCAATATTTGGCTACAGACAAAGCAGAAGGCCACCACTGTAGATATTTTCAAGCATGAGGCACGCGACAAGGATGTTATGTGCTCTTTAAGTCGAGGTTTCAGTTCCAGTTTAAATTCATGAAAAATTGGATATAGCTCTTTGAAGTTCTCCTAGTGTGATGGATTCTCTCATCAGAGTTGGGATATCCGTCTCTCCCTTGCTTGTACGCATTTCTTCTCTTATTTCTTTCTGCTGGTCTATGTTAATAGTCAATTTCCTTTCTGCACTGAACCTGCTGGCAAATAGGTCTGCAGCTTGTTTTCCTGTACGTACTTTGTCATCCTCTTCCAATGGTATGGTCTGTCTGGGCGAGATGCCCTTTTTATTAGGGGATTTGATTTTAATCATCTCTAGAGTTCCATTACAGGATTGATTTCAGCCGTTTTACTCCTCCAGCTTTTTCTTCTAGTTTGGTTTTCTGAAACTCAGCTACAGCCTATTTCTATTAATGTAATTTTCAACTGAGGGATGAGCCTATGCGTCCTTTCTGGTCATTCCCATGGCTTTCTGACGTTCTTGGCGTGTGGTGAACCAGTACGGTGTGTAGTTGCGTCTGCATCCTTTGGAGATGGTATTTTTTCCTCCCTGTAGTACACATTGAATGAAATATGTTACCACTGCATTGAAGTCTCTATTCTGCACTTTGAGGTAAGTGTGGTCACCCGATGCCTATACAAGCCTCAGTTCGCTATTTTGTAATTCTATCTGCACCGTGTGTTACATTCTGTAAGGAGAGAAAGATTGGACGATGATCACTTTCTCCAAGTTGATCTTCAATTTCTCTACTGATGAATTCAGCTACGTCTGGGGTGGCGAAAGCAAGATCTGGAGTTCAAGTTGAGTGCCATCTTCTAGAGTAGAAGGTTGCAGAGTTGATCAAGCAAAGGCAGTGGCCATCTTGCCAGGTTTTAACCTCTTCACCTCTGTGATAGAGGTGATTAAAGCCTCAACTCTGGGAATGGCTATTAAAGGCTCTTACTGCTAAAAGTTTATGGCTGGTGTTTGTATAGAGCTGAGACCCAGAAGCTTGTCATTTGAGCAGTAGTAATACAGGACCTCTTTTTCCATCTTGCTTACTTTTATCTGAAGCTGCTGCTACTCCGCACCATCCATAGATGTAGTCCTCTGTAGTGCGCTGGTATATTGTCCCTACCAGAGTAAGTATTCCTCCTTTCCGTCTGCCTTGTCTTATCTGAAGCATGTTTATCCTCTAATTTTGAAAAAACCTGATATGCTTTCAGGTGAGTCTCTTGAATACAGCAAACACTGATTTGCTTCTCACTCAGGATGTGTTCAAACTCTTTCACCTTGCTGTACCAAGCCTGTCTACTGTTCACTTCTTCTCCATTCCAGTGCATCATGGCAAGTGTCCCCCTTGGACTCTCTCAGTCTGTATTTATTGGGTCAGTAGCTTTCCTCCGCCTTTTCCTGACTACAGAATGGTCTAGAGATAACTGAGGGTGGGCTCTGTCGAAGCTCAGAGCCCGGTGCTACACCTGCCTGGTGGAGCTCCACAGGGCGAGCACCATCGCGGGATTCATCTATAGGTGTATTCATCCATATATAGCGAGGGTTGCGTGATACTGTGGTTTCCGGTACGCCTTCTGGACAGTATCCACGTCTTTAGCACCTCTTCAATGAGAGACTGGGCTCATCCCCGCCCCAACTGGCTCGTGTGTCTATTGCATTTTTACCTCGTTTGTTGTCCCATCTTACCTCCCGTTGGGGTTCTGCTAAGAATCGACATCCTTGCTCTCCTGGTGCATCTAAAGGTGGTCAGCCTAACTCAGAAAATTATTAAAAGTAAAAACTAATGGTTTCTGTAACTCGCTGGTTGTACACATTTCAACTTTGTCCTCTCAGGCGTCCATCTCTGCTCGACGCGAATATTATTTCAAAATCTTGCAATCTGCGCATAGCTGTTTCATCTACAGCGGTATCTTCACCCAGAAGGCGGTGGTTGATAAACTTCAAAATGTCACATAAATTGTCAATTGCCCCAATACTAGTGTCCCTAAGACCATGATGTCAATTCATTCGTTGACGCAAACACCAGCATGGCCAGAACAGCAGTTCCACACATGTTCCCGAAGCTTCCAGGCTTCTATGTCAAATATGTTATGAAACAAGCAATGAAAACCGTTAAAAATCCTTGTGATTCATAGGTTATCATCAAACATACCCAAAGTCACTCTTTTGGGCCATCTGTTTCAGCTATGTCCACATCTGCCGTGTTTTTGTAATGTCCTAGAAAAAAACATGACGTCATTTGTCCTCTTGACAGAGAACGTTTTTCTGTCTTGGGTGATTGAATTGAATGTAACTCTTAGTTGACGTGCCCATATTTGTAGAAGTTTGTGGTTTAAAGTGTCTACATGATAATGTATACTGCCCCATTCCCAGACCTCCTCGGTCATGTCTAACAACATGATTTGCAGGTTTACACTGCTATTATTCTTTGCTCCCCTTTTGGACCCTGGCAACACTCGTGTGGCAACCTTCCAGAACATTTAAAATACGACAAAAAAGGAAAATGTATGGACTAGCAACCTCATCGTGTAAAACCATTGCTATCAAACTGTCACGTTAATTGCTCAGACGCAGTCTACCTATAATGGGACCAGCTATTGCTGTTGCCCTATACGTCATTTGAATCAATAATAAAATCAGCATCATCTTCTTAAGTCTTTGAAAAATTATCTACACTCTTCACCGTTTGGTAAGATGGGCTAAGCCCCCATACTTCTGCCAGGAGTGTAATGACATTGATTCCTAACAGAACAGACAGAATAGTTTAAGTAACACGAGGACACAAACCCAATGAGTAGGCTAGGCAAACAGCCAGTTGTGCTATAGCATAAACACATCCGTAAAAAGCCTCGTGTCGAGCATCAACAAGCAGGGCTAGTAACGGCATGATGGCGGCATCTGTTATACCTGTGAAGTACAGAAGTTCTAATAATAAATATGTACGTACAATTCACAATACAATTTACGTACCACATAACATCATAAGTTATAATATACTTACCACATGCATCACAAGTTAAAATTGACGTGTTACATACATTATAATATGCAATATACGGGTCCCATACATTATAAAATACTATATACGGGTCCCATACATTATACAATGCAATACACGGGTCCCATATATTATAAAATGCAATATACGGGTCCCATATATTATAAAATGCAATATACGGGTCCCATATATTATAAAATGCAATATACGGGTCCCATATATTATACAATGCAATATACGGGTTCCATATATTATAAAATGCAATATACGGGTCCCATATATTATAAAATGCAATATACGGGTCCCATATATTATAAAATGCAATATACGGGTCCCATATATTATAAAATGTAATAATAATAATCATTCGTCCATCATCATTGATCAGGACCAAGAACATCATCCTATGCCCTACTGCTTCCTTGAATATATGAGCGAGCTCGTGGATGGTCAAGGCAATGCGTTCAACAACACGACTGGCAAACAAAGTTCGCAGCTGCCTCTGGTATTCCCTCTGTTTTAAACTTCCCAGCTGCGCGTTTTTCATGGACTACCTGAACACGAAGGACTTCATTGATTTCAAAACCGTCTGTCACCGCATTCTTGTACCATTTTGAGATATGTTTTTTCAAGGGGTTAATGTCTATTTGACAGCACTTAAGGACCTGTTTCAGGCAGTCCTTGCAAATCATTTGTGTACGTCTAGGTTTACTATACAGAAGCTTCTTTAGAAGCCTTACTGTTGACATTCGAGCAATGTGGCCAGCTCATCGCAGGTGGTTTTTTGCAAAAAGTGTTTGAATACCTGGCATATCGGCTTTGCGTAGGACTCTATTATCTGTGATACGGTCGTGCCAACAAATATGAAATATGCGTTTCAGACAATGAATATGGAAATGATTTAGCCTCCTGGCGTCACCAGTAGAGCGAGATGGGGAGATTAAAAGCACCTTCGGCTCAGATACTATGACGGCTCCTCAACGTTCTCGCACTGTTGAGAATATTTTACCAAAAACTGTGCTGGTCTCTTAATTCTATTAGTCAGCTCATGAGCAATAGTCACTAATCTGATCTCGACAGCGTACTTCTGAGGTAGACACATTTTTCAACCGCTTGTAATTTATGTCCTTTCAGTGTAATCACTGACTATTTATACGCTGTTGGTTGGTACATGACCTCAGTTTTCTTTGTCCTAGTGGTCAAGCCAAAGTTGTCACAAGCAGCAGAAAACCGGTACGTACCATCCTGCATTTCCGTTCTGAGCTATTGCACAGAGCACAGTCATCCGAAAACAAATGTTCGCATAACGTGTCTTCGTATTCAGTCTGCGAGGTTTGAATAAACCACCATCCATATGAAACTTTATTGGTATGCAATACTCAGTATCCACGAAGGCGTCAGTCAACACAGCTGAAAACACCATGCTGAAAAGGGTCGAGACAAGTACATATCTGTTTTTCCCGCCGTTGTTGACCTCGCCGTTATCAAGTACACGTGCACGCATGCTCTTGTGGAGTTGTTTCACCAGAGTTACTAATTTGCCAGGGCAGTTCAATTTTGATATGACCTGCCATATCCCACCACTGCTGACCGTATCAAACGCTTTTGTAAGCTCAATGAACGTTCTGTACAGATCACGGTTTTGTTCCTGACATTTCTCCTGTAGCTGACGCGCTGCAAATATAATGTCTACAGTACCTCAACCAACTGATTCTACACTGACATTGACTTTACAGGAGGTGATGGTCTAGCTCAAGATTTTTGTTCATGCAATTGAGCAGTACGCGCGCCAGGATCTTATTGGCAATAGACCAAAGCGAATTCCCTTGAGGATTGTCACACTTCTGGCGATTACCTTTTGTCTTATAGCCTCATGTACTATCGACACATCCATCATTTCTTGTGGGACTACTCCTTCGGCTAACTTGAAGCTCACAGAAGAATTCTGTAAACTGCCTTGTGAGGCATGTTCCCGCTGCAAGTATTGTGTTACCTCCAGGGGCTCTTCTATGAGAAAGTGTTTTGATGGTCTTGCCTACTTCCTGTTCATTTATGGATGATGGACTGTTAAGTATGTTGCAGATATGATATGAGCTTTATATATTATCATTTATAATCCACCCACCACAGGACCGAGAAAATATCATAATTTAGATTTAGTTTTAAAAGCACATATAAATGTATATTTTACATATTACATATGGATTTTAACGAATGTTATGTTAATTTTATTGACAAATTCATACATTTGGTGAAAAGTAAAACTAGTCTACGAATATGTTGAGTCGAACTTTTCTATGATCAACAGTTGCAAGTTTGTTGTGGAAACTCGTATTTGTCTCGCGGGCAAGATTCATTTCAATGATGGCGTGCTTTTAATTTATTTTTATTTTCTTTCTGCTGTGTTGTTTAAATATTTCTTGTGATTAGATAGAGAACTGTCTTTAATGACGTTATCACTACTCAATTTATAACAGGAGCAATATGTAAATGTACGTACAACTTGCATGCCAGCGAATAATTTAAGCGAGCCCATTCAACATGCGCAGGCGTGTCACGATACCTACCTAATCCAAGGCCGAGTCCAAAGTGAGGTAGAATAAGCTGAGGGACATCCGTGGCGAAAGGGAGCTGCGTACATAGATTAATACATAGATGATACTCAAAGAGAAATTAGGACACAAATATAGTCTGGTAGCGAAAGATACTGGAATGTGATTTAAGAAGTTATGTTTGTCTCTGTCAATAGGTCTAGAAGTTTGTTTGTTCGTCCGTATGTCTGTTTCTGTCCATATTTAAATCCAACTTTGAAGGAAGAGGGTGAATTGTAAACTGAAATATTTGTCTATCTACATTTCACTTAAGTAAGAAGATTTGCATTTATGGATCATGTCAGGGGAAAGAAGACTAACGTCTGGTCAGGCGAAACATACTGATCGGTCAATGTTAGCCAGGGTCAGGGAAAACATACTGATCGGACAATGTTAGCCAGGGTCAGACAAAACATACTGATCGGACAATGTTAGCCAGGATCAGGTGAAACATACTGATCGGACAATGTTAGTCAGGGTCAGGTGAAACATACTGATCAGACAATGTTAGCCAAGGTCAGGTGAAACATACTGATCGGACAATGTTAGCCAGGATCAGGTGAAACACACTGATCGGACACTGTTAGCCAGTATCAGGTGAAACATACTGATCGGACAATGTTAGTTAGGATCAGACGAAACATACTGATCGGACAGTTAGTTAGGGTCAGGTGAAACATACTGTCGGACAATGTTAGTTAGGGTCAAGTGAAACATACTGATCGTACAATGTTAGTTCAGATTATGTGAAACATACTGATCGGACACTGTTAGCCAGGATCAGGTGAATCATACATCAAGACCCCAAACCACTTCCTTGCAGCCGTCCCTAGAAACAGGCTATTTCATGGTGGTCTGGCTAACGATGTGGGCTTTAAAGGCATCTCCGTAAAAGTGAGTGACCCGCAAAGAAAGTCAAACATAGCACACCAGCCTGGATCATTTCAGTCCACCTTCATCAGTACGCTTGTAATGTAAGGAAATCTACATCAACCTGCCACTAAACGCCCTGTTCATGGCGATCGAAAGGGTAAACATACTCATGAGTCATGTCAAGACTTTAGTTCCACTTACTTGGAATCCTGGTATTTTTTATTTCTTTTTTGCGTTCGCCTTATTTTCTCTAATCCCCAAGGCGGTGTGCGTTGCACTGTGTTTTTATTTTGCGCCTGTCGGCCCAGTGCATCCGACTTCAGCACGCATTTTATGTAAGGGCCTGCTTCCTCCTGCATTTTCTAAGGATTTGCTTCCCCGAGGTAACGGCCGGTGCTGTGTGGGGATCGAACCCAGCACCTTCGGGTCGTGAGCCGTGCCACTTAACCACTAGGCCATGCCGTCCCCTGAATCCTGGTATTCAAACAGACATTGAAATGTATGTTGCAGGTAGATTAATGCTTCGGCTATGCGTAGTAGGTTTTTTAAAACTTCCTGCGGCTTAATAAGCCTGGAGGAAGGTACAAATAATTTGGGTAGGTTTTTCATTTGATTTTTTAAAAATGTTGTCCGTGCAGCGGCCGTTAAGTTTACTCTTTTCGATTTATAACTGCCAATGAATTGTAAACGTGCTCAACACTGAACACGGAAGTCCGATCTCACTACCGAGAGATCAGGGGAATTTTTACCAGAAGATTCATGTGAAAAATTATCGGTTTCCACCGTCATTTGTACCAGCGACCTCCGACACCTGTGGCACACACCTTACCTCGAGAACCACTGAGCTCTCTTTTGTTCCACATTAAACGTGTATACGTAGTTTGAGATCTGAACTGGCCAAATGTATCTACCACTTTATTCCTGTAATAAATACCTGCTTGTTTGATAATTTACAACCGAAGATCTACACCCACAGTAATTTCCCCGCGTGGCAAGAAAAAACTAACTTTGGAAAATGTCGCCCGAGTGTGTCTTCTTCATAGAAGGAATAGAGTGACGGACAGAGATATAAAATGTATAGCGACAAAATTAACATGAAACAGAATGTTGAGTTTATAATGGAAATAGATCCGGTTATTTGAATACCAATGAAGACGAATGTGAGGAGGAATACGAATGTTGATAAGAAGACCTAGGTCCCTCAACATAAGTGTAAATGGTATTGCTCTACAACAGGTCTGTGAGTTAAGGTATTGGACAGTACTTTTTCTACAGACAGGGCAATGGAGACTAGGTGCCAGAAAGCATCTGCGGAGACGTATCATCTGCCCCCACTGCTTAGGCACCCGAGCATTAGTTTAGCAACAAAGGAACAACTGATAAACAGTAAATTTATGCCGACTCTATGCTACTAGTGCCAAAAATGTGTCTGTCGAGGTCGCGTGATAGGAAACTTTTTACGTGTGGAATAAAGTGTTTGAGGAGGACCAACGGTGTTATTAGGAAAGACAGAATGCGAAACGACGACATTCGCAGTATGATAGGCACTACGTCTTTGGTAGAGCATATTTCCGGGCACAATAAACGCTGGTTCGGTCATATCATGAGAATGGCCCCCTCATCAGCTTCTACTGACGACTTCCATCACAGGTAGATCTGGCTACATGGCAAGATGGCGGCCACGGGGCAGGTCAGTAGATGATATTAAAATGATTCTGCAACGACAGGGTCTCACAACGACCGATGCAACGCACGTCAGGTCAGGTCATCCCATAACCGGTGAGGTCATTGGGGCACACATGAAGACATCCTCACAACTCCTCGCCATCTCTCTCTGTCAGATGCCGCTGCCTGTGACTCTTCTGGTCGGAGACTGGTCCATTCTTTTATGTTGTCCTCCCATCTCATTTTGGGCCGGCCTCTTCGTCGTCTGCCATGCACCTTCCCGTGGAGGATTGTGTTTGCAAGACCATTTGATCTCGATATGTGACCGTACCAAGTGAGTTTCCTTCTTTTGACAGTTGCCAAGAGATCTTCAAAAGGCCCTATTGCCGTTGTAATTCTATTTCGTGGAGCATGACAACCAATTTAAACTTTCCACGGGGCTCGACATAAAGAAAATGAACTTACTATTAAAAGACTAGCCATTGAGTTATATATAGTTGTTTCAGTTTGGTTGCAAGCTAGATATAACTTAACACTTAACATCTTTATACTGGTTTAGAAGACCCTGCAGAGTCTGTATACAACCAGTTACATTTACATCACCTTGCTCTAAAATCTATGCGCATCCAGTTTATTCTGAAATGCATTAACTGTCCCTGCCTCCACTACCTCCCCTGGCAATGCATTCCAAGCAGACACCACTCTCTGACTAAAAAAATATTTTCTTATATCTAACCTGGACCTCTCTTTAATCAGCTTGTAGCTATGCCCTCGTGTTATTGTAGGTGGCTGTATTTTTAAAAACTTGTTATAGTCTAATTTATCGATTCCTCTGATCATCTTATAAACCTGTATTAAGTCACCACGAATTCTTCTCTCTTCGAGACACTGAAGGCCGGTTTTTCTGAGTCGTACCTCATAACTGTAATTCTGGAATCCCACTATCATCTTTGTCGCTCTTTTTTGTATTCTTTCTAGCATGTTTATGTCCCCTCTATGATAAGGACTCCACACCTGTACACAGTACTCCAATATAGGTCTAACTAAAGCTTTATACAGTTTGACGATCACTTCCTTGCTCCTATGTTTAATATTTCTTTTTATCATACCTAACTTTGCATTTGCCTTTTTCACTGCTACCTTAACTTGCTCACTCACCTTTCCTGTATGATCTATTATAACCCCTAGGTCCCTTCCCTTATCTATCTTTCTAATATTGTTTTCTCCCATTCTGTAATTATGTTCCATATTGGATCTACCCATGTGGATGACTGTACATTTATCTACATTAAACTCCATTTGCCAGCTTACAGACCATTCTCGAATTTTATCTAAATCCGACATCAATATATCCACTTCCGCTTTAGATGAGACACTACTGCATAGTTTTGTGTCATCAGCAAATTTTGCAATCATGGATCTCATATCAATGTCCAAATCATTTATATATATCAAGAACAAAATTGGTCCCAAAACCGAGCCCTGTGGCACACCACTTTTCACTTCACTCCACTCAGAGTACTCCTTATTTATGCCCACCCTCTATGATGCCACATTTTAACATTGAATATATATGCATAAACTGGACAGTTCAACTTACACAAATTTGACACAGGGCAATTAGAAGCATGCAAGATAACGTGCACATTGACCTGGAATCAATTGGATTAGAAGAAAAGAAATACGTTATCATTTTTAAATGCATTACAGTATGTATTTCGTTATATAATAAATGATGGCCGGTGAGTGTCTGTTGACATGGGTATCTCTCTTCTTCTTTGCTTTCGGTTTCGTGTATTCGTTTTATGCCACCAGATGGGCCGCCTCGATGAAGGGACACTCAGACTGTGAGCACCATAACTGTTTCTTCTCCATTGTCCAGAAACAATTAATAAGTAGGTTTCCTTCCTGAGTTTATACCTACCCAGCTATTTTATTATCAGACTCAAAGTACATATTATCAGACTCCACGCACATACTATTAGAGCACACCCACCTAGTATCAGACTATTCACACCTATTATCAGACTATTCACACCTATTATCAAACTATTCACACCTTTTATCAGACTTAACACATCTATTATCGGACTACACACCTATTATCGTATTAGACACACCTATCATCAACAAAATGACTATTATCAGACTGCACACACGTATTACCAAATTACACACAACAATTATCAAATTACACACATGAACTATCAAACTTTATCAAACTACACACATCCTTTATCAAACACATCTATCCTCGGACTAAACAACTATTTTCAGTCTGCACACCGATTATCCCACTACAATCTCCTGTTATCTGGCTTATTTGCACAGAAGCTTTACCTTCCAATATTCTGTGCTACAACTCCGAAGCAATTGGTACCTACAAAGTATCCAATGCTGTCTGGAAGAAATAATAGTCCTGAAAAACAGCAATAAAATTGGCTCAATTAAAATTATTAAATACATTTCATTACCGTCAAAGATTTTTTTCAGCAATGTAATTATTTATCATTTTTATTGCTTTACGGAATTTGTGGGATTCGGAAGAAATTAAGTCTGCCACAAAAATATAGATCTTCAACTCCAACGTCAAATCCGTGTTTTTGTATGGTTCTGTGACGTGAGAAACATAGAAAAGTACAACTAAGAAGGCCCAAGTTTTCATCAATGGATGTTTGCACTGAACTGAGGGAAAACAACGGTATGAAGAAGTCACTAGTATAGAACTGCGGGATAGAATCAGACAGACGCGAATGCGATTAGACGTAAAGAGAAGGCGTTGGTCATGGATAGGGACTACATTACGGAAACTAACTGATAGCATTACATGTCAGTCATTGTTCTGGTATCATCGGGGCAAAAAACATAGAGGCAGACCTTAACTTTCGTGGAAAAGAGAAGTTGAAACAAAACTAAAAAAATGAAGAAAAGACACGGGAAGGTTGGAAATGACGGCGCGAGACAGAAAGTCTTGGCGAGTATCTGTTGAGAATTTATGCTCCGCAGCGAGCTGAAAAATTTGATTGATATAATTTGATTTTAACCTTTTAAAATTAGCAAGTTGATTACAAATGATATCCCAAACTTGGTATAGCATACCACCCTCCCTTACCCTACTTGAGCAGAAGAAACGTAGCAGCGTTGAGAGAGACAAGGAAATCAACAACACCAATTGCAGAAAATAGGACTATAGGCCAGATTGAATTTTTAATAAAAAACACAATCTCTCTAAGCAAGCGCTGGAAAGCAACGCAGCGATAAATGCCGCGACAAACAATAGGCCCCGTGGAGAAATCTGCAAGAGGAGGTTGCACCGGGAGCACACCTGTCGTATCCAGTATGGAGAACCTTAATTATAGACCTTGGTCTGAGGTGACCCGATAAAGAGACAATCTGATAAAATGGGGATTTATCGACGACAATACTTGCGAATGCGGTGATGTCCAGGACCAAGAGCACCTAATGAGATACATCCAAACCTACCCGAGCAATGTTCGATGGAAGTGTGTGTTTGTGTGTGGGTGTGTAACGTACAAATACACATTCACTTCCATCGAACATTATTGTGGTGGTGTGGTATGTATGTGTGTGTAAATATATATCTATATATATATATATATATATATATATATATATATATATATATATATATATATATATATATATATATATATATATATATATCTATATATATATATATATATATATATATGTGTGTATCTATTTATATATATATATAAATATAAATATATATATTAATATGTATGTATATATATATATATATATATATATATATATATATATATATATATATATATATATATATATATGTATACGTATTATATTTTTCCAGTTTCTTTATTTCGCTTTTAATAACAATGTCTGGTAGTATGTCTCTCTCTCTTTCTCTATCTATCTTTCGATCACTCTATGTGTGTCTCTCTCTCTGTCTCTCTCTGTGTCTCTCTTTGTCTCTCTGTGTATCTCTCTATCTCTATGTGTGTTTCTATCTCCCTCTTTGTCTCTCTCTATCTCTCTCTTTGTCTTTCTCTGTGTCTCTCTATCTCTCTGTGTCTCTCTCTATCTCTCTCCCTCTCTGTCTCTCTCTATCTCTGTCTCACTTTTTGCATGTGTGTGTCTTTCTCTATCTCTCTATCTCTCTGTGTCTCTCTCTATCTCTCTCTGTCTCTCTCTCCCTCTCTGTCTCTCAATCTATTTCTGTTTCTCTCTATCTGTCTCTCTCTCCCTTTCTGTCTCCCTATCTATCTCTGTCTCTCTCTCTCTCTTTCTCTCTCTGTCTCTCTCTGACTCACTTTACCTATATATCTGGTCATTGAAATCTTGTTCTCAATAAGTGGTAAAGCAAATAGACATTTTCTTGTCGTTCACATTTCTTGCACTCTTATTTTTTTTAAATCTCTATAATTATAGCTTAATTGAAGCTTATCTATTTCATTTGACTCACCCAGTTCCCAGTTCTTGACGTGCATGAATCCCACAACCCAGAGAGGTACAGTGGGTTCCAGAACCGACATGGACATGGTGGTCAGCATGACTGCACCTACAGAAAGTCGAGTGTACATTAACTATTACTTAGTCGCTCTTTTTCTACCCTGGGAGTGTAGAGTTGTGCCAGAACAAGCGTCAGACTATTATATTCGCTTTCTCTCTCTTGACCTCGTTCCAGTGAGGTCTTCGATCATTTATAGATAAAGGTAAAGGTTTGTCCCATAGTAGTTAAACAGTTATTGTGGAATGAAGTTGTTAGAGATTTTAGTAAAGGTTTGTCCCATAGTAGTTACACAGCTATTGTGGAATGAAGTTGTTAGAGATTTCAGTAAAGGTTTGTCCCATAATAGTTACACAGTTATTGCGGAATGAAGTTGTTAGAGATTTCAGTAAAGGTTTGTCCCATAGTAGTTACACAGTTATTGCGGAATGAAGTTGTTAGAGATTTCAGTAAAGGTTTGTGCCATAGTAGTTATACAGTTATTGTGGAATGAAGTTGTTAGAGATTTCAGTAAAGGTTTGTCCCATAGTAGTTATACAGTTATTGTTGAATGAAGTTGTTAGAGATTTCAATAAAGGTTTGTCTCATAATAGCTACACTAATGTCGGGGAATGAAGTTGTTAGAGATTTCAGTAAACTTGCCAGAGCTTGTATGAAGAAGGATGTCACATTCCTTTACTCGCTTCCTTTTACTTCCGTAATAATATGCCAGATATCCATTCACAGCTGGATCGACTGTGGCGTGATGGTTGAGACAGTTTAACCCCATACTTTTTCCGTGAAAAACAAGTGTTTTACCACTAGCCAGACGCTCAATTATAAAGTGATGTAGTGGCGAACACGCTCACTCACTTTCAATAGGGAGCAATAGGACACAGAAAACCACATAAACACGTTCACTCACTTTCATTTGGGATCAATGGAAAACAGAAAACCACATAAACACGTTCACTCACTTTCATTTGGGATCAATGGAAAACAGAAAACCACATAAACACGTTCACTCACTTTCATTTGGGATCAATGGAAAACAGAAAATTAAATAAACACGTTCACTCACTTTCATGTAGGATCAATTGGAAACAGAATACCAAATACACACTCCCACTCACTTTCATTTGTGATCAATGGGAAACAGAAAGCTAAATAAACACGCCCACTAACTTTCATTTGGGATCAACAGATAACAGAAAACCAAATAAACACGCCCACTCACTT
The DNA here is from genome assembly GCA_036924085.1 of Ariolimax columbianus. Taxonomy (NCBI): domain Eukaryota; kingdom Metazoa; phylum Mollusca; class Gastropoda; order Stylommatophora; family Arionidae; genus Ariolimax; species Ariolimax columbianus. The sequence continues at coordinate 65,563,550 of JAVGWX010000001.1, read as the reverse complement.
TCATTTGGGATCAATAGGAAACAGAAAACCACATACATACGTTCCCTCACTTTCAGTTGTGATCAATGGGAAACAGAAAACCACACAAACACGATCACTCACGTTCACAGCACAGAGACCATTTATTATAGAAGGTATTATTTTGTCATCATCGATGACTTTGGTTGGTCTTTGGAGTCTTGATCTTTTGTTCTTTACATCCAATGACCGCCATTTTAGCAAATCTTCTTCAATTTTGTCGACATAGCCAAACCTCCGAATTTGAGTTGGTTGCACTGGGGTCAGGAAGGGCTGGGTTTCGAGATCATGCTGTATTGTCTGATTGTGGAGCTTGCCTTTTTTTTTTTACTTGAACCACTTTTCTCATGTATCTCATTACAGAAGCTTGAAGGTTGTTTTTTTTCTGGGTTGTGGTTATTGCCCAGAATTCACATCCGGATGTCAAAATTGGTACATTAACGAAATGAAGAACACCCATTGTGGGTTTCTTACGTGTTTCTCTTTTTCTGAGGAATATTCAATGTATAGCATGAATACAATGTAGCTGTTGCTTTTCTTCAAGTAGTCAACTCATCTTTGAAACTTGTCATTTAATATATTGCAGATCTAGAGTATTTGAAGCTATTGACGTGTTCCAGAGGCAGTTCACTCAACATAATGTGATGTATTTTCCCTTCTCTTGAGATCATCATTGTTTTCGTTTTTTTTACATTTAAATGGCCATTCATCTGTTCTCCAAATCTTCATCCAAGAAATGTAAGTTTGTCTGTTGATTTCTTTTTTATTTAATAATCACGGCCACATCACTGGCAAACTCCGACTCCGATCTAAACTGGCCGGATTAATACATTTATGAAACATCAAAGAGTGATCATATCGCAATTTTTTCACTATATATCTGTTCTGAAGTCTTTTGGTCACTTTCATGGGCACAGAGAACAACATACACACGTAATCCACCTTCAAAGAACGGAAAGATGTATAATAGCACTGTTGGATTAGTTGTATAACCACCACATAAGTGACAACGTCAGTGCCATTAGAATTAACTACAATAAATGTCATTTAAATTTAGGTGATGAAGGATCAAAATGTGAGGCGTTGTCCAGAATAGCGCAGACAATAGCGGCGCTTGCACGGCTTAACAAAATCTGGCAAGATAAATAGTTAGCACTATGCACGAAAATCAGATTAATGCGTGCAGGTCTTGTCAATATTCCTCTATGAGTGTGAGACATGGACAGTTACAGCTGACCTTCAACGAAAGATACAGGCCTTGGAGATGAGATGTTTCCGAAAACTGTTAAACATTACGTACAAAGATCGAGTTACAAATGAGGAAATACGAGATAGAATTACAACAGCAATAGGGCCTTTCGAAGACCTCTTGGCAACTATCATAAGAAGGAAACTCACTTGGTACGGTCACATATCGAGATCAAATGGTCTTGCAAATACAATCCTCCACGGAAAGGTGCATGGTAGACGACGAAGAGGTCGGCCAAAAAGATGTGGGAGGACAACATAAAAAAATGGACCAGTCTACGACCAGAAGAGTCACATGCAGCGGCATCTGACAGAGAGTAGTGGCGTGGAGTTGTGAGGATGTCTTCATGTGTGCCCCAACGACCTCACCGGGATGACCTGACCTGACCTGAAACTGAACGTCTAAGGAGCAGAGTGGTAGAGACATCACTTCTACCGGGAAAAGTGTCAAATATAATCGCCACGCTTAAATTGTAACATTTGTAAAGTAGGAATATGTTTTACTGTTAGGGAGGGAAGGAAGCTAGCAAAGTAACTGACAACCCATCTTTAAAACAATTTTGAGACCAGTTCAATGAAGTCTCTAGCACTTCATCCCTATCAGCACATCAAAGTCGACAATAGGACTTCCTTAGCCATTAATCTAAACAAATTAAACGTAGCCATAGAGCACACAGTTCCAATCGTAGCACAGTGTAGACCCCAGAGCCTGTATTGTTCTGCAAATACTATGTCCAAAGTCCTCAGTATGTTCTCCACCAAAGATGAATAATGAGAGCTGTGCAAAGTCTTGCAACTTCATTAATAAAATGAATTATTTCATATAGTATTAGTGTATAAACATATGGTTTCTGCTTTACAGCAGGTTTTCCGTAAGGAGGTCAATTGCAGTAGTGACCACGTACTTCGACTGGGACTTAACTGTGAAGATTTTAACCAACATACTACTAACCATGATGGAAAAGGTTATATTATAAATACACTGTAAATAAACGTTAATTAGAACAACCATTGTGACAATAGAGATTGCGTACTCACCTGAAGCTATGAGAATGTACCGGTCTTTCAGTAAAACATGCAATGGTGTTATTTCAGCAATGGGCTGAAAGCATTATAATAAAATAATTAGCGCATACATTTTCAAATAAATACGAAGCTCCATTTTTTTTTATTTCTCGAGTCGCAGAGAACATATGTTGCCATTGTCGGGCCAAGGAGGTTCTTGTAAGCCCGTGTTGTTGTCGGATTTATATTATGTCATCAATCCTTATGAATCACGGACTTCAACCTACCTTGGAGCCAGATCTTCCAGCGCTATAAGCGTGATGTTGTAATTGATCAGTTTGCATTCAAGTGAGATGACCAAACCATCTTTCTTTCTGTCCTAATGTATGTTCAGCATAGGGCTTGGTTGTCGCCATGTTTCCTTGGTTATCATTTCTGATTGTAACTCTTCTGGTGACACCAATAACAATCCTTAGAAATAATTTTTTTTTTCATTTTACACATTGTAATATTTCTTTCCTTTGACTTTGTTAGGGACCAAGTCTGTCACTATTATCACAAAGTAGTGTAAAGTAAAGATCCCGTTTCACGCGATGCGGCGAGCGGCAAAAAAGTGTTAGGTTCATACTATTTGGTGACTCACGGCACATACTGGCTGATGTGGTCTGCATCACGCCGGCTATCTTTACTTTCGAGATTTGGTACAATTGACGTGGTTGTCAACCACAGGATCCGGTCTACGATTTAAAAGATCCTACATCAACTAGGGATTGAACCCTGATCCCTTTGCGTTGTTGATCCATATAAGCAGTAGAACATGATTTTTATTCCTTTCTTTGGCTCATAAAGATTTTAGAAATTGTAAAATAATACACTTTTTCAGACTTAACTGTGTTTAATTTTATCCCCACTCTATAGATACAGCATACGTCATTATTTCTAACAACATGACACGACCTCGCCTTTAAACGGGACTTGGGGAGGATAGTGAATCCCAGAAAATTGTGCTTTCACATCTCCTTAATGGTCAACCACAAGTCAGTTCGATGTGGTAGAAAAGGCGTACGATTGTTTCATAGAGACATTAGAAGCAGAAAGTTATTTCCTTCGCCGCTGTAATGTTCAATGAACGAAAAGCATTTTTTATCAGTGATCTTAGATACGCTATTAATAATTTTTTTAAGCATTCGTATTATCAGCTGTACAAAATGTGTTTCGATATAGATCTGTTTCTATTTCTGTTTCTAAGAATATACGTCACTGCACTCCGGCCATACCCATATGTGCTCAGTCTCTCTCATCAAATGGAGTAAGGTATGGATGCTGATGGTCCCTGTAGCTCGCTGGTTGTACACTCTCCTGCTCCGTCCTCTCATGCGCTTCACTCCACTCGAACCTCGTTTAGTGTCGAAACTTTGCAGTCTGTGGATTGCTGCTTCATCTATTGCGGTGTGCTCATCCAGCAGGCAGTCATTGATTGATTTCAAAATGTCACTACTATCCATCACTAATGTGCCCATGATGGAAGCTTGTGAAGCCATTATAGATATAGATCTACCACTTTGAAGTCTGCGTTCGAAGCTCTGTGCATTAATGCCTACACTGCAAAGGACGATAGTAAGCCTCGAATGCAATTTTCAGCTCAAGGAAGAATTTTTCAAAAACTATAACTGGAATAGTTGTAAGAATGACAGACTAACTAACTTAACTTTAAAGGCTTTACAAAAGTTAATGTTTAATACTCAGCGACTCAGAAGAATTTCTTTGACTTGGTCATTGATGAATTTGTGAAGGAGGGCAGCCTAGATTTGATTTACCTACAAGAATTATTTTTTATATATTATTTAATTAATTTGAAATATGAAAATGTGTTTGGTACTAATATCTTAATCCGTATATCATTTTAATTAATGAAATATTATATCATTTTTAGGCATGCTCTAACAATCTCAGCTATAATGAACAAACATTAATATTCATAGCTTATTTTGTCCTACAATATAGCTAATTTAATCGTGTACTGAAATTATAACACACATGTTATAGGGATCTACAAGGATTCAAAAGGATTTGAAAGTATTAAAAGGCGAAAAATTGTAATCAAAACAAGCCATATAACATTTTTACCTACACACCTTAAACCTCCAACAACTGTTTTAATGATGCTTGTTTAACTCTCGAAATGCAGATAGTCCGAGTACGTCATGTGTGCGCTGGACAACAAAATGGCCAGAAAATGTGACGTCCTTGTGGCTCTACAGAGATGGACTGCCTAAAACACTTGGTCATCCATGGTAATCCAATACAAAAAGACCGATATGAGCTTCAAACAGCGATTGGTTACCAGGCATAAGCCATCTGTTATGCTGAATATCAGAATTCAATCAATTAATCAAAGCACGTTGTTACTATCGGGGCATATGACACTGAAAACATCTCATCAGCACACACGAACCTGTGCAGCTTTTTCTGTCTTTCGCCAGGTGTAATCATTCAATCTTAGTTTCTTCTCAAATTATCTTCTTTTTGTATTTTTAGGTCTGTTCCATTTTCTCTTCACTTGAGAATCCTATACAAGAGCATGTCTGGCTTTGCTGGACGATGTTTTCTGCATGGTATTTGTTTCAGTGGTTGCTGTTGGCTTCTTTTCTATAGGGCTTCATTCTTCAGCATGTCCTGCCATTGAATGCCCACTTTCCTTCTTAAGCAAATATTAACTAATGACTGACGTATCTGTTGTATGACCTGGTTTTTTTCCGTGCTTCCGATCCATGCAACAGCACCGACTTGACACTGGCGTTCATTTTATTAATATTATAATATGATATTAGAAATGCAGATTACATATATAAATCGAACGATAAAAACAGGAGCACGACCCAAGGCACCCAATGTCTACAAATCAGATGCAGACACAAGGTTCAAATCCAGAATAAGTTTCCTAAAATCAACACATCCCGTACAGACAAACCCTGAAAGTCGCCGTTTCCAGAGATGCATGAATTTATGCAGGCCCCAGAGATGGAACGTCCAGAGAAACCTTCCCCGGACATCATCTAACATACACAACATGGAAGTCGCTGAACAGACTCCGAACTCGTGTATCAATGTGCAAGAGGAATATGAAACGATGATAGAGATATACAGATGATGATAAATGTCACTGGAGTAATTCAAGAGCTAGACCAACTGATGACCTGATTCAACCTCCAGGAATCATGTAACAGGTGCGACATGCTGAAGGCAAATGACCAGGCAATCCATGTCGCTGAATACTGGATGCAGACTTTATAACGTGGTGCTTGGACACGGAAAGTAAGTAAGTATATATATGTATAGTTTCTGTTTAATCTTGTTCAGCTTACCCCTGTTCTTCTCTGTAATCCAAACACAAACAACTGAATTCCTGATAGAATAAAGGAATGTCAGAATATTAACATATCACTAACAGCATTTCTTATAATGGACAATGAAACAGGCAGTGTATACTTATATTAGGTAGCTGTATGCTGCAATGATCCACCTTATTTATATTCATCATTCAAAAACATCAAAATTATACTTTGGGTACAAGACAAAAGTAGAATGCAAGACCCGGCCAAAGATGAATTAAACTTACTCTGAGCTTGAAACTTTAAAAATGCATAAGACATGTTTTGGAAAGTACGGTATTATTAGATGAGATCAGACTGAATGCTGTGCCCTGGCTTTTATTAGTAGTATTTGGTTCACAACACCCTATATCTCTTGTCTTTGTGGCGTACTCTGACAGAATTAGCTCTGGTATTTCATCCCCAATCGCGCATTTGCTTAGAAACTTTTCTTCAAATGTCTTTTCCAACAAATCTCCTTAGTTAATACGCTAGTAGGTTAGTTAGTTAGTTTCGGTCGCATTTGTTCGGTTTCGCGACATTGGCAGCTTAAATCGTCTGTCCAGGTCTAAATGTGATGCACCGATCGCTGTAATCCGGTACAAATGCACGACCATTGTTCTTGTGACACTGACTTTCCTCACATAATCCATTTTGCACGTTGTAATTATTTTCTGATTTGGACATAAAGTCGGTTTAGCACTGACAGCACAACAGTTGTTATAAATATAATTTTATCAACTACCGCGTTACTGCCAAGTAGACGTTCGGATGCTTAAAATGGTGACGGCAAGCATATGCCATTAAGACCATTTTTTAGGGTAGAGGCGGCTGCTTTACATCAAGCCATTCATATAGATCAAAAAGTCTTCCGAGTATGGAGTAGCATTATTGGTTTAGAAAAAGGCTTTAGAATATAATTATGATACACGAATTTAAAAAAAAAGAATTATTCGTTTTCTTTGATTTAACAGAAGTAGAAAAGAAAAAGTTTGCTACAGTTTATTTAATTAATTTGATATATGTGTAATCAATTCTTTTTAAAGTTCTGAATTAATTGTGTCTTTGCTTTCTTCGTGTGTGTGCTACTGATTTCAGATAGTGATGTCTATTTCTGTGCATATTAATGTTTTAAGGGTTTCAACTATTTCACCCAGATGCTTAGTAGAATCGGACGAAACAAACAACAACTCAGTATGAACAATACCTAGTAAGAGATGATCTATATTGCCACCACGTATGAGTTGCCGTATGGAAACAGAATGGATGAGCAAATAAACTTACTGACAGGCACAACCAGGCATAGATTGATAGACAGACAGCCATCCTGACTGAGAGACGTACATACGTAGAGGTAGACAGATAAGAGCAGACATACAAATACATATGTGTATATTTACATACACACACATACACACATATATATACATATGCACATACTTACATAAATTCATATACAAGAAGGCAAACAGCTTTCACTAAAGACCGTAATTAATTCCCACACAAAAACTTACCTAAATTCAACAGACCGACTCCGCCTATGACAAGGAACGTAGCTGTCTTTCCGACATAGGTGTACATGAAGCCACCAAATGGGTAACCCACTGCATCCAGACAAGCATACAAGAAAGCGAGAATTTATTTCTTTAATTTAAAAGCTCTGGATAAAATTATACAGCAAGGTAGAATTGCCGACATTTCAAAGGTCAGGTAATTGCGAACTACAAAGAGCATTCAAAATTAGCCATTACATTTTTGCATAAGCATAATGTGCCATAATTTGTTTGTTTATTTACTGTATGTGAGGTGTTATTTTTGCACTAATATAATATGCTATACTATTGTTGTTTTAATATAATGTTAGGTAATATTTTGGTATTAAAATAATGTGAGGTAATATGTGTGTATTAATATAATGTAATGAGGAAATACGAGAATGAAATAAAAGAGCAAGAAGGACTTTTGAAGACCTCTTGGCAACGGCCAAAAGACGGAAACTCGCTTGGTACGAACACATATCGAGATCAAACGGTCTTGCAAATACAATCCTGCACTGGCAGGTGGACGATGAAGAGGTCGTTCTGAAAAGAGGTGGGCGGACAACATAAAAGAAAAGATCAATCTTCGACCAGAGGATTCACAAGCAGTGGTCGCTTACAGAGATGGGTGACGCGGGGTTGTGATGGTGTCTTCATGCGAACCACAACGACCTTGCCGGTTACGAGATGACTTGACTGGACTTGATAATGTGAGGTATTGTTTGTGAATTAATATAATGTGAGGTATTATTTATTTAGTAATATAATGTGAGGTATTGTTTATTTAGTAATATAATGTGAGGTATTATCTGTGAATAAATATAATGTGAGGTATTATTTTTGTATTCATATAACATGCCATAACATTTTTATTTACCTTACCTTTTATAATAATTTTATATTAACAAAATATGCCCATACAGTTTTGTAAGGACACAATATCAATCAATCAGTAAAGTGCGTCGCGCTTCTGGTGCATAGGATATTGACCGCATCCCGCCAGTATACACGTCCTTGTTTCTTCCTCTCTCTCTAGGTGTAATCATTTAATATTAGTTCAATTTCAGATTGTCTTTTCTGTGTATTTTTGAATCTATCACTTTTATTATACCTTGAGGATTCCATGTACGAGCATGTCTGGGAATGTTGGTTGAACCATCCGGAGCGAATGTCCTTTCCAGCCCTATTTTGTATCTTAATCTGTTGTTCCAGTGGCTGATGCTGATTGCTTTCATATCGGCCTTCATTTCTCACCATGTCCTGCCACGTTATGTCCATTATTCGTCGGAGGTATCTGTTAACGAAGGACAGCAATCTTTGTTTTATAGTCTTTGTTTTGTTCCATGTTTCCGCACCATACAGCAGCACCGACTTGACACTGGTGTAAATCTTGATTTCTCGGGATGACCATATGTTGTTTAAGAATGTCATGCCTGTCTTTCCATTTCTGGTCCTTACATCTGCATCTTTACCTTCTGATTGTTCTACCCAAATAAGTAAATTTGTCCACTTCTTTCAACTGCTTCCCTTCAGCATGATTGGTTCTTTGTTAGAAGTGTTGATTTTAAGAAGCTTAGTTTTCTCCATGCTGATATTCCGTCCCAGTGTGGCTGATTGTTCTTTCGCCTTATCAAGTATCTCTTCAATTTGGCTATGACTGTGTGACAAACGTACCAGATCAACTGTAAAGTCCAGGTACTCCAATTGTGACAATAGTGTCCACCGAATAACTGTTCTACTGTTATTGTGTAATATCATCATCATCCAATCTATAGCCAACAATAACAGCAAGTGCGAGAGCAGGCATCCTTGTCTCGCCCCTGTTTGCACTCTGAAGCTATCACCCATTGCTCTTTCATGTACCAATCTACTAATTGTATCTTCGTACATTATCTGTATGAGGATTACGTACAATTAACGGTCAATTGTGAGTCAAAGTAATGGTATGGGAACAAGAATCTACGCTGTCATTATCGTCTGCTATTACGCCAGAAACACGTTCAACATTAATAAACCAGAATAATAGACAGATCCTTACACGGGATGAAAAGAACAGAATTGAACCACTGTCACCTTCTATGTGTGCCATAAAAAAAGTCTCCAGTCTTTACCTCAGTCATACCCAGGCATTCATGGGTATCTTGGTGCCATCGTCTTCTTGGTCTACCCCTGCCTTTTTTTCCTGGCTCCATACCTTCCATCACTGTTCTATCAAGACCGTTGTGTCTCTTGATGTGACCAAAGTATTTGCATGTTCTGGTTAAAATGGAATTGATAAACAGTTCTTTTCTATGTACCACGCTTGCTGAATGTCTATATTTGTCGTTTTCTCTGTCCATGGTATTCTGAGGATCTTTCTAGAACATTTTGACTCGAAGGAATAAATTCTTTGTGTATAAGTTTTGGTAATCGTCCATGATTCACAGCCATATGCGGCCACATGAAAAACACAGGCTCTCAAGACTTTCACTTTTATCGTTTTGTTAGTGCTCTGCCATAATTTGTTCAGCTGTTCAGTGCCTGCATTGCCTTGGCTAGTCTTCTTCTTTTTATCAATTCTGGAGCCCAGATATTTAAAATGCTTGACCTGGTCTATTTCCTCGCCACCTACTGTAAATTTATGTAGACATCGTGTTTTGTCGGCGGTCATTATTTTTATTTTGTTCATAGATATAAACAGGTTCTGATCTTTACTGTGTCTATTTATAGTTGAAATTAGTTGCTCTAGCCCTTCTCCACTTCTTGATAGTATCCCTGTGTCGTCTGCATATCGTAACCCTGGCATCTTGTAACTACCAATCGTAAATGTATAAAAAATATCAATCTTCTCATCTTCTCGAACATTTCTCATTTTTCATTTCGCATATATGTTATATAGATAAAGTGAGAGGATACATCCCTATCTTACTCTCTTTTGTGCTACGAACCAATGTGATGTTTGCCCAGATACTCGGATAGCGGCTCGTTGATCTTTGTAAAATGTTTCAATTAGATGGATTTTATGACCAGGAAACTCCATGTTCTTCATGATGTTCCCCAGACTTTTCTATTTAACCGTATCGATGGGATTGGTGAAATAAATGATACACGTGTACAGGTCTACATTAAACTCTCTACATTTTTCGTAGATTTTCCTCATATTGTATATGTGATCTCTGGTCCCTCTATCTTTCAAAAAACCTGCTTGGACTTCGTGAATTTCAGATTTACACGTGGTCCGTCCGTGGTGATTTATCTAAGGCTTATAGCAGAGCTCGACAGTACGTCTCGCTGGTGGTCCGACTCTCGCAAAGAGCTTGTGACCGGCAAATGGAAAGCAGGAATCGTTGCCTCGCGAGGCCCTGCGTTCTCCCTACGGAGAAGAAGGGCAGGCCGGCAGGCCAAATTGTGTCTCTAGTCCCAGTGAAATTCGTCGCCGAGGTCGTTGGGATCCGTTCTGCACAGAGCGCTGCCATCCCTCCTCGAGCGAGCCCGGTCGGTCGGTCGTCTGGTGCGTGTGGGAGCCCCCTGTCAGGCGGTCCTAGGTCGACGGAGTGAGGGACGGGTGAAACAAACCGTCCGTCCCGTCAGTCGGTCCCTGCGGCCGTCGTCCCAGCGAGGCTTTTTACACACCCTTCCTCCGCCGACCGGTGTGTGCTGTACGTACGTCTCCGACAGATATCTGGTTGATCCTGCCAGTAGTCATATGCTTGTCTCAAAGATTAAGCCATGCATGTCTAAGTTCACACTGTCTCACGGTGAAACCGCGAATGGCTCATTAAATCAGTCGAGGTTCCTTAGATGACACGATCCTACTTGGATAACTGTGGCAATTCTAGAGCTAATACATGCTTACCAAGCTCCGACCCTCGCGGAAAGAGCGCTTTTATTAGTTCAAAACCAATCGTCGTTTCCCCTCGCGGGGTTGCGGCGTCCCCACTGGTGACTCTGGATAACTTTGTGCTGATCGCATGGGCTCATGTGCCGGCGACGCATCTTTCAAATGTCTGCCCTATCAAATGTCGATGGTACGTGACATGCCTACCATGTTTGTAACGGGTAACGGGGAATCAGGGTTCGATTCCGGAGAGGGAGCATGAGAAACGGCTACCACATCCAAGGAAGGCAGCAGGCGCGCAACTTACCCACTCCCGGCACGGGGAGGTAGTGACGAAAAATAACAATACGGGACTCTTTCGAGGCCCCGTAATTGGAATGAGTACACTTTAAACCCTTTGACGAGGATCTATTGGAGGGCAAGTCTGGTGCCAGCAGCCGCGGTAATTCCAGCTCCAATAGCGTATATTAAAGTTGTTGCAGTTAGAAAGCTCGTAGTTGGATCTCAGGCGCAGGCGGGCGGTCCGGCTCGCGCCGGTTCACTGCCCGTTGTCTCCTGCCCTACCGTCTGCCGGCTCTCTCCCACGGGTGCTCTTCGCTGAGCGTCCTGGGTGGCCGGCGCGTTTACTTTGAAAAAATTAGAGTGTTCAAAGCAGGCCTCGGCTGCCTGAATAATGGTGCATGGAATAATGGAATAGGACCTCGGTTCTATTTTGTTGGTTTTCGGAACTGGAGGTAATGATTAACAGGGACAAACGGGGGCATTCGTATTGCGGCGTTAGAGGTGAAATTCTTGGATCGCCGCAAGACGAGCTACTGCGAAAGCATTTGTCAAGAATGTTTTCATTAATCAAGAACGAAAGTCAGAGGCGCGAAGACGATCAGATACCGTCGTAGTTCTGACCATAAACGATGCCGACTAGCGATCCGCAGGAGTTGCTTCGATGACTCTGCGGGCAGCTTCCGGGAAACCAAAGTGTTTGGGTTCCGGGGGAAGTATGGTTGCAAAGCTGAAACTTAAAGGAATTGACGGAAGGGCACCACCAGGAGTGGAGCCTGCGGCTTAATTTGACTCAACACGGCCAACACTGAAATGATTGACATGCCGAGACCACTCTTCTGGGGCCTAATATGGAACTGGTGCTGGACTTAGACCCCCAGAAATCTGGGGTTATGCCTCCTGTGGCTCGGTTTTGTCTGCATCCAGTGTTTGATAAAGGAATTGACGGAAGAGCACTATCAGGAGTGGAGCCTGAGACCTAAGTTAACTTACCACGCCAATAATGCAGAATGACTATCAAAATGTACACCTTCGTGGGGTCTAATAGAGAACATGTGCTGGAATTAGACCCTCAAAAATTTGGGGCTACCCTCTAAGAAACTTGATTGTCTCGCTAAGGGAATTGACGGAAGGGCACCACCAGGTGTGGAACCTGCGGCTTAATTTGACTGACCACGCCAATACTGTAGAACAACTGACAAATCGAGAGCACTGCCGTTTGGGTCTAATAATGAACGTACGCTGGTATTAGACTCACGGATGACAAGTCAGCTCTCAAACACTCAAATGAAAGAACGCTACGGAAATCGTGTTTAACTCCGCAGAAACCGCAGATCTCAAATACCTGGTCATTGACAAACAAAAGCCCTCAATAAATTCATCTGACCAAATAGTGAACGGGTGCTGGAAATAGATCATCTGAAGACAGGTCAGTTTTACCCTACAAATGACAGGGCGTTGCTACGGAAAACCAGCTCAAATCGAGAGGAGCCGCAGACACTTTGGTTCACGTACCAGGCTGATAAGCCAAGGGCGCAAGGCTACCATGTGGGGGATTACGGCCGAACCCTTGTAAGCCGCAATCCCGCCCAAAATCTCAGCACCACTGCAATGGGAGGCTCCTACATGCTCGGGACCTGGGGCTTGCGCCCCAGCCCTATCAGGTAGAGCCACAGTAAGAGGTTCTTGCCGCCCGCCAATCAAAGCGGGCGGACAACTGCTTGATACTCACCCTATACGGCGATGGGGTGCGAAAAAACACCAACATAAGACTTAGAACCTGGTCGGGGTGTCGAAAACAGTAGAGCAGCCACCTCACTGTGAACTGTCAAGACTCAACCACTGACCATGAGAGTTGTCCGCACACCAGGCGATCAACATCTCTGTGACATTACCAGGCTTGTCCTCTGGCGAAATGCACTCCGGCTACGATATCTACCTCTGTACGTTATCAGCCATAACTATCATGCTGGACGCAGAAGAGATGCAGACCAGCGGACATTGCACACCTGCCCCACTGTGTCAACACCCCAGGTGGCGGGGAATGCTAGGCGTACCATCCCTGCATAGAAGCCAAGAAAACAAAGGGAAAAAGAGATACCCCACTCACATGCAAATGCTACGTTTCTGGCAGGACGTGACGATCCTGGGATACAGACACACTGGACTGCCTCTCTTCCGGGTAAACCAGTCCATCTCATATATCATATCATCATTGCACCCTATAGACACGAGTAGTGAAGACTCGAAAGTCTGGTAAGACAACTTCCATAGGAGAGAAAACTCTGATCGTAAACAACTGCTGCCTTGCAGATAGGCTGGGGACAGCCAAAGGCTAAGGAGGGCATCCCTACAGAAACGCCTGTTGAAATCGGATGCACGGGGCCGCAAGCCTAACAAAACAGTGCAACGTAAATCACAGTATGATGGCAGCACAACCTATTCGAAAAACGTATGGCGCTCATCCTGAGGAGACCCGCCAGGCAGCGATAGCGCCGGGCCTCACGCCTCGAAGGGGCCCACCCTTGACTATTGGTGGTCACCCACCCATGTGTCGTGGAGTCAAGGCACATGGCTATGGGGTAACGTCTATTGGCCAAAACCTCAAGACCCTCAAAATACTACAGTGGAATGCGGAGGGAGTCATTAACAAAAAACTTTCCCTAACACACCACCTGCATGAAGGTAAGATTGACGTGGCATGTATCCAGGAAACGCACCTCAACAATAACCATAAATTCTCAATCAGAGGATACCAGACCTTCCGTCTAGATAGAGAAGGCCACAAAGGAGGGGTCCTGATACTGACCAGAAACAGCATACCGAGTAGCGCGGTACCTGTCAATCACACCGGACAAGCAGAAATTGTAGGAGTTGACATAATGGCTCAAGAGACGAAACTCCGCATTTTCAATCTGTACGGACCACCAAACAGAGACCTATCGCTCTCGAGTATGGAGGTCAGAGACTCCAACTGCATAGTAGTTGGAGATTTCAACAGCCACTCGGAGAGATGGGGATACTCTGATACAGACAGTAGAGGTGACGAAGTGGAAGATTGGGAGATAGATGCAAATCTCTCCCTAATCAATAGGCCGGAGGATAGCCCTAGCTTCTATTCAAGAACATTGCATACCACCTCGACTCCAGATTTGGCCTTCTCCACACAGGACATACACTATAAAATAGACCGCCAGGTGCTGAACCAACTGGCAGGTAGCGACCACAGGCCGATCAGGCTAACCATTGACATGGAAGTAAGCCCACAGGAAACAAAACCGCTCCCACGTTGGAATTACAAACGAGCCGACTGGGACAGATTTGCAATCCTGACAGATGGGCTGTGTGAAACCATCAACACACGAAACACCAAAATGAAGCCCATGATGGAGAGCCTAAGCAAGGCAATAATGCAAGCCGCCACTGAAACCATCCCAAGAGGAGCTAGGAAAAACTATAAGCCCTACTGGAATGATGAGTTACAGAAAGTGGAAGATGCAGTAACAAATGCTAGGAACATGGCAGAACGAGAAAAATCCATGGAGGCAAACATCGCCCTCAAAGCCGCCGCGACGAAGTACAAACACACTCTCAAGCAAACAGCAAGAGAAAGTTGGAAAAATAAAACGGAAAGTTTAAACCTGGACAAAGAAGGGAACAAGCTATGGAAGCTAGTCAGAGCCATGAATGACGAAACCCCGTCAAATAAACAAATTACTATCAAGCAGGGCGAGAACTTGATCACAGGTAAGAAAGCCGCAAACGCCTTTGTCGATCACTATGCCAGAGCAAACCACATCGAGGTCCCTGCAGATAAGCATACAGACATTAGCGAAGAGCTAAAGGGACACGAAAACATAAATACGGCTCCTGAAGAGCACATGATGGCCAAACTAACAATGCGCGAAATGGAAGAGGCTATGAGTACACTAAAGAAAAGGAAATCTCCCGGAAAAGACGGGATAACAAACGAAATGCTGATGGGGCTGGGCCAAACAGCGAAGAAGAAACTACTATCAGTCCTGAACCAAAGCTGGAAAAGGGGTATTGTACCCCAGGCATGGAAAGATGCAATACTGGTACCAGTACCAAAAACAGGGAAGGACAAAACAGATCCAAATGGATACAGGCCCATAAGCCTACTGAGCTGTGTTGGCAAGCTGATGGAACGGATGATAAACACCAGACTGATGTGGCATCTGGAAGAAAAACGAATACTAATTCCACAGCAAGCCGGCTTTAGACAGCACAGATCCCCTGAGGACCAGGTCATCCTCATAGTCCAGGAGATAGAAGATGCCTACCAGGCACAGAAACACACAGTAGCTGTTTGGGTGGATCTGGAAAAGGCATTTGACAAAGTCTGGAAGGATGGACTTAGAGTCAAGCTAAGAAGAAGTGATGTCTGTGGGAAGATGTACAAGTGGATCAACCACTACCTCAAACAAAGAACGGCCAGAGTCCAAGTACAAGGGCAGATGAGCAAAAAGGTGACACTCGAGCAGGGAGTACCCCAAGGGGGAGTATTGTCACCCACACTCTTCCTGGTATATATAAACGATATTACAGAGAATATACCAAGAAGAGTCCATAGCTCAATGTTTGCAGACGATCTGGCTATGTGGACCTCTGAAAAGAATCTCACCATAGCAAGAAATCGGATGCAGACGGCCCTAACATCGCTGGAAGAATGGGCGAACTCATGGCTGGTCAATATAAACGAGGAGAAAACCACGTGCACAATATTCTCGCTCTCATTAAAACCCCAAAGTATCAAATTAAGGCTAAATGGCAAAATCCTGCAGCCAAACGACAACCCAACCTATCTGGGAGTCACATTTGATCGGCGCATGACATGGAAAAGTCAGACTGAGAGAAACCGAATGAAAGCCAGAGAAAGAATGGCGATCATGAGGAAACTTGCTGGCACAAGCTGGGGAGCAGACGAAGGCATACTAAAGAAACTGTACACTGGAAGAGTGAGACCAGTTCTCGAGTATGGCATTGCGGCATGGACAACCGCAGCGAAGGCGAACTTCGATAAAGTTAACAAACTTCAAAACCAAGCCATGAGAATTATAACAGGTGGCATGAAGTCAACGCCAATTGTAGAACTTGAAAAGATTACAAAACTGCAATCCATGACCGATAGAAGAGACTGCAGAGCCCAGCTGCAGTCAGAGAAACTCAGAAGACTGACGGACCATCCAATGTACCAGAGACTAAACAATTTGGGAAATGGGAAACTAAAGCGGAGAAACTTTGCAGAAATAGCCAAAGCAAAGATGCACGAAGATCCCATAAACGCACTAACAACACCAAAACCCATCACTACTGTACGAAAACCTACTTGGAGGCAGGATATATTTCCAGAGGTGGTAGAAAATATACCAGGTATTGCAAACAAAAACTGCCAGAGTGAAAAAGAAAGGAGAGACACTACCCTAAGCTTCATAACGAAAAGCTACCCAAGCATGGACTGGACCCATGCATACACCGACGGTTCTGTAACAAACACTACACAGAACGGAGGGGCAGGAGCATTCCTGAACCTACCAAATGGCAGAAAAATAACACTGTCATTCGCTACTGGTAAGTACACAAGCAATTTCAGAGCAGAGGCAGAGGCACTGAGGGCGGCAGTGGAAGAAATGGTAACACACAGTGAAAATGAGAGCCATATAGTCCTGCTGACAGATGCTCTCGAAGTAGTCACAGCGCTAAAAAGCCAGAAAAACACTGAGCTTAATGACTTAAGAGCAGCACTCTGCAAACTGTGCCAGCAGTCCGCACCAAAAAGGGTAGTGGTACAGTGGGTTCCGTCACACTGCAACATCCAAGGCAACGAGGAGGCAGACAGACTGGCAAAAGAAGGTGCAAGGCTACCACAAACAGATACCAGTATGACGTACGAAGAGTCAAAACGGCTTATCAAAGCCAGATACATGTCCAAATGGGAAACCGAACATACTGGTTACACCAAAAACGATGCCTATTACCAGTTGAACCGAAGAGAGCAGGTCGTCGTCTTCAGACTTCGCACTGGCCACAACAGACTGAGGTACCACCTATTCAACAAATTGAAGATAGGGTGTACCGACGAATGCCCGTGCGGTACTGGTAAAATGACCACTGAACATCTGCTGCAGAACTGCCCGACATACGAGGATCAGAGAGAGCAGATGTGGCCATTGCCAGTGGAACTGCAAGACAAGCTCTATGGTAGTGGCGAGAGTCTCAGGATGACCGCCGCTTTTTTCGAGAAAATAATGGTTACTGTCTGACTGTGTACGCAGAAGAAGAAGAAGAAGTACCCCAAGGGGGAGTATTGTCACCCACACTCTTCCTGGTATATATAAACGATATTACAGAGAATATACCAAGAAGAGTCCATAGCTCAATGTTTGCAGACGATCTGGCTATGTGGACCTCTGAAAAGAATCTCACCATAGCAAGAAATCGGATGCAGACGGCCCTAACATCGCTGGAAGAATGGGCGAACTCATGGCTGGTCAAAATAAACGAGGAGAAAACCACGTGCACAATATTCTCGCTCTCATTAAAACCCCAAAGTACCAAATTAAGGCTAAATGGCAAAATCCTGCAGCCAAATGACAACCCAACCTATCTGGGAGTCACATTTGATCGGCGCATGACATGGAAAAGTCAGACTGAGAGAAACCGAATGAAAGCCAGAGAAAGAATGGCGATCATGAGGAAACTTGCTGGCACAAGCTGGGGAGCAGACGAAGGCATACTAAAGAAACTGTACACTGGAAGAGTGAGACCAGTTCTCGAGTATGGCATTGCGGCATGGACAACCGCAGCGAAGGCGAACTTCGATAAAGTTAACAAACTTCAAAACCAAGCCATGAGAATTATAACAGGTGGCATGAAGTCAACGCCAATTGTAGAACTTGAAAAGATTACAAAACTGCAATCCATGACCGATAGAAGAGACTGCAGAGCCCAGCTGCAGTCAGAGAAACTCAGAAGACTGACGGACCATCCAATGTACCAGAGACTAAACAATTTGGGAAATGGGAAACTAAAGCGGAGAAACTTTGCAGAAATAGCCAAAGCAAAGATGCACGAAGATCCCATAAACGCACTAACAACACCAAAACCCATCACTACTGTACGAAAACCTACTTGGAGGCAGGATATATTTCCAGAGGTGGTAGAAAATATACCAGGTATTGCAAACAAAAACTGCCAGACCGAAAAAGAAAGGAGAGACACTACCCTAAGCTTCATAACGAAAAGCTACCCAAGCATGGACTGGACCCATGCATACACCGACGGTTCTGTAACAAACACTACACAGAACGGAGGGGCAGGAGCATTCCTGAACCTACCAAATGGCAGAAAAATAACACTGTCATTCGCTACTGGTAAGTACACAAGCAATTTCAGAGCAGAGGCAGAGGCACTGAGGGCGGCAGTGGAAGAAATGGTAACACACAGTGAAAATGAGAGCCATATAGTCCTGCTGACAGATGCTCTCGAAGTAGTCACAGCGCTAAAAAGCCAGAAAAACACTGAGCTTAATGACTTAAGAGCAGCACTCTGCAAACTGTGCCAGCAGTCCGCACCAAAAAGGGTAGTGGTACAGTGGGTTCCGTCACACTGCAACATCCAAGGCAACGAGGAGGCAGACAGACTGGCAAAAGAAGGTGCAAGGCTACCACAAACAGATACCAGTATGACGTACGAAGAGTCAAAACGGCTTATTAAAGCCAGATACATGTCCAAATGGGAAACCGAACATACTGGTTACACCAAAAACGATGCCTATTACCAGTTGAACCGAAGAGAGCAGGTCGTCGTCTTCAGACTTCGCACTGGCCACAACAGACTGAGGTACCACCTATTCAACAAATTGAAGATAGGGTGTACCGACGAATGCCCGTGCGGTACTGGTAAAATGACCACTGAACATCTGCTGCAGAACTGCCCAACATACGAGGATCAGAGAGAGCAGATGTGGCCATTGCCAGTGGAACTGCAAGACAAGCTCTATGGTAGTGGCGAGAGTCTCAGGATGACCGCCGCTTTTTTCGAGAAAATAATGGTTACTGTCTGACTGTGTACGCAGAAGAAGAAGAAGAAGAAGATTCACACCTTTTTTTTATCCTTATTCCAAGGATCGCAAACGTATCTTGCTAGTGTGGCTGATTAGCGCGATAGTTCGTAAGTTTGTGCTCAGATTTAGATTGCCCTTTTTGGGAACGGGAATTTAAATTGATTTTGTCCACGCTTCTGGCCTTTCTGAGCTGTGCCATATCTGTTTACACAGCTTGTGATAAACTAAAGCACTGGCCTCCCGACCTGCTAGTATTAGCTCTGCTTGGATATCATCACATCCTGGGGACTTTCTCTTTCTCAGGCTTTTGTTTGCTGAGCGTACTTCCTCCAATGTTGGTTAGGGTTATTTCTCATCTTCTGGTAGGATTGTAACTGAACGCTTTGTGTTATCTTCATCCGCGATTCTCAGTTCTCTCTCCATCTATTCAGTATGTATTTGGTTTTTGTTAGTGATTTATCCTATTTTGTCATTTATGGCATGCGGAATAGAACTGGGTTCCCTTGTCAGCGGTCTTATCGCCTTAAAGGCATCTCTCTGCCTGCCTTGTTACTGTAGATTTTCAATGTCCTTACATCTTCTTTTATCTTTTCTTATTTCTTTTCAACTTTTCTTACGCAGTTTTGTTTTTATTAGCCGTATTGGTCCCCTCACTTCCCATTTATTTTAATTGTTTCTTTTCTTCAATGAGTTGCAGTGTTTCATCTTATATATAGTTCTGTTTCTTGTGCGACATCATGGGAATCATTTCGTTTGCTGTCGAGATCAAAATATCCCATGCGTATGATGTCAGCTCATCACATGTTATCTCTTCATGTGCCGCAAGCAATGCCTCAAATCTGTTTTTTACTTTGACGTTCTATTCAGTAGGTATTGTTGGTACATCAAAGCGTATATATATATATATATATGAGATACCCATATAGACCCTTATTTGAGTTGTGTGATTCATGCAGCAAAAACCGTTCAAGTGATGAAGCGGAGCACTAGGCGTTCAAAACATCAGTTAAGATTGTGTACCAACAGTTTGATCTAAGGTAATAGTTGCCACTAGACATTATTATTTTCAGTAACTCAAAGTCGGTTCTGGAGGCACTGAATCACACCCTATACAAAAAAATAGAGATATTTTTGGTGAGAAGAGCGATCAACAACATAATCACAGCCCACGCTATTCACGTTAACCTTCAATCCATCTCCGGGAGTAGCGAGATACGAGACAACGAGATGGCTAAAAGAAAGGCAAAAATAGGAGCCTCCAAACAAACAAGAAAAAGGCTCGCGCATGCAAGAACTACACAGTTAAACATTTCATACCAGAAAATATATCAGGAAATCTGGCTGAAGATGGATATCCAGGGATATTAGGTCACAGTATAGTTAGCGAAATGTTACAGCCAATAAGTAATGATAACATAATTAAATTATACAGTAGAGAACAACGTTTTGTCTTTCAGTTTCGAATAGGCCTTATAAACCGCATCGACCATCACCAACTGCCTTAGTGCGGACAATGCGTTCACTTTATAGACACGCACTCATCGAGGCCAGCGCGATTGCAGTGATGAGGAACATTTTTTTACAAAAAAGGGTAGGCAATCGCAAATAGGCTGTTCAGACCAGTGAAATAAATGAAGCAGACCTGTATTTATTTACGAATGACATTAGACTGCAAACAGCAGGATTGCTCAGCAACTATAAATAGCAAAAACAACAACTCTCCTTTATAGCCGTGCGCGTTTAGCTCTTCTGTTCTTCATATTTTCTTTCATCAGTATTGTTTTCAGCAACGATGTATGGCTTTTGATGTAACCAAAATATCTTAAATGACTGATTCCGTTCATCTATTTTCTTTGCCATATTTCTGCCACGAACTCTTTTTTTGGCATCTGTATAGTTATGCTCGTATTTCTTCAAAACTTGCTTATTGTTGTTCTTATTTCCTTTCCCTGATGAACGCCCTATTCTTCTATAGAGCCACATTTCTAAGGCACCAATTGTCTTCCAACGTTTTGTTTATTGTCCACATTTCTACGCTATCATCACAGGTGTCTCAGTCTCTATAGACCATGCACTTGGCGCCCTGTAAGTTTTGTCCACCTCTGACTCCTGTATTTCGACACTGTCTCCTACGGCTGTAAAGGTCGAACTGCGAATGGCAGTCCCTGCCACAGAACGTACAACCATACTAAAGAGGCTGGCTTGCCTTGCTATTCCTTGATATATTCAGTCTTTCTCTTTTCTCTGCAACCAGAAGACATATACGAGCGTCAACCAATATGTTCCATCCAACTGACTGTCTCCAGATAGCTCGATCTTGAACAATTTCCTCCCAGCCCTCGGATGGGATGTCGCATGACTTCATGTCCCTCTTGCATACGTCCTTGAATCGCAGTGTGAGACGACCGATTCTCCTCTCCAATGGCTAGCTGTCCATAAAGGATATCCCTTGGCAACCTCTCGTCTTCTATGCGATATACATGTCCCAACCACCGTATATGTCGCTGCTCAACATCGAGTAGATGCTGTGAGTGTTTGCTCTCTGTAAGACCGTATTATGTGACACTCTCTCTTGCCCCCACCAGAGTGATGTCATCAATCGTTATGGAGGACATAGTGGTAATGCCCTGTGCGCAAACCCTTTGTCTTTTCCAGGCTTATGGTGGGCCAAACTGCTTGCCCCCCTCGGCGAATCTGTCCCCCAGTCTCTGCGGGGCCTCCTCACTATTGGTCACTAGAACTGCATCATCCGCAAATAGCATATCCCTAATAAGCACTGTCCTCACCTTGGTCCTCGCACAAAGTCGGGACAGATTAAACAGCCGCCCATCTGACCTAGTGTGCAGATAAACACCGTCCACAGATGTGTCATAAGCGTAGGATAGGAGCATGGCGAAGATGAACCCAAAGAGGGTCGACGCGAACACACATCCCTGCTTCACTACACTCTTGATGGGAAAAGTGTTTGAAGATAATCCATTAGAAAGAACTGAGCCCTTCATATCAGTGTGAAAAGTGTGTGAAGATAATCCATTATAAAGAACTGAGCCCTTCATATCAGTGTGAAAAGTGTGTGAAGATAATCCATTATAAAGAACTGAGCCCTTCATATCAGTGTGAAAAGTGTGTGAAGATAATCCATTATAAAGAACTGAGCCCTTCATATCAGTGTGAAAAGTGTGTGAAGATAATCCATTATAAAGAACTGAGCCCTTCATATCAGTGTGAAAATAAATTATAAGGCTTCGGAGTTTTGGAGGGCAGCCGATCTTCTCGAGGAGTTCGGATAAACCCTTTCTACTAACCAAGTGAAAGGCCTTGGTGAGGTCTAGAAACATCTTAAAGAGTGACTGGTCTTGTTTTCAGCTCTTCTCCTGGATTTAGCGAAGCTAGAAAATTATATCCCTTGTTGACATACCTACTCTAAAGTCACAATAGGATTCTGGGTACACTCTGTCCGGGAGCAGTCTCAACCTGTTTAGTAGCGCGCGAGCGTAAACTTTGCCTACAGCGCTCAGGAGCAAGATCGCTCTATAATTATTGCTGTCCCTGCAGTCAACTTTGTTTTTCTACCCTATATAGTAATAATAAGTGTACATAGCACATATTCATCAAAAGTTGATCTATTTTGACCTGAGTGACAAACTAACAGGGTATACAATACTTTGAGCTGGGAACTCTGTTTTCGAGGAACGCGTTGCGGAACTGTTTGACTATGTTTCTCATTTGTGGCTTCATTTTTTAATCGGTGGAAAAATTTAAAAAAACATTGTGCGTGACGACTGCATGCATTAGCGGTCGTATTCGTCATCACTATAAGCCCCCAGACATTTCCCATCAATTAGAATAATCCCCGTGATGATGTTTTTTTTCAAAATGTTACTCTTGAGTCGTTAGACGGGTTAGACATGACTATCAGTTGCCTATTACAACGTGTTCTCGATCTATCTATCTATCTATCTATTGATCTATCTATATATCTATCTATCTATCTATCTGTCTGTCTGTCTGCCTATGTTCTTTGCGTGCCAAATACTGCGCATAATGCAGAAACAAACGATCTCCAGTTGAAACGGTGTGCTGCCACTGTTTTTAAATCGTGTGTATTGCTGAGGCCCATAGTTGGGCCCTCTCGGAGGATTGTTCTTCTGAGTGTTTCCTTGGCTCTCTCTCTCTTTTCCGAACGCCCCTGTGTGTACATTCGAGTGCTTGCAATGGAAGACAGATGTTGTTCATTCTAAGGACATGTCCGATGTATGCAGTGGGCATATTCTTATCTCAATTACACATATAACCCTCATATACATTATTAAAATAAACCTGTTATGAACACGTCTATGTTGAACATATCTGTTTATGAAACTTTGTAACTGTTACCTAGCACGCCAAAGGCAGCTCCTCCCATAGCTGTGCCCATAGCTCGACTCCTACTTCGGTCGTCGGAGTAACTCTCAGCAACGATACTCATACCTGAAAGACAGGTATTGTTAGTGACAGGAAAATATTCCCAAATTGAGTCTTGTTTTGTTGGGAGAAATGAGAAAATGTCGAGACAATGATTAATAAACAGAGTGTTTTTATAGTACATTTGGTATCCTACTTCCTACCCATGAGGAGCCATTTAACGATTACTCATTTACAAACTCTATTGACGCCTTTTTTATATTGATATACCCCATTTATGTATTAGCGACATGGCCTAGGGGTGAAACTCGATCTGTTTTCACAATTCGAACGTACCGGGCTCGGAGGGAGTTTATGACCTCGTGATATACACGAAATAGAACTAAAAATGAATAAACAAAAAAAAAGCAGAAGAAGCAGAACACAAACAAGATTTCGAAGTATTGAAAGAATAAACTGTGCAAGAAACAATTATAACATTAAAGGATAGTCGATGAAAACGTATAAAGGTAGCGGCTTACTGGCTGCACAAAGACAAATAACAAAACGGGAGCAACGTTACGGCCAGAATACGTTCACCAGGGACGAAATCAAGACGAAAACAACTAATAGATCATACACAAAAAGAAGCTAAGACATAATATTATTATGGCAATGAATCATATAATCACAAATAGGCCAACCTGCTATCACTGCACTGGCCGAACCAAGTCCTTGTAAAGACCGAGCAATGAAGAGAGGGATATAGCTCTCGGCAATTGCAAAAACTGCAATGAAAAGCAAACAAAGAAGTGAATAAATAATAATACCATGACTCATGTTGTTGAGTATATATAACAATAAAGCGCCATCATTATCATATTGGATTCTTGTAATTCTTGGAATCATGATATTCAAAAAGACATGATATGCCTGCTTGCAGGTAGCCAAAGACTTTCTCTAGTACCATCTTTATTTTGCAATGTTTACCCTCTGCAGTTAACTATTCTTGAGGGAAGGTAGATCGCGTATTGGATATGTAATTTAATTGCTGCTTAGATTCGTGCCCAAGACGGCACTTATCAATTTTTCTACTGCAAAGGGTGATGTTACAAAAACAGTGTGTACACGGGATCTCCGCGTTTTTCGTCAATCTCCAATATTACTAGATGCTTGTGTCACCTCCTTTGAGACAGGGAACGCTTGAAGTTTGTAAGATTCCAACTCCTACTATTTCACGCTTTCGTTATCTGAGGCACGAGCTGTTACCTCTCAGCTGTAGTGACCATTAGCAACATGTACCATAAAAACTAGAGTATAAAATAATCAACTTACGCCCAACCCTGTTGACTATGAATGCAAATAAATTCAAAAGGTCTTTTTACAGAACGTAGTGGACGAAGACGTCTAAATGAACGTGTATAGAAGGAAATGAGACAAAGACATCTTAGATGGTAAAAACAAAAAGGGCGAAGACGGTGACTCAGTCTTCGAGGATGAAGTGTTAGAAAATTAAGTTTTTAAATCTCAAATTTTCTGAGGTAGAGTGACCAGTTATTTATTTACCTCGCTGCCTTGCGTTATTTAACAGGAAGCTGCGTATGTATCTACAGCTCGTTGATGGAAGCCCGTGAACAATGGCCATTAAATAATTTATTTCAGTACCATTTATGTAAGAATTAAACGCTCTAACGTCTCTGATACTAGAAAGTTTAGACATACACTTGTATATTTATGAGGACAATACCTAAATCAGAATTTTAGTCCGAATGGTAGAGAATAGGTATGTCTAAATACGAATAATTGTAAAGTTTTTTTGCACGAGGAAACCTAAGCACGAGTTTCAAACGAGAATGTTTAATATTTAATCTTGTTCAAAGACGAATTTCAGGTAAATACAAATATTATAGAGGAGAACTCCTGGTCATTAACATTAGACTAAGATGTCAACTGTGAGAATGTCTAAACATGAATTTTAGACTAAGATAGATCACAAAACCTGAAAAATTATAGGAAGAAGACTAACGTCTGGTCAGGCAAAACATACTGATCAGACATGTTAGTCAGGGTCAGGTAAAATATACTCATCAGACATGTTAGTCAGGGTCAGGCAAAATATACTGATCAGACATGTTAGTCAGGGTCAGGCAAAATATACTGATCAGACATGTTAGTCAGAGTCAGGCAAAACATACTGATCATACATGTTAGTCAGGGTCAGGCAAAACATACTGATCAGACATGTTAGTCAGGATCAGGCAAAATATACTGATCAGACATGTCAGTTAGGGTCAGACAAAACATACTGGCCAAGACCCTCACCTTGACTTCTTATTAGCCCTCCCTGGAAACGGGCTGTTTTAATGCAGCCTGGCTAACGAGGTGAGGGATCGAGGTGATCCCAGTAGTAGTGAGTGGCATGCGGATGAAGTCAAGCATAGTATAACCACCTGGGGGACCCCGTCTACCTTCATCAGCACGTTCGGGAGGGGAGGAAAGCTACTTCAATCTACCACTTAACGTCGTTTTCAGGGCTCACAAAAGTGTAAACTTCTCATTGTTGGCATTCGCAAAAAACAAAAACAACCTGAAAATGAATTTTAGACTAAAATGAGAATGTCTAAGTATAGGTTTTAGACCAAAATAAACTAGAAATGAGAAAGTGTCGAAACATGATTTCTAGACTAAAATAATTTAAACGAGAATGCATAAACATAAATATTAGACTAAAATAACTTGGAGATGAGAATGCTTAAACATATGTTATAGACTAAAATAATAAATGAGAATGTCTCAAATGAGTTTTAGACTGAAATAATTTAGTTGGGAAGGATTAAATATGAGTTCTAGACTAAAATAATAGATGAGTGCTTTGAAATGAGTTTTAGACGAAAATAATTAGGATGAGAATGCCTCAAAGTGAGTTCATACTAAAATAATTTAAATTTGAATGCCTAAAAATTAGTTTTAGATTAAAATCGTTTATTTGAGAAGGCTTCAGAATAAGGTTTTGACAACTTTATTAAATGATAGTGCACAACGTGTTTCATGCATAATATGATAATGAAAAATACTAATCTAAATTTATAATAACATTTTTTAGTTCAGAATCATCTTCTTAAACGGTTTTGATATACCTTGTCTCAGTTTGGAAAGTTTTAAATAATAAAATAAACAGATTGTCAAGTTTCTTAAGAAAAATATACTTTTTTGTTTACTTACCTAAGGAGGATATGAATATCACAAAAGTGCCAGTCAGAAGAAGACGAGGATAACCAACTCTATAAAAGATAACTTTCATGTTAAAAAAATAGAATGGGAAAGCTTAAAATGAAAGTGTATTAGAGTTCAAAGATGACAAGTTGTAAATATTCATTTTGAGATATAAAAGGAAGCCGAGATGAAAGGCTGTAACAATTCGAGATGGAAGCTGAGTTAAGATTAAAGATGAAATATATAGTGATGGAGAAGAAAAGGGAGCTGAGACGACAATAGAGAAAAAATTAGGTAAACATTTAAAAGAGGCATACAATGAATAGCTGAGTTGAGATAAGAGATGAACAGATGGAAAGATTGTGAGTGAGAGAAAATAGAAAACGGATTTGACATTAGTGATGAAGAGATAGATAGATAACTGGGTTTAGATTAGAAATGAAAAATGACGGTTGCGTCATAAACTGTGGGACTTTATTCTGCTTATTCTGTGCCGATGGAAATAAAGACTAAGTCAAAGTTAAGATTGCTTAACTTCCATAGTCAGGTCGGTGGGCCAGTACGGAGTAGAAACTTGGAGAACGACAAAGGCAATTCAGAGGAAACTCCAGTCTTTCGTTACTAAATGTCTGCGGGGGTTGATGAGCCTGGCAAAACATGGGGACTAATGAAGACCTATGGGAAGAGCCAACAACAATCAGTGACGCAGCATATCAAAAGTAGCAAATGGGGTTTCTTCTTCTCCTTCTTCTTATTCTTCTTCTTCTTCTTCTTCTTCGTACGCTGTCAAACGTCAACCTGTATTTTTTCGAACAAAGCAGCTGTCATTCTGAGGCTGTTGACACTGCCATAGAGCTTGTCTAGTGTTACCACTGGTGATGGCCACATGAGCTTTCTCTGGTCCTCATATGTCGGGCAGTTTTGCAGCAGATGTTCAGCGGTCATTTTCCCGGTACCGCAAGTGCATTCGTCAGTGCCACCTATCTTCAGTTTATTGAAAAGGTGGTACCTCAGTCTGTTGTGGCCTGTGTGGAGTCTGAAGACCACGACCTGCTCTCTTCTGTTCAACTGGTAATAGGCATCGTTTTTAGTGTGGCCAGTATGTTCTGTTTCCCATTTGGCCATGTATCTGGCTCTAATAAGCCTTTTGGACTTTTCGTAGGTCACACTAGAATCTGGTTGTGGTAGTCTTGCACCTTCTGTTGCCAGTCTGTCTGCCTCCTCGTTGCCTTGGATGTTACCGTGGGATGGAACCCACTGCACCACTACTCTTTTTGGTGCGGACTGCTAGCATAGTTGACAGAGTACTGCTCTTAAATCATTAAGTTCAGTATTTTTCTAGTTTTTTAGTGCTGGGACTACGGCCAGGGCATCTGTAAACAGGACTATCTGGCTTTCATTTCATTTGCCTGTCAGCATTGCTTCTACTGCAGCCCTCAATGCCTCTGTCTCCGCTCTGAAATTGCTTGAGTATTTTGCAGTTGCCACTGACAGTGTTATTTTTCTACCATTTGGTAGGTTCAGGAATACCCCTGCCCCTGCGTTCTGTGTTGTGTTTGTTACAGAACCGTCAGTATATGCATGGGTCCAGTCAATGCTTGGGTAGTTTTTCGTTATGTACCTCAGGGTTATATCTCTTCTTTCTTTTTCAATCTGGCTGTTCTTGTTTCCAATACCTGGTATATTTTCTACCATCTCCGGAATGATATGCTGCTTTAATGAAGGTTTGCGTACAGTAGGGATGGTCTTTTGTGTTGTTATTGTGTTCATAGGGTCTTGACTCATCTTTGCTTTGGCTATTTCTGCAAAGTTTCTCCTCTTTAGTTTCCCATTTCCAAATCTATTTAGTCTCTGATGCATTGGATGGTCTGTCAGTCTTCTGAGTTTCTCTGCTTGCTGCTGGGCTCTGCAGTCTTTTCTGTCGGTCATGGATCGCAGATTTGTAATCTTTTCAAGTTCTACAATTGCAAATGAGGTTTGATTTGACACTTGCTACGGAATTACGACCAAACGTGACCAGGTAGGTCCTTTCAGGGACCTACAGGGACAAAGGAAGAGAGGTAGACCAGGAAACAGGAACACCTCGAGAAGAGAATGTGATAATGAACTTTGGTCCACGGAGCTCAGTTGAAGAGTGACAGAAGGTGCAGCTCAAGACTGAACTTGCTGGAAGAGGGTTGTCAATGGCTTATGTCCCCAAAATAACGACGGACATTAATGATGATTCTGTTTTGAGATTTATTATTATTTTTGTTGTTTTTGCGTTCGCCTTATTTCTGTAATCCTCCAAGGCGGTGTGCGTTGCACTGAAGTTTTTATTTTGCGCCTGTCGCCCCAGTGCATCCGACTTCAGCGTGCATTTTATGTAAGGGTCTGCTTCCTCCTGCATTTTCTAAGGATTTGCTTCCCCGGGATAACGACCGGTGATGTGATGGGGATCGAACCCAGCACCTTCTGGTTGCGAGCCGTGTCACTTAACCACTAGCTCACGCCGTCCCCTGAGATGTATGATAAATATTACAATTTTAAAAATATAAAACGCTTCGGTAATATCATGAGAATGGAACCTGTCCAGATACGATCGCGCGTCTATAACAAAGCAATCTCATTACATGACACGTAGGCAAACAAGAAGCAGATTGATGAATGGTATAGCTGAACATTCTTTCAATATCCAAAACAACACATCTTACAGAAAACATCAGCTCCCATGATCCAAATTATAAAACAACATGGTATTTTCTTAATTAAATAAAGTTTTTCAAAAATTAAGGGACTTACAAAATAAATGACGTTAACTGTAATATCCACTGATATAGTAACCTTGATATATTAACCATAATATAGTATTAACCTTAATATATTAACCTTGATATATTAACCTTGATATAGTAACCTTGATATATTAACCTTGATATATTAACCTTGATATATTAACCTTAATATATTAACCTTAATATATTAACCTTGATATATTAACCTTGAAATATTAACCTTAATATATTAACCTTGATATATTAACCTTGATATATTAACCTTAATATATTAACCTTAATATATTAACCTTGATATATTAACCTCGATATAGTAACCTTGATATATTAACCTTGATATATTAACCTTTGAAATATTAACCTTAATATATTAACCTTGATATATTAACCTTAATATAGTAACCTTAATATATTAACCTTGATATATTAACCTTGATATATTAACCTTAATATATTAACCTTAATATATTAACCTTGATATATTAACCTCGATATAGTAACCTTGATATATTAACCTTGATATATTAACCTTGATATATTAACCTTAATATATTAATCTTGATATAGTAACCTTGATATATTAACCTTGATATAATAACTTTGATATTATTTAACGTATCCCTATTATTCATCGCCTATCCACATGGGGAGCAGCGGAAACTCTTTTATTGTCACATACTTCTGAAGTTTTATCCATGACATGTCGATTGTTTTTATTTCCTACCGTTATTTCCTATGTTCTTCTTTTATTTTTTTCTCACCCGTTGAATATGATGTATTCAGTCTCAATCTTCCTGTTTTGTATATAGCCCATAATTTATAGATATTCCTTTTAAACAGTAAGTACATTATGCTCACATTTTGCATGCATTCGGTACACATAAATGACTAGAGGTACAATGTCATTGGTTAGATGTATTGTATTGATCTAAACTGGAAGTCCCGTAGAAGATTACTTGACTAATGGGATTATATATATTGACTTGTCAATTATATCGAATTTTTACTGTACAAGCTCATTTAAGGCTCTAAAACCATATCCTCAGCTGTGGCACAGGGAAGAGAAAAGAATCATTCGGTCTCCTCGACATCGGAAAAAGGTAAACTTTAACTCGCTTCTTGCCTCATGTTTAGAACAGACGAGACATAACTGACTGTAGTAATGGTCGTAACTTCATCAGCAGCTTGGGATGACAGCGAATTTTAAATACATTTGCGCGCCATTTCACGTGTTATTTTTTGTATGTGTTTTATAAAAAATTGTTTTTTTTTTAATCATCTCATCACAGTCCAATGCGAAAGACTTTCATTCTTTTGCAAAATGTTTATCCTATCTTTCCTCAGCTGACCTTTGGAATCGCTTATATTGATACGCTTGTTATTTTAAATTCTCTATAGACTGAAGTTTTGAACAACAGAAATCGTTTCAAAACAATTAAAATAAATATGGGCTTCCTTCTGCAAGACATAAAAGTTGTTATTTAGTCCAATTATTTTAAATGCACGCCACTCACTGTCAATTTTTTCCTTTTTTCGATGATGTATTCTGAATAAGTTAGAACCCCGACACAACTATAACAAAGTAAAACAAATTTATTAAATCGCAATATGTCATATGATATCATTTTAGTCACATTTAATAAATCCACATACTACAACTTTATAAGACGATAAATTCAAAAATGATAGTTGTGAGCGAGGAAGATCTTTTCGTGCACTCAACAAACTGTTTAAAAGGGTGTTGAATAGCCGTCTGGGATCAAGACGCTGACTGCTAGCGTCAGGGCCAGCAAACCAGAGCTGCCAAGACACCTTCTACACCTCCACGCGGTGATCCTGGATAACAGGCTGCAGCAGGGCAGACTGGCTAAGAAGAAGGGATCGAAGAGGGAATGCTAACCCGGTACTCAAAAAATTATCTCTGAAGTCAGATGTGTTGAACCGAAAGGTGCAAATATCGCAGTCAAGCTGTAAACTACGACACAACGCATTCCGTTCTCTGGACTACATTCTGCTACTTAAGCCCTTTCAGAGTTTGGTAGCGGGAGATTGAGAACGAACGACGAAGAAGAAGAAGAAGAAGAAGAAGAAGAAGAATAGTAGTCTCTTTCACCTCTACCAACCTTAACTTGCAGTACCTTGTAAATATTACAAGACTGCACGCACAGACGTCAGAATGGAGGTTAACCTCGAGGATCAATTAACTCAAAAATTAATCAAATAACTCATTATTACTATTTATTTATATAAACATAATTCCTCCATTTTATGGGTAGACTAATGGTGTTTTATTATTCTCTTTCATAATAGAGAAACAGTCCATAAGTGGTTGGTGGGTCAGATGCGGTGAAATTTTGAAAGATTTTCGTTGGCCGGATAAAATCAAGGTGGGACCGGTTGCACCTTATCTGGTCTAGCATAATGTGCATGATCTGGGACTCTCATACCTGTTACACAATGGTCCAACAAACGGATTAGCGAATAGCTGGAATATTGCTTTGGAAGAGAGCAGCCAACCGACACGTCCGTTTTCACTCAGCGCCACAGAAGAAAGTGAGAAGCCCTGGTCATCAGGTTTAGTGAAGTTGAAGTGATAAGCTGCAGTAGTGTTCTCCAGATCTCGGCCATGGTGATATAAATGAATATCAGGTGTTGGTATGACGTTGTTTGTTGTTGTATTGTGCTTTTTATTTTCAAATTCTTCTCTGTCGAGATTGAGAAGGAATGTTGGAATGATGGGCACTGTGGAGACACAAAACACACTCTTTAGATACGATTGTTATTAATTGACAAAACATATGGCATTCAATAAAGATGCGATAGAGTGTAGAGCCGAGTTATCAGGTGTGGAAAATTATAAGAACAACTGTAACCTTCCAGACATGTCGTAAGAGGCGACTGAAGAAGCTTACCATACGATTAGCAACCTCATCATGTAAAACCATTGCCATGAAGCCACCACTGCAAATGCAGCTGTTGTAAGGCCGTATGCTTTCTCTGGAGCCAAACACAAATCAGTCACATGATCTACCTACTGTCCTAACCTTTACGTACAGATGTACCGTTTAGCGCCGTAAGGAGTTTAAGTTGCCTGTATTTGGCCAAAAGAGTTACATCGGTATTATTAGCTAGCGCTGTCGTCGTATTTCCCTGGTGTTATCTCTCTATCTTCTTCTTCTTCTTCGTACGCAGTCAGACAGTAACCATTATTTTTTCGAAAAAAGCGGCGGTCATCCTGAGGCTGTCGCC
The DNA here is from genome assembly GCA_036924085.1 of Ariolimax columbianus. Classification (NCBI taxonomy): domain Eukaryota; kingdom Metazoa; phylum Mollusca; class Gastropoda; order Stylommatophora; family Arionidae; genus Ariolimax; species Ariolimax columbianus. The sequence goes on along the minus strand of JAVGWX010000001.1, from coordinate 65,530,569 downwards.
ACTGCCATAGACCTTGTCTTGCAGTTCCACTGGTGATGGCCACATCTGCTCTCTCTGATCCTCGTATGTCGGGCAGTTCTGCAGCAGATGTTCCGCGGTCATTTTACCAGTACCGCACGGGCATTCGTCGGTACCACCTATCTTCAATTTGTTGAATAGGTGGTACCTCAGTCTATTGTGGCCAGTGCGAAGTCTGAAGACAACGACCTGCTCTCTTCGGTTCAGCTGGTAATAGGCATCGTTTTTGGTGTAACCAGTATGTTCGGTTTCCCATTTGGTCATGTATCTGGCTTTGGTTATCTCTCTATCTGACACGTGGTCTCCGTCGTGCCCTGTCGTCGATCTTCTTGTGTTGTAATCTTGCAAAGGAAGTTGATCGGGTTGCATTCTCATGAAATGAGAGAACTCTCTTATTTTCTTTGCTGGTGTGTATTCGGTTCGTGAGATAGTTCTCACCATATTTATGCCACAATTCATCATTGCATCTCTTCTGATGACACCAATTACATTTCAAATACATTTCGTTTGTTATAATGTACAATATGTCTTCGTCATATCAGTTCACAAGTTTTACTTACAACTGTACTTAGCAACTTATTATTTTCATGAGCAACAATAATGTCCACTTTGAATTGCCAATTAAACGTCTTTCGACCATTTATTTTAGCAGTTTTTTTGCGAGTAATTACAAGGAAACTCAGACACGTGATGACATGCGAACATCATTCGAAGAGTTGGTCTGGCCGCCACTTCTATGGACGTTCTGCATTGAGTCCGGAACAAATGGACGAATTCACTGAATTACCTAGCCACAAATTTACTAAAGCTGTGTCGTTCCAATCCTGCTGTACGGTTCCGAAATCCGAACTATTCTGCAACTCCAACATTGAAGATCTCCACATGTGCAGCCAGAGGTGACTTCTTACTGTTCACTAGTATGGCCGGGTCTCAAACGATGAAATCATTCGACAGACATGCCTATCGAGCTCACTTACCATGCTAAACCGCCGCCGTTAACCCTATTTGAACATGTGGACCGCCTTGGGAAAGATGTCCTGGCCCATAAGCTCTTAAAGCAGGTAATGTTCATCAAGAATGAAAGCGGCCTTCTCCGTCATGGGCTCACACCCCAGGCAATTCCCGAACCAACTGCTTGGGTTAAATCGGAAAGTCATCATCCTCATTGCATGCGGCCTGTAACTCAGCCACTCAGTGACTGTTGGCGTGATGGACTCTTGTTGTCTAAGTAAACAACCTCAGGTCAGGTCAAAGCATCTCGTGACCAGTGAGGTCGTTGGGGCACACATGAAGACATCCTCACAACCGCCCGTCACCCTTCTCTGTCAGCGGCGGCTGCCTGTACTTCTTCTGGTCGGAGATTGGTTCATTCTTTTATGTTGTCCTCCCATCTTTTTTGGGGGGACGGTCTTTTCGTCGTCGGCTTTTGCACCTTTCCGTTTAGGATCGTATTTGACAGACCATGTGATCTCAATATGTGACCGTACCAAGGGAGTTTCCTTCGTTTGACAGTTGCCAAGAGGTCTTCAAAAGACCCTGTTGCTGTTGTAATTCTTTCTCGTATTTCCTCATTTGTAACTCGATCTTTGTACGTAACGTTTAGAAGTCTTCGGAAACATCTCATCTCCAAGACCTTTATCCTCCGTTGTAATTGTCCAGGTCTCACATGCATAGAAGAATATTGACAGCACCAAGTACGCATTAATATGATTGTCGTGTATATGCTAACTGTTTATCTTGCCAGATTTTATTAAATCGTGCACTCGCCGGTATTGTCTGTGATATATCAGCACTTCACATTTTGATCCTTCATCTTTCACAATGAAATCTAGATATTTAAAACGGTCCACCACTTCAAATTCCTGGCCATTAGCTTTTATCCTACTGTTGAAGCCCTCGGCGTTGTTGGTCATTAATTGTGTCTTTCCAGCGTTTATCTCCATACCATAGTCAAGAGCTGTTTATGCGAACCTTCTGACCCATTCCTGGAGTTCTGCTTCTGTGCCCGCCAACCCGTCGATGTCATCTGTAAAACGAAGGTTGGTAATCGTTCGGCACTATTTCTTGACAGTACCAACGTGACCTTCAAGCGCCTCACAAAACTCCCTCAAAGAATATATTGAAAAGAGTTGGGGAGAGTACAGCCCTCTCTCATATCGTCTGATGTGCGAAACCAGTCACCTCGCCTCCCTTCACAAGAACTTGCGATGAACGCCTTGTAATTCAGGTATTCAAGGACCTTTATAATATGTCCGTTGATTTTATAGATTCCCATGGTTGCCCATACCCCTTTATGCCATTCCCTATCTAACGCTTTGTTAAAATCAACAAACACATGATACAGTTTTTGTGCTGCTGCTCTAGATATTTCTCGCTTAGCAGTCTTAAATTAAATATCTGTTCTGAAGTGCTTCTTCTCTGTCTGAATCCTGCTTGCTCCTCAGCGATGATGTTCTCTGCCTGGGGTTTCAATCGGTCGAGGATTAATCTAAGCATAACTTTGCTAGGGCGGCTAATGAAACTTAATGTTCTGTAATTTTGGCATAGCTTTAAGTTTCAAGACTTAGGTAACCGTATAACCATTGTCTTTAAGCTCGGCCAATTTCCTGTCGCCCATATGTTGTTGCAAATGTGTGTTAGGCCTTCCACCACTACCTCCCCACCTGCCTGTAAGAGCTCTGCTGGTTTATTGTCCACGCCCGCTGCCTTCCCTCTTTTCAATGTCGTTACGGCTGCAGCTACCGCTTCCTTCGTTATCAGTTGGTTATCCTCTATAGTTGTTGTTGTTGAAGGGATTGTTTTCTCAGGTTCGTTCCGTCCCTCATAGTTGTATAACTCGGAACAAAAATGTGTCCATCCTGCCAGTACGTCGTTGTCCACAATAAGGTACTTGCCGCCTTTATCATGGATCATAACCTTCCTGCCTTGTCTTGGTGTTACCAGTTCTTTGACCACCTTGTATGCTCCTTTAGCGTCATTTCTATCTAATCTCTTTTCGATGTTTGTACATTGCTCACATATCCACGCTTCTTTCGCAGACTGCCTACATATCTATAAATAACAAATTTAAATCACTAGTTTATATAGATGTAAAGGTCGCGAGCTCAAGTTTGCTGCGAAACAATAACAACAACAACACCCAACACGTCATTATTCGAGTGTCATTAACACATTATCTACATGGTTATATAGGAAAATATCGGCACTGTAATCGCCGTAGTGGCAAGCTTGCTGAAAAGCCTCGTATTACACAACAGCCATTCAGAACAAGGTCCTCCTTTTTAAGTTCGTCTCGGGCTGTGAGTAGAACCACTGTAACCACCTACAAAAGAAACAAAACACAGCTGATTTCTTTTGAGTCACCGCATATTTGACGCTGTGGTAACATCTTCGCTAGCGATGGGCAACATCTATTATTATTATTTGTTTTCTGGGTAAATTTTAAAAAATGTAGTCTTATCCCTACACGGAGACTGCAGATATAAGGAGATTTTATTCCTCAGCACGTTCAATACTCAAGGCGACCCGAAGCAATGGGAATTAATTATATAATCATGCTGTTGTTGTTAAATGTCCACAATGGGTAGGATTACTCTTTTGTGCGTCCTAAAAAAGAACGTAAAGTGGCGGGATGTCGTAGTTTTCCTCACATTCTGTGCGTGCTGATGAAGGTGGACCGGGGTCCTCCGTGGGGTTCATACTTTGCTTCATCTGCGTGTCGCATTCATACTATGGGGATCACGTTGATACTTCGCCTGATTAGCAATGCTGCCATGAAAACAGCCCGTCTCTAGGAATAGCTACGAGGAAGCCAAGGTGAGAGTCTTGTCCAGTATGTTTTGCCTGAACCTGACTAACATGTCTGACCAGTATGTTTTGCCTGAACGTGACTAACATGTCTGACCAGTATGTTTTGCCTGAACCTGACTAACATGTCTGATCAGTATGTTTTGCCTGAACCTGACTAACATGTCTGATCAGTATATTTTGCCTGAACCTGACTAACATGTCTGATCAGTATATATTGCCTGAACCTGACTAACCTTTCTGATCAGTATGTTTTGCCTGAACCTGACTAACATGTCTGATCAGTATGTTTTGCCTAAACCTGACTAACATGTCTGATCAGTATGTTTTGCCTAAACCTGACTAACATGTCTGATCAGTATGTTTTGCCTGAACCTGACTAACATGTTTGATCAGTATGTTTTTGCCTGAACCAGACTAACATGTCTGATCAGTATGTTTTGCCTAAACCTGACTAACATGTCTGATCAGTATATAATTCTTGACCAGATGTTACTCTTCCTTCCCTCTCTAGAATAGTTTTGATTGAATCAATAAATACGCTCACTTACCCACAGCTGTGAGGAGCAGATTATCCACCATGTTGGTCATGAACACAATAGCCAGGACAACTCTGTGGGAGGCCCGTGCCCTGTCTCTCCAGGGTTGCAAAACATTGAACCTCTGTTGAAGACCATACCAGCTGTCCTTCAAAACTCCGTTGAGTGATGCCATTTTCTTATCTGCAGTTTCTTGAATTGGTTACCCGCGATCCAACATAACACTAAAGTAACAACCGATTGAATCTAGCACAACGATAATGACAGTTCTGAATTATGTTATAAACATCTGTTATGAATTTGAAATAAGTGCCATTGCACTCTGAATGATCGTAACGAATCTTCTTCTTCTTCTTCGTTCGTTCTCAATCTCCCTCTACCAAACCCTGAAAGGGCTTAAGTAGCAGAATGTAGTCCAGAGAACGGAATGCGTTGTGTCGTAGTTTACAGCTTTGCTGCGATATTTCGGACCTTTCGGTCCAACACATCCGACTTCAGCAAGCATTTTTTGAGTACCGGGTAAGCATTGTCTCTTCAATCCTTTCTCCTTAGCCAGTCTGTCCTGCTGCAGCCTGTTATCCAGGATCACCGCGTGGAGGTGTACAAGGGTCTTGGCAGCTTTGGTTCGCTGGCCCTGACGCTATCAGTCAGCTACAGGTCGCTGACCACTGCAGCTCATATGCTGCTCAGCGTCTTGATCTCGATCGTAACGAGTCCAAAGGTATTCCTGATACACTTTAGAAGTTCATCGAAACAGCAGCATTATCGATGTGAGTATGTATATATATATATATATATATATATATATATATATATATATATATATATATATATATATGTGTGTGTGTGTGTGTGTGTGTGTGTGTGTGTATGTGCGTATTTTGATAAGGATCAAGCAGCCATATTAACTTCAGGGATCAAGATGCAGAGCAGAGCATGAGCTGCAGTGGTCAGCGACTCGTAGCTGACTGCTAGCGCCAGGGCCAACGAATCAAAGCTGCCAAGACCCTTGTACACCTCTACGTGGTGATCCTGGATAACAGGCTGCAGCAGGGCAGACTGGCTAAGGAGAAGGGATCGAAGAGGGAATGCTAACTCGGTACTCAAAAAATGCTTGCTGAAGTCGGATGTGTTGGATCGAAAGGTGCAAATATCGCAGTCAAGCTGTAAACTACGACACAATGCATTCCGTTCTCTGGACTACATTCTGCTACTTAAGCCCTTTCAGTGTTTGGTAGTGGGAGATTGAGAATGAATGAAGCCAAGCCAAGCCCATATTAACTTCAGAAGTACAATTGCAGAAACATATTAATAAACTAAATACAAAATGTAAAGAACGCAGCATGAAAATCAATGTAGAACAAAATGAGTTCATGAAAATATCTAAAATAGCCGGTGACATCAATATCGCCATTGAAAAACAGCAAATCAAACAGGTGAAAGATTTCACATACTTATGGAACACATCAGCTGATGGAAGAATTACAGCGGAAATCTAACAAAACAAATCAGACCATTGGACTATTAACTCCAATACTTAATTCCAAGTATGTGACAATAACTACCAAAAGAGCCTTATACAAGACGATTTTAGTCCCGACACTATGCTATCAATGTCAAAACTGAACACTAACATTAAATGAATAACGCTACATCGTAACAATGGACAAAAATGCCTGCGAAAAATATTGGGCGTAACAAGGAGAGACATGATCAGACACGATGACATCATTAGACTAGTGGGAACAACACCAGTATTAAACTACATTAAAAGACAGCAACAAAAATAATTTGGCCACGAAACAAGGCTACCACAACACAACACCCCCGCCCCCTTCCTCGCTCCCCCAACAAGCAATGCTAGTTATATACAATGGATTCAAGGCCAAAGTAAGACGCTGAAAAAAAGGGGGCTTAAAGAAATATCTGAGGCGGTGAATACCACTGTGCATGAGGCACAACGACGGGCTCGTTTTAGAGATCTCTTCATAACCTGATGCTGAAAGGCATAACAGGATAAGCGAAAAAAAAGAAATAAATAAAGAAAGAAAGTATATAAATATATAAATATATAAATATATATAGATATATATGTATATATACACACATATATAATGATACTGCAACACGCAATACAAACCTATATTTGTTTAAGATTTCTTCTATATTCGGTTCTAAACTTTTTAAAACAACGCTGCATGTAGTTATATAAATTTTAGAGAATGCTTCTAATTTAAGGGAATGTATTTTGACACGATTCCAGTTGCGAAGAAATGAACACAACACCAACATAAAATACACAGTTATATTCTTCCCAAACATGTGCCGTCCGTGGCTGGTGTTATTTGGTCAACTGATCTCACGCTACTCCGAGAATCTGCCAACCTTACTATACCCATTCTCATCACTAACGGAAATGAGCGTTGGAAGATGGGCAAATTCTTCAGCGGAGAAAGTTATTTGCGGCACCAAATTTGTCACAAGCCGAACAAAGTCATAGAATGGTTCGATGAGCTTATTAGTTTTGTGAAAGGAAATCAGAAAATTGGGCTGTCTCAATGCAGGTTCAATCATTCATGGTTTGCCGATGACCCAAATGAAGCGATTGTGAACGTCACATAGCCATGAGGGGGGTAGGGTTTCTTTTCTGGGAAGGTTGATTAGGAACTGCATCCTTGACATTTATTGCCTTTTGTGCATTCCTGCACATACTTACGCACGTTAAAATGAATAAACCAGAGTTTCGGTGATTCTCTGTTCCTATTGCATGTAATTTGAGTCAGAGAACAATGATAATGTTGAAAATACCATATCTTTTTAAATGTTGGAAAGAACGATTGACCGAAACGCTAGAAACGTGTCTCTTAGTTAGCAGATATTAGTTTGAACTAGCATAAGAACTATGATTATTTTGTGTATGAAATTTTTAAACATTTTTCTGAACATCATCAAGCGACTATCAAGTCAGACAGGCGATATTCTGTGGAGTACAAAAATCTGGCAAAGATGGCGCCGTAACTGGCTGCAAGTCTACATTTCTCTACTGTTTTGGATCATTATGGATGCCGCCAGACCACGGATTTGCCTGGAATTCACACTAGTCGACGACTTACACTTGTGTTCACGGATACGTGGAGTTATTTTCCGTCTGGACTTGTTATTTCGTTCTTTTTTTGTGATTTCTTCCATCCGTTTATCCTGGTCTGGACGCCGGCTGAATGGCGCTACGCTTAAACTAGTTATACCTGTGTCGTATCTCACGGGTTAGTTCTGCCGGTTCACCTTCACGAATATGGCGTGTGGGAATTTTAGATGCTACTATGATGAACTGAATACAGCTGGGGAGAGATGCCAGACTCACTCACAAGCTGAGTGTTGTCCCTACGACCTCTTGTGGTTATCGAAAAGGCACGACAAACTGCTGTAGATGCCTTCCCACCTTTCTACCCTGCGGGTTACATGTTTACGGAAAGGCTTCGGTGGTAACCCTGAGGCAAAATCTGCATCCTATGCTATCTCCAGTCGTCTCGATGAATGTCTTGCCACGGGCAAAAGGTAGCTTAGGCTCTGTGAGTGAGGTTGACAAAAGGCGCAGTTTCTTCCTCACTTTAATCCAAATCTCCGCGCAAGTCACCCATTTCAGCGGACACAGCAAGAGATACGACTGTCCACACGGCTGAACAGTGGTCTTCATCACTTGTGATGGACAAACTATCACAAAAACTTCAGACAGTGGAAACACAAATATGGTAACCATAGTGTTAAGTGTTCTTTAATACGTGTGTTCTTGTTGGTCCAGTTCTTGAGAAAGACGTCTTCACGTAGAAACGTTAGTTTTCTGAATGTTACTGTCATTTATTAAAAGTGCTTTTGCCTTGTTTGTATTTCAGCTCTCTTTCTCTCTCTGTCTCTGTCTCTCTCTCTCTCTCTCTCTCTCTCTCTCTCTCTCCACCTCTCTTCGACTTTACCGTACACCTCTTCATATTTAGATTGACAATCGTATAGTTTATTCTCAAATTGACTTGGGGTAGGTTATGCTGTCACACTGGTCTACTCGTGGAGTCGTCAGGCATTCAAACGATTGTTTTACACTTTTTTTGTCCTCCCCTAACAAGCATGTTCATGTGCGTCACCTGTGTGTCTGATTTGAAAACTTGTTAGGGAGATGATATTTTAGTCTGAAGTGACTTATACAACAGTCTCAACACTGTAAGTCGAATCTCGCAGGTTTCAAGCAGCCGCCAGTATCAAGGGAGGTGGGAACAAAGTGCATGCGTCATGGGTTACCTCCGGTCGTCGTGTATAATGTCTTGCCACTGGTCCATTGTAGCTCGGGACAATAGAGTGAGGCTGATGACCAGCGCAGTTCTTTCTCACTATAATCTAGATGCAGAGCAAGTTACATGATCAGGACAAAAAACCACCTGATCATGTCGCAATAATCGCTTACGATGAACAAACTAACTATGCCTGTGTGTATTTGTTAACGTCTTAGGAAGATGGTATTTTAATTTGCAGAATGGCCAACACAACTGTTTCAATATTGTAAGCCTTGACTATTATCAGTCGTTTCTCTTTTTATTAAGGAGAAGAAGACTAACATTTGGTCTGGTAAAATGTACTGATCAGATATGTTAGTCAGGGTCAGACATGTTAGTCAGGGTCAGACATGTTAGTCAGGGTCAGACATGTTAGTCAGGGTCAGACATGTTAGTCAGGGTCAGACAAAACATACTTGACAAGACCCTCACCTCGGCTTCCTAGTAGCCCTTACTGGAAACAGGTTGTTTTCATGGCAGTCTGGCTAATGAGGTAAGGGATCGACGTTATCCCGGTAGTAGTTAGTGGTATGCAGATGAAGCAAAAGCATAGCACAACCGCCTGGAGGACCCAGGACCACCTTCATCAGCACGGTCAGGATGTGAGGAAAGTTATTGCAATCCGCCACTCAACGTGCTTTTCAGAGCGCACATAAGAGTAATCTTCTCATTGTGAGCATTCGCAAACAACAACAACTCTTTTTATTAAAAACACAGATATCCCCATTTAGCCTCACACACTTTTAGAATTTGACAAGTGTTCTAATTTCCAAAACATATTTCAATTGAAAATAACAACAATGATTAACGGTAAACGTAATATGGCCTTGATTTCAGGCACAAAAATGACCCCGTTTGGTGCACGAAAACATTTTTAACAGAGAATTTGTATATGGTGAACAGAGTCCTGGTACAAGTATCTGAAGCAGCCAAAACATGTTTACACGGTTAAAGTTCGTTTTCTACTTCTGAACAAGTGCAGAAGACCATATTTCCAATCTTGTGTTCCCTGGATAATATACGATTTTGAAAGAAGTTTGAATCTCTTTGAATCTCTCTTATTATTATTATTATTATTATTATTATTTTTATTATTATTATCATCATTTCAATTAATCAGTGTTTCTGAGTGACTAGCTTTGGAGATTGTAGTTAATAGTGGTGGGAAGGGGAAAGGGTGTTCGTAGCTTTCTTGAACTAGACACTTCTGAAGGTTTTTTAGAGATTTTAGTGTCTATTTTTTTCATTTCTATCTCTGGGAATATATTTTTCTACTGAGTTTTACATAATACGCTTCTCCGTGACGGTTCTGGGAACAATTGTCCGCTTCGAAGCGCTTGAATATACCCGGTACCAAAGATGCAGGGCAGTGAATTAGCTAACAGCAGCAAGCGACTCATAGCTGGCTGCTTGCGCGAAAGTCAGCGAACCAGAGCTGCAAGATCCTATTCCACGAGCAAGTGGCGGCTTTGGAAACAGGGTGCGCTAGTATAGTCTGGCTAAAAGAATATGAAAACCCGGTACTCGAACAAAGCCAGATGAAACTGGATGTACTGGCCCAAAAGACGCAGAAATCAAAGCCTCCATGTAAACTACGAGCAAATGTCACTTCGTTCTTATTAGGACGGACGCTGAAGAAGAAGAAGCAGAAAAAGAAGAAAAAAAAGAAGAACAAGAAAAAGAAGAAGAAGAAGAATCTACCCAGCTGTAAATGTGTACTCAAATAACTATTAGATAAAACAAAGCAACGTGAAAGGAAAAAGACAATTTCACTTGAAATGTAAAAAAACCGTAATACAAACCTGCATCTAACACATCATCCCCAACGACATTGTCTGCTGTAGGACCACTTCTACCGTATTCCTGTGAGTAATTTCTCCATTCGCACATGCTGCGTTGATGTCTGACAGCGTACGAAGAAGAAGAAGAAGAAGAAGAAGAGGAAGAAGAAGAAGAAGGACATGCTGCAATAATTTATTATCCGGCTTTGTTTCATTTCAGACAAATCAGAATCAGTTATTAACAGAAGAAATCGTGTACTTCAAGTGCACAACAAAGGAATTAAATTAATTATAAGAACAACAAAAACAAATCGATAAACTATCAACGTTTGGGGTGTTCGAATTACACATTTAATTTGCGATAACGTGATAATCAAAAAACAAGGATGCCATTTTGTCATTAAATTTGAAAAAGATAATGAGAATTAGGTTGATGAGATGTTGGAAAAGGGCTACGTCTTCACAGACAAGGTGAGGTCTAGTACATGGAAGTCAAACACTTTAGTGATAAGAGTGAATATGAATGCAATAGCTGAACGTCTTCACAAAAAAGGTGAGGTCTAGTACATGGAAGTCAAACACTTTAGTGATAAGAGTGAATATGAATGCAATAGCTCAATTAGTGGCTACAGTAAGCAAAAAAAATATTCTTGAATAGGTACCCCGTATGTCTGACATTGTCATAGATGATGAAGTGTTAGAGAATTTAGTTACTAAGATTTATTCTTTTGTTTAGATGAAGTGATCAGTTCTCTGTTTCGACGATTTGCCTTGCATGGCTTTGAGTCTGGTATATATTTACAGATAAGTAGACAGGAGTGTGTATGGACCTAAGGTGGAACCCAGTATCTTAACCGTTAGAAGTAAGCACTCTAACTAATTTGATACTCGTGATGAAATACTTAGTCCAGAAGGAAATAGCGGATTTGTAAGAGAGAAAGAGAGAGAGAGAGAGAGAGAGAGAGAAAGAGAGAGAGAGAGAGAGAGAGAGCCACTTGCACAAAACACGGATGAAATTATAGTCTGTGGTGGAAGAAACTAAAATGATGGTGAAGACATGGTTACTGAAGAAGCTTCCATCTCTGCCATCTGTTGTGTTCGTTTAAATGAAATTAGTGGTGCCTGTACTTGCAGAAACTGTCGCCGAAACGCTCGTGTCATCTGTGGACATGACATTAAAGACGATGGAGATTTGAAAATTGAAGGTTATGGGGTTAATATTGTGTGCACACTTCGCTTCAAAATTAAGAATGCTGTCTAAGGTAAACGAGAAATATTTAACCAACTCCAAAAAAATAATGTTCGCCTAGACATCTAGGGCCCGTTATGACCACTAATATGTCCAACTGCTGAGGCTTGTAGTCAAATCTCGCCCAAGGCTGAGCGACTGCTATCTGTCGCAGCCATTTAAAACAGTGGCGGCCTCTGCACTCCTCCAGGCGGCCGGTGGGAGACCGAGGCTACACATTGCTGACTTGGACATTATCTGGTGAGCCGGAACTTCCCGATCCAGTCGGACCACGTGACGAAATGAAACCGGACCTAGCTGCACCACGTGAACATATGTAAGATGTGTGCGCATGATGACGCCACGTCTGATGTAAACGGCGCATGATGACGCCACGTCTGATGTAAACGTCACATATCAACTTTCAAGTTTGCAAAATGTCATTATACCCTGACTCATAGTTTCCTCAGCAGACGGCTGAATACATGGCGGGTGTGATACTTAATCCCTCCAGAGTTGATCAGCGAGTTGATTCAGTTTCTAACAGCTAACGAATGTCGACCAGTTGTACTTCATCGCAGAATGCAGAAAGTGTATGGTGACAAAAGTGTGTCTCTGGCGACGTTCCTCCCGAATTGCTGGATCTATTTTGGCGATAGCATCTTCTGACCCAACAATATGCCCCTGAAGTGTTCTTGGAAGATCTTTTGATAGCTCTCGTCCTTCTTTAAACATCGTTGTCCAGTTCCTCAATCTTGTCTTCGACACACTTTTGTCACCATACACTGCCTGGATTCTGCAATAAATGTCAACTGGCCTACATCCTCCAGCTGATTGAAACAGAATCCCCGCTCGCTAATAAACTCTGCACTGATTCCATACCACACCCGCCAAGTTTTCAACGGTCTGCTGAAAAAACTAAAGGTCGGAGGATGGTGAAGCGGTTGGTACGTGCTGTTTACACCAGAAGTGATGTCATCATGCGCATTGTATGTCTGTTCACTTGCTGGAGTTTGAACACACCTTGTATAATATTACATAAGCAGTGTAGTCAGTCTCATTTACAATATTATTACCGCTCACAATTACATTAACAACATCAAAAATGATTAAACAAAGCCAATCAAATCGTGTTTTCCATTCGTCTGTTTCATGGCATGTATGTCATCTTTTGAAAAATAAATAATTAATTAATTAATCATTAATATATTAATGGAACTGACATACAAATGCAGGCTACAAAATCCAAACGCAGTTCAAATGTGTAACTACATATTTTATTTAATGCAAAAAGAATAGTTATTTTCAAAAGATGTATAGTTTACAGAACATCTGGCAAAAAAATGCTTCTAATAACTGGAACATGTCAATCAATCAATAAGGGAAAACCATTTCAGCCCTCTGTGGAGCATAGATCTTGAACGATAACACGTCAAGTCAACAAACACTGATCGGCCTGCATATGTTGAAGTTTCTGGTTCAACGTTACTACAGGATGAAGTAGCCAACTGCTCACTCAACCCTCATTAGTCGATAGTACGAATGCCAAGTATGTTACAGTGCTACTATCCTTTGCTTTCATTCAGGCCCCGGCAACACGTAAACGGATCTTGATATGTGTTAGTAGCTTATCTGCGTGTCGAACTCCTCGTGTGATGCACACAGAGAATACACTGAACACATTGGGATGACTCACAGAAAATGTAAAGACTTTGTTGTTCAATAGTTCATTTATCATCGTGGGAAATGTCGAAAATTCCATACATTTACTTTCAGGGAAGGTGAAATGGTACGACCGTTTAGTTACGCTATGTTATGTTAAATAGAGTCTGTGTCAATGCAGTCCGGGTCAGACATAAACGTAGGTGTACTAGTCTCACTCAACAATTATCGATAGGAACAAACACTAACAATTCCTAACGTGGCTGGTACGTTACGTGAATACTTGACGGGCATCTGGTGAACAGCTATGCTCAACAGAGAGCGGGGAAGATATTGATTGATTGATATTACGAAATAAATTCCTTAACTAAGAAACGTCAACATTAGCAAGCGCAACATCATTGGATCTGAAGTACATGTAAACCGTACAATTATAAACGCTAAGATAACTGGTTATTTGTATTAATTCACTGACAATATGTATTGTATAAATCTACTAAGAAACGTATTGTACAAATCTTAAATGTAGGGTGCACAATAAATCAATGTACATAATCAAAAGCGTGTTGTGAAAGCGGCGGAGTCAAACATATAAAATAAAATACATTAATAAATAAATGTATCCAATTGATCAAACTCGTACTGTAAAATAAAATCTCCAGTTTATATAATATATAATTGCTATAAAGGAAGTTTTTTTTAAATAATAACAGTGCAATATGCCAGAGCTGCTAGAGCTCTCGTCTATCGAAGATAAAGGACGCAGTTTATGTCTACGTCATCCCAGATAAAAATGGGTAATGACTGGAACCTATCGAAATTAAAAGCAGTTTAGAAAACTAATGTCTACCATTTGTCACAAAAATACTTAAACATAGTACAATAAAGTCTTTAACACTTCATCTATGCAGGCATTGTCTGCTGTCAAAATCTGATTTTCAACTTTACAATACTGAATCAAGATATAAAGATCAACGAAGAAGAATACCATAACTACACCTTATCAAAAGCACAAATTGCAATAAAAAATACTCAAATGTCTTAAGCATATAATAATCTACAATGAATTAGGTGATACAATAGTCAACCAAATGAACATCAGTTATATCACATTTGCTATTATTTTCAAATAAGAGAAGTCAAAGGCATTGACCTATTAACAGAAGACACCTTAACGGGATATTCTGAAACAACCGCAACTCATCCAGGTTGGTTATAATCGTTGAGGTTTTAAAGTGTTTTGGGGATTTCTTTTAGGCAGTGACTGGCTTTGGGTTGGCTAATCCCCGCTTTTGAAGGATCAAGAGGACTGCATATGGCATGAGTTGGAAGCCGGCAGAGACATCGAAACTGTATTTAACCTCGCGTGAATCTACTGTCCTGGTCCTGTTGGGGTTTTAGGAAATAAAAGAGCTGTCAGGAAGACTTCAAAGCATCAGTAGTGGGAACATTGGAAATGGAAAAGCGTGACATTTTGAAGTTGGGCGAAGAGGCTTTCTCCGTATTGGGTATAATCAACAAACGTGTTTGTTATTTGCGAAAAATGATACCTCCTTCAGGTTTCAAATGTCGACAACAAGCGAATAGTAGTTGCTGTGTTAATTGGTTAGATAGTCATTCAGTTAGTTAGTTAGTTAGTTAGTTAGTTAGTTGGTTGGATATTTGGTTAGTTAGTTAGTTGGTTGGTTGGTTGGTTAGTTAGATAGTTAGTTAGTTAGTTGGTTGGTTGGTTGGTTGGTTGGTTAGTTAGTTAGTTAGTTAGTTGGTTAGTTAGTTAGTTAGTTAGATGATGATGATGGCGACATCATCAGTGATAAGGTCTTGATGATGTAACCCGCACTGTATTTGGATTATTCTTAAGATATACTGCGCTGGTCATCAACCTCACTCTCTGGTCTCGACCTACCTTGGACCAGTAGCAAGACATAATTTAAGACGATTGGAGGTAACTCAGGATAGAGACACTCTGGTCCCATTTCCCAAGAGGCAGATTGAAAACTTGAAGAATTTGATCATCCACCAATTCCGTTTATCGCTTTGAGAAGTGACTGCCTTACTTCTCGACCACAGCGACCTACAGAAGACTTTGGAAAAGAATGAAGACGGCCAATTTCTCATTCTCGTTATTACGTCCCAAAGTGACCAGCAGACGACTGGAATGTTCTTGCACAAATAACCCCCCCCCCCCCCCCACCCTTAGAAGTCTCCCCTGCTGCGAACTCAGGTTAGCGCAGGAGGGGTTTGGGCTGATGGATCTCCGGTGTCATTTGTCATCTCTTTCCTGAGCAGAGGGCCAGTACTGATTGGGGCCGCTGGTTTGACTACTTCTGTCCGGCTACAGCACCACTCCCCCTGCCTCCACCCCTTGCTGTTTACTTGGCTGCCCCTTGAGAACTGCACTAATGAGAATGCTGGAACGTGGTTTTCATAGATTTTCTACCTTAATATCTGCAAGATGAGAAAGGGATGTGTATAGAATATGCTTGAAATGTTGACGACAAGAATATAGTTGACTAAGTCTCAATGACCTACAACAGTCAATGACAAAACAAACAGCCTCAAATGCATGACGTGAGCGATTGAACAGGATGAAATGTAACGTACAAAATAACCAACACAGCATAATAAACGCAATGGTTGATTCCGATGCACTAATCAATTTCAAATACTGTCATTGATTGATGTTATCAAATGAAAAAACAGTGCGATACGCTCGAGATGTGATAACATGGTGAAGGAACAATTTTGATTTCAATGACTGCACGCCCGTTATCAATAACATGAGGAAGATATGTATTTGATTCGATGTACAACACACAGCAAAGTGAACGATATGTGGTGCGTGAAATCCAAAAAAAAGTTACTTTATAACAGCAAAAGAAAAGTATGGCCATAATGATTGATGTTATTATCAAGTTTTGACCTTCACTATCGCCCCAGATGTGATGTATTTTAACTTTGCAAATACTGTGGTCCGACATTGAAGTGTCCAGGACGTACGTTTAAGAAATTTCAACTCATGTGTATGGTGTTGAGAGGTGAAGCGGCATTCTTTTTTCTCAACATAATTTGATGGGGTATGTACCGGGTTAAGGCCTGGTTTTACTGTTGCCTGGCCCAACTGTGATACACGCTTGGTTCGTTCAGCTTTGAGAGACAAATATTGTTACGCCTCTGAAACTTGAAAACTCTTGATGTTGATACCAGCAATTGTTCATCCATAACAAATGTCATTAATATTAAACACATATCTGAATGCTGACTAAAAAGTCTTCATCTACGTGAAATCGTATTGGAAAGAAAAGTAAACGGCAACCGATACGAAGGATGCACAGTTACGAAGATAACATGAAAATATTAACAAGGAAATTACCGAGACGCAAGAGACAAAGAATGTCAGAGATTCTTCTTCTTCTTCTTCTTCATCGTACGCAGTCAGAAAGTAATCATTATTTTTTCGAAAAAAGTAGTGGCCATCCTGAGGCTGTCGACACTGCCATATAGCTTGTCTAGTGTTGCAACTGATGATGGCGACATCTGCTCACTCTGATCCTCGTTTGTCGGGCAGTTTTGCAGCAAATGCTCAGCGGTTATTTTCCCGGTACCACACGGGCATTCGTCGGTGCCACCTATCTTCAATTTGTTGAATAGGTGGTACCTCATTCTATTGCGGCCAGTGCGAAGTCTGAAGACAACGAATGTCAGAGATTCATTGGAGCCAACGTTCGATGCGGAGATGTATCTGGTATGACTTGATACGTTATGAAATATCTTCAAAGATCTAAAAGGTGTGGTAATAGCTGCCTAAAATATTTGGTTCAGCAATAGTTCGTTAATTTATTAAAATGTCTCAGACTGGCTGCATTCTCTTTTTAATTTAAACTTCTGTCAGTTTAATTACGTTTCTAGATTTAACATCCATTACTTAAACCACCATTTTACCAAGCTTGATACAGGTGCTGCTATGCCATGTACAACGCCATCCCATGTCCAGGATTCCTCTTGTTTAATTTGTTCGTAATTTTTTCTGAAATTCTCTTGTTCATTCGCAATCATTTTTATTCTTTCGGTTTCCATTTCTGCGTTCAATTTTCTTGTCTTTTTAAGAGCTTCTTGCAATTCCTTCAAGTTTTCAGATTGTTTCAGTTCGCCCTTTAGTCTTTTGTCCCCCTCCTCGTCTAAGCGAGTTTGTTTCATTTTCAATTCAAGTTCCATCTGTTTTATCTTAACAGCTTCGTCAACAGTCAACCTTTTCTCATTGATCAACTTAGTTATCTGTTGAGCTAGTCCTATAGCCACTTGCAGGCAGTTGGTACCCTGGTCCTGCTTCAATATGTCCTGTTCCCACACTTCAGCTCTGTTCTTCAGACTCTCCAGCCGAGCAACTGCATCTTCAGGATTATTTAAATCAATTTGGTCAAGCGCCTGGTGAATGAGACTGCACTCCATTATGGCCTCTTCGTTTAGCTTTGGTGTTTTGCATTTCTTTAAGAGATCATCACGAGTCTCCTGGGCTCTTCTAAAAATGTCCGCTGTGTAACGTGTACCTGACATTTCATCGATCTTCTGAAGTAACTTCCTGGTTTGATCCCGCTTGACGTATATGTCCCTGGATCCATTGTCAAATAGTATAACTCTTCCACAACACTCTTTTAATAGCTCGGAAAAAAGTCCTTTTTGACTGTGCACCCAGTCATCAAATGCTCCATTTCCTTCGTCATTGTAAAAGTTATCTCCGTATGTGATCACCAAAATGGCATGATTCTTGATGAAATTCTCACCAAAAATGTCTTTAAGTATCTTAATTGCCTCAACATTTTCTTTTGTATATCTACCATATCTCACAACCAAAAGGATGGCGTGATAACCACATGGATTAGCTGATATAGCAAAACTCATAGCTTTAACAACAAGTTTAACTGCCGCCGCTTCTTTCAGGGATGTGTCACAAACACCTGGACCGTCTACGACCTTTAGTTTCCTGCCGTCGATTTCTCCGTACTCAAATTGAGCAACTTTCGTGATTGATTCAGCAGATCCTGAACTTTTAAAGGCCCTGTGCCCGACTATGGAGTTGGCAGTAGCGCTTTTTCCATCGCCTGTTTTTCCAACCAATAAAATGTCTGTGGTCTTTAACGCCATCGTTACCTGTTTTATTGTAAAGGAAACAAAATATTATGGTTAGCTGGTATCATTTGTAAGTGAAAGAGTTAGTGAGATGTGAAACGAAAGTAGAGTACGTGCGTTTTAATTCATCCAAAACATAGTTGCGCGGGATCCCCTCGCGGGTAATTGCAACTGATGACCGCGCAGGCGGGGCGTGGTGTTGTGAGGATGTCTTCATGTTTGCCACAACGACCTCACAAGTTATGGAATGATCTGACCTGACCTGACTTACATTCTATTTCGGGTGAAGTTGAGAACAGTTTCATATCATTTGAATTTAAAATAAATAAGTAAAGAGATAAAGAAAGAAGTGTAAAAAAGATGCTGACTATAAACCTAATCCTAATCCTAACCTTTACTTTAATAATAACTCTAACCCTAATTCGAACCCCAACCCTAATCCTAACCCTACTTCTACGTTTAGCCCTAACCATAATCCTAACTCCAAACTTACGTTTAACCCTAATCCTAATCCTAACCGTAACCAAAATGTTAATCTTAACCATAACCCTAATCATTACCCTAATCCTAACCGTAATCCTAACGGTAATCCTAAACGTAATCCTAACCTTAAGACTAACCCTAATTCTTCTTCTTCTTCTTCTTCTTCTTCTTCTTCGTACGCCGTCAGACGTCAACTTGAATTTGTTCGAAGAAAGCAGCTGTCATCCTGAGGCTGTCGACACTGCCATTGAGCTTGTCTAGTGTTGCCACTGGTGATGGCCACATGTGCTTTCTCTAGTCCTCGTATGTCGGGCAATTTTGCAGCGGATGTTCAGCGATCATTTTCCCTGTACCAAAGGTGCATTCGTCACTGCCACCTATCTTCAGTTTATTGAATAGGTGGTACCGCAGTCTGTTGTGGCCTATGCTGAGTCTGAAGACCACGACCTGCTCTTTTCTGTTCAACTGGTAAAAGGCA
This sequence comes from Ariolimax columbianus, assembly GCA_036924085.1. NCBI lineage: Eukaryota > Metazoa > Mollusca > Gastropoda > Stylommatophora > Arionidae > Ariolimax > Ariolimax columbianus. The sequence goes on along the minus strand of JAVGWX010000001.1, from coordinate 65,511,127 downwards.
TCATTTTTTTGTGTAGCCAGTATGTTCTGTTTCCCATTTGGTCATGTATCTGGCCCTAATAAGCCGTTTGGACTCTTCGTAGGTTACACTGGTTGTGGTAGTCTTGCACCTTCTTTTACCAGTTTGTCTGCCTCCTCGTTGCCTTGGATGTTAGAGTGGGAGGGAACCCACTGTACCACTACTCTTTTTGGTGCGGACTGCTGCATAGTTGACAGAGTACTGCTCTTACATCATTAAGTTCAGTATTTTTCTGGCTTTTTAGTGCTGTAACCACGGCCAGGGCATCTGTAAACAGAACTATCTGGCTTTCATTGCTTTCGCCTGTCAGCATTGCGTTTACTGCAGCCTCCAGTGCCTCTGCCTCCGCTCTGAAATTGCTTGAGAATTTTCAAGTTGCCACTGACAGTGTTATTTTTCTCCCGTTTTTAGGCTCAGGGATACCCCTCCCCCTCCATTCTGTGTTGAGTTTGTTACAGAACCGTCGGTGTATGCTTTGGTCCAGACTAACCCTAATTCAAATTTAATCCTTACCCTCATCCCAACCCGAATCCTAACCCTAATACTAACCCTAGCCCTAACCTTAATCCTAACTCTAGCCTAAAAAATTCTCGTCTATTCTCGAAAAATGTTTGACACCACCAACGGGTAAAAAGGGGACTACCTCAAATCTGGTGGTAAAAAAAATTTTTTTTTTAATTTTGGGATGAATTAAAGACGCAAAAACCGAAAGAAGAAAATCTATTTTTTTTAAACATTTACCTTTGGAACGGAATTCAAAAGTCAGAAGTCTAGTTTGGGAAACAATATGTCTATGAGATTAGAAGAAGGATGTTTAGTATATGTATTACACTGTGTGTCAGATTAAAATAAATTGTTGGCTGTCTGCTTTTGTATCTGTGTGTCTGTGACATCAAAATAAAAAAGTCGAATATCCAGTTCATGGATGTGTGTCTATGAGATGTAAATTAATAGTGCCATACCTAGTTTATTGATTAAAGTGTCGCGCGCGCACACCCAAATTCACATCCACCCCCACCCCACACAAACACCGACACACCGCAACACCCCCACATACCCCCCACACACCCCCTACACAAACACCGTCACACCACAACACACCCCTCAAACACCCCCACACACCCCACCCACCCCACACACACACACATACACACACAGACACACGCACAAAGACACACACACACACAGACAGACAGACAGACAGTCACACAGAAAGACAGAAAGGCAGGCACGCACGCACGCACATACACACATACATAATTACACACACACACACATATACACACATACATAATTACACACACACACATACTTACATACGTCTTAATCTTAGCCGATCTGTACGAATGGAGGGGGAGAGGTATCCATGAGCCTAACAAACGGTAGAAAAATAACACTGTCAGTGAGACCTGGATAATTCTCAAGCAATTTCAGAGTGGGGGCAGAGGCACTGAACGCTGCAGTAGAATCAATGCTGACAGGTGAAAGCAATGAAAGCCAGATAGTCCTGTTTACAGATGCCCTGTCCGTGGTTACAGCACTGAAAAGCTAGAAAAATACAGAACTTAATGATTTAAGAGCAGCACTCTGTCAACTATGCCAACAGTTGGCACCAAAAAGGGTAGTGCTACAGTGGGTTCCATCCCACTGTAAGATCCAAGGCAACGAGGAGGCAGACAGACTGGCAAAAGAAGGTGCAAGACTACCACAATCAGATTCTAGTGTGACCTACGAAGAGTAGGTAAAAGGTTTATTAGGGCCAGATACATGGCCAAATGGGAAACAGAGCATACTGGCTACACACAACATGATGCCTATTACCAGTTGAACAGAAGAAAGCAGGTCGTGGTCTTCAGACTGATCACAGGCCACAACAGACTGAGGTACCATCTATTCAATAAACTGAAGATAGATGGCACTGATGAATTCACCTGTGGTACAGGGAAAATGACCGCTGAACATCTGCTGCAAAATTGCCCGACATACGAAGACCAGAGAAAGCACATGTGGCCATCACCAGTGGTAACACTAGACAAGCTCTATGTCAGTGTCGACAGCCTCAGGATGACAACTGTTTTCTTCGAAAAAAATACAGGTTGACGTTTAACAGCGTACGAAGAAGAAGAAGAAGAAGAAGAAGAAGAAGAAGAAGAAGAACAAGAACAAGAACAACAACAACAACAACAACAACAACAACAACAACAAGTTCAAGTTGACGTCTGAAAGCGTACGAAGAAGAAGCCGATCTGTACTTCTACATGGGCAGATGCATCTGTGCAGGTCCCAGCTCTGTCGTGAGCTGGATGTTGTCGGGAGGAGGTTTTACTGTTTAGCCATATAGACTCGAGCAGCTTATTACATAACTGCGTTGGAACAAATGCGGTGGAGGGTTGTTAACCTATGTGCTAGTCCATTTTAATAGACAAACACTGGAGCAAAGTAGATCCACATCATGTTAGATGCAATCGATGCTACTCTTAACAAACCACCTAACCATTTCGGGTGTTATACCTTGTTATGCCAAAATCAGAGGAGGAGTATTTCATTTTGTCAATGGCCAATGGTCTTCTGAAGAAGCTCAAAGAATTCTTTATTAGCGGCAAATCTCTTCTATCTTCCGGTGGTGCATATTCATTCATTAAGTCATAGGCATCTCAGTCTTTGCAGACCATGCATGGGACACCCTGTTAATAGCCTCTCATGATGCAAGCCTGGGCGCTGAATATGGAGACTTTGTGCTGCCCATACTGCATGTTCATCCTCTCGGCCTCGCCAGTGTAATCCAAAGCAATCCAAAGCATGACAATTTGGCACCAGCTCAGCTGCAGGAACTGACGGAATGAATTCGCAATTTTGAAACAATCTGCCTTAGGTGCTACCATTTCGGATTTTCTGTCTGGGTTTACTACCATAGCCCGACAATGTGCATATACAATGTCTATAACGATTTTCATACCTTCACTTGAATTAGCAAGTGTATGATGAAGTAAATTATTAAGTATAAGATGACTTGAATTAGCAAGTTTGAGGTGAAGTGAATTATTAGTATAAAATAGCATGAATTGACAAGGTTAGGGTGGCGTGAGTTTTTAATATAAGATAACATGAATTAACAAGTTTAGTGTGGCGTGAATTATTAAGGATAGAATGATTTGAAATAATGACGTTTATGGTGAAGTGAATTATTAAGTATGCGCATGACATGGAAAAGTCAGATTGAGAGACACCGGATGAGAGCCAGAGAAAGAATGGCAATCATGAGGAAACTTGCTGGCACAAGCTGGGGAGCAGACGAAGGCATACTAAAGAAACTATACACTGGAAGAGTGAGACCAGTTCTCGAGTATGGCATTGCGGCATAGACAACAGCAGCAAAGGTGAACTTAGATAAAGTTAGCAAACTTAAAAACTAAGCCATGAGAGTTATAACAGGAGGCATGAAGTCAACGCCAATTGTAGAACTTGAAAAGATTACAAAACTGCAATCCATGACCTATAGAAGAGACTGCAGAGCCCAGCTGTAGTCAGAGAAACTCCGAAGACTGACTGACCATCCAATGCACCATAGACTAAACAATTTGGGAAATGGGAAACTAAAGCGGAGAAACTTTGCAGAAATAGTCAAAGCAAAGATGCACGAAGATCCCATAAACGCACTAACAACACCAAAACCCATCACTACTGTACGAAAACCTACCTGGAAGCAGGATATATTTCCAGAGGTGGTAGAAAATATACCAGGTATTGCAAACAAAAACTGCCAGACTGAAAAAGAAAGGAGAGATACTACCCTAAGCTTCATAAAGAAAAGCTACCCAAGCATGGACTAGACCCATGCATACACCGACGGTTCTGTAACAAACACTACACAGAACGGAGGGGCAGGAGCATTCCTGAACCTACCAAATGGCAGACAAATAACACTGTCATTCGCTACTGGTAGGTACACACGCAATTTCAGAGCGGAGACAGAGGCACTGAGGGCGGCAGTGGAAGAAATGGTGACACACAAGGAAAATGAACGCCATATAGTCCTGCTTACAGATGCTCTCGCCGTAGTCACAGCGCTAAAAAGCCAGAAAAACACTGAGCTTAATGACTTAAGAGCAGCACTCTGCAAACTGTGCCAGCAGTCCGCACCAAAAAGGGAAGTGGTACAGTGGGTCCCATCACACTGCAACATCCAAGGCAACGAGGAGGCAGACAGACTGGCAAAAGAAAGTGCAAGACTACCACAAACAGATACTAGTATGACGTAGGAAGAGTCAAAACGGCTTATCAAAGCCAGATACATGACCAAATGGGAAACCGAACATACTGGTTACACCAAAAACGATGCCTATTACCAGTTGAACCGAAGAGAGCAGGTCGTTGTCTTCAGACTTCGCACTGGCCACAAAAGACTGAGGTACCACCTATTCAACAAACTGAAGATAGGTGGTACCGACGAATGCCCGTGCGGTACTGGTAAAATGACCGCTGAACATCTGCTGCAGAACTGCCCGACATACGAGGATCAGAGAGAGCAGATGTGGCCATCACCAGTGGAACTACAAGACAAGCTCTATGGCAGTGGCGACAGCCTCAGGATGACCGCCGCTTTTTTCGAAAAAATAATGGTTACTGTCTGACTGCGTACGAAGAAGAAGAAGAAGAATAAGAAGAATTATTAAGTATAAGATAGCCAATAAATCGACCAAACGAGAGACTGGAAAAGACAGGTTAATGCTATAGAAGAGATTTTCAGTATTTCACACAGACAAAGAGAGTTGTCAAACATTGTTTCAGTGCAAATGTATAATGTTATGTATACTGTTATATATACTGCATACCGGTTATGATTACAAAAGGTTATTCCAGCTTACTCAACGCTGTTTAGTTTTTCTGTAGCCCTTTGGATCCTCGTTATGCTTTCCGTTACTATCAAGTACAAATAAACGAGATTGTAAAACACGTCAGTCCCTGTCTTATTCTCGGGTTCTCAGGTTTCAACTTAAATATTAAATAAGGAAATCAGTAGGCACTCTGAGAGAATTCAAATCTACATTGAGCTAGTCCAGGAATTGTAACGGGCTTGCCAATTACGATTTCTCTGTGCCTTATGTGCTGAGACTTTCTGATATTGTTGGTGTTTAATGCCCAAAAGGAGTTGGTGTTGTTGATTGCGAATGTCCACAATGAGTAGGTTGACTCTTTTGTGGGCCCTGAAAAGGACGTCACTTGGCGGGTTGCAGTAGCTTTCCTCACATCCCGAGCGCGCTGATGAAAGTGGATTAGAGTCCTACAGGCGTTTTGCTATGTTCTACTTTATCTGCGTGACGCCCACTACTACGGGGATCACGTCGATCTACATCTCATCAGCCATACTGCCTTGAAAATAGCTGTTTTCAGGGAACGCTTCGTGGAAGAGAAATAGTAGTCCTGGTCAGTATATTTTTGCCTGACCCGACAAGCGTCTCACTTCGCCGACTTCATTTCTGATAATAATACATTTGGATGCAGTGTACTCTGCTCCACACTTGTTCATGCATATGCTTCAGGCAATTCTGCGAACTTTTTAAAAAGGATACTTGAAGTTGAGGTAGTTCATAACATTCCTTTGACCAACTGGCAGCCTCTTCCTTTCCAGAGATGTTACAATGAGATGACATTCACTACATCACAAATCTTCTTAAACAATGACATAGCTTTCATTCATTGTTGTTGTTTGCGAATGCCCACAATGAGTTTAGTCCTTTGTGCGTCTTGAAAATGACGTCCAGTGACCGGTTGCAGTAGCTATTTTCACATCCTGAGCGTGCTGATAAAGGTGGACCGGGTCATCCAGGCAGCTGTACTATGCTTGGCTTCAATTGCGTATCGCTCACTACTACGTGGATCACGTTGATCCCTCACCGTGTTAGCCAGGCTGCCATGAAAACAGCCCGTTTCCAGGGAAGTCTGCCAGGAAGCCGAAGTGACGTTCTTGATCAGTATGTTTTGCCTGACCTTGACTAACATGTCTGATCAGTATGTTTTGCCTGACCTTGACTAACATGTCTGATCAGTATGTTTTGCCTGACCTTGACTAACATGTCTGATCAGAATGTTTTTGCCTGACCTTGACTAACATGTCTGATCAGTATGTTTTGCCTGCCCTTGACTAACATGTCTGATCAGTATGTTTTGCCTGACCTTGACTAACATATCTGATCAGTATGTTTTGGCTGACCTTGACTAACATGTCTGATCAGTATGTTTTGCCTGACCTTGACTAACATGTCTGATCAGTATGTTTTGCCTGACATTGACTAACATGTCTGATCAGTATATCTTGCCTGACAAGACATTAGTTTTCCTCCCCACCTTTGGCGTGAGAAGCCAGCGTTCTAATCCTTCTATTCTTTAGATGATCTTAGTGTCTAAATCACTCTTCTTCATCATTGTCACCTTGCGGAAGGTTCGGTGATGGAGTTGAATGGGCGGAGGAGGAGGCAATGGTCATTAGCCAATCCTCTCAAAGTAGACATGTCCTTAGCAAATTGTCTCCATATCGTGTCAGCTTTTCGAGAACATTAAAGAAAAGGAAATCTCCCGGAAAAGACGGGATAACAAACGAAATGCTGATGGGGCTGGGCCAAACAGCGAAGAGGAAACTGCTATCGGTCCTGAACCAAAGCTGGAAAAGGGGAATTGTACCCCAGGCATGGAAATACGGAATACTGGTACCAGTACCAAAAACAGGAAAGGACAAAACAGATCCAAATGGCTACAGGCCCATCAGCCTACTGAGCTGTGTCGGCAAGCTGATGGAACGGATGATAAACACCAGACTGATGTGGCATCTGGAAGAAAAACGAATACTAATTCCACAGCAAGCCGGCTTTAGACAGCACAGATCCACTGAGGACCAGGTCATCCTCATAGCCCAGGAGATAGAAGGTGCCTACCAGGCACAGAAACACACAGTAGCTGTTTGCGTGGATCTGGAAAAGGCATTTGACAAAGTCTGGAAAGACGGACTTAGAGTCAAGCTACAAAGAAGTGATGTTTGTGGGAAAATGTACAAGTGGATCAACCACTACCTCAAACAAAGAACGGCCAGAGTCCAAGTACAAGGGCAGATGAGCAAAAAGGTGACACTCGAGCAGGGAGTACCCCAAGGGGGAGTACTGTCATCCACACTCTTCCTGGTATATATAAACGATATTACAGAGAATATACCTAGAACAGTCCATAGCTCAATGTTTGCAGACGATCTGGCTATGTGGACCTCTGAAAAGAATCTCACCATAGCAAGAAATCGGATGCAGACGGCCCTAACATCGCTGGAAGAGTGGGCGAACTCATGGCTGGTCAAAATAAACGAGGAGAAAACCACATGCACAATATTCTCGCTTTCATTAAAACCCCAAAATACCAAATTAAGTCTAAATGGCAAATTCCTGCAGCCAAACGACAACCCAACCTATCTGGGAGTCACATTTGATCGGCGCATGACATGGAAAAGTCAGATTGAGAGAAACCGAATGAAAGCCAGAGAAAGAATGGCAATCATGAGGAAACTTGCTGACACAAGCTGGGGAGCAGACGAAGGCATACTAAAGAAACTGTACACTGGAAGAGTGAGACCAGTTCTCGAGTCTGGCATTGTGGCATGGACAACAGCAGCGAAGGCGAACTTCGATAAAGTTAGCAAACTTCAAAACCAAGCCATGAGAATTATAACAGGTGGCATGAAGTCAACGCCAATTGTAGAACTTGAAAAGATTACAAAACTGCAATCCATGACCGATAGAAGAGACTGCAGAGCCCAGCTGCAGTCAGAGAAACTCCGAAGGCTGACCGACCATCCAATGCACCAGAGACTAAACAATTTGGGAAATGGAAAACTAAAGCGGAGAAACTTTGCAGAAATAGCCAAAGCAAAGATGCACGAAGATCCCATAAACGCACTAACAACACCAAAACCCATCACTACTGTACGAAAACCTACCTGGAGGCAGGATATATTTCCAGAGGTGGTAGAAAATATACCAGGTATTGCAAACAAAAACTGCCAGACTGAAAAAGAAAGGAGAGATACTACCCTAAGCTTCATAAAGAAAAGCTACCCAAGCATGGACTGGACCCATGCATACACCGACGGTTCTGTAACAAACACAACACAGAACGGAGGGGCAGGAGCATTCCTGAACCTACCAAATGGCAGAAAAATAACACTGTCATTCGCTACTGGTAAGTACACAAGCAATTTCAGAGCGGAGGCAGAGGCACTGAGGGCGGCAGTGGAAGAAATGGTGACACACAGTGAAAATGAAAGCCATATAGTCCTGCTTACAGATGCTTTCGCCGTAGTCACAGCGCTAAAAAGCCAGAAAAATACTGAGCTTTATGACTTAAGAGCAGCACTCTGCAAACTGTGCCAGCAGTCCGCACCAAAAATGGTAGTGGTACAGTGTGTCCCATCACACTGCAACATCCAAGGCAACGAGGAGACAGACAGACTGGCAAAAGAAGGTGCAAAACTACCACAAACAGATACTAGTATGACGTACGAAGAGTCAAAACGGCTTATCAAAGCCAGATACATGACCAAATGGGAAACCGAACATACTGGTTACACCAAAAACGATGCCTATTACCAGTTGAACCGAAGAGAGCAGGTCGTTGTCTTCAGACTTCGCACTGGCCACAACAGACTGAGGTACCACCTATTCAACAAATTGAAGATAGGTGGCAGTGACTTAACACGCCAATACTGTAGAATGACTGTCAATTTGAGAGCACTTCCGTTGGGTCCAATAGTGAACATGTGCTGGTATTAGACCCACGGAAGACAGGACAGTCATTGACAAAACTAAAAAGCCCTCTATTCATACGTCCGGGTCTAATATTGAACTGGTAAATAGACCCTCGGAAGACAGGTCAGTTTTACCCTACTAATGACAGAGCGTTGCTACGGTAATACTGCTTAACTCGTGAGGAGCCGCAGACATTTTGTTCACGTACTAGGCTGATAAGCCAACGGCGCGAGGCTACAAGGTGAGGGATTACGGCCGAACACCTCTAAGCCAAAATCCCGCCCAAAAGCTCAGCACGATTGCAAAGGGAGGCTTCGACATCGTGAGGACCTGGGGCTCCCGCTCCAGCCCCGCCCGGTCGAGCCGCAGAATGAGGTCTCTGCCGTCCGCCGATCAAAGCGGGCGGGAAGCTGCTCGATATTCACCCCATACGGCGATGAGGTATGAAACCATTTGTAGAAGACTTAGTTCTCGGTCGGGGTGCCCTAAGCAGTAGAACAGCTACCTCACTGCGAACTGCTGAGACTTAACCCTTGACCATGAGATATGTCCGCACCAAGCGAACAACATCTCTGTGCAATGACCAGGCTTGTCCCCAGGTCAAATGCACTATTTCGAGAGGAATCACAGGTCGCTGACATTTGGTCCACGTGCTTTGCTGATAAGCTACCATTTGCTGAGGGACTACGGCCGAACGCCTCTAAGCCAGAATCCCGCCCTAAATCTCAGCACCGCTGTGATGGGAGGCTACGACATGGCTGGGATTTGCGTCTCAGCCCGACCCGGTCGAGCCGCAGGTATGCACCTGGTAAAATGCACTCCTTCCTCGCTCTTTGCCTCTGTCTGCAATCAGTCATTCCAATGGACGCAGAAGAGATGCAGTCCAGCGGACATTGCACCTCCTGCCCTATGGTGACAACCTCCCGGGTGGCGGGGAATGATAGGCGTACCATCGCTGCAGATGAGCCGAGAAAATAAAGCGAGCAAAAAGATACCTCACTCATATGCATATGCTACGTTTCTGGCAGGACGTGACGATCCTGGGAAAAAGTCACACTGGACTGCCTCTCTTCCGGGATAGTACAAACTAGTACATAGTCCATCATATCATTGCCAAACCCTATAGACACGAGTAGGGAAGACTCGATAGTCCTGCAAGACAACTTCCTAAGAGAGACAACTCTGACCAAAAACAACTGCTGCCTTGCAGTTAGGCTGGGGACAGCCAAAGGCTAAGGAGGGTAACCCTACAGAAACGCCTGTTGAAATCGGATGCACTGAGCCACAGGCTAACAAATTAAAACAGTGCAACGTAAACATCGCTGTAAACAGCGTACGATGAAGAAGAAGAAGAACAACCCAATGATAGCTTATAGTGTTGAGTGTATCTGAGACACAGATAAAGTGGCTGCTGAACTACTGCTGTAAATGTGTCCAACACGAGGAACATAGAAAGAACATATGTTCATCACCAATATCATTCCTGTGAAAGCTCTATGGAGATACCAATAGGTTCAGGCTAACTACTGCTTTGTTTAGATATTATTAGTTGCTCATTGCAAGCGATGGTTGCCACATCAACATACGGCTGTGTCTTTATTACATAACTTGCGCTGTATTTGGATTATAGTAAGGTAGACACTGCGCTTGTCATCGACCTCACTCTCTGGTCCTGAGCCACCTTGGAACAGTGGCCAGACATTAGTCAAGACAACTAGAGGCAACTCAGGATGCAGGCACTCTGATCCCACTTCTCGTGAAACTATTGGTCCCTATGATACTTGTGGGATTCTTTACATATATTCAGTTTGACATCTTTAAGTTAGGATGACGTAAATGTTATCCTTTATAGGAATTGTTAAAATCTTGTGTCTTGTAACTAATCCACCTTTTGCTCAAGATCAAAGTGTAATCAAGCACACGACGAGACATTCAATCAAATCTCCTTTCAACTTGAACAAAAATGTCCTAATCAAGTCCTAGTATCAAAGTGGTTAAAGCACTTACTATCTCGTCGAAACGGTCCTGGTTGCAATCCCTGAACGATATGCTCAAGTATATGCAAATTTACATGAGAACATGGCTTGCAGTTATTTAAGACAGTGTAGCTAGCAATGAAACTGATTATCCCACCTAAGCAAAAGCTAAGACACAGCCAATAGAAGTCGAACACATCACGTAATCCATGACGGCAGTGTCTGATATGTCTTTTTTCCCCTTATCAAGGACGTATTCAAAGATAGAACAACAAACTGTGTACATTACCTGAAGTACGAGTACCCTGTTACTTCACTGTGTTTATCTGTGTCAAAATATTGTTGGAACGGGCTCGATTACAATTAATTCGTTTTCTGACAAAATCAGAGGATGGTGTGCATATGAGGTGAAGCCATTCGGCCCTCACATTCACTGAAGAAATGGGCTAACGCAGTCAGGTCTGGTTTATATACAATCTATAAATAGCAGTCCGTAACGGAAAATCACAATAGACTGAAAGACGGCAAGACAGGTATGAGTTTCCCGGGTATTCTAAGAAGTAGCATTACATTTAGAAAGTACACTTTCCAAGAAATTCTTTTAACAACCCTTTTTTTTTTTTTTTAAGGAATTTTGATTTCTGAAGAAACGATTAGTAACAGGATAAAAATAGGCATGGTCGATTATGACCATGGCCAACTTAATACATGGTATGATAAGCTCATCACTTAGTTAAACAAACTTACAATATGTGTTTATTTGCAGTTTATGAAAGTACATAGTTTATATTATGTTGGAAGCATAGATTGTCTATTCCTATTGACTTTCCAAGTTTCGATTTTCTAATGTTGCAAAACGCAGGATTATATTGTCTATTCCAGTGTAGTTTTTTAAGACTAGATTGGGTTTGTGTTGTTGTTCAGTTTATGCCAGCATAGATTGACTATTCCTGTTCAGTTTTAGCACGCATAGATTGTCTTGTTTCCGTTAAGTTTTTGCTAGCATATTGTATGCTCCTGTTCAGTTTTAGCACGCATAGATTGTCTGTTCCCGTTCAGTTTAAGCAAGTACAGATTGTCTGTTACAGAATTTGTGAATAGTGAACAGCTTCCTGGTACAAGTATCTGAAGCAGCCAAAACATGTATACACGGTTCAAGTTCGTTTTCTACTTCTGAACAAGTGGAGAAGACCCTATATATATATATATATATATATATATATATATATATATATATATATATATATATATATATATATATATATATATATATATATATATATATATATATAAATATCCAATCGTGTATTCCCTGGATTTTATACGATTTTGAAAAGCCTTTGATTCTTTCTGAATTTCTTCTATTATTATTATTATAATTATTTTTATTGTCATCATTTTAATTAATCAGTGTTGCTGAGTGAATAGCCCTTGGAGATTGTAGTTAATATTGGTGGGAAGAGGAAATAATGTCCGTCGCTTTCCTGAGCTAGACAGACACATCTAAAGGTTTTTTTTAACATTTTAGTGTCTATTTTTTTCATATCTATCTCTGGGAATAGATTTTCCTGGTGAATTTTACATAATACCCTTCCCTGTGAAGGTACTGGGTACAATTGTCCGTTTCTAAGCTCGAATATACCCGGTACCAAAGGTGCAGGGCAGTGCAATCGACTCATACCTGGCTGCTTGCACGAAGGTCAGCGAACCAGAGCTGCAAGATCCTATTCCACTTGCAAGTGGCGACCTTGGAAACAGGATGTGCTAGTGTAACCCGGCTAAAAGAATATGGAAATCCGGTTCTCGAAAAAAGCCAGCTGAAACTGGATGTGCTGGGCCTAAGGACGCAGAAATTACAGCCTCGATGTAAACTATGAAACCAACGTCATTACGTCCTGATTACGACGGACGCTGAAGAAGAAGATAGAGAAGAAGAAGAAGAAGAAGAAGAAGAAGAAGAAGAAGAAAAAGGAGGATTAATAATTTATATTCTAGCTTTGTTTCATTTCAGACAAATCCGAATCACTTAAAACAAAAGAAGTTTTTACTTAAAGTACACAATAAAGTAATTAAATTAATTTTAAGCAAACAAAAATAAATCGATAACCTATCAACGTTTGGGGTGATGGAATTATACATTTAATTTGTGATAACGTGATATTCCAGAAAACAAGGATTCAATTTTGGCACTAAATTCATTAGAAATATTGAGAGAGTTATGTTGATGAGTTGCTGGAAACGGGCTTCATCTTCACAAAAAAAGGTGAGGTCATGGAAGTCAAACACTTTAGTGATAAGATATAATATTAAGCTAATAGCTGAATTAGTGACTACAGTAAGCGAAAATAATATTCTAGACTAGGTACCCGTGTGGTACAGAATGATGATGCTTGAAATGCATTGACAGGATGTAGGGGAGACAGGGACAATTAATGCATTTAAGAATAAATTGGATGCACATAACTTTTAGAAAAAGGAAATGTGAAAGAAACTGGTTGTTTACAGTCTGCAGCGCCTTCTAATCCAGTATAAAACTGTTAAGTTAAAAGTAACCATGCTGGTATGTCAAAATGAGCTTTTCTTTTTGTCTTGAATTCGTGCAGCCAGCACAGTTGCTGAGTAATTTATTTAGTCTAATAATGAAACTATTGATGTCAATTACAACAGTATTTAACCATGAACTGTTTATTGATTTATTGATTGGCTGATTGATTGATTGATTGACCTCCTAGTTTCAAGTGAAGCATGAAACCACACTTTTGTGATGCGTTTTCTCTCGTTCATATGGACGAATATGATATCCTTTAGATCTTGTGAGATTATTTCTTCATCCGGTATACATCACATGTATACATAAAACAGACACATATCATATGAGAATACTGACAGAAGCATAACAAATGTGGGCTAGTTTTACACAAACTAAGATTTATAGGTACAGCTATTCCAATGGAATCAGTTACAAATAAATAGTTACCATTGTGCTAATCTATGAGATTGATGGAACAGACTGAGTGACGAATGGAGAAGAAATTAAGATAATAATTGAAAGGTGGATTAGAAAGTTATGGGAAGAAATGGTGATTGAGAGTGGTACGAAACAAGAAAAAAGGAACAAAAGGACAATATAGTTGTGCTTAAATTTTCCCTATCAGTCACAATAGTATTCAACAAACACAAAAACAACGAACTGAACAACATGTCTGATCCACTCATGAATATTAGCTGCGATTTAAATATAGTCAAAATGTAGTGAATGGAATGCATGTACACTGCAAAATACATGAGGAAGTAGATTATAATTATTATAGTTGCCCATCGTTCTGCTCTGTTGAGTACCACGCTTACTTTTGAACCTCCGTAATTGAATTTCGCTCTGCGATCTAAGCCCCTTTTGGTGAAGTAAGCGCGCCAAGTGGAACGTTTCTGCACAAGCAACCCCCAGGAGGTGACATCAATGTTGACGATTTTCAGAGACGCTTTCAATGAATCTTTGTAGCGTTTCTTTTATTTCTATATCCCCTCCCCCCTTTCTTATGCGCGTCTGCATATTCCGAGCTTGCTGTATAAAACTGCTTGAGGATGCGATCAGCGGGCATGTGAACAATATATCCTGTCCATTTTATCTGGGTGTTTCGTAGAAGCGTACGAATGCTCAGCATGTTTGTCTAGCTAAGAATTTCAGAAATGATGGACCAGATAGATTAGCCAAATATTCAGGAAGCAAAACTCAAAATGGAAACAGGTTTGCATATGAATAAACAAAAACAACGAAACAAATAAACTTCAAAGACAAATGGCACAAAGAACACACAGGGTCTGAAATATCAGAAGTACACTACTTCTTGTGAAAAACGATTAAATGATAATTTATATAATGCGAACAGGCCAGTGCAGACAGACAAATAATCGGTTCAACAAATTAAAAATTGAGCACACATACATGTTTTCGAGGTAGAAATAATGAACAACCAGTGGAAGAGGTACCAGAAGGTACTGTGCTCGATCCCCATCACAGCACCGGCCGTTTCCCAGGGGAAGCAAACCCCTAGAAAATGCAGGCGGAAGCAGGCCCTTGCATAAAATGAATGCTGAAATCGGATGCATTGGGCCATTAGGCACAAAATAAAAACCACAGTACAATGCACACCGTCTTAGGGATTAGAGAAATAAAGCGAACGTCAACAACAACAATAAATTGCATGGTCCTCGTCATTCCAAAAGCTGTTTAAATTGTGTGGAGAGAAATAGATGCGATGATTTGAGAGCGATCTGCAACTAAGTGGAAGATAATAATTAAAAGGTAGATTTGAACGTTGATCATGATGCCAAGTGTCGCCTTGCATCGAAGTTTAACTGCAATAGATCTCCAAAATAATCTGTCTCTTACGGTTAGGGTGCACTCTCACGGAATTGTTTCACTCCATCAATTGATGTCGTCTTCCCATAAATAGAGCTGCCTGTCTCTTCCCAACTTCCGTTCACCTTTCCCTCCAATCTCTTTATGGCCTCCATATTTGCTCGCATTTCCTTCCTTGAGATTGTATCCAGCCTAATGTATATCCACATTAAAAATATATAAACATTATCGACAAGCTGATTGTTCATGGTCTATATCTCCGCACTGTAGGGAAATGAGAAATATATATATATATATATATATATATATATATATATATATATATATATATATATATATATATATATATATATATATATATACGTGGCGTGTTGAAATCAAACCAGACCTAACTACACCAAGTGAACATACGTACGATGTGTGCGCATGATGATGTCACGTCTGATGTAAACGGCCCATATCAACTGTCAAGTTTGTAAAATGTTATTATCCTCCGACTCATAGTTTCTTCTGTCGACCACATGGCGAGTGTGATACGGAATCCGTCCAGAGTTGAGCAGCGAGCGGTGATTCGGTTTCTAACAGCTAAATAATGTCCACTAGTTGACATTCATCGCAGAATGCAGGAGTGTATGGTGACACAAGTTTGGCGAACGTAAGCTCCGGCGACGGTCCATCCGAATTGCTGCATTTATTTTGGCAATGGCTTCTCCTGGCGCAACAATATGCCCTGATCTGGTCTCGGAAGATCTTTCGTTAACTCGCGTCGTTCTTTAAACATTGTTGTCCAGTTCCTCACTGTTGTCTTCGACACTTTTGTCACCAAACACTGTCTCCATTCTGCGATGAATGTCAACTGGCCGACATCCTTCAGCTGTTTGAAACCGAATTATCGCTTGCTCCTAAACTCTGAACCTATCATACGGTCCATGTTTTCAACGGTCTGCTGAAGAAACTATAAGATAGAGGATAATGCAGTTTGGCAAGCTGGACGGTTGGTACGTGTTATTTACACCAGATGTGATGTCATCATGTGCGTTGAATGTATGTTCACTTGTTGCAGTTTGGTCCGGTTTCATTTGAACACCTCTTAAATAATATTACATTCGCAGTGTAGTCAGTTACCTTTACAATTATTACTGCTCAGAATGACATTAACAACATAAACAATTATTAAACAAAGTCAATCAAATCTTGTCTTAGATTTTTTTGTTTCATAACATGTTTGTCATCTTTTGAAAAACATAATAAATCATTAATATATTAATGAGAGTGACATTCAAATACAGGCTACAAAATCCAAACTCAGTTCAAATGTGTAACTACATATTTTATTTAATGCAAAAAGAATAGTTATTTTCAAAAGATGTTTAGTTTACAGAACATCTGGCAAAAAAATGCTTCTAATAACTGGAACCTGTCAATCAATCACTAAGTGAAAACCATTTAAGCTCTCTGTGGAGCATACGTCTTGAACGAAAACAGGTCAATTCAACGAATATTGACCCGCCTGCATCTGTTGAAGTTTGTGGTTCAGCGTTACTACAGAATGAAGTAGCCAACCCCTTACGCAACCCTCATTAATCGATAATACGAATGCCTGGTATGTTACAGTGTTACTATCCTCTTCTTTCATTCAGGCCCCGGCAACACGTGGACGGATCTTGATAGGTATTAGTAGCTCATCTGCGAGTCTACTCCCGATGTGATGCACATAGAGAATACAATGAACACATTGGGATGACTCACAGAAAATAAAACGACTTTGTTGTTCAATAGTTCATTTATCATCGTGGAAAATGTCGAAAAGTCCATAGATTTACTTTCAGGGAAGGTGAAATGGCACGACGCTTTAGTTACGCTATGTTATGTTAGATAGAGTCTGTGTCAATGCAGTCCGCGTCAGACATAAACGTAGGTGTACTAGTCTCTCTCAACAATTATCGAAAGGAACAAACACTAACAATTCCTAACGTGGCTGGTACGTTACGTGAATCTTGGAGTACATGTGGTGAAGAGCTATACTCTGCAGGGAGGAGTGAAGATATTGATTGATTGATATAATGAAAATAAATGCCTTTTCTAAGAAACTGCAACATATACAAGCGCAACCTCATTGGATCTGAAGTTACAATAAACCGTACAATTATAAACGCTAAGATAACTGGTTATTTGCATTAATCCACTGACAATATGTATTGTATAAATTTACTACGAAATGTTTGTACAAATCTTAGATGTAGGTTGCGAAATAAATCAATGTACATAATCAATAGCGTGTTGTAAAAGCAGCGGAGTCAAACATATAAAATAAAATACATTAATAAATAAATGTATCAAACTCGTCCTTTTTTTTAAATCTCCAGTTTATATAATATATTATTGCAATAAAGGACGTATTTTTTTTATAATAACAGTGCAATATGCCAGAGCTGCTAGAGCTCTTGTCTATCGAAGATAAGCGACGGAGTTTATGTTTACGTCTTCCCAGCTAAAAATGCGTAATGAATGGATCTTAACTAAATTAAAAGCGGTTAAGGAGACTAATGTCTTGCATTTATCCAAAAAAAACTTAAACATAGTACTTCTTCTTCTTCTTCTTCGTTCTCAATCTCCTACTACTAAACCCTGAAAGGGCTTAAGTAGCAGAATGTAGTCCAGAGAACGGAATGCGTTGTGTCGTAGTTTACAGCTTGGCTGCGATATTTGCACCTTTCGGTCCAACACATCCGACTTCAGCAAGCATTTTTTGAGTACCGGGTTAGCAATCCCTCTTCGATCCCTTCTCCTTAGCCAGTCTGCCCTGCTGCAGCCTGTTATCCAGGATCACCGCGTGGAGGTGTAGAAGGGTCTTGGCAGCTATGGTTCGCTGGCCCCGATGCTAGCAGTCAGCTATGAGCGTTGACCCCTGCAGCTGATGCGCTCTTCAGCATCTTGATCCCAAACAGAGTACAATAAAGTCTTTAACACTTCATTTATGAGGGCATTGTCTGTTGTAAAAATCACATTTTCAACTTTACAATATTGAATCAAAATATAAAGATCAATAGCATAACTACACTTAATCAATAACACAAATTGTAATAATAAACATTCAAATGTCTTAACAATATAATAACTTACAATGAATAAGGTGACAAAAGAGTTAACCAAACGAACATCGGTTATATCACATTTGCTATTATTTTCAAATAAGAGAAGACAAAGGTAATGACCTTTTAACAGAAGTCATTCGAAACTGTATTTAACCTCTCGTGGATCTGCTGTCCTGGTCCTGTTGGGGTTTGAGGAAATAAAAGAGCTGTCAGGCAACCTTAAAAGCATCCGTAGTGCGAACATTGGAAATGGAAAAGCGTGACATTTTGAAGTTGATCGAAGACGCTTTCTCCGTGTTGGGTATAATCAACCAACGTGTTTGTTATTTGCTAAAATTGATACCTCCTTCAGGTTTCAAATGTCGACAACAAGCGTATGGTAATTCCTGTGTTAGTTAGTTAGTTAGTTAGTTGGTTGGTTGGTTGATTGGTTCGTTGGTTGGTTGGTTGGTTAGTTAGTTAGTTAGTTAGTTAGTTAGTTAGCTAGTTAGTTAATGATGATTAGTTAATCATCAGTGAAAAGGTCTTGATGATGTAACCCGTGCTGTATTTGGATTATACTGAAGAAGATACTGCGCTGGTCATCAACCTCACTCTGGTCAGGACCTACCTTGGACCAGTGGCAAGACATAAGTTAAGACGACTGGGGGTAACTCAGGATGGAGGCACGATGGTCTCATTTCCCAAGATGCAGCTTGAAAACTTGCGGAATTTGATCATTCACCATTTCGCTTCATTGCCTTGACAAGCGACTGCCTTACTTCTCGAAAAAAGCGACCTACAGAAGAATCTGGAGAGTATGGAGACGGTCCAATTTCTCATTCACGTTGTTACGTCACAAAGTGAGCAAGGACGAATGGAATGTTCATACCCTAATAACCCCCACCCCCCCTCCCCCCCTCCCTCTCCCCTGCATATCGCTCAACTATGATACACGCTTGGTTCGTTCAGATTTGAGAGACAAATAGTGTTTCGCCTCTGAAACTTGAAAACTCTTGATGTTGATAACAGCTATTTTTCATCCATAATAAATGTCAATTAATATTAAACGCATATCTGAATGCTAACTAAAAATTATTCACCATGGAAAGGAAAGTAAACGGTAACCGACATGAAAGATGCAGAGTTACGAAAATAACATGAAAATATTAACAAGGAAAATACCGAGGCGAAAGAGACAAAGAATGTCAGAGATCCAATGCTGCTGACGTTCTTCTTCTTCTTCTTCTTCATCGTACGCATTCAGACAGTAACCATTATTTTTTCGAGAAAAGCAGCCGTCATCCTGAGGCTGTCGACACTGCCATAGAGCTTGTCTAGTGTTGCCACTGGTGATGGCCACATCTGCTCTCTCTGATCCTCGTATGTCGGGCAGTTTTGTAGCAAATGCTCAGCGGTCATTTTGCCGGTACCAAACGGGCATTTGTCGGTGCCACCTATCTTCAATTTGTTGAATAGGTGGTACCTGAGTCTATTGTGGCCAGTGCGAAGTCTGAAGACCACGACCTGCTCCTTTCTGTTCAACTGGTAAGAGGCATCGTTTTTGGTGTAGCCAGTATGTTCGGTTTCCCATTTGGTCATGTATCTAGCTCTAATAAGCTGTTTTGACTCTTCGTGTGTCATACTAGTATAAGGTTGTTGTAGTTTTGCACCTTCTTTTGCCAGTCTGTCTGCCTCCTCGTTGCCTTGGATGTTGCAGTGAGATGGAACCCACTGCACCACTACACTTTTTGGTGCGGCCTGCTGGCATAGTTGACAGAGTACTGCTCTTAATTCATTAAGTTCAGTATTTTTCTGGCTTTTCAGTGCTGTGACTACAGCCAGTGCATCTGTAAGCAGGGCTATATGGCTTTCATTCCTTTTACCTGTCACCATTTCTTCCACTGCTGCCCTCAGTGCCTCTGCCTCCGCTCAGAAACTGCTTGTGTATTTTCCAGTAGCGAGTGACAGTGTTATTTTTCTGCCATTTGGTAGGCTCAGGAATGCTCCTGCCCCTCCGTTCTGTGTTGTATTTGTTACGGAACCGTCGGTGTATGCATGGGTCCAGTCCATGCTTGGGTAGTTTTCCGTAATGAAACGCAGGGTAGTATCTCTTCTTTCTTTTTCAGACTGGCAGTTTTTGTTTCTAATACCTGGTATATTTTCTACCACCTCTGGAAATATATGCTGCCTCCAGGTAGATTTTCGTACAGTAGGGATGGGCTTTGGTGTGGTTAGTGCGTTCATAGGGTCTTCGTGCATCTTTGCTTTGGCTATTTCTGCAAAGTATCTTCGCTTTAGCTTCCCATTTCCGAAATTATTTAGTCTCTGGTGCATTGGATGGTCTGTCAGTTATCTGAGTTTCTCTGACTACAACTGGGCTCTGCAGTCTCTTCTGTCGGCCATGGATTGCAGTTTTGTAATCTTTTCAAGTTCTACAATTGGCGTTGACTTCATGCCTCCTGTTATAACTCTCAAGGCTTGGTTTTGGAGTTTGCTAACTTTATCGAAGTTCGCCTTTGCTGCTGTTGTCCATGCCGCAATGCCATACTCGAGAACTGGTCTCACTTTTCCAGTGTACAGTATCTTTAGTATGCTTTCGTCTGCTCTCCATCTTGTGCCAGCAAGTTTCCTCATGATTGCCATTCTTTCTCTGGCTCTCATTCGGTTTCTCTTGATCTGACTTTTCCATGTCATGCGATGATCAAATGTGACTCCCAGATAGTTTGGGTTGTCGTTTGGCTGAAGGTATTTGCCGTTTAGACTTAATTTGGTGTTTTGGGGATTGATTTATAGCAAGAGTATTGTACATGTGGTTTTGTCCTCGTTTATTTTGACCAGCCATGAGTTCGCCCACTTGTCCAGCGATGTTAGAGCCTGCTGCATTCGATTTCTTGCTATGGTGAGATTCTTTTCAGAGGTCCACATAGCCAGATCGTCTGCAAACATTGAGCTATGAACTCTTCTTGGTATATTCTCTATAATATCATTTATATTCACAAGGAAGAGTGTGGGTGACAGTACTCCCCTTTGGGGTACTCCCTGCTCAAGTGTCACCTTTTTGCTCATCTGCCCTTGTACTTAGACTCTGGCCCCTTTCTGTTTTTGAGGTAGTGGTTGATCCACTTGTACATTTTCCCACAAACATCACTTCTTCTTAGCTTGACTCTAAGTCCATCTTTCCAGACTTTGTCAAATGCCTTTTCCAGGTCCACCCAGACCGCTACTGTGTGTTTCTGTTCCTTGTAGGCATCTTCTATTTCCTGGGCTGCTGACGTTCGATGTGGAGATGCATCTGGCATAACCTGATACGTCCTTAAATATCTTCAAAGATCTTAAAGTTGTGTGAATAGCTGCCTAAAATATTTGGTTCAGCAATAGTTCGTAAAATCATTAAAATGTCTCAGACTGGATACGTCAACTTTTTAATTCTAACTTCTGTCAGTTTAATTTCTAGATTTAATATCCATTACTTAAACCACCATTTTACCAAGCTTGATACAGGTGATGCTAGGCCCTTTGCAACGCCGTCCCATGTCCAGGACTGCTCTTCTTTAATTTGTTCGTAGTTTTTTTTGAAATTCTCTTCTTCATTCGCCATCATTTCTATTCTTTCCGTGTCTATTTCTGCGTTCAATTTTCTTAACTTTTTATGAGCTTTTTGCAATTCCTTCAAATTTTCCGATTGTTTCAGTTCGCCCTTTAGTCTTTTGTCCCCCTCCTCGTCTAAGTGAGTATGTTTCATTTTAAATTCAAGTTCCATCTGTTTCAGCTTAACAGTTTCGGCAACAGTGAACCTTTTCTCATTGATCAACCTATTTAACTGTTGAGCTAGACGTATCGCCATTTTCAGGAAGTTGGTACCCTGGTCCTGCTTCAATATGTCCTGTTCCAACACTTCAGCTCTGTTCTTCAGACTCTTTATCTGAGCAACTGCATCTTCAGGATAATTTAAATCAATCTGGTCAAGCGAATGGTAAATAAGACTGCACTCCATTATGGCCTCTTCGTTTAGCTTTGGTGTTTTGCATTTCTTTAAGAGATCATCACGAGTCTTCTGAGCTCTTCTAAAAATGTCCCCTGTATAACGTGTACCTGACATTTCATCGATCTTCTGAAGTAACTTCCGGGATTGCTCCTGCTTGACGTATATGTCCTTGGTTGCATTGTCAAATAGTATAGCTCTTCCACAACACTCTTTTACCAACTCGGAAAAAAGTCCTTTTTGACTGTGCACCCAGTCATCAAACGCTCCATTTCCTTCGTCATTGTAAAAGTTATCTCCGTGTGTCATCACCAAAATGACATGATTCTTGATGAAATTATCACCAAAAATGTCTTTAAGTATCTTAATTGCCTCAATATGTTCTTGTGTATATCTACCATATCTCACAACCAAGAGGATGGCGTGGTAACCACGTGGATTAGCTGATATAGCAAAACTCATAGCTTTAATAACAAGTTTAACTGCCGCCGCCTCTTTCAGGCTTGTGTCACAAACACCTGGACCGTCTACGACCTTTAGTTTCCTGCCATCGATTTCTCCGTACTCAAATTGAGCAATTTTCGTAACTGATTCAGGAGATCCTGAACTTTTGAAGGCCCTGTACCCGACTATGGAGTTGGCAGTAGCGCTTTTTCCATCGCCTGTTCTTCCAACGAATAAAATGTCTGTGGTCTTTAACTCCATAGTTTGCTGTTGTGTTGTTAAGGAAACAAAGTATTCTGGTTAGCTGGTATAAGCATTTTAAAGTGAATGAGTTAGTGAGATGTGAAACGAAAGTAGGGTTCGTACCTCTTAATTCAACCCAAACAAACGAAAGTACTGTATATGCGTCTTAATTCATCCCAAACAGAGTTCTGTCGAATACCCTCGTCGATATTTGCAACTGATGACCGCACAGGCAGCGGTCTGTGACAGAGAAGGGTGGCGTGGTATTGTGAGGATGTCTTCATGTGTGCCCCAACGACTTCACCGGTTACGGGATGATCTGAGCTGACCTAACTGAACATTCTTTTTCCGGTCAAGAGGAGTACAGATCGATATCATTTAATTTAAAATAAATAACTACAGACATAAAGAAAGAAGTGTGGAAAAGATGCTCACCCTAAACCTAATCCTAATCCTTACTTTAATTATAACTCTAACCCTAATTCGAATATCGACCCTAATTCGAATATCGACCCTAATCCTACCCCTAATCCTACGTTTAGCCCTAACCCTAATCCTAACCCTAAACTAACGTTTAGCCCTAACCCTAATCCTACCCTAACCATAATGTTAATCCTAACCATAACCCTAATCCTAACCTTAATACTAACATTAATCCTAACCCTAATCCTAACTGTAATCCTTATCGTAATCCTTACCTTAAGACTAGCCCTAATCCTAACCCTAATCCTAACCCTAATCCCAACTCGAATCCTAACACCGATCTTGGCCCTAATACTATCTCTAATTCTAACACTAATCCTAACCTTAACCCTAACCCTAATCCTAATCCTAATCATAACCCTAATCCTATTCTTAACCCTAAGCATAACCCTCATCCTAACTCTAATACTAACCCTCATCCTAACCAGAATCCTAACCTTAATCATGATCCTAACCGTAAACTTAATCTTAACCCTAGCCTAAAAATTCTCGTCTATTCTCGCAAAATGTTTGACACCAACGGTTAAAAATGGGGACAATTATGTGACGTCACGACCTCAAATCCGGTGCTAAGAAAATATATTTCTTTTGTTTTGGAATAAATTAAGACGCAAGTACCGAAAGCAGAAAATTTAATTTTGTTAAACATTTACCTTTGGAATGGGACTCTTCTTCTTCTTCTTCTTCGTACGCAGTCAGACAGTAACCATTATTTTTTCGAAAAAAGCGGCGTTCATCCTGAAGCTGTCGACACTGCCATAGAGCTTGTCTTGCAGTTCCACTGATGATGGCCACATCTGCTCTCTTTGATCTTCGTATGTCGGGCAGTTCTGCAGCAGATGTTCAGCGGTCATTTTACCGGTACCGCACGGGCATTCGTCGGTACACCCTATCTTCAATTTGTTGAATAGGTGGTACCTCAGTCTATTGTGGCCAGTGCGAAGTCTGAAGACAACGGCCTGCTCTCTTCGGTTCAACTGGTAATAGGCATCGTTTTTTGGTGTAACCAGTATGTTCGGTTTCCTATTTGGTCATGTATCTGGCTTTGATAAGCCGTTTTGACTCGTCGTACGTCATACTAGTATCTGTTTGTGGTAGTCTTGCACCTTCTTTTGCCAGTCTGTCTGCCTCCTCGTTGCCTTGGATGTTGCAGTGTGATGGGACCCACTGTACCACTACCCTTTTTGGTGCGGACTGCTGGCACAGTTTGCAGAGTGCTGCTCTTAAGTCAGTAAGCTCAGTGTTTTTCTGGCTTTTTAGCGCGGTGACTACGGCGAGAGCATCTGTAAGCAGGACTATATGGCTTTCATTTTCTTTATGTGTCACCATTTCTTCCACTGCCGCCCTCGGTGCCTCTGCCTCCGCTCTGAAATTGCTTGTGTACTTACTAGTAGCGAATGACAGTGTTATTTGTCTGCCATTTGGTAGGTTCAGGAATGCTCCTGCCCCTCCGTTCTGTGTAGTGTTTGTTACAGAACCGTAGGTGTATGCATGGGTCCAGTCCATGCTTGAGTAGTTTTTCGATATAAAGCTTAGGGTAGTATCTCTCCTTTCTTTTTCAGTCTGGCAGTTTTTGTTTCCAATACCTGGTATATTTTCTACCACTTCTGGAAATATATCCTGCCTCCAGGTAGGTTTTCGTACAGTAGGGATGGGTTTTGGTGTTGTTAGTGCGTTTATGGGATCCTCGTGCATCTTTGCTTTGGCTATTTCTGCAAAGTTTCTCCGCTTTAGTTTCCCATTTCCCAAATTGTTTAGTCTCTGGTGCATTGGATGGTCGGTCAGTCTTCGGAGTTTCTCTGACTGCAGCTGGGCCCTGCAGTCTCTTCTATCGGTCATGGATTGCAGTTTTGTAATCTTTCAAGTTCTACAATTGGCGTTGACTTCATGCCTCCTGTTATAACTCTCATGGCTTGGTTTTGAGGTTTGCTAACTTTATCGAAGTTTGCCTTTGCTGCTGTTGTCCAATGGGACTTAAAAGTCAGAAGTCTAGTTTGGGAAACAGTATGTCTATGAGATCAGAAGAAGGATGCCTAGTATATGTATAACAATGTATGTCAGATTAAAATAAATTGTTGGCTGTCTGCAATTGAATCAGTGTGTCTGTGACATCAAAATAAAAAGTCAAATGTCCATTTTGTTGATGTGCATCTATGAGATGTAAATTGATAGTACCATGTCTAGTTTATTGGTTAAAGTATAGCGCGCACAGCAACCCCTACACCCCCACAACGCCCACACACGCCCACACCCCCATACACAAACATATACACACAGACACACACAAACATATACACACAGACACACACAGAGACAGACAGACATAAAGAAAGACATAAAGACAGACAATCATACATACATTAATACATACATTACATACATACATACATACATACATACATACATACATACATACATACATACATACATACTTACATACATACATACAAACATACATACTTATACATACACACACATACATACATACATACATTTCATACATACATTTCATACATACATACATAGAGACATACATACATACATACACATACATGCATACATGCATATATTAATACATACATACATGCATCACATACATACATATATACATACAAACAAACATACATACATACATGCACATACATACATTGCATACACACATTGAATACGTAAATACATATATACATTACATACATACATACATAACATAATATACATTACATACATACATACATACGTACATACATACATACATACATACATACATACATACATACATACATACATACATACATACATACATACATACACACACACATACATGCATACATACATACATACATACATGCATACATACATACACATACACACACATATACATAAATACATACACACACACACATACATTCATACATATATACATATAAACATATATACATACATACATACATACATACATACATACATACATACATACATACATACATACACACAGACACACACACACACACATACATACATACGTCTTAATCTTAGTCGATCTGTACTTCTACATGGGCAGATATCTCTGTGCAGGTCCCAGCTCTGTCGTGAGCTGGATGTTGTCGGGAGGAGGTTTTACTGTTTAGCTGGCTAGGCTCGAGGAGCTTATTACTAAGCTGCGTTGGAATAAATGCTGTGGAGAGTTGTTAACCGATGTGCCAGTCCATTTTAATAGACAAACACTAGAGCAAAGTAGATCCGCATCATGTTAGGTGCCATCTATGCTGCTCTTAACATACCACCTAACCATTGCGAGTGTTATACCTTGGTAAGCCAAAATCAGAGGAGGAGTATTTCCTTTTGTCAATCGCCAATGGTATTCTGAAGAATTCTTTGTTAGCGGCAAATCTCTTATCTTCCGGTGGTGCATATTCATTAATTAAGTCAAAGGCATCTCAGTCTTTGCAGACCAAGCATGGGACACCCTTTTAGTAGCCTCTCAGGATGCAAGCCTGGGCGCTGAATATGGAGACTTTGGGCTGCCCACACACAAGCTCATCCTCTCGGCCTCGCTAATGTAATCCAAGGCAATCCAAACCATGACAATTTGACACCAGCTCAGCTGCAGGAACTGCCGGAATGAGTTCGAAATTTTGAAACAATCTGCCT
The DNA here is from genome assembly GCA_036924085.1 of Ariolimax columbianus. Taxonomy (NCBI): domain Eukaryota; kingdom Metazoa; phylum Mollusca; class Gastropoda; order Stylommatophora; family Arionidae; genus Ariolimax; species Ariolimax columbianus. The sequence goes on along the minus strand of JAVGWX010000001.1, from coordinate 65,484,110 downwards.
TAGGTGCTACTACTTCGAATTTTCTGTCTGGGTTTACTACCATAGCTCGACAATGTGCATATACAATGTCTATAACGATTTTCATACCTTCATCCTGCCACCATCAATCATTCTGAAATTATTTTACAACCTGTGATGTTTTTCATTTGTCCATGTCCCCGATGCAGACAACTTCCGCCTTAGCTCTTTTGGATGCGGCTAATCTGGTGTATGTTTCCGTCATAGTTGGAGATGCCATGTAGCTTTTTCTTTGTTTTTGTAAGCGTCAGCACGCCAAATTGTTATTATCTCATCTCGTCCATCAGTTCCTTTTTCTTTCCATTTATGCTTTAAATATTCCATATTCCATGTTCGAAAATCACGGTAATTACACTTCCTTTTTGTCAGTTCGTCTTAGTTAAGATCAGTCCAGTTTACTGTTTCCTCCTTCTTGTCATATTTATTATCTAAAACAGACAGATAATTTGTCGGTTGTGTCTTTCCTTGTTTGAGAACCTGCCTCCTTTCGACATCCACGAAAATTAGTAAATATAAGGTGAAATGAACCATAAAGTCTTGCGTGACATGAATTAAGAAATATAAGGTGGCATGAATTAACAAATAATCAGTTTAGGATGACGTGAAATAATAAATATACGGTGATCTGAATTAACAAGTTTAGGGTGAAGTGATTTATTAAGTATAACGTAGCATGAATTGACAATTTTAGGGTGGCGTGAGTTTTTAATAGTAAGATAGCCAAAAAATCGACCAAACGAGAGACTGGAGAAAGACAGGTTGATGTTATAGAACATATATTCAGTAGTTCACACAGACAAGGAGAGTTGTTAAAGATTGTTTTAGTGCAAATGTATAATGTTATGTATACTGTTATGTTTACTGTTATGTATACTGCTTACCGGTTATGATCACAAAAGGTTGTCCCAGCTTACTCAACGCTGTTTAGTTTTGGTAGTCCTTTGGATGCTCTTTATGCTTTCAAGTACAAATAAACGAGATTGTAAAACACGTCATTCCCTGTCTTATTCACACGTTTTCAGGTTTCAACGTAAATATTACATAAAGAAATCAGTAGGCAGTCTGAGAGAATTCAAATCTACATTGATCTAGTCCAGGAATTGTAACGGTGTTGGCCAATTGCGATTTCTCTGTGCATCATGTGCTGAGCACTTTTGTAGCCGGTGTTCAGCACTGATTCTATGGGAACTGACCTAATACGCATCGGTAGATGCTAAATTTAGTGTGCTGAATATATAGTATACCAATATGCTGTGGCCCGTGTTAAGCATGAAGATTACAGCACTCCCGTTATTGATATTGTTGTTGTTTAATGTGCACAAGGAGTTGGTGTTGTTTTTTGCGAATGCGCACAATGAGTTTAGTCTTTTGTGCTGCCTGAAAATGACGTCCAGTGGCCGGTTGCAGTAGCTATTTTCACATTCCGAGCGTGCTGATGAAGGTGGAGCGTTTCATCCAGGCGGTTGTGCCTGGCTTTAGCTGTGTGTCCCTCACTACTACGGGGATCACGTTGATCCCTCACCGTGTTAGCCTGCTGCCATGAAAACAGTCCGTTTCCAGGGAGGACTGCAAGGAAGCCAAGGTGAGGTTCTTGATCAGTATATTTTGTCTGATCAGACATTAGTTTTCCTCCCCACCTTTGCCGTGAGAAGCCAGAGTTCTAATCATTCTACTCCTTGGATGATCTTAGTGTCTGACTCACTTTTATTCTTGGTCATTAACACTTTGGGGAGGTGGAGGTGGAGGCGCGGAGGAGGAGGCAATTGTTTTTTTGTTTTTTTTTTGCGTTCGCCTTATTTATCTATTCCCCAAGGCGTGTGTGCGTTACACTGTGGTTTTTATTTTGCGCCTGTCGGCCCAGTTCATCCGACTTCAGCATGCATTTTATGTAAGGGTCTGCTTCCTCCTGCATTTTCTAAGGGTTTGCTTCCCCGGGGTAACGGCCGGTGCTGTGATGGGGATCAAACCCAGCACCTTCTGGTTGTGAGCCGTGCCACTTAACCACTAGGCCACGCCGTCCCCTTGGAGGCAATGGTTATTAACTAATCCCATAAAAGGAGAAATGTCCTGAGCGATTGTCTCCATATCTTGTCGGCTTTTCCCCGTTGTCCTTGTGTTGACATCAATGGCTGGTCTCCGCGCGTTCTTTGATTTTGAACAACATGTGTTAGATCCAAACAAAAGCACCGACTGCACGCTTCAGATCCTCAGCTTGGTATCATCTCTATTACAATGTAGATTTTTCTCATAATCTCCCACAGGGTCCTAACAATCGGCGATTTAAGTGACTGAAGTACTGTCTAATACATTTTAATAAAAATAATTATGTTATATTACTTATACTTAAAAAACTCAGAGTAAAACGCAATCAATTATATTGCCCGTTCAAGAGAGTTGTGATACAATGGATTCAATCCTATTGCAACTATCAAAGCAATGAAGAGGCTGACCGACTGCAACGGGAATATGGAAAAATTCATCAATCTGATATGATCAGAACGTGTGAAGAGGCCATGAGAAACACCAAGGTGTAGATAAAGGAACACGTGGGAACCAGCGAACGCAGGTCAACAACTAAATATACATATTACCAACTCAGCAGAGGTAAACAGGTCATACTAGTTAGATTTCTAGCCATCTGGGGTAGTTGTCTCGCCGCAGCGACTCAATTTCAACCAGTGTTCGTAAAGCGATCTCAGTCCCGCCAGGCGGAGCGATAGCGCGGGCTTGCGGAAAACGCTCGCCTGCCTTTCCCCGTAGAGCGAATTGGGTGCGGTTTGTTGCAGCGGCTCCTCCACCGAGGTGCCCTGGTCTGGTCCGTATCAGGAAACGTGGTCCGTCCGTGGTGATTTATCTAAGGCTTATAGCAGAGCTCGACAGTACGTCTCGCTGGGGGTCCGACTCTCGCAAAGAGCTTGTGACCGGCAAATGGAAAGCAGGAATCGTTGCCTCGAGGCCCTGCAATCTCCATACGGAGAAGGGCAGGCCGGCAGACCAAATTGTCTCTAGTCCCAGTGAAATTCATCGCCGAGGTCGTTGGGATCCGTTCTGCACAGAGCGCTGCCATCCCTCCTCGAGCGAGCCCGGTCGGTCGGTCGTCTGGTGCGTGTGGGAGGCCCCTGTCAGGCGGTCCTAGGTCGACGGAGTGAGGGACGGGTGGAACAAACCGTCCGTCCGTCCCGTCAGTCGGTCCCTGCGGCCGTCGTCCCAGCGAGGCTTTTTACACACCCTTCCTCCGCCGACCGGTGTGTGCTGTACGTACGTCTCCGACAGATATCTGGTTGATCCTGCCAGTAGTCATATGCTTGTCTCAAAGATTAAGCCATGCATGTCTAAGTTCACACTGTCTCACGGTGAAACCGCGAATGGCTCATTAAATCAGTCGAGGTTCCTTAGATGACACGATCCTACTTGGATAACTGTGGCAATTCTAGAACTAATACATGCTTACCAAGCTCCGACCCTCGCGGAAAGTGCGCTTTTATTAGTTCAAAACCAATCGTCGTTTCCCCTCGAGGGGTTGCGGCGTCCCCACTGGTGACTCTGGATAACTTTGTGCTGATCGCATGGCCTCATGTGCCGGCGACGCATCTTTCAAATGTCTGCCCTATCAAATGTCGATGGTACGTGACATGCCTACCATGTTTGTATCAAATAACGGGGAATCAGGGTTCGATTCCGGAGAGGGAGCATGAGAAACGGCTACCACATCCAAGGAAGGCAGCAGGCGCGCAACTTACCCACTCCCGGCACGGGGAGGTAGTGACGAAAAATAACAATACGGGACTCTTTCGAGGCCCCGTAATTGGAATGAGTACACTTTAAACCCTTTAACGAGGATCTATTGGAGGGCAAGTCTGGTGCCAGCAGCCGCGGTAATTCCAGCTCCAATAGCGTATATTAAAGTTGTTGCAGTTAAAAAGCTCGAAATTGGATCTCAGGCGCAGACGGGCGGTCCGGCTCGCGCCGGTTCACTGCCCGTTGTCTCCTGCCCTACCGTCTGCCGGCTCTCTCCCACGGGTGCTCTTCGCTGAGCGTCCTGGGTGGCCGGCGCGTTTACTTTGAAAAAATTAGAGTGTTCAAAGCAGGCCTCGGCTGCCTGGATAATGGTGCATGGAATAATGGAATAGGACCTCGGTTCTATTTTGTTGGTTTTCGGAACTGGAGGTAATGATTAACAGGGACAAACGGGGGCATTCGTATTGCGGCGTTAGAGGTGAAATTCTTGGATCGCCGCAAGACGAGCTACTGCGAAAGCATTTGTCAAGAATGTTTTCATTAATCAAGAACGAAAGTCAGAGGCGCGAAGACGATCAGATACCGTCGTAGTTCTGACCATAAACGATGCCGACTAGCGATCCGCAGGAGTTGCTTCGATGACTCTGCGGGCAGCTTCCGGGAAACCAAAGTGTTTGGGTTCCGGGGGAAGTATGGTTGCAAAGCTGAAACTTAAAGGAATTGACGGAAGGGCACCAGCATAAGTGGAGCCTGCGGCTTAATTTGACTCAACACGGCCAACACTGAAATGATTGACATGCCGAGACCACTCTTCTGGGGTCTAATATGGAACTGGTGCTGGACTTAGACCCCCAGAAATCTGGGGTTATGCCCCCTGTGGCCCGGTTTGGTCTGCATCCAGTGTTTGATAAAGGAATTGACGGAAGAACACTATCAGGAGTGGAGCCTGAGACCTAAGTTAACTTAACACGCCAATACTGCAGAATGACTATCAAAAAGTACACCTTCGTGGGGTCTAATAGAGAACATGTGCTGGAATTAGACCCTCAAAAATTTGGGGCTACCCTCTAAGAAACTTGATTGTCTCGCTAAGGGAATTGACGGAAGGGCACCACCAGGTGTGGAACCTGCGGCTTAATTTGACTGACCACGCCAATACTGTAGAACAACTGACAAATCGAGAGCACTGCCGTTTGGGTCTAATAATGAACGTACGCTGGTATTAGACTCACGGATGACAAGTCAGCTCTCAAACACTCAAATGAAAGAACGCTACGGAAATCGTGTTTAAGTCCGCATAAACCGCAGATTTCAAATACCTGGTCATTGGCAAACAAAAGCCCTCAATAAATTCGTCTGACCAAATAGTGAACGGGTGCTGGAAATAGATCATCTGAAGACAGGTCAGTTTTACCCTACAAATGACAGGGCGTTGCTACGGAAAACCAGCTCAAATCGAGAGGAGCCGCAGACACTTTGGTTCACGTACCAGGCTGATAAGCCAAGGGCGCGAGGCTTCCATGTGGGGGATTACGGCCGAACCCTTGTAAGCCGCAATTCCGCCCAAAATCTCAGCACCACTGCAAAAGGAGGCTCCTACATGCTCGGGACCTGGAGCTTGCGCCCCAGCCCTATCAGGTAGAGCCACAGTAAGAGGTCCTTGCCGTCCGCCAATCAAAGCGGGCGGACAACTGCTTGATACTCACCCTATACGGCGTTGGGGTGCGAAAACACCAACCAAAGACTTAGTACCTGGTCGGGGTGTCGAAAACAGTAGAGCAGCCACCTCACTGTGAACTGTCAAGACTCAACCACTGACCATGAGAGTTGTCCGCACATCAGGCGAACAACATCTCTGTGACATTACCAGGCTTGTCCTCTGGCTGAATGCACTCCGGCTACGATATCTACCTCTGTACGTTATCAGCCATATAACTATCATACTGGACGCAGAAGAGATGCAGACCAGCGGACATTGCACACCTGCCCCACTGTGTCAACACCCCAGGTGGCGGGGAATGCTAGGCGTACCATCCCTGCATAGAAGCCAAGAAAATAATGGGAAAAAGAGATACCCCACTCACATGCAAATGCTACGTTCCTGGCAGGACGTGACGATCCTGGGATACAGACACACTGCACTGCCTCTCTTCCGGGTAAACCAGTCCATCTCATATATCATCACATATCATCATTGCACCCTATAGACACGAGTAGTGAAGACTCGATAGTCTGGTAAGACAACTTCCATAAGAGAAAAAACTCTGATCGTAAACAACTGCTGCCTTGCAGATAGACTGGGGACAGCCAAAGGCTAAGGAGGGCATCCCTACAGAAACGCCTGTTGAAATCGGATGCACGGGGCCGCAAGCCTAACAAAACAGTGCAACGTAAATCACAGTATGATGGCAGTACAACCTATTAGAAAAACGTATGGCGCTCATCCTGCGGAGTCCCGCCAGGCAGCGATAGTGCCGGGCCTCACGCCTCGAAGGGGCCCACCCTTGACTACTGGTGGTCACCCACCCATGTGTCGTGGAGTCAAGGCACATGGCTATGGGGCAACGTCTATTGGCCAAAACCTCAAGACCCTCAAAATACTACAGTGGAATGCGGAGGGAGTCATTAACAAAAAACTTTCCCTAACACACCACCTGCATGAAGGTAAGATTGACGTGGCATGTATCCAGGAAACGCACCTCAACAATAACCATAAATTCTCAATCAGAGGATATCAGACCTTCCGTCTAGATAGAGAAGGCCACAAAGGAGGGGTTCTGATACTGACCAGAAACAGCATACCGAGTAGCGCGGTACCTGTCAATCACACCGGACAAGCAGAAATTGTAGGAGTGGACATAATGGCTCAAGAGACGAAGCTCCGCATTTTCAATCTGTACGGACCACCAAACAGAGACCTATCGCTCTCGAGTATGGAGGTCAGAGACTCCAACTGCATAGTAGTTGGAGATTTCAACAGCCACTCGGAGAGATGGGGATACTCTGACACAGACAGCAGAGGTGACGAAGTGGAAGATTGGGAGATAGATGCAAATCTCTCCCTAATCAATAGGCCGGAGGATAGCCCTAGCTTCTATTCAAGAACATGGCATACCACCTCGACTCCAGATTTGGCCTTCTCCACACAGGACATACACTATAAAATAAACCGCCAAGTGCTAAACCAACTGGCAGGTAGCGACCACAGGCCGATCAGGCTAGCCATTGACATGGAAGTAGGCCCACAGGAAACAAAACCGCTCCCACGTTGGAATTACAAACGAGCCGACTGGGACAGATTTGCAATCCTGACAGATGGGCTGTGTGAAACCATCAACACACGAAATACCAAAATGAAGCCCATGGTAGAGAGCCTAAGCAAGGCAATAATGCAATCCGCCACTGAAACCATTCCAAGAGGAGCTAGGAAAAACTATAAGCCCTACTGGAATGATGAGTTACAGAAAGTGGAAGATGCAGTAACAAATGCTAGGAACATGGCAGAACGAGAAAAATCCATGGAGGCAAACATCGCCCTCAAAGCCGCCGCAGCGAAGTACAAACACACTCTCAAGCAAACAGCAAGAGAAAGCTGGAAAAATAAAACGGAAAGTCTAAACCTGGACAAAGAAGGGAACAAGTTATGGAAGCTAGTCAGAGCCATGAATGACGAAACCCCGTCAAATAAACAAATTACTATCAAGCAGGGCGAGAACTTGATCACAGGTAAGAAAGCCGCAAACGCCTTTGTCGATCACTATGCCAGAGCAAACCACATAGAGGTCCCTGCAGATAAGCATACAGACATTAGCGAAGAGCTAAAGGGACACGAAAACATAAATACGGCTCCTGAAGAGCACATGATGGCCAAACTAACAATGCGCGAAATGGAAGAGGCTATGAGAACACTAAAGAAAAGGAAATCTCCCGGAAAAGACGGGATAACAAACGAAATGATGATGGGGCTGGGCCAAACAGCGAAGAGGAAACTGCTATCGGTCATGAACCAAAGCTGGAAAAGGGGAATTGTACCACAGGCATGGAAAGATGCAATACTGGTACCAGTACCAAAAACAGGAAAGGATAAAACAGATCCAAATGGATACAGGCCCATCAGCTTACTGAGCTGTGTCGGCAAGCTGATGGAACGGATGATAAACTCCAGACTGATGTGGCATCTGGAAGAAAAACGAATACTAATTCCACAGCAAGCCGGCTTTAGACAGCACAGATCCACTGAGGACCAGGTCATCCTCATAGCCCAGGAGATAGAAGATGCCTACCAGGCACAGAAACACACAGTAGTTGTTTGGGTGGATCTGGAAAAGGCATTTGACAAAGTCTGGAAGGATGGACTTAGAGTCAAGCTAAGAAGAAGTGATGTCTGTGGGAAGATGTACAAGTGGATCAACCACTACCTCAAACAAAGAACGGCCAGAGTCCAAGTACAAGGGCAGATGAGCAAAAAGGTGACACTCGAGCAGGGAGTACCCCAAGGGGGAGTATTGTCACCCACACTCTTCCTGGTATATATAAACGATATTACGGAGAATATACCAAGAAGAGTCCATAGCTCAATGTTTGCAGACGATCTGGCTATGTGGACCTCTGAAAAGAATCTCACCATAGCAAGAAATCGGATGCAGACGGTCCTAACATCGCTGGAAGAGTGGGCGAACTCATGGCTGGTCAAAATAAACGAGGAGAAAACCACATGCACAATATTCTCGCTTTCATTAAAACCCTAAAGTACCAAATTAAGTCTAAATGGCAAAATCCTGCAGCCAAACGACAACCCAACCTATCTGGGAGTCACATTTGATCGGCGCATGACATGGAAAAGTCAGATTGAGAGAAACCGAATGAAAGCCAGAGAAAGAATGGCAATCATGAGGAAACTTGCTGACACAAGCTGGGGAGCAGACGAAGGCATACTAAAGAAACTGTACACTGGAAGAGTGAGACCAGTTCTCGAGTATGGCATTGCGGCATGGACAACAGCAGCGAAGGCGAACTTCGATAAAGTTAACAAACTTCAAAGCCAAGCCATGAGAATTATAACAGGGGGCATGAAGTCAACGCCAATTGTAGAACTTGAAAAGATTACAAAACTGCAATCCATGACCGATAGAAGAGACTGCAGAGCCCAGCTGCAGTCAGAGAAACTCCGAAGACTGACGGACCATCCAATGTACCAGAGACTAAACAATTTGGGCAATGGGAAACTAAAGCGGAGAAACTTTGCAGAAATAGCCAAAGCAAAGATGCACGAATATCCCATAAACGCACTAACAACGCCAAAACCCATCACTACTGTACGAAAACCTACCTGGAGGCAGGATATATTTCCAGAGGTGGTAGAAAATATACCAGGTATTGCAAACAAAAACTGCCAGACTGAAAAAGAAAGGAGAGACACTACCCTAAGCTTCATAACGAAAAGCTACCCAAGCATGGACTGGACCCATGCATACACCGACGGTTCTGTAACAAACACTACACAGAACGGAGGGGCAGGAGCATTCCTGAACCTACCAAATGGCAGAAAAATAACACTGTCATTCGCTACTGGTAAGTACACAAGCAACTTCAGAGCGGAGGCAGAGGCACTGAGGGCGGCAGTGGAAGAAATGGTGACAAACAGTGAAAATGAGAGCCATATAGTCCTGCTGACAGATGCTCTCGCCGTAGTCACAGCGCTAAAAAGCCAGAAAAACACTGAGCTTAATGACTTAAGAGCAGCACTCTGCAAACTGTGCCAGCAGTCCGCACCAAAAAGGGTAGTGGTACAGTGGGTTCCGTCACACTGCAACATCCAAGGCAACTAGGAGGCAGACAGACTGGCAAAAGAAGGTGCAAGGCTACCACAAACAGATACCAGTATGACGTACGAAGAGTCAAAACGGCTTATCAAAGCCAGATACATGACCAAATGGGAAACCGAACATACTGGTTACACCAAAAACGATGCCTATTACCAGTTGAACCGAAGAGAGCAGGTCGTTGTCTTCAGACTTCGCACTGGCCACAACAGACTGAGGTACCACCTATTCAACAAATTGAAGATAGGGTGTACCGACGAATGCCCGTGCGGTACTGGTAAAATGACCACTGAACATCTGCTGCAGAACTGCCCGACATACGAGGATCAGAGAGAGCAGATGTGGCCATTGCCAGTGGAACTGCAAGACAAGCTCTATGGTAGTGGCGAGAGTCTCAGGATGACCGCCGCTTTTTTCGAAAAAAATAATGGTTACTGTCTGACTGTGTACGCAGAAGAAGAAGAAGATTTCTAGCCACAACAAATTGAGATGACATCTATTGAAGAACCCAATCATTGGTCATTAGCAAATCCACTCAAAGTAGAAATGTCCTGAGACATTGTCTCTTCTATATCTTGTCAGATCTTCACACTTATCCTTGTGTTGATATCAATGGCTGGTCTCCGCGTGTTCTTTGATCTTCAACGGCATGTGTTAGATCCAAACGAAACGCTTATAGCGTTGAGTGTATCTGTGACACAGATAAAGTCACTGCTGAACATCTGCTGTAAATGTGTCCAACACACGAGGAACATAGAAAGAACATATGTTCATCCCCAATATCATTCATGTGAAAGCTCTATGGAGATACCAATAGGTTCAGGCTAACTACTGCTTTCTTTAGATATTATTATTATTAGTTGCCCATCGCAAGTGATAATGGCCAAGTCAACAGACAGTGTCGTCTTGGTTATGTAACTTGCGCTGTATTTGGATTACAGTAAAGAAGGAACTGCGCTTGTCATCTAACTCACTCTCTGGTCCCGAGCCACCTTGAAACAGTGGCAAGATATTAGTCAAGACGACTAGAGGAAACTCAGGATACAGACACTCTGATACCAATTCCCGTGAGACCAGGTGTCCCTGTGATACTTGTAGGATTCTTTAGATATATTCACTTTGACATCAGATTTATTTTGCTCAAGCTCCTCAAAGTGTAATCAAGCACACGACGAGACATTCAATCAAATCTGCTTGTAACTTTTAAGAAAAATGTTTTAATCAAGTAATAGTTTCAAAGTGGTTAAAGCCCTTACTATCTCGTCGCAACGGTCCGGGTTCCAATCGCTGAACGATTTGCCAAAGTATATGGAGATTTAAATGAGAACATGGCTTGCAGTCATTTAAGACAGTGTAGCTAGCAATGAAACTGGTTATCCCACCTAAGCAAATGCTGGGACACAGCCAATAGAAGTCGAACATATCACATAATCCATGACGGCAGTGTCTGATACGGGAGCCGTCGTTACTTTTTTCCCTATATCAAGGACGTATTCAAAGATAGAAAAACAAACTGAGTACATTACCTGAAGTACGAACACCCTTTTACTTCACTGTGTTCATCTGTGTGCAAATATTGTTGAAACGGGCGCGAGCGTTCTTAAGTTGTGGTGTTTCAACGATTACAATTAATTCGTTATCTGACAAAATCAGGAGATGGTGTGCAGATGAGGGAAAGCCATTCGGCCCTCACATTCACAGCAGAAATGTGCTAAGACAGTCAGGTCTGGTTTATATACAATCTGATAACAGCAGTCCGTCCCGGACAACCCACAGTAGACTGATATAAGGCAAAACAGTTATGAGTTTCCCTGGTATTCTAAGAAGTAGCATTACCTTTAGAAAGTACACTTTCCAAGAAAAGATTTTATCAGCACCATTTTTAAAAAAAAAGAATTTTGTTCACCGAAGAAACGATTAGTGAAGGTTATGATAAGCCCACAGCTAGTTAAACAAACTTACAGTATGTGTTCATTTACAGTTTATGAAAGCACATTATTATTATGTTGGAAGCATAGATTGTCTATTCCTGTTCAGTTTTGCATATTTAAATTTTCTATTCTAAGAATTTTTTTTTTTTTCTGTTCAGTTTTTGCCAGCATAGATTATCTATTCCTCTTTAGTTTTTGCATGCATAGATTGTCTATTCCTATTCAGTTTTATAAGCATAGATTGTCTGTTCCCGTTCAGTTTAAGCAAGCACAGATTGTCTGTTATAGAATTTGTAAATGGTGAACAGCGTCCTGGTACAAGTATCTGAAGCAGCCAAAACATGTTTACACGGTTCAAGCTCGTTTTCTACTTCTGAACAAGTGGAGAAGACCATATATCCAATCTTGTGTTCCCTGGATTCTATACGATTTGGAAATACTTTTGAATCTTCTGAATCTCTCTTATTACTATTATTACTATTATCATCATTTTAATTAATCAGTGTTGCTTAGTGACTAGCCTTGGAGATTGTAGTTAATAGTGGTGGGAAAGGGGAAAGGGTGTCCGTGGCTTTCTCGAACTAGACAGACACATCTAAAGGTTTTTTTTTGGGATTTTAGTATCTATTTTTTTTCTTCATTTCTATCTCTGGGAATAGATTTTCCTAGTGAATTTGACATAATACGCTTTCCTGTGAAGGTGTTGGGTACAATTGTCCGTTTCGAAGCGCTTGAATATACCCGTTACCAAAGATGCAGAGCAGTGAATGGGCTAACAGCAGCAAGCGACTTATAGCTGGCTGCTTGCACGAAAGTCAGCGAACCAGAGCTGCAAGATCCTATTCCACGTGCAATTGGGAGCCTTGGAAACAGGATACGCTGGTGTAGTCTGGCTAAGAGTATATTGAAACCCGGTACCCGAAAAAAGCCAGCTGAATGGATGTGCTGGGCCGAAAGACGCAGAAATCACAGCCTCATGTAAACCTACGAAACCAACGTCACTACGTTTTAATTTGGACGGACACTGAAGAAGAAGAAGAAGAAACAGAAAAAGAAGAAGAAGAAGAAGAAAAAAGATGAAAAAGAATCTACACAGCTGTAAATGTGTACCAAATTAACTGATAGATAAAGCAAGGCAACGAGAAAAGAAAAAGACAATCTCACTTTTAAAAAACATTGTGCGATCTAATAAAAACCAGTATCTAACACTTCATCCCCAATGACATTGTTATACTGTAGGACCACTTCTATCGTATTCCTGAGAGTGAGGTTCCATTCGGACATTCTGCTATAGTTTATTATCCGGCTTTGTTTCATTTCAAACAAATCCGAATCAGTTATTAACAAGAGAAATCATGTACTCCAAGTGCACAACAAAGGAATTAAATTAATTACAAGAACAACAACAAAAAATCAATAAACTATCAACGTTTGGGGTGTTCGAATTACATATTTAATTTGTGATAATGGGATATTCCAAAAAACAAGGACGCCATTTTGTCATTAAATTTGATAGAGATAATGAGAATTAGGTTGGTGAGTTGTTGGAAAAGGGTGACGTCTTCACAGAAAAGGTGAGGTCTAGTACATGGAAGTCAGACACTTTAGTGATAAGATATAATATGAATGCAATAGCTCAATTAGTGGCTACATTAAGCGAAAATAATATTATTGACTAGGTACCCGTATGTCTGATACTGTCATAGATGATGGAGTGTTAGAGACCTGAATTACTAAAATTCATTCTTTTGTTTAGATGAAGTGACCAGTTCTCTGCTTCGATGATATGCCTTCCACAGCTGTGAGTATGGTATATATTTACAGCTGAGTAGACAGGAGTGTGTATAAACCAAAGATGGAACCCAGTACGTTAACCGTTAGAATTAAGCACTCTAACTAATTTGATACTCGTGATGAAATACTTAAAGCCTCGAAGGAAATAGCGGATTTGTAAGAGATGGAGAGAGAGAGAGAGAGAGAGAGAGAGGGAGAGAGAGAGTGAGAGAGAGAGAGAGAGAGAGCCACTTGCACAAAACACGGATGAAATTATAGTCTGTGGTGGAAGAAACCAAAATGATGGCGAATACATGGTTACTGAAGAAGCTTCCGTTTCTGCTATCTGTTGTGTCCGTTTAAAAGAAATCAGTGGTGCATGTACTTATAGAAACGCTCGTGTCATCTGTGGACATGACATTAAAGACGATGGAGATTTGAAAATTGAAGGTTATGGGGTTAATATTGTGTGCCCACTTCGCTTCAACATTGAGAATGCTGTCGAAGGTAAAACTGGATGTTAACTAAATCTGGAAATACTCTTGAAAAAATGAAAATGGACTCTGACAAGAAAATATCCTCCTGCATCATGCCGTGCGAGTTCCTATTTCTGACAACAACAAGGGACGGGGTGACTGGCAATCTGTTGGCAGTTGTTGTGAATGTGACAGAAGATGGTTTTTAACCGACATGAAACTGCTCAAGGAATATTTAACCAACTCCAAAATAAAAATGTTCGCCTAGGCATCTATGGTCCGATGCGTTGATCGACCACTGCCATTTCCAACTGCTGAGGCTTGTAATCAAACCTCGCCCAGGGCTGAGAGACTGCAATCTGTAGGAGCCATTTAAAACAGGGGCGGCCTCTCCACTTCTCCAGCCGGCCGATGGGAGACCGTTGTTACACATAGCTGACTTGGACATTATCTGGTGAGCCGGAACTTGACAATCCAGTCGAACCACGTGACGAAACATAGACAGGCGGCGGCGGACAAGAGTGTCTGAAATGGAGGGAAGACTCCTCTTTACAGACACCTCAACGTTAATCTATGCAAGATCACAATTCACTTTATGTCCAAATGTCTTACTCAGTTGAAGACGTTCTTAATCATTCAATACAACTTCGAACATCTGCTGTTGCTCAGTCCACGGGAAGCATCAACTGATTCGTGCGAGAACAAGAGCCAAAATAGGAAGCGCTCTTGTGAGATTTACTTACTTCTTTGTACTTTACTTCTTATATTTTTTATATTTGGCTTTTCAATAAAGATCTTTCCTTGACTGTTGTTTCATACTTTGCCTAAATATTACTTGTCGCTGTGTAAAATGCTTAGGCATTACTAGATACAATGCCTTGGGAAAGTATTTAGAATATAATAATATAATAGACATTTCATTCTTTGCCTAAAAATGTCACGTATTCTATATATCCTAGGCATTACATGCAATGCCTGTATTTTACACATTGTTACTAACATATACACTTTCCCTGTGTCAAAGCCTGTATTTCACAGACAAATAGCAAACATATAACAACATGTTTTTTTGCAAAGCAATATCACAATAATGTTGTTCTCTTTGCCTACTACAAAGCATTGCACATACTCTTCTATAGATGTATAGTTTACATAAACAGATCACAAATGTATTTATTGATTTGCCAAGTGATGTGAATAGTGGAATACCATGGGGCTCAGTTTTGGGACCAATTTTGTTCTTTATATATATATATAAATAAACGATTTGGACATTGATATCGGATCTATGATTGCAAAATTCACTGGTACCACAAAACTATGCAGTAGTGTCTCATCTAAAGCAGAAGTGAATATATTGAAGTAAGATTCAAATCAATATTTAGAATGGAATTCTAATTGGCAAATGAAGTTGAATGTAGATAAATGTTCAGTCATCCACATTGGTAGATTTAAAAAAGAACATAATTACAGAATGGGCGAGAACAATATTAGATAAGTAAAATAAGAAAGGGACCTTGGCGTTACAAAAGATCATACATGTAAATTAAGTGAGCAAGTTCAGGTAACAGTGAAAAAGGCAAATGCAATGTTAGGTATTATTTTTTTAAATATATTAAACATAAGAACAAGGAAGTGATAGTCAAACCGTATAAAGTATTAGTTTGACCTAGATGATAGTACTGTGTACAGGTCTGGCGTCCTTATCATAGAACGGATATTACCATGTTGGATACGATTTTTTTTAAACGACAAAGCTGACAGTGGGATTAAGGATCACAGTTATGAGGAAAGACTCGAAAAAACCGGCCTACGGTGTCTAGATAACAGAAGAATTAGAAGTGACTTAATACAGATTTATAAGATATCAAAGGAACGGAAAATTAAACTATAACACATTTTTTTTCAAAATACAATCCCCTACAAGAACAAGAGGGCATATCTTAAAATTAAATAAAGAAAGGTGGTCCAAATTAGATATTAGGAAATATATTTTTAGTCAGAGAATGGTGAATGCTTGGAATGCATTCACAGGAAGAAGTGGAGGCAGGGACAATTAATGTATTTAAGAATAAATTGGATCCACATAGTTGTTAGAGAAAGGAAATGTAAAAGAAACTGGTTGTTTATATACTCTGCAGTCTTCTAAACCAGTGTAAAATTGTTAAGTTAATAGTAACCATGCTGGTATGTCAAAATGAGCTTTTCTTTTTGTCCAGATTCCGTTCAGCGCGCACAGTTGCTGAGTAATGTGCTTGGTCTAATAAGGAAACTATTGATGTCAAATACAACAGTATTTAACCATGAACTGTTGATTGATTTATTGATTGACTGATTTGATTTATTGACCTCCTAGTTTCAAGTGAAGCATGGAACCACCCTTATATGATGCGTTTTCTCTCATTCATATATGGACGATTATGGTATCCTTTTGATCTTGTGAGATCATTTCTTTATCCGGTATACATCACATGTATACATAAAACAGACACATATCATATGAGAATACTGACAGAAGCATAATGAATGTGGGCTAGTTTTACACAAACTAAGATTTATAGGTACAGCTATTCCAATGGAATCAGTTACAAATAAATAGTTACCATTGTGCTAATCTAGGAGATTGCTGAAACAGACTGAATGATTAATGGAGAAGAAATTTAGATAATAATTAAAAGGTGGATTAGAAAGTTATGCGTATTGAAGAAATGGTGATTGAGAGCGGTAAAAAACAAGAACAAAGGAACAAAAGGACAGTATAGTTGTGCTTAAATTTTCTCTATCAGTCACAATGGTCTTCAACAACCACAAAAACAACAAACTGAACAACATGTCTGATCCACTCATAAATACTAGCTGCGATTTAAATATAGTCAAAATGTAGTGAATGGAATGCATGTACACATTTCAAAATACATGAGGAAGTAGATTATAATTATTACAGTTGGCCATCGCTCTGCTCTGTTGAGTGACACTCTTTCTCTTGAACCTCCGTAATTGAATTTCGTTCTGCTATCTGAGCCCCTTTTGGAACGTTTCTATACAAGCAACCCCCAGGAGGTGACATCAATGTTGACGATTTTCAGAGACGCTTTCAATGAATCTTCGCAACGTTTCTTTTATCCCTATATCCCTCCCCCACCCCCTCTCCCCACCCCACCCCCCTTTTCCTATTCGCGTCTGCATATTCCGAGCTCACCGTATAAAACTGATTGGGGATGCGATCAGCGGACATAACTTAACTAACTTAACGTCTTTATACTGGTTTAGAAGACCCTGCAGAGTCTGTATACAACCAGTTACATTCACATCATCTTGCTCTAAAATCTATGCGCATCCAGTTTATTCTTAAACGCATTAACTGTCCCTGCCTCCACCACCTCCCCTGGCAATGCATTCCAAGCAGACACCACTCTCTGACTAAAAAAATATTTCCTAATATCTAACCTTGACCTCTCTTTAGTCAGCTTGTAGCTATGCCCTCGTGTTATTGTAGGTGGCTGTATTTTAAAAAACTTGTTATAGTCTAATTTATCGATTCCTCTGATCATCTTATAAACCTGTATTAAGTCACCACGAATTCTTCTCTCTTCGAGACACTGTAGGCCCGTTTTTCTGAGTCGTTCCTCATAACTGTAATTCTGGAATCCAACTATCATCTTTGTCGCTCTTTTTTGTATTCTTTCTAGCATGTTTATGTCCCCTCTATGATAAGGACTCCACACCTGTACACAGTACTCCAATCTAGGTCTAACCAAAGCTTTATACAGTTTGACGATCACTTCCTTGCTTCTATGTTTAATATTTCTTTTTATCATACCTAACATTGCATTTGCCTTTTTCACTGCTACCTTAACTTGCTCACTCACCTTTCCTGTATGATCTATTATAACCCCTAGGTCCCTTTCCTTATCTATCTTTCTAATATTGTTTTCTCCCATTCTGTATTTATGTTCCATATTGGATCTACCCATGTGGATGACTGTACATTTATCTACATTAAACTCCATTTGCCAGCTTACAGACCATTCTCGAATTTTATCTAAATCCGACATCAATATATCCACTTCCGCTTTAGATGAGACACTGCTGCATAGTTTTGTGTCATCAGCAAATTTTGCAATCATGGATCTCATATCAATGTCCAAATCATTTATATATATCAAGAACAAAATTGGTCCCAAAACCGAGCCCTGTGGCACACCACTTTTCACTTCACTCCACTCAGAGTACTCCTTATTTATGCCCACCCTCTGCCTTCTTCCTGTTAACCAATTTCCAATCCATTTGGCAACTTCGCCACCTATTCCATGTGATTTTAACTTTCGAAATAATCTTTGATGAGGTACTCTATCAAAGGCCTTTGCAAAGTCTAGATAAATAACATCCACTGGCTCCCCTTTATCTATGATTTTAGTAACCTCCTCCATGAATTCTAATAGATTTGTTAAGCATGATCTCCCTCTAGTAAACCCATGCTGACTATTTCTAATTAGATTAAATTTTTCTAAATGCATTACAATGTTTTCTTTGATTATTGACTCTAACAATTTACAGACAATGCTCGTTAAACTCACCGGTCTATAATTTGCCGGATCTGATTTTTTGCCTTTTTTGAATAAGGGGATCACTCCTGCATCTTTCCAATCCCGTGGAACAATCCCTTTTGTAAGTGATTGAGAACATAATATAGCCAATGGTTTTGCTAGTTGGTTTCTAATTTCATACAGCAATTTTGGGTGAATAACATCTTGACCTGGACATTTATTGACTTTCAACCCCTCCAATTTTTTAAAAACCATTTCCTCTGTAATACAGATTGATCTTAATCCCGCTGTATCCATGTCTCTTTGAAAAATATATATAGGCTCTGGGATCTCGGAGCAGTCCTCCTTTGTGAAGACTGTGCCAAAGTACTGATTAAGCAGATTAGCAGCCTCCCTATTCTCACTTATTATTTTCCCTGTACTGTCTATGAGAGGGCCTACTTTGTCTTTCGTTCTTTGTTTATTTCTAACATAAGAAAAGAAGCTTTTACTGTCAGTCTTGATCCTCTGAGCAAGTTTTTTTTCAAAATCTATTTTTGCTGTTTTATTCGCTTTCTGAGATATGTTCTGCTTGTCCAAATATTTTACATATGTTTCTTTTGATTTACCTGCCTCTATATCTTTTTGCCATGCTTTATTTTTTGCTCTTCTACATTTCACTACAAATCTAGTTATCCACTTTTTACGCTTGGGGTTTACCTCCCTACATGGAACACATTCCTCTTTTAGCGTTTCTAGAACTGTTTTAAAACTTTCCCACTCCTGTTCAACATCTGTTCCTACAATAATATCTTTCCAGATTATGTGGTTCGCTGCCTCTTTCATCCTCTTAACATCTGTCTTAGAGTAGTCGTATGTTCGCGTGTTTATGTTTACTTCTTTCCCTGCAATAAGATCCCAACGGATGATTTGATGGTCACTTGAGCCAAACAGTTCCCCAACGGTAACGTTTTCAATCATATTTTCCTCTGTGGTAAAAACTAGGTCGAGTATGTTTTTGCCTCTGATGGCTGCTTCTACATGTTGAATTAAAAAATTGTCAGTTATGCACGTAACAAAAGGTTTTGACTCTACAAGTGCTTCTGCCATATCCCATTTTATTTCTGGATAGTTGAAATCTCCCATTAATAATAATTTCCCTTTACTTGCCTTTGCTATGCTACTAATCAGCTCCTCATCTTCCTCTTTTTGACTTGATGGACATCTATAGCACACTCCAATCACTGTTTTTTCACCCCCACTTTCTATTTCTCCCCATACACTTTCATTTTTGTTACCACATGATAAATAATCTTTGATCGTTATATTAACAGAATTTATACAGTATAATAAAACGCCACCTCCCTTAGTCTTGTCTCCAATTATCCTATCTTTCCTTAACATTGTATATCCCTCAATTTCAAGTTCACTATCTGCAATCTCCTCATATGTCCATGATTCTGTTAACCCTATTATATCTGGTTTTTCTTCTTCTACATACAGTTCCAATTCTTCTCTTTTATTTACTATGCTTCTCCCATTTGCATAAAAACATTTTAGTTTGTAATGCGAACAATATATCTCGTCCATTTTATCTGGGTGCTTTGTGGAAGCGTACAAATGCTCAGTATGTTTATCTAGCTAAGAATTTCAGAAATGATGGACCAGATAGACTAGCCAAAAATTAAGGAAACGAAACTCAAACTGGAGACAGGTTTACATATGAGTAAACAAAGACAACGATACAAATAAACTTCAAAGACAAATGCCACAGAGAACACACAGAATCTGAAATATCAGAAGTACACTACTTCTTGTAAAAAACTATTAAGTGACAATATTCGGACTGCGAACAGGCCAGTGCAGAGAGACAAATAATCGGTTCAGCAAATTGAGCACACATAATTTGTTTCGTGTATGAAGAATGAACAAACAGTGGAAGAAGTTCTTCACGACTGCTGCCTTGCAGATAGGCTGTGGACAGCCAAAGGCTAAGGAGGGCATCCCTATAGAAACGCCTGTTGAAATCGGATACACTGGGCCACAGGCTTAACGAAACAGTGCAACGTATATCGCTGTATGATGACGGTACAACCTAACAGAAAAAAGTGTGGTGCTCATCCTGTGGAGTTCCGCCAAGCAGCAAGAGTGCTGGGCCGCACGCCTCGAAGGGGCCCACCTAATGCTACTGGTGGTCACCCACCCATGTGCTGTGGAGTCAAGGCACAAGGGGATGGGGCAAAAACTATTGACCAAAAACCCAAGCCCCTCAGAATACTACAGTGGAATGCGGAAAGAGTCATTAACAAAAAGCTTTCCCTAACACATCACCTGCATGAAGGTAAGATTGACGTGGCATGTATCCAAGAAACGCACCACAATAACAACCACAAATTCTCAATCAGAGGATACCAGACCTTCCGTCTTGAAAGAGAAGGTCACAAAGGAGGGATTCTGATACTGACACGTAACTGCATACCGAGTAGCGCGGTAGCTGTCAATCACACTGGACAAGCAGAAATTGTAGGAGTCGACATAATGACACAAGAAACGAAGATCCGCATCTTCAACCTGTATGGCCCACCCAACAAAGACCTGTCGCTCTCGAGTATGGAAATAAAGGACTTCAGCTGCCTAGTAGTTGGAGACTTTAACAGCCACTCGGAGAGATAGAGATATTCGGACACAGATAACAGAGGTGATGAAGTGGAAGACTGGGAGATATACACAAATCTCTATCTTATCAATAGGCCGGAGGACAGCCCTAGCTTCTATTCTAGAACATGGCATACCACCTCTACTTCAGACTTGGCCTTCTCCACGATGGATATTCACCCCAAAATAGACCGCCAGTTGCTCAACCAATTGACAGGTAGCGACCACAGGCCAATTAGGTTATAAATCGATAAAGAAGTAGACCCACAGGAAATAAAACGGCTCCCACATTGGAACTATAAACGAGCCGACTGGGACAGATTTGCAATTCTAACAGATGGGATGTGTGAAACCATCAACACACGGAATAACAATATGAAACCTATGGTGGAAAGCCTAAGCAAAGCAATAATGCAAGCAGCCACCGAAACCTATTCAATAAACTGAAGATAGGTGACACTGACGAATGCACTTGTGGTACCGGGAAAATGACCGCTGAACATCTGCTGCAAAACTGCCCGACATACGAGGACCAGAGAAAGCACATGTGGCCATCACCAGTGGCAACACTAGACAAGCTCTATGGCAGTGTCGACAGCCTCAGATGACCGCTGCTTTTTAAAAAAAATACAGGTTGACATTTGACAGCGTACGAAGAAGAAGAAGAAGTATGCTCCAGAGGGGACGGCGTGGGCTCGTGGTTAAGTGACACGGCTCCCATCCAGAAGGTCGATCTGCACCACATCATCGGCCGTTACCCAGGGGAGACAAATCCTTAGAAAATTCAGGAGAAAGCGGATCCTTACATAAAATGAATGCTGAAGTTGGATGCATTGGGCCAGCAGGCGCAAAATGAAAACCACATTGCAACGCACACCGTCTTTGGGCTTAGAGAAATAGGGCAAACGCCAACACCAACAACAAAATTGCATGGTACTCGTCATTCCAAAAGCTGTTTAAATTGTGTGGATACGAAAGAAATCTGAGACAGATAGGCATGTTCATGATGTAAATAGATGAGATTATTTGAGAGCGATCAGCAACTAAGTAGAAGATAATAATTAAAAGGTCGATTTGAACGTTGATCATGATGCCAAGTGTCGCCTTTTATCGAAGTTTAACTGCAATGGATCTCCAACATAATCTGTCTCTTGCGGTTAGGGTACACTCTCACGGATTGGTTCAGTCCATCAATTGATGTCGTCAGTCGTCATAAATAGCTCTGCCTTCCGCTCACCTTTCCCTCCAATCTCTTCATGGTACCCATATTTGCTCGCATTTACTTCCTTGAGATTTTACCCAGCCTTCTGTATATCCACATTCAAAATATATCAACATTATCGACAAGCTGATTGTTCATCGCCAATGTTTCCGCACTTTAGAGCAATGCCATATATATATATATATATACGGGGCGTGTTGAAATGAAACCGTACCTAACTGAACCAAGGGAACATACGTACGATGTTTGCGCATGATGATGTCACGTCTGATGTAAACTGCATATATCAACTGTCAAGTTTGCAAAATGTCATTTTCTCCAGACCAGTTCACATTCATCGCAGAATGGACGCAGTGTATTCGGTCCACCCGAATTGCTGCATCTATTTTTGCGATGGCATCTTCTGACGTAGCAATAAGCCCCTGACCTGGTCTCGGAAGATCTTTCGTTAACACGTGTCCTTCTTTAAATATCGTTGTCCAGTTCTTCACTGTTGTCTTTCATACACTTTTTGTCCCCATACACTGCCTTCATTCTGCGATGAATGTCAACTGGTCGACATACTTCAGCTGTTTGATACTGAATCACCGCTCGCTGATAAAGTCTGCACTGATTCCCTACCACACCCGTCATGTTTTCAACGGTCTGCTGAAGAAACTATAATTCGAAGGATAATGAAGTTTTGCAAACTGGACGGTTGGTACGTGCTATTTACACCAGAAGTTATGTCATCATGCGCAGTGTATGTATGTTCTCTTGTTGCAGTTTGGTCCGGTTTCATTTGAACACGTCTTGTATAATATTACAAAAGTAGTGTAGTCAGTCTACTTTACAATTATTACTACTTTGAATGACATTAACAACAAATGCCATTATTTAACAAAGCCAATAAATCTTGTTTTAGATTCTTCTGTTTCATAGCATGTTTGTCATCTTTTGAAAAACATAATCAATAATTAATATATCAATGAACCGGACTTACAAATACAGACTTCAAATTCCAAACTCAGTTCAAAATGTGTAACTATATATTTTATTTAATGCAAAAACAAAAGTTATTTTAAAAAGATGAATATCGACAGAACATCTGGCAAAACAAATGCTTCTAATAACTGGAACCTGTCAATCAATCACTAAGTGAAAACCATTTAAGCTCTCTGTGGAGCATACGTCTTGAACGATAACACGTCAATTCAACAAATACTGTCCCGCCTGCATCTGTTGAAGTTTGTGGTTCAGCGTCACTACAGGATGAAGTAGCCAACCGCTCACGCAACCCTCATTAATCGCTAGTACGAATGCCTGACATGTTACAGTGTTAATATCATCTGCTTTCATTCAGGCCCCGGCAACACGTAGACGGATCTTGATATGTATTAGTAGCTCATCTGCGTGTCGAATTCCCCATGTGATGCACATAGAGAATTCACTGAACACATTGAGATGACTCACAGAAAATGTTACGACTTTGTTGTTCAATAGTTCATTTATCATCGTGGGAAATGTCGAAAAGTCCATACATTTACTTTCAGGGAAGGTGAAATTGCACGATGGTTTAGTTTAGTTATGTTAGATAGAACCTGCATCAATGCAGTCCGTGTCAGGCATAAACGAAGGTGTACTAGTCTCACTCAACAATTATCGATAGGAACAAACACTAACAGTTCATAACGTGGCTGGTACTTTACGTGAATACTTAACGTGCATGTAGTGCAGAGCTATTCTCTACAGAGAGCGGTGAAGATATTGATTGATTGATATTACAAAATAACAGTCTTAACTTAGAAACTGCAACATAAGCAAGCGCAACCTCATTTGATCTGAAGTTACTGTAAACCGTACAATTATAAAAGCTTAGATAACTGGTTATTTGTATTAATCCGCTGACAAAATGTATTGTATAAATCTACTAAGAGACGTTGTGCAAATCTTAGATATAGGTTGCTCAACAAATCAATGTACATAATCAAAAATGTGTTGTGAAAGCAGCGGAATCAAACATATCAAATAAAATACATTAATAAATAAATTGATCAAACTCGTACTTTTTTAAAAATCTCCAGTTTATATAATATATCATTGCAATAAAGGACGTATTTTTAATAATAACAGTGCAATATGCCAGAGCTGCTAGAGCTCTCGTCTATCGAAGATAAAGGACGGATTTTATGTCTATGTCTTCCCAGCTAAAAATGGGTAATGACTAGAATTTATCGAAATTAAAAGCGGTTTAGAAGACTAATGTCTACCATTTCTCACAAAAAAACTTAGTATACAGTACAATAAAGTCTTTAACACTTCATCTATGAGGGCATTGTCTGCTGTCAAAATCATATTTTCAACTTTGCAATATTGAATCAAGATATAAAGATCAATGAAGAAGAATACCATAACTACACCTTATCAATAACACAAATTGTAATAATAAACAATCAAATGTCTTAACCATATAATAATCTACAATGTGATAAAATAGTCAACCAAATTAACATCGGTTATATCACATTTGCTATTATTTTCAAATAAGAGAAGGGAATCAAGATACTGAGCAGCGCATGAGCTGCACTGATCAGCGACCCATAGCTGACTGCTAGCATCAGGCCCAGCGAAACAGAGCTGCCAAGACCCTTCTACACCTCTACGCGGTGATCCTGGATAACAGGCTGCAGCAGGGCAGACTGGCTAAGGAGAAGGGATCGAAAAGGGAATGCTAACCCGGTAATCAAAAAATGCTTGCTGAATTCGGATGTCTTGGACCGAAAGGTGCAAATATCTCAGTCTAGCTGTAAACTACGACACAACGCATTCCGTACTTTTGACTACTTTTAGGTTTCGGTAGCGGGAGATTGAGAACGAAAGAAGCCAAGCCAATCCAAATAAGATAAGACAAAGGCAATGACAGAAGACACTCGAAACTGTATTTAACCTCGCGTGGATCTGCTATCCTGGTTATGTTTGGGTCTGAGGAAATAAAAGAGCTGTCAGGCAGCATTAAGAGCATCCGTATTGGGAACATTGGAAATGGAAAATTGTGACATTTTGAAGTTGGGCGAAGACGCTATGTCCTTGTTGGGTATAATCAACCAACATATTTGTTTTTTCGAAAAATTATACCACCCTTAGGTTTCAAATGTCGACAACAAGAGTATAGTAGTTGCTGTGTTAGTTATTTAGATAGTCATTCAGTTAGTTAGTCAGTTAATTAGTTAGTTATTTAGTTAGTTACTTAGTTACTTAGTTAGTTAGTTAGTTAGTTGGTTGGATGGTTGGTTGATTGGTTGATTGGTTGATTGGTTGGTTGGTTAGTTAGTTAGTTAGTTAGTTAGTTGGTTGGATGGTTGATTGGTTGGTTGATTAGTTAGTTAGTTAGTTAGTTAGTTAGTTAGTTAGTTAGTTAGTTAGTTAGTTAGTTTGTTAAATGATGATGATGGCGACATTATCAGTGATAATGTCTTGATGATGTAATCCGCACTGTATTTGGATTATTCTGAAGAAGCTCCTGCCCTAGTCATCAACCTCACTCTCTGGTCCAGACCTACCTTGAACTAGTGGCAAGACATAAGTTAAGACGCGTGGGGGGAAATTCAGGATAGAGGCACTCTGGTTCTATTTCACAATAGGCAGATTGAAAACTTGAAGAATTTGATCATCCACCAATTCCGTTTATCGCTTTGAGAAGTGACTGCCTTACTTCTCGACCACAGCGACCTACAGAAGACTTTGGAAAAGAATGAAGACGGCCAATTTCTCATTCGCATTGTTACGTCACAAAGTGACCAGCAGACGACTGGAATGTTCATGCCCAAATAACCCCCCCCCCCTCCCCTTAGAAGTATCCCCTGCGAACTCAGGTAAGCGCAGGAGGGGTTTGGGCTGATGGATCTCCGGTGTCATTTGTCATCTCTTTCCTGAGCAGAGGGCCAGTACTGATTGGGGCCGCTGGTTTGACTACTTCTGTCCGGCTACAGCACCACTCCCCCTGCCTCCACCCCTTGCTGTTTACTTGGCTGCCCCTTGAGAACTGCACTAATGAGAATGCTGGAACGTGGTTTTCAAAGATTTTCTACCTAATATCTGCAAGATGAGAAAGGGATGTGTATAGAATATGCTTGAAATGTTGACGACAAGAATATAGTTGACTAAGTCTCATTGGCCTACAACAGTCAATAACAATATAAACAGGCTCAAATGTATGACGTAAGGGATTGAGCAGGATGAAATGTAACGTACAAAATAACCACCACACAGAGTAATGAATACAATGGTTGATTGCAATGGATTAATCCATTTCCAATTTTGTCATTTATTGATGTTATAAAATGCAAAAACAGCGTGAACACGTGACTTCAATGACTGCACGCCCGTTATCAATAACACGAGGAAGATATGTATTTGATTCGATGTACGTGCAACACGCAGCACAGAGGACGATTTGTCGTGCGCGAAATCGAAATAAAGTTAGTTTATAATAGCAAAATCAAGTATGGCCATATGATTGATGTTATTATCGAGTTTTGACATTCACTATCTATTCAGATGTGATGTATTTTCACTTTGCAAATACATGCTCGACAGTGAAGTGTCCAGTACGTACGTTTAAGCGATTTCAACTGATGTGTATAGGGTGTGGAAAGGTGAGAGGGCATTCTTCTTCTTCTTCTTTCTTCTTCGTACGCAGTCAGATAGTAACCATTGTTTTTTCGAAAAAAAGCGGCGGTCATCCTGAGGCTGTCGCCGCTGCAATAGAGCTTGTCTTGCAGTTCCACTGGTGATGGCCACATCTGCTCTCTCTGATCCTCGTATGTTGGGCAGTTCTGCAGCAGATTATCAGGGGTCATTTTACCGGTACCGCACGGGCATTCGTCGGTACCACCTATCTTCAATTTGTTGAATAGGTGGTACCTCAGTCTATTGTGGCCAGTGCGAAGTCTGAAGACAACGACCTGCTCTCTTCGGTTCAACTGGTAATAGGCATCGTTTTTGGTGTAACCAGTATGTTCGGTTTCCCATTTGGTCATGTATCTGGCTTTGATAAGCCGTTTTGACTCTTCGTACGTCATACTAGTATCTGTTTGTGGTAGTCTTGCACCTTCTTTTGCCAGTCTGTCTGCCTCCTCGTTGCCTTGGATGTTGCAGTATGATGGGACCCACTGTACCACTACCCTTTTTGGTGCGGACTGCTGGCACAGTTTGCAGAGTGCTGCTCTTAAGTCATTAAGCTCAGTGTTTTTCTGGCTTTTTAGCGCTGTGACTACGGCGAGAGCATCTGTAAGCAGGACTATATGGCTTTCATTTTCTTTGTGTGTCACCATTTCTTCCACTGCCGCCCTCAGTGCCTCTGCCTCCGCTCTGAAATTGCTTGTGTACTTACCAGTAGCGAATGACAGTGTTATTTTTCTGCCATTTGGTAGGTTCAGGAATGCTCCTGCCCCTCCGTTCTGTGTAGTGTTTGTTACAGAACCGTCGGTGTATGCATGGGTCCAATCCATGCTTGGGTAGCTTTTCGATATAAAGCTTGGGGTAGTATCTCTCTTTTCTTTTTCAGTCTGGCAGTTTTTGTTTCCAATACCTGGTATATTTTCTACCACCTCTGGAAATATATCCTGCCTCCAGGTAGGTTTTCGTACAGTAGTGATGGGTTTTGGTGTTGTTAGTGCGTTTATGGGATCTTCGTGCATCTTTGCTTTGGCTATTTCTGCAAAGTTTCTCCGCTTTAGTTTCCCATTTCCCAAATTGTTTAGTCTCTGGTGCATTGGATGGTCAGTCAGTCTTCGGAGTTTCTCTGACTGCAGCTGGGCTCTGCAGTCTCCTCTATCGGTCATGGATTGCAGTTTTGTAATCTTGTAATCTTGTAATCTTTTCAAGTTCTGAGAGGGCATTCTTTTTTTTTCTGAACATAATTTTACGATAGTATGTACCGAACTTAAAGTCTGGTTGACTGTTGCCTGGCTCAACTATGACACACACTTGGTTCATTCAGCTTTGAAAGACAAATATTGACTTCATCCGTAACAAATGTCAATAACATAAAATACATATCTGAATGCTGACTAGAAAGTCTTCACTTGCGTGAAACGTATTGGAAAGAAAAGTAAACAGCAACCGACACGAAGGATGCAAAGTTACGAAGATAACATGAAGATATTAACAAGGAAAATACCCATGCTCAAGAGACAAAGGATGTCAGAGATCCATTGCAGCCGACGTTCGATATGGAGATGTATCTGGTATGACATGATTAAGTAAGTAACCCATAACATTACTGCCGTAGGGGTGTTAAATGTTAGCGATCTCACATTTCAAAGGCTCGGCTATATGATTTAATTCCCAGAGGGAACCGGTACCCAATTAAGGCTGGGTCAAACCCGGGAGCCATTGCGGTCTGAAAAAAACATTACAGCCTCAACTGGAAAATGAACCGAGGACCACTCAGATGGGAAGCCAGCGCGATAACCACTGGGCTACGTGGCTACGTCATGAAATATCTTCAAAGATCTTAAAGGTATGTGAAAAGCTGCCTAAAATATTTGATTCGGCAATAATTCGTAAAATCATTAAAATATCTCAGACTGGCTACACTCAATTTTTAATTCTAACTTCTGTCAGTTTAATTACGTTTCTAAATTTAACATCCATTACTTAAGCCACCTTTGTACCAATCTTGCTACAGGTGCTGCTATGGCATTTACAATGCCTTCCCATGTCCACGTCTGCTCTTCTTTAATTTTTTCGTAGTTTTTTCTGAAATTCTCTTCTTCATTCGCCATCCTTTCTATTCTTTCCGCTTCCATTGCTGAGTGCAAGTCTCTTGTCTTTTTAAGAGCATCTTGCAATTCCTTTAAATTTTCTGATTGTTTCAGTTGGCCCTTTAGTCTTTTGTCCCCCTCCTCGTTAAAGCGAGGTTGTTTCATTGCCAATTCAAGTTCCATCTGTTTCAGCTTAACAGCTTCGTCAGCAGTCCACCTTTTCTCAATGATCAACCTAGTTAACTGTTGAGCTAGACTTAACGCCACTTTCAGGGAGTTGGAACCCTGGTCCTGATTCAACACTTCAGCTCTGTTCTTCAGACTCTCCAGTCGAACAACTGCATCTTCAGGATTATTTAAATCAATCTGACCAAGCTCCCGGTAAATGAGACTGCACTCCATTATGACCTCTTCGTTTAGCTTTGGTGTTTTGCATTTCTTTAAGAGATCATCACGAGTCTCCTGGGCTCTTCTAAAAATGTCCCCTGTATAACGTGTACCTGACATTTCATCGATCTTCTGAAGTAACTTTCTGGTTTGCTCCATCTTGACGTATATGTCCTTGGTTGCATTGTCAAATAGTATAACTCTTCCACGACACTCTTTTACCAGCTCGAAAAAGTATCCTTTTTGACTGTACACCCAGTCATCAAATGATCTATTTCCTTGGTTATTGTAAAAGTTATCTCCGTGTGTCATCACCAAAATGGCATGATTCTTGATGAAATTCTCACCAAAAATGTCCTTAAGAATTTGAATTGCCTCAACATTTTCTTTTGTATATCTACCATGTTCCACAACCAAGAGTATGGCGTGGTAACCACGTGGATTAGCTGATATAGCAAAACTCATAGCTTGAATAACAAGTTCAACTGCCGCCGCCTCTTTCAGGCTTGTGTCACAAACACCTGGACTGTCTACGACCTTTAGTTTCCTGCCATCGATTTCTCCGTACTCAAATTGAGCATTTTTCGTGACTGATTCAGCAGCTCCTGAACTTTTGAAGGCCCTGTATCCCAATATGGAGTTGCCAGTAGCGCTCTTTCCATGGCCTGTTTTTCCAACTAATAAAATGTCTGTGGTCTTTAACGCCATCGTCACCTGTTTTGTTGTAAAGGAAACAAAATATTCTGGTTAGCTGGTATCAGCATTTATAAGTGAAAGAGTTAGTGAGATGTGAAACGAAAGTAGAGTACGTGCATCGTAATTCATCCCAAAACAAACGAAAGTAGGGTACGTGCGTCTTAATTCATCTGAAGCAAACGAAAGTAGGGAATGTGCGTCTTAATTCATCCCAAACATATTTCCGAGGGATCCATTCGTGGGTATTTGCAGCTGATGATCACACATCCAGCGGTTGCTAACAGAGAAGGTTGGCGTGGGTTTGTAAGGATGTCTTCATGTGTGCCCCAACGACCTCACCGGGTACGGGATGACCAGACCTGACTTAACCTGATTGTGCATTTTATTTCGGATCAAGGGGAGGGCAGGACGATATAGTTTTATTTAAAATAAATAAGTAAAGAGGTAAAGATAGAAGTGTAGAAAAGATGCTAAACCTAAACCTAAATCTCAACCTAACCCTTACCCTAATTATATCTCTAACCCTAATTCGAACCCTAACCGGAATCATAACCCTAATCTTAAGTTTAGCCCTAATCCTAACTCTAACCATTATGTTAATGGTTAAACCCTAACCCTAAACTTAATCCTAATCCTAACCTTAATCCTAATCCTAACCCTAACTCTAATCCTAACCCTAGCCTAGGAAATTCTCGTTTATTCTCGCAAAATGTTTTACCCCACAAACGAGTAAAAAGGGGACTAGTATGTGATTTCCCTACCTCAAATCCAGTGCTAAAACAGTTGTATTTTTTTTTGTTTTTGAGAAATTAAGATACACGGACCGAAAGTAGTAAATCTAGTTTATGGAAACGTTTACCTTTGGAATGGTATTCAAAAGTTAGAAGTCTAGTTTGGGAATCAGTATGTCTATGAGATGGTAATCAGAAGAAGTATGTCTAGTATATGTATAACAATGTATATGAGATTAAAATAAATGGTTGACTGTGTCCTTTTGTATTAGTGTGTCTATGAGATCAAAATAAAAAGTCGAATGTCCAGTTTGTGGATGTGTAGCTACGAGATGTAAATTAATAGTACCATGTTTAGTTTGTTAGTTAAAGTGCCACACACGGACACACGCACACACACGCACGCACGTACACACACGCACACACACACATACACACACACACACATATCAGTCTTAGCTTTAGTCGATCTGTACTTCAACAGGAGTAAATGCCTCTGTGAAGGCCCCAGCTCTGGCGTGAGCTGGATGTAGCCTGAAGGAGGTTTACCTGTTAAGCCGGCTAGACGCGAGCAACTTATTACTCAGATGCGTTGGGGCAACTGCTGTGAGGGTTGTTAACCGATGTGCGAATCCATTTTAAAAGACTCAAACACTAGAGTATAAAGTAGACCTGCATCATGTTAGGTGCCATATATGCTGTTCTTAACAAATCACCTAACCAAGGCGGGTGTTATAGCTTGTTAAGCCAATATCAGAGGAGGGGTACTTCCGTTTGTCAATCGCCAAACGTCTTCTGAAGAAGCTTAACTTCTTCTTCGTCTTCTTCTTCTTCTTCTTCTTCTTCTTCTTCTTCTTCTTCTTCGTACGCTGTCAGACGTCAACTTGAATTTGTCCGAAGAAAGCAGCAGTCATCCTGAGCCTGTCGACACTGCCATAGAGCTTGTCTAGTGTTGGCACTGGTGATCGTCACATGTGCTTTCTTTGGTCCTCGTATGTCGGGCAATTTTGCAGCAGATGTTCAGGGGTCATTTTCTCGGTACCACACGGGCATTCGTCGGTACCACCTATCTTCAATTTGTTGAATAGGTGGTACCTCAGTCTATTGTGGCCAGTGCGAAGTCTCAAGACAATGACCTGCTCTCTTCTGTTCAACTGGTAATAGGCATCGTTTTTGGTGTAGCCGGTATGTTCAGTATCCCATTTGGTCATGTATCTGGCTTTAATAAGCCGTTTTGACTCTTCGTACGTCATACTAGTATCTGTTTGTGGTAGTCTTGCATCTTCATTTGCCAGTATGTCTGCCTCCTCGTTGCATTGGATGTTGCAGTGTGATGGGACCCACTGTACCACTACCCTTTTTGGTGCGGACTGCTGGCATAGTTGACAAAGTGCTGCTCTTAATTCATTAAGCTCAGTGTTTTTCTGGCTTTTTAGCGCTGTGACTACGGCCAGATCATCTGTAAGCAAGACTATATGGCTTTCATTTTCTTTGTGTGTCACCATTTCTTCCACTGCCGCCCTCAGTGCCTCTGCCCCCGTTCTGAAATTGCTTGTGTACTTACCAGAAGCGAATGACAGTGTTATTTTTCTGCCATTTGGTAGATTCAGGAATGCTCTTGCCCCTCCGTTCTGTATAGTTTTTGTTACAGAACCGTCGGTGTATGCATGGGTCCAGTCCATGCTTGGGTAGTTTTTCGATATAAAGCTTAGGGTAGTATCTCTCCTTTCTTTTTCAGTCTGGCAGTTTTTTGTTTCCAATACCTGGTATATTTTTTACCACCTATGGAAATATATCCTGCCTCCAGGTAGGTTTTCATACAGTAGTGATGGGTTTTGGTGTTGTTAGTGCGTTTATGGGATCTTCGTGCATCTTTGCTTTGACTATTTCTGCAAAGTTTCTCCGCTTTAGTTTCCCATTTCCCAAATTGTTTAGTCTATGGTGCATTGGATGGTCAGTCAGTCTTCGGAGTTTCTCTGACTACAGCTGGGCTCTGCAGTCTCTTCTATAGGTCATGGATTGCAGTTTTGTAATCTTTTCAAGTTCTACAATTGGCGTTGACTTCATGCCTCCTGTTATAACTCTCATGGCTTAGTTTTTAAGTTTGCTAACTTTATCTAAGTTCACCTTTGCTGCTGTTGTCTATGCCGCAATGCCATACTCGAGAACTGGTCTCACTCTTCCAGTGTATAGTTTCTTTAGTATGCCTTCGTCTGCTCCCCAGCTTGTGCCAGCAAGTTTCCTCATGATTGCCATTCTTTCTCTGGCTCTCATCCGGTGTCTCTCAATCTGACTTTTCCATGTCATGCGCATACTTAATAATTCACTTCACCATAAACGTCATTATTTCAAATCATTCTATCCTTAATAATTCACGCCACACTAAACTTGTTAATTCATGTTATCTTATATTAAAAACTCACGCCACCCTAACCTTGTCAATTCATGCTATTTTATACTAATAATTCACTTCACCTCAAACTTGCTAATTCAAGTCATCTTATACTTAATAATTTACTTCATCATACACTTGCTAATTCAAGTGAAGGTATGAAAATCGTTATAGACATTGTATATGCACATTGTCGGGCTATGGTAGTAAACCCAGACAGAAAATCCGAAATGGTAGCACCTAAGGCAGATTGTTTCAAAATTGCGAATTCATTCCGTCAGTTCCTGCAGCTGAGCTGGTGCCAAATTGTCATGCTTTGGATTGCTTTGGATTACACTGGCGAGGCCGAGAGGATGAACATGCAGTATGGGCAGCACAAAGTCTCCATATTCAGCGCCCAGGCTTGCATCATGAGAGGCTATTAACAGGGTGTCCCATGCATGGTCTGCAAAGACTGAGATGCCTATGACTTAATGAATGAATATGCACCACCGGAAGATAGAAGAGATTTGCCGCTAATAAAGAATTCTTTGAGCTTCTTCAGAAGACCATTGGCCATTGACAAAATGAAATACTCCTCCTCTGATTTTGGCATAACAAGGTATAACACCCGAAATGGTTAGGTGGTTTGTTAAGAGTAGCATCGATTGCATCTAACATGATGTGGATCTACTTTGCTCCAGTGTTTGTCTATTAAAATGGACTAGCACATAGGTTAACAACCCTCCACCGCATTTGTTCCAACGCAGTTATGTAATAAGCTGCTCGAGTCTATATGGCTAAACAGTAAAACCTCCTCCCGACAACATCCAGCTCACGACAGAGCTGGGACCTGCACAGATGCATCTGCCCATGTAGAAGTACAGATCGGCTTCTTCTTCGTACGCTTTCAGACGTCAACTTGAACTTGTTGTTGTTGTTGTTGTTGTTGTTGTTGTTGTTGTTGTTCTTGTTCTTGTTCTTCTTCTTCTTCTTCTTCTTCTTCTTCTTCTTCTTCGTACGCTGTTAAACGTCAACCTGTATTTTTTTCGAAGAAAACAGTTGTCATCCTGAGGCTGTCGACACTGACATAGAGCTTGTCTAGTGTTACCACTGGTGATGGCCACATGTGCTTTCTCTGGTCTTCGTATGTCGGGCAATTTTGCAGCAGATGTTCAGCGGTCATTTTCCCTGTACCACAGGTGAATTCATCAGTGCCATCTATCTTCAGTTTATTGAATAGATGGTACCTCAGTCTGTTGTGGCCTGTGATCAGTCTGAAGACCACGACCTGCTTTCTTCTGTTCAACTGGTAATAGGCATCATGTTGTGTGTAGCCAGTATGCTCTGTTTCCCATTTGGCCATGTATCTGGCCCTAATAAACCTTTTACCTACTCTTCGTAGGTCACACTAGAATCTGATTGTGGTAGTCTTGCACCTTCTTTTGCCAGTCTGTCTGCCTCCTCGTTGCCTTGGATCTTACAGTGGGATGGAACCCACTGTAGCACTACCCTTTTTGGTGCCAACTGTTGGCATAGTTGACAGAGTGCTGCTCTTAAATCATTAAGTTCTGTATTTTTCTAGCTTTTCAGTGCTGTAACCACGGACAGGGCATCTGTAAACAGGACTATCTGGCTTTCATTGCTTTCACCTGTCAGCATTGATTCTACTGCAGCGTTCAGTGCCTCTGCCCCCACTCTGAAATTGCTTGAGAATTATCCAGGTCTCACTGACAGTGTTATTTTTCTACCGTTTGTTAGGCTCATGGATACCTCTCCCCCTCCATTCGTACAGATCGGCTAAGATTAAGACGTATGTAAGTATGTGTGTGTGTGTAATTATGTATGTGTGTATATGTGTGTGTGTGTGTAATTATGTATGTGTGTATGTGCGTGCGTGCGTGCCTGCCTTTCTGTCTTTCTGTGTGACTGTCTGTCTGTCTGTCTGTGTGTGTGTGTGTCTTTGTGCGTGTGTCTGTGTGTGTATGTGTGTGTGTGTGGGGTGGGTGGGGTGTGTGGGGGTGTTTGAGGGGTGTGTTGTGGTGTGACGGTGTTTGTGTAGGGGGTGTGTGGGGGGTATGTGGGGGTGTTGCGGTGTGTCGGTGTTTGTGTGGGGTGGGGGTGGATGTGAATTTGGGTGTGCGCGCGCGACACTTTAATCAATAAACTAGGTATGGCACTATTAATTTACATCTCATAGACACACATCCATGAACTGGATATTCGACTTTTTTATTTTGATGTCACAGACACACAGATACAAAAGCAGACAGCCAACAATTTATTTTAATCTGACACACAGTGTAATACATATACTAAACATCCTTCTTCTAATCTCATAGACATATTGTTTCCCAAACTAGACTTCTGACTTTTGAATTCCGTTCCAAAGGTAAATGTTTAAAAAAAATAGATTTTCTTCTTTCGGTTTTTGCGTCTTTAATTCATCCCAAAATTAAAAAAAAAATTTTTTTTACCACCAGATTTGAGGTAGTCCCCTTTTTACCCGTTGGTGGTGTCAAACATTTTTCGAGAATAGACGAGAATTTTTTAGGCTAGAGTTAGGATTAAGGTTAGGGCTAGGGTTAGTATTAGGGTTAGGATTCGGGTTGGGATGAGGGTAAGGATTAAATTTGAATTAGGGTTAGTCTGGACCAAAGCATACACCGACGGTTCTGTAACAAACTCAACACAGAATGGAGGGGGAGGGGTATCCCTGAGCCTAAAAACGGGAGAAAAATAACACTGTCAGTGGCAACTTGAAAATTCTCAAGCAATTTCAGAGCGGAGGCAGAGGCACTGGAGGCTGCAGTAGACGCAATGCTGACAGGCGAAAGCAATGAAAGCCAGATAGTTCTGTTTACAGATGCCCTGGCCGTGGTTACAGCACTAAAAAGCCAGAAAAATACTGAACTTAATGATGTAAGAGCAGTACTCTGTCAACTATGCAGCAGTGGCCAGTGCGAAGTCTCAAGACAATGACCTGCTCTCTTCTGTTCAACTGGTAATAGGCATCGTTTTTGGTGTAGCCGGTATGTTCAGTATCCCATTTGGTCATGTATCTGGCTTTAATAAGCCGTTTTGACTCTTCGTACGTCATACTAGTATCTGTTTGTGGTAGTCTTGCATCTTCATTTGCCAGTATGTCTGCCTCCTCGTTGCATTGGATGTTGCAGTGTGATGGGACCCACTGTACCACTACCCTTTTTGGTGCGGACTGCTGGCATAGTTGACAAAGTGCTGCTCTTAATTCATTAAGCTCAGTGTTTTTCTGGCTTTTTAGCGCTGTGACTACGGCCAGATCATCTGTAAGCAAGACTATATGGCTTTCATTTTCTTTGTGTGTCACCATTTCTTCCACTGCCGCCCTCAGTGCCTCTGCCCCCGTTCTGAAATTGCTTGTGTACTTACCAGAAGCGAATGACAGTGTTATTTTTCTGCCATTTGGTAGATTCAGGAATGCTCTTGCCCCTCCGTTCTGTATAGTTTTTGTTACAGAACCGTCGGTGTATGCATGGGTCCAGTCCATGCTTGGGTAGTTTTTCGATATAAAGCTTAGGGTAGTATCTCTCCTTTCTTTTTCAGTCTGGCAGTTTTTTGTTTCCAATACCTGGTATATTTTCTACCACCTATGGAAATATATCCTGCCTCCAGGTAGGTTTTCATACAGTAGTGATGGGTTTTGGTGTTGTTAATGCGTTTATGGGATCTTCGTGCATCTTTGCTTTGGCTATTTCTGCAAAGTTTCTCCGCTTTAGTTTCCCATTTCCCAAATTGTTTAGTCTCTGGTGCATTGGATGGTCAGTCAGTCTTCGGAGTTTCTCTGACTGCAGCTGGGCTCTGCAGTCTCTTCTATCGGTCATGGGTTGCAGCTTTGTAATCTTTTCAAGTTCTACATTTGGCGTTGACTTCATGCCTCCTGTTATAACTCTCATGGCTTGGTTTTGAAGTTTGTTAACTTTATCGAAGTTCGCCTTTGCTGCTGTTGTCCATGCCGCAATGCCATACTCGAGAACTGGTTTCACTCTTCCAGTGTACAGTTTCTTTAGTATACTTTCGTCTGCTCCCCAGCTTGTGCCAGCAAGTTTCCTCATGATTGCCATTCTTTCTCTGGCTCTCATTCGGTTTCTCTCGATCTGACTTTTCCATGTCATGCCCCGATCAAATGTGACTCCCAGATAGTTTGGGTTGTCGTTTGGCTGCAGGAATTTGCCATTTAGACTTAATTTGGTGTTTTGGGGTTTGATTGAAAGCGAGAATATTGTACATGTGGTTTTCTCCTCGTTTATTTTGACCAGACATGAGTTCGCCCACTCTCTCAGCGATGTTAGGGCCTGCTGCATCCGGTTTCTTGCTATGGTGAGATTCTTTTCAGAGGTCCACATAGCCAGATCGTCTGCAAACATTGAGCTATGGACTCTTCTTGGTATATTCTCTGTAATGTCGTTTATATTCACCAGGAAGAGTGTGGGCGACAGTACTCCCCTTTTGGGTACTCCCTGCTCGAGTGTCACCTTTTTGCTCATCTGCCCTTGTACTTGGACTCTGGTTTTCGTTCTTATGAAGTACATATAACCGAGATTATAAAACACGTCAGTCCCTGTCTTATTCACACGTTTTTAGGTTTCGACTTAAATATTAAATAAAGAAATCAGAAGGCAGTCTGAGAGAATTTAAATCTCCATTGAGCTAGTCCAGGAATTGTAACGGTATTGGCCAATTACGATTTCTCTGGGCCTCATGTGCTGAGCACTTTTGTAGCCGGTGTTCGGCAGAATTCGATCGGAACTGACCTAATACTCATCGATAGATGCTAAATTTAGTCTGCTGAATATATAGTATACCAATTTGCTGTGGATCGTGCGAAGCATGAAGATTACTACACTCCCGTTTCTGATATTGCAGTTGTTTAATGCCCACAAGTAGTTGGTGTTGCTTATTGCGAATGTCTACAATGAGTAGGTTTACTCTTTTGAGGGCCCTGGAAAGGACGTTACGTGGCGGGTTGCAGTAGCTTTCCTCACATCCCGAACGTGCCGATGATGTTGGACCAGAGTCCTCCAGGCGTTGTGCTATGTTTTTCTTCATTTGTGTGACGCTCACTACTACGGGGATCGCGTAGATCCACATCTCGTCAGCCAGACTGTCTTGAAAATAGCTGTTTCCATGGAACGCTACATGGAAGAGAAATAGTGGTCCTGGTCAGCACGTTTTGCCTGACCCGACAAGGGTATCAGTTCCCCAACCCCATTTCTGATAATAAAATATTTGGTATCCAGTGTACTCTGCTTCACACTTGTTCGTGCATAATCTTCAGGCAATTCTGCGAACTTTTAAAAAATGATACTTGAAGTTGAGGTAGTTCATCACATTCCTTTGACCAGCTAGCAGCATTTTCATTTCCAGAGATGTTACAATGAGATGATATTCACTGCGTCACAAATTTTCTTAAACAATGACATAGCTTTCATTCATTGTTGTTGTTTGCTAATGCCCACAATGAGATTAGTCTTTTGTGCGCCCTGAAAATGACGTTCAGTGCCGGGTTGCAGTAGTTCTTCTCACATCCCGAGCGTGCTGATGAAGGTGGAGCGGGTCATCCAATCGGATGTGCTATGATTGGCTTCAACTGCGTATCGATCACTACTACAGGGATCACGTTGATCCCTCGCCTTTTTAGTCAGGCTGCCATGAAAACAGCCCGTTTTCAGGGAGGACTGCGAGGAAGCCGATGTGAGGTTCTTGATCAGTATGTTTTGCCTGATCCTGACTAACATGTCTGATCAGGATGTTGGGCCTGACCCTGAGTAACATGTCTGATCAGGATGTTGTGCCTGACCCTGGCTAACATGTGTGATCAGGATTTTGTGCCTGACCCTGACTAACATGTATGATCAGTATGTTGTGTTTGACCCTGACTAACATGTCTGATCAGTATGTTGTGTCTGACCCTGACTAACATGTCTGATCAGGATGTTGTGCCTGACCCTGACTAACATGTCTGATCAGGATGTTGTGCCTGACCCTGATTAACATGTCTGATCAGGATGTTGTGCCTGACCCTGACTAACATGTCTGATCAGGATGTTGTGCCTGACCCTGATTAACATGTCTGATCAGGATGTTGTGCCTGACCCTGACTAACATGTCTGATCAGGATGTTGTGCCTGACACTGACTAACATGTCTGATCAGGATGTTGTGCCTGACCCTGACTAACATGTCTGATCAGGATGTTGTGCCTGACCCTGACTAACATGCCTGATCAGGATGTTGTGCCTGACCCTGACTAACATGTCTGATCAGGATGTTGTGCCTGACCCTGACTTTAGTTTTCCTCCTCACTTTCACTCATTGATTTAGTTCAGAATGTTGTTGGCTCCCGAGTCTTCCAAGCGCTGTTAGGAATGCTACTTGTTTTTCCTTTTTTCTTTAGTCACTGCTGATTCGGCCTAGTGACTTTTGTATTCACTGTCAACTTACTTGAAAACTTATGCATGGTCACTAATAACTTTATTTATGCACTATTTTTATACTGTCAATTTCTTCCACTTTCATTTTCTTTAGGATTGAGGTTAAGGTTAAGGATATGGTTAGGGTCAATGCTAGATAACATGGTTGTTATTACATGGATGATGGCATGCTGGTGTAGAAACTAAATGCTACTCTCCTTATCCTTTTACCAACGTTGAGAGATCAAAGAAACTAAATGCTACTCTCCATATCCTGGACCAACGTTGAGAGATCAAAGAAACTAAATGATTCTCTCCATATCCTGGACCAACGTTGAGAGATCAAAGAAACTAAATGATTCTCTCCATATCCTGGACCAACGTTGAGAGATCAAAGAAACTAAATGATTCTCTCCATATCCTGGACCAACGTTGAGAGATCAAAGAAACTAAATGATTCTCTCCATATCCTGGACCAACGTTGAGAGATCAAAGAAACTAAATGATTCTCTCCATATCCTGGACCAACGTTGAGAGATCAAAGAAACTAAATGATTCTCTCTATATCCTGGACCAACGTTGAGAGATCAAAGAAACTAAATGATTCTCTCCATATCCTGGACCAACGTTGAGAGATCAAAGAAACTAAATGATTCTCTCCATTTCCTGGACCAACGTTGAGAGATCAAAGAAACTAAATGCTACTCTTCTTATCTTGAACCAACGTTTCGAGCTTAAAAACACTATTTGTTACTCTCCTTATTATGGACCAACGTTGAGAGATTAAAGAAACTAAATGCTACTCTCCATATCCTGGACCAACGTTTAGAGATTACAGAAACTAAATGCTACTCTCCATATCCTTTTAGCAACGTTCAGAGATTAAAGAAACTAAATGCTAATCTCCTTATCCTGGACCAGCGTTGAGAGATTAAAGAAACTAATTGCTACTCTCCATATCCTTGTACCAACGTTTAGAGATTACAGAAACTAAATGTTACTCTCCATATCCTTTTACCAACGTTGAGAGATCAAAGAAACTAACGGCTACTCTTCATATCCTTTTACCAACGTTGAGAGATCAAAGAAACTAACTGCTACTCTCCATATACTTTTACCAACGTTGAGAGATCAAAGAAACTAAATGCTACTCTCCATATCCTTTTACCAACATTTAGAGATCAAAGAAATTGAATGCTACTCTCCATATCCTGGACCAACGTTGAGAGATTCAAGAAATTCATTGCTAAGATTGCAAGATTAAGCACAAGCAGACAATCTCCACTTTCCTCCAAGAATATTTGACACCCCTAAAAGTGGAGAAAGGTAATTTTTATGTGACGTCACTACCTCAAATTCGGTGTTACAAATAGGAAAGTTTTTTGTTTGGAGTGAATTAAGACGTAAGTACCATCCATTTGTATTCACATGTGTCCAGATATGACTTTGGTAGTGTTTTTTTATGCCTGTTATAGTTTTAACCATTGTTTATGTTCCAAACTGGCTGTTTTTTTGTTTTTTTTTTTTTTGTAATTCAGGGCTAGCATTTTGGTTTTAATATTCTGCTCAGGGAAGCGCTATTTTCTCCAAGCAATTGACGTATGTGTACTTGTGTTGATTGGTTTGGATTAGTGATACGATATGCATGGCATATGTTCTCCACTTAGTTTTTTTACTGATTCTGAAAAATTGATTTGTTTGTCTTTCCATTACAATACCATTTATTATGTATTAATGTGTCTTGTCTGTTAATCTTTTAAATCTCGCATTTACTGAGTCGTGCTATCTCGTTATGCTGGTGACTGGTATTATGTTGATGTTGTGATGGTCCTTGCTTTGTTTTGATTTAGCTGCGTTTGTTCTTGCCGCTATGCCATATTCTAAGACTGGTCTCATAATTTTAATAGTCATTTTACATCTGCTCTTCCCCTCCCCCCCCCCCTCCCCCCCTTCCCCCCCCCCCCCCCAACCCCAGCAAAACGTTTTATTATTGTCATTATTTTTCATCCATGCCTCCGAGTTTCCTCGATTTGTGTTGTCCAAGACAGACGCTGGTCAACGTAATTTGAGTTTTCTTCATTCGTAGGTTTAAAAAAAAAAATCTGATTAGCATTAATTGAGATATGTGTGGCTTTTGTTTTAAAAGAACGAAGTTTAAGTAATCAAATAAGTCGCGTGATTTAACATTCTTCGAGGGTCTACAATTCTAAATCATCTGAAAATAAGAGAAATGTCAACTCCTTTTGTTGAACTATTGTAAGGAACAGAATGGAAAACAGCACAAAAGGGGGCCCGGGGGGCGGGGGTGGGCAACAGACACCATGCAAAGATATCATTGTTCAGTTAAATTGTCCTTTAACTTGAGCTGTGGTGGTACTGTCTTATAAAAATATATCTGAACAATACAATAATTTACGTTCTTCGACGTTGATCACATCACCAACGCCATGCCTCTTGGTTACAGTACCAATTTGATAGCCCATATAATTACACCAAATTCAGAAACATTTTATTGATCTGCAATAACTCAGTTGGTAGACCGAAGAACTGTAGTGGACAATTATATACTTAGATCGCTGGTTGGAATCCGGCTTGGGGAATTTATTTTTCTTTCAAAATTGTACGATTAAAATCTTTTTCACTTTTTAAATTGAATTTTGCAAACTGTAATTGAAGTATTAAAAAAAGTGACACATAAAACATCATTTGATATTAGATAAGTGAATTTGAGGCCAGGAGAGAAGAGGCCAGGAGAAATACCAAGGTGAAAGATATTGGAACATGTGGGAACCAGCGAACGCAGGTCAACAACTAAATATACATATTACCAACTCAGCAGAGGTAAACAGGTCATTCTAGTTAGATACCCAGCCACAACAAATTGAGATGCCATCTATTGAACAACCCAATGATTGCTTATTGTGTTGAGTGTATCTCTGACACAGCTAATGTGGCTGCTGAACTACTGTTGTAAATGTGTCCAACACGAGGAACATAGATAGAACATATGTTCATCACCAATATCATTCCTGTGAAAGATCTATGGAGATACCAATAGACTGAGACTAACTACTGCTTTCTTTAGATATTAGTAGTTGCTCATCGCAAGCGATGGTTGCCACATCAACAGACGGTTGTGTCTTGATTATGTAACTTGCGCAGTATTTGGATTAAAGTGAGGAAGAACTATTTTTGTCATCGACTGCAGTCTCTAGTCCCGAGCCACCTTGGACCAGTGGCACGACATTGGTCAACACGACTGGAGGCAACTCATGATGCAGGCATTCTGATCCCACCCCCTGTTAGCCAAGGGGTCCCTATAATACTTGTGGGATTCTTTAGATATATTCAGTTTGACATCTTTAAGTTAGAATGAAGTAAAAGATATCCCTTATAGGAATTGTTAATACCTTGTGTCTTGTAACTTCTCCACATTTATTTTGCTCAAGATCAAAGTGTAATCAAGCACACGACGAGACATTCAATCAAATCTGCCTTTAACTTTTAAGAAAATGTCTTAATCAAGTTTTAGTATCAAATTGGTTAAAGCCCTAACTATCTCGTCGCAACGGTCCTGGTTCCAATCCCTGAACGATATGCTCAAGTATATGCAAATTTACATGAGAACATGGCTTGCAGTTATTTAAGACAGTGCAGCTAGCAATGAAACTGATTATCCCACCTAACCAAAAGCTAAGACGCAGCCAATAGAAGTCGAACACATCACGTCATATATGACGGCAGCGTCTGAGATTGGAGCCGCCGTTACTTTTTTCCCCTTATCAAGGACGAATTCAAAGATAGAAAAACTAACTGTGTACATTACCTGAAGTACGAGTACCCTGTTACTTCACTGTGTTCATCTGTGTCCAAATATTGTTGGAACAGGCGCGATTACAATTAATTCGTTTTCTGACCCTCTGAGCCATTCGACCCTAACATTCACAGCAGAAATGGACTAAGACAGAGAGGTCTGGTTTATATACAATCTGATAATAGCAGTCCGTAAGGGACGATCACAATAGACTGATAGAAGGCAAGACAGGTATGGGTTTCCTGGGTATTCTAAGAAGTAGCATTACCTTCTACACTTTCCAAGAAAAACTTTTATCAACACAATTTTTTTAATAGTAATTTTTTATTTCTGAAGAAACGATTAGTAACAGGATACAAATATGCATGGTCGGTTATGATCATGGCCTACTTTAGACATGGTATGATAAGATCGTCGCTTAGTTAAACAGACTTACAGTATGTGTTCATTTGCAGTTTATGAAAGTACATAATTTATATTACCTTGGAAGCATAGATTGTCTATTCCTGTGCAGTTTTGCAAGTTTAGATTGTCTATATTCATATGTAGTTTTTTAAGAATAGATAGTTTTTTTGTTGTTCAGTTTATGCCAGCATAGATTGACTATTCCTGTTCAGTTTTTACTAGGTTAGATTTTGTTCCCGTTCAGTTTTAGCAAGCATAGATTGTCTGTTCCCGTTTAGTTTTAGCAAGCATAGATTGTCTGTTCTCGTTTAGTTTTAGCAAGCATAGATTGTCTGTTCTCGTTTAGTTTTAGCAAGCATAGATTGTCTGTTCCCGTTTAGTTTTAGCAAGCATAGATTGTCTGTTCTCGTTTAGTTTTAGCAAGCATAGATTGTCTGTTCTCGTTTAGTTTTAGCAAGCATAGATTGTCTGTTCTCGTTTAGTTTTAGCAAGCATAGATTGTCTGTTCTCGTTTAGTTTTAGCAAGCATAGATTGTCTGTTCTCGTTTAGTTTTAGCAAGCATAGATTGTCTGTTCTCGTTTAGTTTTAGCAAGCATAGATTTGTCTGTTCTTGTTTAGTTTTAGCAAGCATAGATTGTCTGTTCTCGTTTAGTTTTAGCAGGCATAGATTGTCTGTTCTCGTTTAGTTTTAGCAGGCATAGATTGTCTGTTCTCGTTTAGTTTTAGCAGGCATAGATTGTCTGTTCTCGTTTAGTTTTAGCAAGCATAGATTGTCTGTTCTCGTTTAGTTTTAGCAAGCATAGATTGTCTGTTCTCGTTTAGTTTTAGCAAGCATAGATTGTCTGTTCTCGTTTAGTTTTAGCAGGCATAGATTGTCTGTTCTCGTTTAGTTTTAGCAGGCATAGATTGTCTGTTCTCGTTTAGTTTTAGCAGGCATAGATTGTCTGTTCTAGTTTAGTTTTAGCAAGCATAGATTGTCTGTTCTCGTTTAGTTTTAGCAAGCATAGATTGTCTGTTCTCGTTTAGTTTTAGCAGGCATAGATTGTCTGTTCTCGTTTAGTTTTAGCAAGC
Organism: Ariolimax columbianus; assembly: GCA_036924085.1. Classification (NCBI taxonomy): domain Eukaryota; kingdom Metazoa; phylum Mollusca; class Gastropoda; order Stylommatophora; family Arionidae; genus Ariolimax; species Ariolimax columbianus. Next base: position 65,439,276 of record JAVGWX010000001.1, on the reverse strand, counting down.
ATAGATTGTCTGTTCTCGTTTAGTTTTAGCAAGCATAGATTGTCTGTTCTCGTTTAGTTTTAGCAAGCATAGATTGTCTGTTCTCGTTTAGTTTTAGCAAGCATAGATTGTCTGTTCTCGTTTAGTTTTAGCAAGCATAGATTGCATGTTCATGTTCAGTTTTTTCACACATAGATTGTCTGATAATGTTCAATTTGTGCACACGTAGATTGCATACTCATGTTCTTCTTCTTCTTCTTCATCGTACGCTGTTTACAGCGATATTTACGACAAGCATAGATTGTCTGTTCTCGTTTAGTTTTAGCAAGCATAGATTGTCTGTTCTCGTTTAGTTTTAGCAAGCATAGATTGCATGTTCATGTTCAGTTTTTTCACACATAGATTGTCTGATAATGTTCAATTTGTGCACACGTAGATTGCATGTTCATGTTCTTCTTCTTCTTCTTCATCGTACGCTGTTTACAGCGATATTTACGTTGCACTGTTTTATTCTGTAGAGCTTGTGGCTCAGTGCATCCGATTTCAACAGGCGTTTCTGTATGGATGCCCTCCTTAGCTTTTGGCTGTCCCCAGCCTATCTGCAAGGCAGCAGTTGTTGTTGGTCAGAGTTGTCTCTCTTATGGAAGTTGTCTTGCAGGACTAACGAGTCTTCCCCACTCGTGTCTATAGGGTTTGGCAATGATATGATATGATGGACTATGTACTAGTTTGTACTATCCCGGAAGAGAGGCAGTCCAGTGTGACTGTGTCTCAGGATCGTCACGTTCTGCCAGAAACGTAGCATATGAGTGAGGTATCTCTTTGCTCCCTTTATTTTCTCAGGTCATCTGCAGTGATGGCACGCCTAGCATTCCCCGCCACCTGGGACGTTGTCACAATAGGGCAGAGGTGCAATGTCCGCTGGACTGCATCTCTTCTGCGTCCATTGGGATGGCTGATAGCAGACAGTTCATGTTCAATTTGTGCACACATAGATTGCATGTTGTTCATGTTCTATTTGTGCACACATAGATTGTCTGTTCATGTTCAATTTTTGCACACATTTTAAAATATATTTACTTCGCATAGATGTATTACTTTTTTCTATTTCATGAATCTGAATACAAGCAAGATTAGGTTGCGAGCCGTACCATTAACCTTTGCACACACACATTCCACCCCCCCCCCCCCTCCTTTTTTTCCTCTATTTACAAACAGTGCCTAAACTGCGCTACGGAAGGTATCAAGCCCCCTCCCTCCCCACCCCCACCCCCGAGTTCTGTTATCAGACTCTATAATCCCTAAAGATTTCATTACTATCAGAGACACGCTTTTGGAATCCCACCATGGTTTCGTAAACAGGTGTACGTGGTACTGAACATGACATGATAATCAATACAGAAAAATATAAATGCCAGGTCTCACATTTAGTCCTGGGACGGCATGGGCTAGTGGTTAAGTGATTCGGCTCACAACCAGCAGGTGCTGGGTGTGCCCCCATCACAGCACCGGCCGTTACCCTGGGGAAGAAAGCCCTTAGAAAATGCAGGAGAAAGTAGACTCTTACATAACATGCATGTCGAAGACGGATTCATTGGGCCGACAGACGCAAAATAAAAACAGGGCAACGCAAACCGCCAAGATAAATAAGTTGAACGCTCAACAAAAAACAAAACAAAAAAAAACAACTTATAGCTCACATCAGAAACTGTCGTCGGAGATGAAGTATTAGAGACTTCATTAAACTAAACCACAGCTTGTGAAGTGGGATGGCCTATTCTCCTTCCCTCTGCTTTTCACTCCATAGCAGTAGGTCATTTACTCATTCGAAAATGAACCCTCTATACAGTATGGTAGACTCAAGCCTACTGGTAGCGGGAGTTGAACTAGGTACATTTGCCTTGAAAAGCGAGTGTTCTACCAGTGTACTAATCAGACGTCACCAATCAAATTGCACCATATCTAGTCAGTGAGTTTGTAATACAGAGATTAAGTAACTGACTTAAAACAATTGATACTTTTATGTACTACAGGGATCAAGTATTGAATTATGTGTTTAATCAGTGTATAAATCTATTATAATAATCAAAATTACCTTGTAATGCTTGCGTATCGACAATGTTCTATATAGTCTGGCCCAGGGCCTGTCTAAATTGATATCGTAGCCCGTGATTTTAAAAGTTTGGACACTACTGAAATAAACCAAACAGTTTGTATCAAGTGGGACAATGTTGAAATACAAATGGCGTTACCCTTCAGTGAAACAGATATGTCAGAAAACGCAAAACACATTTTTTTAGGAATATCGTATACTGTAGGTTTATTTAACATACTAATGTTGGTCTGTCGGTCGGTCTGTCGGTCGTTCGGACGCTTGCTTGTTTGCTTGCTTGGTTGATTATTTAGTAAGTAATTTAGTTAAGTAGTTAGTTAAATAGTTAGTTAGTAATTTAGTTTAGTAGTTAGTAATTTAGTTAAGTAGTTAGTTAGTAATTAAGTTAAGAAGTTAGTTAAATAGTTAGTTAGTAATTTAGTTGAGAAGTTAGTTAAATAGTTAGTTAGCAGCCAGTTACTTTGCTAATTAGATAGTCAATCAGTCAGTATGTCAGTCAATCATTTACTTAGTCCGTTATTTAGTTAATTAGTAGGTTGGTAGTGGCTATTTAGATGTCAGTTAGTTTGTAAATCAGCCAGTTAGTTCGTTAGTTAGTCAATAACCTAATTAGTTACTCAGGCAGTTTGTTAGTTAGTCAATAACTTAATTAGTCAGTCAGACAGTTTGTTCGTTAGTTAGTCAATAACGTAATTAGTCAGTCAGGTAGTTAGTTAGTAAGTTAGTCAATAATTTAATTAGTCAGTAAGACATTTAGTTAGTTAGTTAGTCAATAACTTAATTAGTCAGTCAGACAGTTAGTTAGTTAGTTAGTCAATAACTTAATTAGGCAGTCAGACAGCTATTTAGTCAATAACTTGATTAGTCAGTCAGACAGTTAGTTAGTTAATTAGTTAGTTAGTTAGTTAGTTAGTTAGTTAGTTAGTTAGTTAGTTAGTTAGTTAGTTAGTTAGTTAGTTAGTTGCGAATGCCCACAACAATACTCTTCTGTGCGCCCAGAAAAGGACGTTAAGTGGCGGATTGCAGTAGATTTCCTCACATGCCGAGCGTGCTGATGAAGGTGGACCGGGGTCCTCCAGGAGGTTGTGTGCTATGGTTGACTTCATCTGCGTGTCACTAGCAGACTGACAACATTTCGCTCTCATGAAGCAAGTATTGAACGTATGCACAATTGTAACAAGCGATATGATTTTAAAACACGCTTTGACAACAATTGATCATTGATAAAAAACAACAAGAGTATTTTGAATCTGAAAATAACGAAGAGGCGCCATTATTGAGAGAATCATTGAAATTATCTAGTTTCAATCAGGACAGTCTTTAGCGTTAGTTTGTGAAAATAGTAAATTATATGAATTAAAAAAAGGGGATACTTCACAGTAAAATATGGCTCCGTTTTCTCACAGCATGGCTATAGCAGAACATAATCTCAGCTACGTATGCCATGCTTTTCAAAATGAAATCATGTGTTTTAGCAAGTAGCATAACAATTTTTTAAATATGGAATTAGTAAAGCAAAAAAAATATTTTTCGGTCATTCTCGACTGCGAACCAGATGCCTTTTAATTTGAACAGATAGCGTTTGTAGCTAGATTTTTCAATATCGACAATCCTGATGGTGTTTCTTGAGTTACTAACCTTCTCTTTGTCTAATTCACAAAGGTCCTACAGCAAATATGATACTAGCGCATCGAAGGAAGCAGAAGGAAACGATAAGAACTCGAGTAGATGAGAGTCGAGAGCTTGAAAAGCAAACACCTCTAGGAGAAGAAGAAGCGCGAACTCAAACCCCCTGCTGCCTTGCAGATGAGGTATTGGATTACTAAAGACGTCCGGCGGAAGGCAACGATAAACCACCTCCGCGTTGGCTATCCCAAGTTTCATCAAGGGTCGTCATAACCTAAATATTATCACAAAGGGCGTTAACTGGAGAACAAAACATTTCACCGTCCGGTACCGATTGCCATGTGAAGCAGGTGACCCTCGATCGTCGTCAATTTGCTGCAAGCATTATGAAAATGAAGACTAGAAACATCCTAAACAGTGGTAAATCGAACGTAAGCACCCTGATGTAAGCAGGGCAACTTGAAAACATCAAGAAAGAAATGTCAAGAAAGAAATGTCAAGAATGAATATACAAGGTAAATGAGATGGAGCTGAGCGAGATCAGAAGAACTGGCGCCGGAAAGATGACGTCAGAAACATAGAAAGTAATTTTCTCCGGAGGCAGCACACACAACAAGGAAATCTGAATAATTATGGATGGGAATAGAGCGAAGGCATTGACGGGGTTTGGGGCAATATCAGACAGTGTTCTATTAGCTAAGTTAAGCGGTAAACTTGTTGACATCAACTTCATACAAACGTATGTGCCAACAACAAAGGGAGAAGAAGAAGAAGTAGATGAATGTTAGGGAGAACTTGAAATTGGCAAGTCAATGCAAAAACCACGTAATGACTGTCGTAATGTGGGATTTCAATGCAAAAGTGGGATGTGAAAAAGAAGAAAACGTTACTGGATGACACGGACTGAGAGAAAGGAACGAGAGAGGAAATAGATTGGTAGAATGGTTCAACATACATGCAACGATCACAGGAAACACATGGTTCCAAAACACCCTTTGCGCCTTTGGACATGGAAAAGTCCTGGGGACATTGTGCGCAATCAAATTGATTACATACTGATACCCAGAAGATTCAGAAACTGGTTTGTTTCGACAAAGACAAGGTCAGGAGCGAATTACTCCAAATTACGAGTAAAGTTAAAGAACATAAAAAGGGCGACACGGAATATGAAGCTAGAATTAGCCCTGCTTAAGTCGGAAACACAAATGAGAGATAAATATAACGTTGCAATAAAGTATAGAATTAAAATAAGGCGAGGCTGCAGCGGTTCTGTGGATGTGTAAAATGAGAAAAAAACATGAAAAAAACTAGTAAAAGTTGATTAAGGTTGAGCTTAATCAAAATTTAAAAATGGGTATGGTCAGATTCCGCACCGAGACGAGAACACAAACAAAACCTACGTTACGACCAATATGCCTTCATCAGGAACAACAACACTGAACTAACAAATCAACATATAAGAAAAAATGGTCAACTCATCTGTTTCAGGATAGGTACAGTGCAACGGAAAAAAATACAGAGCATTGAGGAACAATCGAAATTGCTAAAGGAGTCAATATTACAGATTTCTAAAGAGATGTTGCCAGTGATCAAACATCGTGCAAAGAAAAAAATGAGTGACTAGTGAAATATTGCAATTGGTGGAGGAAAGAACGTTGAGTAAATATGATAAGGAGGAATTTTACCAATTAAATGAAGAAACAAGAATAAGATGCAAAAGAGAAAAGAAAATTGGTTAGAACTGAATTGTATAGAGATGGAAATGCAACACAGAACACACACACATTCCATGTACAAAATAGTGAAGTAAAACAACAGGGAGAGAGCACACACGTCCACGTGATGTTTAAAAGCAATAGGTGAGACAGTGTTAATGAGACAGGATGATATAATTGGAAGATAAACATAGTACATTGGCGAATTGTACGATGATGATGACTTAATTGAACAAGTCGAATGTGACGGACCATCAATACTGGTGACAGAGGTAGAGAATGCAATACAGCATATAAAGAGAGGAAATAACATAATAATAGAATAAATTACGCCCATGGAAGTTTTCGGGGATACATGTGATAACAGAATTGTTCAATGGTATTTACGACTGTGGATATATTCCGAATGATTTAATGAAATCAAAGTTCATATCAGTGTCGAGAAAACCACGGGTCATTAAACCAGCTTGACAAAGATAATATTGCGAATCAACATGAGAAGTGTGTGAAGTAAAATAAAACCTGCAATTGGTGATGAGCAGTGCCGGTTCATGGAAGGCAAGGGCACATAAAAACAACAAGCGAGAGGCTTTGAGATGAAAGTCGACGTGTGTCTGTGTTTCATATATTATGGTAATGTGTTCGACAGGGTGAAACTTATGGAAGTCATCCAAATGCTGGAAAATGTGCACATTGATGGCAAGGATCTCAGGATCATTCACAAGTACTGGGGACAGACTGCGGCTACAAAAATTGACAATCAATTGGGAGATTTTAAACATATAAAAAGGGGAGTGAGGGAAGGTTGTGTTCTGTCTCCTGACCTGTTCTCTATATACAGCGAGTCTGTCTTGAGAGACAAAGTCAGGAATATCAATTGGCGGATTGAACATTAACAATATAGGATATGCTGATGATATTGTGTTGATAGCTCAGATTTAAACCAACTTGCGGGAAATGGTAAACGCAGTAGTTCAGCAAAGTGAAAACAATGGCCTCAGTTTAAATAAAAAGAAATCGTAGGTGATGGTAATGATTAAGAAACCAGGCTCAACTAAAATGATGTGTCAAAGCGAAGGGGACCGAATTGAGACACGTTTACACGTGTGAATACCTAGGAACATATATGACATAAGATGGAAGATGCAATTACGAAATAAAATTCATAATAGCCCAAGCAAAATTGATCTTCCAGACCATGAAAGGAATATTGTGCAACAAAACCTTGTCGTTGGAACTGAGAAAGAGAGTCATTGGATGCTAAGTGGAACCAGTACGGACATTTGGCAGTGAATCTTGGACAATCAGCAAGCAAGTGTATATATCTTCGGAAGCAGCGGAGATGTGGTTTTACAGAAGAACGCTGCGGATCCCATGAACTGCAAAGGTGACGCATTACGCGAAGAGGCGCAAACGCAATGACAACTTATTGCAAGGATCAGAACAAGGCGGTCATCCTTTTTTATAGCATTTTATGAGGAAAAGTGTCTTGGAGCAAGTTGTGACAACGGGAAAGATAGCAGGGCAGAGAGGCAGAGGAAGGCCGAGGGAGAAGATGTTGGACTGTCTGAGAGAATGGCATGGGCGACAATCAACAACAGAGTTGTTAAAGGACACACGTGATAAATGTGGATGGATGCCCTTGATTGCCAACGACAACCGGCTGGGCACCTGTTGATGATGATTCGTTGGTTTTATCTAGTTTCAGACATTACGAGGGAAGGATTATGTTGTTATTTTGTAAGTGAACTCTTAAACGATTATGAACCAGATATTCATGATTTGCTAGACAGGCGCATGATAACGGGGCAAATATGTGTGGTAAGCATAATGGCTTGCAGAAGAACATGAGGAATATAAATCCTTGAGCTTATTTTTTACTTTGTTCATCCCATTCATTAAATGTAGTTATAAATAATTCTGCCAACGTAACAGTCATCGAATAATTGTTATCGAATAATTTAACACGGTTTTTCTGCATTGCGTTGCGGGTGAGAGATGCTAAATGTAGTACTAGTAGATTAGAACTGAACATTTAAATCTGAAAGCAATACAAGATGGGAGAGTAGAATAAAAGCAGTACAACCTATGAGATTATAATTAAGTGAATAATGAAAAGTTTAAATTACACAATAGACGACAATTCCAGATCCACGAAAACAAAAATATACAGTTTGTTAGATCGGATCGTGTATTTAAAGTCATTTTGCTCAGTCCTTGTATTGAATGTTATTATGTGCGTAAGAAGAAGAATGTTATTTTGAGCGTACGAAGAAGAATGCTATTATGTGCGTACGAAGAAGAATGTTATTATGTGCGTACGAAGAAGAATGTTATTATGTGCGTACGAAGAAGAATGTTATTATGTGCGTACGACGAAGAATGTAATTATGTAACACAGAGACTAACTGAGTTGTACAACACAATATGGACCACTGAGACTGTCCCACAACACAATATGGACCACTGAAACTGGCCCACAACACAATATGGACCACTGAGACTGTCCCACAGCACAATATGGACCACTGAGACTGTCCCACATCACAATATGGACCACTGAGACTGTCCCACAGCACAATATGAACCACTGAGAATGTCCCACAACACAATATGGACCACTGAGACTGTCCCACAACACAATATGGACTACTGAGACTGTCCCACAACACAATATGGACCACTGCGACTGTCCCACAAGAACTGAAGGATGCTACCATCGCCCACTTATACAAGCGAAAAGGAAACCGTCAATCCTGCGATAACCACAGAGGAATCTCCCTCCTATCGAAGGTTGGCACGATACTCGCACGGGTTTTCCTCAGTCGATTGATCGTTCACCTAGAACATGGTCTTCTTCCAGAGAACCAATGTGGCTCCGGATTAGGTCGCGGAACTGTGGATATGATATTCGAGGCTCGGCAACTTCAGGAGAAATGCCAAGAGCAGCAACGTGGGCTGTACATGACTTTCGTGGACCTGACCAAGGATTTCGACACCGTCAACACAGATGCACTTTGGATTGTAATTGTGGGGAAATTCGGCTGTCCAAGAACATTCACCAATATCGTCAAACAATTCCACGAAGGTAGGAATGCTATTGTGCTGACTGATGCCTTTGAAAAATGGCGTCAGGCAGGGCTGTGTACTAGCCCCAACAAATGGCGTCAGGCAGGGCTGTGTACTAGCCCCAACAAATGGTGCCAGGCAGGGCTGTGTACTAGCCCCAACATATGGCGTCAGGCATGGCTGTGTACTAGCCCCAACAAATGGCGTCAGGCAGGGCTGTGTACTAGCCCCAACAAATGGCGTCAGGCAGGGCTGTGTACTAGCCCCAACAAATGGTGTCAGGCAGGGCTGTGTACTAGCCCCAACAAATGGCGTCAGGCTGGGCTGTGTACTAGCCCCAACAAATGGTGCCAGGCAGGGCTGTGTACTAGCCCCAACAAATGGTGTCAGGCAGGGCTGTGTACTAGCCCCAACAAATGGTGTCAGGCAGGGCTGTGTACTAGCCCCAACAAATGGTGCCAGGCAGGGCTGTGTACTAGCCCCAACAAATGGCGTCAGGCAGGGCTGTGTACTAGCCCCAACAAATGGTGTCAGGCAGGGCTGTGTACTAGCCCCAACAAATGGTGTCAGGCAGGGCTGTGTACTAGCCCCAACAAATGGCGTCAGGCAGGGCTGTGTACTAGCCTCAACAAATGGTGTCAGGCAGGGCTGTGTACTAGCCTCAACAAATGGTGTCAGGCAGGGCTGTGTACTAGCCCCAACAAATGGTGTCAGGCAGAGCTGTGTACTAACCCCAACAAATGGTGTCAGGCAGGGCTGTGTACTGGCCCCAACAAATGGCGTCAGGCAGGGCTGTGTACTAGCCCCAACAAATGGTGCCAGGCAGGGCTGTGTACTAGCCCCAACAAATGGCGTCAGGCAGGGCTGTGTACTAGCCCCAACAAATGGTGTCAGGCAGGGCTGTGTACTAGCCCCAACAAATGGCGTCAGGCAGGGCTGTGTACTAGCCCCAACAAATGGTGCCAGGCAGGGCTGTGTACTAGCCCCAACAAATGGCGTCGGGCATGGCTGTGTACTAGCCCCAACAAATGGCGTCAGGCAGGGCTGTGTACTAGCCCCAACAAATGGCGTCAGGCAGGGCTGTGTACTAGCCCCAACAAATGGTGTCAGGCAGGGCTGTGTACTAGCCCCAACAAATGGCGTCAGGCAGGGCTGTGTACTAGCCCCAACAAATGGTGCCAGGCAGGGCTGTGTACTAGCCCCAACAAATGGTGTCAGGCAGGGCTGTGTACTAGCCCCAACAAATGGTGTCAGGCAGGGCTGTGTACTAGCCCCAAAAAATGGTGCCAGGCAGGGCTGTGTACTAGCCCCAACAAATGGCGTCAGGCAGGGCTGTGTACTAGCCCCAACAAATGGTGTCAGGCAGGGCTGTGTACTAGCCCCAACAAATGGTGTCAGGCAGGGCTGTGTACTAGCCCCAACAAATGGCGTCAGGCAGGACTGTGTACTAGCCTCAACAAATGGTGTCAGGCAGGACTGTGTACTAGCCTCAACAAATGGTGTCAGGCAGGGCTGTGTACTAGCCCCAACAAATGGTGTCAGGCAGGGCTGTGTACTAGCCCCAACAAATGGTGTCAGGCAGGGCTGTGTACTAGCCCCAACAAATGGCGTCAGGCAGGGCTGTGTACTAGCCCCAACAAATGGTGCCAGGCAGGGCTGTGTACTAGCCCCAACAAATGGCGTCAGGCAGGGCTGTGTACTAGCCCCAACAAATGGTGTCAGGCAGGGCTGTGTACTAGCCCCAACAAATGGCGTCAGGCAGGGCTGTGTACTAGCCCCAACAAATGGTGTCAGGCAGGGCTGTGTACTAGCCTCAACAAATGGTGTCAGGCAGGGCTGTGTACTAGCCCCAACAAATGGTGTCAGGCAGGGCTGTGTACTAGCCCCAACAAATGGTGTCAGGCAGGGCTGTGTACTAGCCCCAACAAATGGTGTCAGGCAGGGCTGTGTACTAGCCCCAACAAATGGCGTCAGGCAGGGCTGTGTACTAGCTCCAACAAATGGTGTCAGGCAGGGCTGTGTACTAGCCCCAACAAATGGTGTCAGGCAGGGCTGTGTACTAGCCCCAACAAATGGTGTCAGGCAGGGCTGTGTACTAGCCCCAACAAATGGCGTCAGGCAGGGCTGTGTACTAGCCCCAACAAATGGTGTCAGGCAGGGCTGTGTACTAGCCCCAACAAATGGTGTCAGGCAGGGCTGTGTACTAGCCCCAACAAATGGCGTCAGGCAGGGCTGTGTACTAGCCCCAACAAATGGTGTCAGGCAGGGCTGTGTACTAGCCCCAACAAATGGTGTCAGGCAGGGCTGTGTACTAGCCCCAACAAATGGTGTCAGGCAGGGCTGTGTACTAGCCCCAACAAATGGCGTCAGGCAGGGCTGTGTACTAGCCCCAACAAATGGTGTCAGGCAGGGCTGTGTACTAGCCCCAACAAATGGTGTCAGGCAGGGCTGTGTACTAGCCCCAACAAATGGTGTCAGGCAGGGCTGTGTACTAGCCCCAACAAATGGCGTCAGGCAGGGCTGTGTACTAGCCCCAACAAATGGTGTCAGGCAGGGCTGTGTACTAGCCCCAACAAATGGTGTCAGGCAGGGCTGTGTACTAGCCTCAACAAATGGTGTCAGGCAGGGCTGTGTACTAGCCCCAACAAATGGCGTCAGGCAGGGCTGTGTACTAGCCCCAACAAATGGCGTCAGGCAGGGCTGTGTACTAGCCCCAACAAATGGCGTCAGGCAGGGCTGTGTACTAACCCCAACAAATGGTGTCAGGCAGGGCTGTGTACTAGCCCCAACAAATGGCGTCAGGCAGGGCTGTGTACTAGCCCCAACAAATGGTGTCAGGCAGGGCTGTGTACTAGCCTCAACAAATGGCGTCAGGCAGGGCTGTGTACTAGCCCCAACAAATGGTGTCAGGCAGGGCTGTGTACTAGCCCCAACAAATGGTGTCAGGCAGGGCTGTGTACTAGCCCCAACAAATGGCGTCAGGCAGGGCTGTGTACTAGCCCCAACAAATGGTGTCAGGCAGGGCTGTGTACTAGCCTCAACAAATGGTGTCAGGCATGGCTGTGTACTAGCCCCAACAAATGGTGTCAGGCATGGCTGTGTACTAGCCCCAACAAATGGCGTCAGGCAGGGCTGTGTACTAGCCCCAACAAATGGTGTCAGGCATGGCTGTGTACTAGCCCCAACAAATGGTGTCAGGCAGGGCTGTGTACTAGCCCCAACAAATCGCGTCAGGCAGGGCTGTGTACTAGCCCCAACAAATGGCGTCAGGCAGGGCTGTGTACTAGCCCCAACAAATGGTGTCAGGCAGGGCTGTGTACTAGCCCCAACAAATGGCGTCAGGCAGGGCTGTGTACTAGCCCCAATAAATGGTGTCAGGCAGGGCTGTGTACTAGCCTCAACAAATGGTGTCAGGCAGGGCTGTGTACTAGCCCCAACAAATGGTGTCAGGCAGGGCTGTGTACTAGCCTCAACAAATGGTGTCAGGCAGGGCTGTGTACTAGTCCCAACAAATGGTGCCAGGCAGGGCTGTGTACTAGCCCCAACAAATGGCGTCAGGCAGGGCTGTGTACTAGCCCCAACAAATGGTGTCAGGCAGGGCTGTGTACTAGCCTCAACAAATGGTGTCAGGCAGGGCTGTGTACTAGCCCCGACAAATGGTGTCAGGCAGGGCTGTGTACTAGCCTCAACAAATGGTGTCAGGCAGGGCTGTGTACTAGCCCCAACAAATGGTGTCAGGCAGGGCTGTGTACTAGCCCCAACAAATGGCGTCAGGCAGGGCTGTGTACTAGCCCCAACAAATGGTGTCAGGCAGGGCTGTGTACTAGCCCCAACAAATGGTGTCAGGCAGGGCTGTGTACTAGCCCCAACAAATGGTGTCAGGCATGGCTGTGTACTAGCCCCAACAAATGGTGTCAGGCAGGGCTGTGTACTAGCCCCAACAAATGGTGTCAGGCAGGGCTGTGTACTAGCCCCAACAAATGGTGTCAGGCAGGGCTGTGTACTAGCCTCAACAAATGGTGTCAGGCATGGCTGTGTACTAGCCCCAACAAATGGTGTCAGGCATGGCTGTGTACTAGCCCCAACAAATGGCGTCAGGCAGGGCTGTGTACTAGCCCCAACAAATGGTGTCAGGCATGGCTGTGTACTAGCCCCAACAAATGGTGTCAGGCAGGGCTGTGTACTAGCCCCAACAAATCGCGTCAGGCAGGGCTGTGTACTAGCCCCAACAAATGGCGTCAGGCAGGGCTGTGTACTAGCCCCAACAAATGGTGTCAGGCAGGGCTGTGTACTAGCCCCAACAAATGGCGTCAGGCAGGGCTGTGTACTAGCCCCAACAAATGGTGTCAGGCAGGGCTGTGTACTAGCCTCAACAAATGGTGTCAGGCAGGGCTGTGTACTAGCCCCAACAAATGGTGTCAGGCAGGGCTGTGTACTAGCCTCAACAAATGGTGTCAGGCAGGGCTGTGTACTAGCCCCAACAAATGGTGCCAGGCAGGGCTGTGTACTAGCCCCAACAAATGGCGTCAGGCAGGGCTGTGTACTAGCCCCAACAAATGGTGTCAGGCAGGGCTGTGTACTAGCCTCAACAAATGGTGTCAGGCAGGGCTGTGTACTAGCCCCAACAAATGGTGTCAGGCAGGGCTGTGTACTAGCCCCAACAAATGGTGTCAGGCAGGGCTGTGTACTAGCCCCAACAAATGGTGTCAGGCAGGGCTGTGTACTAGCCCCAACAAATGGTGTCAGGCAGGGCTGTGTACTAGCCCCAACAAATGGCGTCAGGCAGGGCTGTGTACTAGCCCCAACAAATGGTGTCAGGCAGGGCTGTGTACTAGCCCCAACAAATGGTGTCAGGCAGGGCTGTGTACTAGCCCCAACAAATGGTGTCAGGCATGGCTGTGTACTAGCCCCAACAAATGGTGTCAGGCAGGGCTGTGTACTAGCCCCAACAAATGGTGTCAGGCAGGGCTGTGTACTAGCCCCAACAAATGGTGTCAGGCAGGGCTGTGTACTAGCCCCAACAAATGGTGTCAGGCAGGGCTGTGTACTAGCCCCAACAAATGGTGTCAGGCAGGGCTGTGTACTAGCCCCAACAAATGGCGTCAGGCAGGGCTGTGTACTAGCCCCAACAAATGGCGTCAGGCAGGGCTGTGTACTAACCCCAACAAATGGTGTCAGGCAGGGCTGTGTACTAGCCCCAACAAATGGCGTCAGGCAGGGCTGTGTACTAGCCCCAACAAATGGTGTCAGGCAGGGCTGTGTACTAGCCCCAACAAATGGCGTCAGGCAGGGCTGTGTACTAGCCCCAACAAATGGTGTCAGGCAGGGCTGTGTACTAGCCCCAACAAATGGTGTCAGGCAGGGCTGTGTACTAGCCCCAACAAATGGTGTCAGGCATGGCTGTGTACTAGCCCCAACAAATGGTGTCAGGCAGGGCTGTGTACTAGCCCCAACAAATAGTGTCAGGCAGGGCTGTGTACTAGCCCCAACAAATGGTGTCAGGCAGGGCTGTGTACTAGCCCCAACAAATGGTGTCAGGCAGGGCTGTGTACTAGCCCCAACAAATGGTGTCAGGCAGGGCTGTGTACTAGCCCCAACAAATGGCGTCAGGCAGGGCTGTGTACTAGCCCCAACAAATGGCGTCAGTCAGGGCTGTGTACTAACCCCAACAAATGGTGTCAGGCAGGGCTGTGTACTAGCCCCAACAAATGGCGTCAGGCAGGGCTGTGTACTAGCCCCAACAAATGGTGTCAGGCAGGGCTGTGTACTAGCCCCAACAAATGGCGTCAGGCAGGGCTGTGTACTAGCCCCAACAAATGGTGTCAGGCAGGGCTGTGTACTAGCCCCAACAAATGGCGTCAGGCAGGGCTGTGTACTACCCCCAACAAATGGTGTCAGGCAGGGCTGTGTACTAGCCCCAACAAATGGCGTCAGGCAGGGCTGTGTACTAGCCCCAACAAATGGCGTCAGGCAGGGCTGTGTACTAGCCCCAACACTATTCAGCGTAATGTGTGCTGCCATGCTCAGCCTCAGCTATCAGGATTGTAACCAAAACGGAGTGGAAATAAAATACAGGACTGACGGAAAACTCTTCAATCACAGGCGACAACAACCTCACAGCAAGGTAAAGGACACAACCATCTCAAATTTGCTTTCTGCTGATAACTGTGCCCTCGCTGCCAGCACCGAAAGAGTCATGCATACAAATATGGACAAGTTCTCAATAGCCTGAAACATGTTCGGCTTAACAATTAATACCAAACGAAACGAAGTCATGTTTCAGCATGCTCCGAGTGACGTATATCGTGATATAGCTCAGAACAGGCCCTGATTGCCAGACTAATATGTGGATGTAATAGCAGAGGCTTACAGACAGTTTATACAACACACCTGCGGCTCTCTGGTATCTAGTTCAAATTTCTGTCACGTCTGCCGTATTCCGATAAAATGTTGTCCAAGTACGGGACCGATAGGCATACCACACTTTTCGTAAGTGGCACCTAAAATGACCGATTGATTTACGTCATAAAATATCATGGACGTTTGCCTGTCATGGAGATATTCATGACCTTCATCTATCATTGGCATACGTTTCGTAAGGCGACAAATCAAAATGTAATTTATTAGCAATTTTAAGGCTGCCATCCAAAGCTGTGTAGAATGATCTCTCAGCTCTCTTTGGAGTACGTAACACGTGTCCTTCACATCAGCATGCCAGAGTTGTATGAGTAACAGCATGAGACCCTTTGGAAGTACCAGTACAGGCAAACCTCGGTTACAAGCCATGTACCGTAACCCGATAACACTTAACTTTTTATCGCTTATCGATTCATGTACCGCATTCATTGTTTATGTTCATAACTAATGTAAATAAAGCGTTTGATAAATCACTTCTTCCGATCGTGTAAACGGAACATTAAGACACTGGATATGGATCTGATACTTTGAAAAGACATAGCTATAAAGCGATCCAAATGGAGATGCAGCCTGAGTAACCACCTCATGCTAGAAAAGAATTAGCTCATACAACACAGAGAAGTGCAAAGACAACGCTGCAAGTAAAAATGAAACCAAAGAACTCAGCAGAGATATGCAACTCCAAGGTCGCATCAACCTTTAATCAATCGTGACTGGAAAGGGGCTGCTTGCTATAATTTGCATTTTTTTTTTAAACTGTCGTACGTCATTTTTCCCATTGCTGGGGTAGTCGAGGGGTTTTGAAGGCTGGGGACTACAGACCACTTCGCCACTGCTGTCGCCACGTCGTATGATGGCTATGTTTGTTTATTTCACCAGCAACAGATCCCCATACCGGAGATTCGAACCGCTGACCTCCTTGTCGGCAGGGAGGCATCGAAACCATTTGGCCACGCGCTCCTCTAAAGTTTGCATAAGTAACAGAAATATTGTTGACCTTATTTTGCGAAAAAATTTAAGTTCAGTAATCAACGGTTAAATCTTAAAAAATAAGGTAACCATTCTAATCAATGGACGCTTTTCTAAAAAAAAAAAGTGTATGCATATGAAATGCTGCACTTCCTTGGTATAAATGGGCAGTAGTCTACTGAGTTAAGTTGACTAGTTATACATATTACCTAATAAAAGAAAAGCTAACACCCCAAAAATTAAATGGTGAAATGCATTTTGCCACTGCAAAGAAAGTAAAATAAAAGCGATTTACCAGTTTAATACACTTGGGCTATGCCTAGGCTGACCGTAGGCTACAAGCAAGCCTGACATTTGAGCTGCTGATCAACAATTGTCAAATAAAAAAATGTATGTCTAGCTTTGAATTAATACTTCTTCTTCTTCATACGTTCTCAAACTCCTTCTACCAGGCCCGCGAAAAGCGCTTTGCAAGTAGTAGGATGTTGTCCGGAACGAGCTGTGCTGTAGTTTACAGCTTGACTGCGATATCTGCATCTTAATGTCCGACACATTCGACTTCAGCATACTATTTCTATTATAATATTATGTTTATCACATCAAACTGGTTAAATCCAAGTTATAACACCAGGATACGTAGAATATTCACTACATCAGAAAATGTAATAATAGACTGTACCACGATGAGTGTAAGCGACCGGTCTGACTTTCTTCATGAAACAACATGAACCTTGGTGCATGCATTTGAGTCATGCGCTAAAACGACTTTTTTTTCGGAACGGCAATCGCAGACTAAGAATCAGTGTCAATGCAGAATGTGTCGTAAATGAGAAAGGTGGTAGCTTGAGGTTAGCCTTTAATGAATTGTCTATCTGAAATAAGACATGAAACACGCTCTCTCTGGTTCATTAATCGGGCGCCATCCTAATGTGGGATTAAAAAAATATAGTCTGATAGCAGACAATGCAAGCAAGGGCTTTAATTTGAGTAGAAAGGCACTGAGATCAATAATTACGGCAAAAAACTCGCTTTTAATACACACTGGTGCATGATACGCATGATTAATTTAGTCCAACATTTTCTCATTATCCTCATCGTTATGTAGCATGTCCTTTGTAGAACGTCGCTCTCATCATAGAAAGCCGATTTGAATCTTGGTCTGCAGTCAATCATGCCCCGTGTTCATGTTTAGAGTATCCTTGATATCTTGTATCCACCTTTGCCTTGGTAGGCCCCTGCGTCGCTTTCCAGGTACCATGTCCTCCGTGACCATGAACAACAACAACAACCCTACTAATAAGGAGTACAATTTCCGAAAAGTGAAACATGTTATTCTTCGTAAAGGAAATGCATGATTAAACAACGGTAATCAAACATATTCTGCTGGTGGTTGTATGCTTCAGCCGACACTCACATATGTCGTCGAATGGGTACTTGCTGCTTGCAAGGAATTAGATAAGACTATAAATAAAAAATGCTTCCTGAAATGTATTTAGAAAAACTTGACGGCAGCTAGCACGACGTTTTTTTAGGACAAACATTGAAAGATCGTGGTGTGTATTATCCACGAATTTGCATTTGACTAGAAAATGCAACCCCAGATTGCTATTAATAATGAAGAAATCGAAAATGCCACACATTTTGAATACCTTCGCTCTACGTTAACCAACGACAGAGAATGTTTAAAAGAAATTAGAAGACGTTTGGCCATGTAGATACAGAAGCTAAACAACAAGCACAATTTGTGGCATAACACTAACAAACAACTAAAACTGAAGATCCTGAGAACATGCATCTTCCCGGTGGCAATGTAAGGGTGCGAGACATGAACTATGACACAAGCAGCAGGGAAGAAAATTGGAGCGTTCGAAACAAAATGTTACAGAAGAATCCTAAAAATTCTTTGAATAAAGAAAATGACACATAAAACCATCATAGAAGACCTGAATGTTAAAGAAAATAGGCGCATAAACAAGGTAATGTTTCGGAAATTGAACGTTTATGTAGGACATAGTACCTGGAAGGCAACGCAGAGGTCGACCAAGGCGAATGTGGATACAATATATCAAGGAAACTCTAAACATGAACATGGAGCATGATTGACTGCAGACCGAGATTCATATCGGCTGGCTGTGTCATGCGTATCATGGACCAGTGTGTATGATGGTAGTATTTGATAATTCAGTGTCTTTCTACTCAATATAACTTAACTTAACTTAACATCTTTATACTGGTTTAGAAGACCCTGCAGAGTCTGTATACAACCAGTTACATTTACATCACCTTGCTCTAAAATCTATGCGCATCCAGTTTATTCTTAAATGCATTAACTGTCCCTGCCTCCACTACCTCCCCTGGCAATGCATTCCAAGCAGACACCACTCTCTGACTAAAAAAATATTTCCTAATATCTAACCTGGACCTCTCTTTAATCAGCTTGTAGCTATGCCCTCGTGTTATTGTAGGTGGCTGTATTTTAAAAAACTTGTTATAGTCTAATTTATCGATTCCTCTGATCATCTTATAAACCTGTATTAAGTCACCACGAATTCTTCTCTCTTCGAGACACTGTAGGCCGGTTTTTCTGAGTCGTTCCTCATAACTGTAATTCTGGAATCCCACTATCATCTTTGTCGCTCTTTTTTGTATTCTTTCTAGCATGTTTATGTCCCCTCTATGATAAGGACTCCACACCTGTACACAGTACTCCAATCTAGGTCTAACTAAAGCTTTATACAGTTTGACGATCACTTCCTTGCTCCTATGTTTAATATTTCTTTTTATCATACCTAACATTGCATTTGCCTTTTTCACTGCTACCTTAACTTGCTCACTCACCTTTCCTGTATGATCTATTATAACCCCTAGGTCCCTTTCCTTATCTATCTTTCTAATATTGTTTTCTCCCATTCTGTAATTATGTTCCATATTGGATCTACCCATGTGGATGACTGTACATTTATCTACATTAAACTCCATTTGCCAGCTTACAGACCATTCTCGAATTTTATCTAAATCCGACATCAATATATCTACTTCCGCTTTAGATGAGACACTACTGCATAGTTTTGTGTCATCAGCAAATTTTGCAATCATGGATCTCATATCAATGTCCAAATCATTTATATATATCAAGAACAAAATTGGTCCCAAAACAATGAGTCCACAATGAGTAAGATTACTCTTTTGTGTGCCCTGAAAAGGGTGGTTGGTGGCGGGTTGTAGTAGCCTTCCTCACATCCCAGTCGGTTATGTTATGTTCACCTTCATATGCCTGTCTCTCACTACTACAAGGATCACGTCGATCCAAGATTTCGTTAGCCAGGCTGCCATAAAAACAGCCTGTTTCCACGGAAGACTACGATGGGGTCGAGGTGGGGGGGGGGGGGGGGGGGGTGTGTCTTGACCAGTATATTTTGACCGACCTTGAATAACATGCCTGATCAGTATGTTTTGCTTGACCAGACGTCAGTCTTTCTTTCCTTATAAGTGTGGTCTTTCTCTTAAAAATTGTAAAAAGCGGCAATTTGTCTCCATCTGCAGTACACGCTGACATAACGGTGAAGTGAGTCTTCTCTTGTCCAGTTGTACGTACTGTATAGACACAGACTTTATGCTTCTCGTGTTTACGGCCCTGTTGAAGTGTACATCGATAGTCAGGGGTCTTAGATCGGTCTTTCGCGTTTGTGCAAGTTCAAAGAAACCATTTATGTTTGTTAATGACAAAATATCGACCTATTGTCCGATTGCCGTTAGATTCTGCATATTTTATTATAAAAACGGGGAGGAAGAGTAGCGTCTGGTCAGGCACAACATACTGATCAGACATGTTAGTAGGGGTCAGGCAAAACATACTGACCAAGACCCTCACTTCGGCTTTCATGTCACCTCGGCTAACGAGGTGAGCGATTGACGAGATCCTCGCAGTAGTGACCGACACGAAGATTAAGCCAAGCATAGCACAACCGTATGAGAACCACAGTCCACCTTCATCAGCACGCTTGTGGTGTGAGGAAAGCTAATGTAACCCGGCCACTTAACGTCATTTACAGATCGCACAAAAGACAAATCCTACTCATTATTTGCCTCATGGGTAAAGCAATCTCTCTGGAGCTTGCCTCGACCATATTCTCCAATTGTATACTCAATGAATGATTTTTAAGCGCTTTTTATTTTTCAAAGTCAAAATCTCTGAAATCTCAGCTATGGCTTGTAGTTTAACTGCGGTTTTTTTCTCTCATTTGGGTCGTTCACATACGAAGTGTTCAAATGAAATCGGACGAAACTGCAACAAGTGAACATACGTAAGATGGGCATGATGTCGTTAATTCTAGTGTAAACAGCACATACCAACCGTCAAGTTTGCAAAATTTCAGTATCCTCCAACTCATAGTTTCCTCAGCGGACCCCTGAAAACATGGCGTGTGTGACACAGAATCCGTCTAGAGTTTATCAGCAAGCGGAGATTTGGTTTCTAACAGCTGAATGATGTCGACCAGTTGACATTTATCACAGAATCCGTCTAGAGTTCATCAGCGAGCGGTGATTAGGTTTCTAACAGCTGAAAGATGTCGGCCAGTTGACATTTATCACAGAATCCGTCTAGAGTTCATCAGCGAGCGGAGATTCGGTTTCTAACAGCTGAAGGATGTCGACCAGTTGAAATTTATCACAGAATCCGTCTAGAGTTCATCAGCGAGCGGAGATTCGGTTTCTAACAGCGGAAGGATGTCGACCAGCTGAAGGATGTCGACCAGTGGATGGATGTCGACCAGTTGAAGGATGTCGACCAGCTGAAGGATGTCGACCAGCTGAAGGATTTCGACCAGTTGAAAGATGTCGACCAGTTGAAGGATGTCGACCAGATGAAGGATGTCGACCAGTTGAAGGATGTCGACCAGCTGAAGGATGTCGACCAGTTGAAGGATGTCGACCAGCTGAAGGATGTCGACTAGTTGACATTTATCACAGAATGCAGGCAGTGTATGATGACCCGAATTGCTACATCACTTTTGGTGATGGCATCTTCTGATGTAACAATATGCGCCTGAACTGGTCTCAGAAGATCTTTCGTTAACTCACGTCCTTCTTTAAACATCGTTGTACAGTTCTTCCCTGTTGTCTTTGACACACTTTTGTAACCATACACTGCCTGCATTCTGTGTAGAATCTTTATGATGTATTTTTTTTATAAAGCCCATCAATATCTTAGTATTGGTTTTGTCATCCACCATGCTTCTGTTACAGATTATAAAGAAAATTGTTAGTCTATGACATCGTTAATTTTCATATTTACTATTTGCTACCAGTGTTAACTATATCAGCCATTTATGGGCACGTTGTCGGCACACTCTCAAGTGAACAGTGTGAACGGTTGGAACAAATATTGTTTGTCGGTGACAACGATCTCAAGACAAGTATTTATCTGTACTCGGCCAACATAACACAAACAACACAAAAGAAGGTAAAGTAATGGACAGCTTGGAATTCGAACATCGGACCTCCAGATGACGGAAGCGCCTTGCCACAAGAGAGAAATGAGTTGAGATCTACACCAGCTAGATACCCCAACAAATTGCGACTATGGCCGAGTTCGATCTAGAAAAATAATTAGATTAAATTACTTTGTAACTTTCCTATTGAATGGTATGTGGCTGGTCCTATGTGCACTAGATATACTCCGTTATCAGAATGGTGTACGTGTTTGGGTTTTACTCTTTCATACTGGCATTTTATACTCCATCCAAATCATCATCGTCCTCTCAGAGAATGCGGAGATGGTTGCAATGGAAAAACAGAGCTTGAACAGTTGATAAGTGATTATACTCTGGATGATGAGGTTGCTGTATATACGGATGAACCGGTGCTGCGTGGTGATGATCCGGAATAGGGCTTCTCTGTTGAATTGATAGGCAATGTTGCAGTAGAGGGGAGTAGTACATACATAACAACATCCAGGTTTAGAACGGCGATCAACGCAGTGATTTCCTCTCTGGTGTGACTTTTTGAAATCTTTTTAGCAGTAGCATTAATCGTATCGGAGGTCTGGCTACGGCATCAGTGGATTAATTGGTAAAGCTGCGTCAAGCCTTCGGTAGCTTGAGTAGATCTACTGTCGTGTTCATGCTGGAGTTCATTATCCTCTACAATAATGACCCAACACCTGTACACCTATATCCTGTGTTTTACTACATTACATAATTGTTACTTTGATTTTGTGTGATTTTTTATATCTATATTGGATGATCTTGGCTTCATGAACCAGCAGATTCGTAACTGCATGGGATATGAATCCATTTTTGTAAAAGTCTTGTAGGATGTATTGAGCTGAAAGTCACAAAACACGTTACTATGCACTGCGTCTTATGAAACAATATGAACAAGGGGAAACATATATTCGGTTTTTGTTTTTATGTTTACTATATTTTACTAATATACTATATTTGTTATCAGCATATTAGTTGCATGCATGCTTTCCTATTAAGAGATTTTCATAATGGATACCTGTGATTTTCTGATGTGAGCGTGAGTCACGTTAAATCACATTTTACAATTGTACTGCGATACCTGCTACTTTCACCCAGCACATTCGCTCGGGAAATTGTTTTAAGTTGTCGGTTACCTCTCCCTGGAGTTGACTGCCTCAAGACTAACTTACACGACAGCAGGTAGTTTGGTAGATTTCCTTCTACTAGACAAAGAATCGAATCCTTCTAATCAAAATGTTACAGAACGATCCTCAAAATACCATGGACAGAGAAAAAACAACAAATGTAGACATTCGGCAAGAGTTGAGCATAGAGGAGAACTGGTTTATCAATTCCATTTTGGCTAGAAAATGAAAATACTTTGGTCACATCCAGAGACACAACGGTAATGAGAGAACGGTGATGGAAGGTATGGTGCCAGGCAAAAGAGGTAGGGGTTGACCAAGAAGACTGTGGCGGAGGCTGGAGTTTTGGCAAGTGAACGAGTTTCTCTCAGACAGACTGTGATATGAGCGACGTTCTACAAAGGACATGCTACATGATGATGAGATGAGCTGCCTTTTCAGGTAATTAGTATAATCTATTTTGTTTGTCTTCTGTTTTTTTATTTTGTCCTTGATACTTCAGTATCTCATCTATATGGCAGGAACTAGTCTCAGCCGTTGTCACTCCTCATGATGGAAGTGACAGTTTTGCCAAATGAAAGGTCACAGAAACATTTACAACGCTCCAATGTGCCGTAGTCACGGGAGTGTATGCCGTGTTTACTCCCTGCTACAATTGCCAACTGATTAGACCGAGTTCTCTTAAGCTCTAGACATACGAACAAAATGTTCATGACAATTGGATCGTCACATCCTGAGCCACTGCACATTTACGGTTAAATTTATATGATTTCCAGGTGCAACGAAATGCTGGTTCTTTCTCCAAGTCTTATCGATATCGTGCTGACTCTTTTTTTAACAACAAATGGCGCATACAAGATCAATGCACGGATTTTAACAAATCAAAGTTGTCTTCTTTATATCCGTAATATTATGCTTGAGAGTTTGCACTTCAAGTCAACAGGAGGAGGTCAAACCTCTCCATGTGACAAAATAAAAACCTCGTCATTCCAGCTTCCATCGTACACAAATTGGAGATGGGGGTGCCTTCTGTTAACCTGTTGAACAAGAGTGGGAGAGTTTCAAAACAGTTTTAGAACTAGGAATGGAATGTGTTCCATGTAGGGAGGCTAACACCAAGTACAAAAAGTGGATAACTATATTTGTAGTTAAATGTAGAAGAGCTAAAAATAAAGCATTGAAAAATATAGAGAGGCAGGTAAATCAAAAGAAACATATGAAAAATATTCGGACAAGCAAAAGTTAGCACAAAAAGTGAATAAAACAGCAAAAATAGACTTCGAAAATAAACTGACTAATAGGATCAAGACTGATAGTATAAGCTTCTTTTCTTATTTTAGAAATAAACAAAGAACGAAAGACAAGGTAGCCCTCTCATAGATAGCACAGGTAAAATAATAAGACAAAATAAATAGACAGCTAATCTACTAAATCAATACCTTGGCACAGTCTTCACACAAGAAGATTTATTCAAGATCCCAAAGCCTATAGATATTTTCAAATGTGACATGGATAAAGGGGATTAAAATCAATCTATATTACGGAGGAAATGGTTATACAAAAATTGGAGGGATTAAAAGTGGATAAATGTCCAAGTCCAGATGGTATCCATCCAAAATTGCTATTTGAAATTAGATACCAACTAGCAAAGCCGTCGGCAATATTATGTTCTCAGTGACTTGCAAAAGGTATTGTTCCAAGAAATTTGAAAGATGCAGGGGTGATCCCCTAATTGAAAAAGGGAAAGAAATCATATCCAGCAAATTATAGACCCGTGAGTTTAACACACATAGTCTGTAAATTGTTAGAATCAATCATTCAAGAAAACATTATAATGCATCTGGACAGGTTTTATCTAATCAGAAATAGTCAGTATGGGCTTACTAAAGGGAGATCATACTTAACAAATCTATTGAAATTCATGGATGAGGTTACTAAAATGACAGATAGGGTGGAACCAGTGGATGTTATTTATTTAGATTTTGCAAAGGCTTTTGATAGAGTACCCCATCGAAGATTATTTAAAAAGTTAAAATCACACGGAATAGGTGGGGAAGTTGCCGACTGGATTGAAAGTTGGTTAACAGGAAGAAGGCAGAGAGTGGGCATAAATAAGGAGTACTCTGAGTGGTGTAAAGTAAAAAGTGGAGTGCCACAGTTTTGAGACCAATATTGTTCTATATATATATATAAACGATTTGGACATTGATTTAGGGTACATGGTTGACAAATTTGCGGACGACACAAAACTATATAGAAGTGTCTCATCTAAAGCAGAAGTTGATATATTGAGGTCGGATTTAGACAAAATTCAAGACTGGTCTGTGAGATGGCAAATGGAGTTTAATATAGATAAATGTACAGTCATCCACATGGGTAGATCCAATATGGAACATAATTACAGAATGGGCGTGAACAATATTAGAATGATAGAAAAGGAAAGGGACCTAGATGTTAAAATAGAGCATACAGGTAAAGTTAGTGAGCAAGTCCATGTAGCAGTGAATAATGCAAATGCAATGTTAGGTATGAAAAATTAAACATAGGAGTAAGAAAGTGATTGTCAAATTGTATAAATCATTGGTTAGACCTAGATTGGAGTACTGTGAACAAGTGTGGAGTCCTTATCGTAGATGAGATATAAACATGCTGGAAAGAATACACAGAAGAGCGACAAAACTGATAGTGGGATTCCAGAATTACAGTTATGAGGAAAGAATATAAAAAAAAATTGGCCTACTGTTTCTAGAAAAGAGAAGAATTCGAGGTGACTTAATGCAAGTTTATAAGATAATCATAGGAAAGTTAAATTAGACTATAACAAGTTTTTCAAAATACAACCACCAACGAGAACAAGAGGGCACATATAAAAATGAACTAAAGAAAGGTCCAGATTGGATATTAGGAAACATTTTTTTAGTCAGAGAGTGGTGAATGCTTGGAATGCATTGTCACAGGAGGTAGTGGAGGCAGGGGCAGTTAATGCATTTTAAAATAGATTGGATGTGCATAGCTTTTAGAGTAGAATAATGCAAATATAACTGGTTGTATACATACTCTGATGAGTCTTCTAAACCAGTATAAAAACGTTAAGTTTTCAGTTAGGTTATCTGCAGGTTTACAATTGCAAGGGGCACAGAACGTCACTCACTTTTCATGCCCACATA
This sequence comes from Ariolimax columbianus, assembly GCA_036924085.1. Classification (NCBI taxonomy): domain Eukaryota; kingdom Metazoa; phylum Mollusca; class Gastropoda; order Stylommatophora; family Arionidae; genus Ariolimax; species Ariolimax columbianus. The sequence goes on along the minus strand of JAVGWX010000001.1, from coordinate 65,413,608 downwards.
GTCATACATGCGTACATGCTCGAACATCTGTTTCTCTTTAACCATGTCTATTGTTATGGCGTTCTAGAACGCTGCGGCTTTTTCGCAGTCTTAAAATTGTCACTTGATATATTCTTTGTAATGAGTAGTATGAGTCTGTTTATATCAGATTATGTGTGTTCATTTTGTCATAAGCCATTTTGTATTTTGCTGAAATCTCCTGGCAGAAATACCGTTAAATCTATTTCAAATCCTTTCAGGATCATCGTGTGAACAGACTGGGTCAAAAAAATAGCTTATTCATGAACCGTACAAATAGACTTTCTAACTGGGTCACAACATTGTTTACAAATCTGAAAGGCAGGCACGTGTTGTGAGAGTCGTTCTATTGCTGCATTTATATTTCCGACAAATAATAATCATGGGAAAAGTCAAGAAAGTAAAAAAGCATCAGAGGTTTAGATACGACCAAGACAGAAAGAAAAACTGGAAGAAAGCGAAGGGAGTACCTACAATTAAGTGGTATGAGTGTTAATAATGCTTATTACCTTTTATCGATAGCGTCTTCGACAAGAACTAACTAAAGAAGCAATAGTTAAGATTTGTTTTTGACTGTCATCGTTACACATAACTGTATTTTTCTTCTTCTGCGTTCAGGTATTTGGGCATGCTAGATATGCAAATCCGTCGCCAGGACGAAGTTCAGTCTTTTATAGATCTGAATGGCAGTGCTTCTTGAAGAAATTCTTCCTCACCCGTCTTCACTCCTTTGGGCTTTAGCTCGCTTCCTCTTGGCTTGTCAGGTTTGGCGTCGTAGTTGGAGGTCTTTGTTGACCTGGCAGTCTTGTTAAACATGTACAATAGTCTGGATTCCAGTTGTACATGAACATTAGTGTGTGTAGGATATCTTGAGGCTTACTTGTGGTCTGTCTCAGGCCCAAATAAGAAGCCTGTTTGCTTGGTCACTTACTAACAAATAGTCATATTGCTAAGTTGGTACAGAATTGCCATCCATGGCTAGGATTTAGTTTAGTAGGAACGATAGACTAGACCCACCCAAAAAGGTTCAATCTGACAATGGCCATCCTACTGTAAGATGGCCATCATTGTTGGATTGAGCCTAATGGGTGGGTTTAGTTTATTGTTCCTACTAAACTAAATCCCCACCATGGATGGTAATACTGCAACAACTTAACAATTGGACGAATGAGTGCAGTGACCAAGCAAACAGCCTACTTTTTTGGGCCTGAGACAGACCACAAGTAAACCTCAAGATATCCTACACACATGAATGTTCATGTACAACTGGAATCCAGACTTGTTACACTTGTCTGTGAACAAAAGTTTCCTTCTTGCCAAATTGGCACTAAATGGAGGAATTACTTACCCCATTTTGCTACCAGCTCAGAACATCAACTATCGTTCCATTATAATTCCACTTTGGGAGCGCAGCTACTCTGTAACTGAATTGATTGACTTCATTGTCAATGAGGTTCTTTAGACAGTCTAATGTTTAGTAATTTAGCTCAGTTATTTCCTGTAGCATGTGTTCATTTCTGGTGTTGTGTTATGATTCAGGTAATGATGTGCGGTCAGTGAAGAAAACAGTCTTGCGAGCCACCTATCTATTGTTGTCTTATAATATATAGACCTAGATAGTAGATGCCTCCTCCTCCATTCTTCACTGCTTCCTCTGCAGCTCCATCATTATTGTAAACATGCGCCCATTTCCTTGGGGTTGTAATTTTCTTTGGGTTGCTCTCGCCTCTCAAATCGATGAACTGAAACAGTGGGCGATCAAATCCTGCACATTTCAAGCAACCCCTGGTCTCGAGGGAGGTGGGACCAGAGTGCCTGCCTGCATACGGAGTTACCTCCAGTCGTCTTGACTTATATCTTGCACTAGCCCAAGTTAGCTCAGAATCAGATCAGTGAGGTTAAGGGGACGGCGTGGCCTAGTGGTTAAGTGGCACGGCTCACAATCCGAAGGTGCTTGGTTTGATCCCCATGACAGCACTGGCTGTTACCCCGGGGAAGCAAACCCTTAGAAAATGCAGGAGGAAGCAGACCCTTACATAAATGCATGCTGAAGTTGGATGTACTGGGCCGACAGGCGCAAAATAAAAACACAGTGCAGCACTCACCGCCTTAGGAATTAGAAAAATAAGGCGAACGCAAAAAAAAAAAAAAAATCAAAAAAAAAAGACCATCGCAGTTTTTTCCTCACTGTAATCCAGATGATTACACCTGGAGAGAGGCAGAAAGAACAGCCCAGAACCACGCATGCTGGCAGGATATTATCAATGCCCCATGTACCGAGAGGAGCGACGTACTTTGATTGATTGATTGATAGGTCTCATTCAAATACAGCACAAGTTACATCAAGACAAAACTGTCTTTGTCTGATGATGTCGCTTGTGATGGGTAACTAATATTTTTCTTCAATCATCTCGTGCGCCAAGACTTAGTTGAGGTGGTGTTTCTTTTTTAGTCCAAGGATCTATAAAATAATTGAGATATTATGATATCATCGTAGTACTCTGAACTTATTAAATTAGAATGATTTTCAATATCTGATATTCAAATTAACTTGAGCACTAAAAAGCCAGAAAAATACTGAACTTAATGATTTAAGAGCAGTACTCTGTCAACTATTCCAGCAGTCTGCACCAAAAAGGGTAGTGGTGCAGTGGGTTCCATCCCACTGCAACATTCAAGGCAACGAGGAGGCAGACAGACTGGCAAAAGAAGGTGCAAAACTACCACAACCAGATACTAGTATGACATACGAAGAGTCAAAACGGCTTATTAGAGCTGATACATGACCAAATGGGAAACCGAACATACTGGCTACACAAAAAACGATGCCTATTACCAGTTGAACAGAAGAGAGCAGGTCGTGGTCTTCGCACTGGCCACAATAGACTGAGGTACCACCTATTCAACAAAATGAAGATATGTGACACTGACGAATGCCCGTGTGGTACCGGGAAAATGACCGCTGAGCATTTGCTGCAAAACTGCCTGACATACGAGGATCAGAGAGAGCAGATGTGGCCATCACCAGTGGCAACACTAGACAACCTGGGCAGTGTCGACAGCCTCAGGATGACCGCTGCTTTTTTCGAAAAAATAATGGTTGCTGTCTGACTGCGTACTATGAAGAAGAAGAAGAAATTAACTTGAATTTAATTTTTATCATGTTCTGTCTGTCCTTCACTTTTACACTTTTGATGCTATCACTTCTCACATCTTACATTACCAGGTCCTGACCAGTAGGACTAGTATTATTTCTGTAATAAAGATTCTTTATTTTTAGTTGTCATTGCTTGGCAGTTACATGTGAAATTGCAATCTGGTGTTATACTTTTTGTATTAAATGATATAATGATATGAAGTCAGAATTCACTGAACTCAGCGAGTTTGAGTAACTGACCGAAGCATTTGCAGTTGACATGCCTTGTAGTAGAACTGCATGGCCCACCCAACTCATTATCAGAATTAAGAATACTTCTGTTTTAATACACTCCAAAGTTCTGAATTCTGTGGAAATGAGGTTATGGGAGGGAGGGTGAGGGATGTTTCTCAGTCATTCTCCTCAGATGGTTGGCACGAGTTCTTCAACTTCTTGTTTTATAGTACTATCATTGTAATTTGTATTCTCATAAAATGATTCATACTAAAACTCATCTTTATATTTCATTTTTATCTGTAAGTGATGAAATCAAGAAAGCCTGGGATGAAGCCAAAAGTGTTAAACAAAATCTTCAAGAAATGGGCATCTCTGCTGACCCTAACAAGACTCTGAAAATTCCAAGATCAAAGGTACTTAAAAACGTTTTAGCATTTTTCTCGATTAGGTAAATATACATAATTATATGTTTGTGCAGAGTGAAAAATTTTCAGTTGTTATACATTAAAATGTAGATCTACTACTTCTTCTTCTGTGTTCGATCTCAATCTTCAGCTACTAAGCCCTGAACAGGGTTTTTCAAGTAGCAGGATGTAGTCCAGAGAACGGTATGCGTTGTGTCGCTAGTTTACAGTTTGACTGCGATATTTGCACCTTTCGGTCTGACACATCCATCTTTGGCAGCATCTACGACTAATTTACTATTTTCAATAAAGTGGGCCTGTACTCTAGGTGTGTGTGTGTCTGATTATCTGTGTATGAAAATTAAGGCACGGTGGCATACAATTAGACTTACAAAGACTAGGAGTTGTAAGCTATAGAGATAGTCATATAGGACGTCTATTGTATGACTCTGAAATATGAGCAACAAATAGAAGCAGATAAATTGGTGTCTGTGGCGAATAGAAAGATTGAAATGGCATAGGATCACTAATGTGTAATTGTTAGCAATTGCCAGACAAACAACAATGGAATGAAAGGTAAGGAGAAGATGTTGGCACAGGAGAGAAATTAGGAAACCAGCTGATGGAAATACAAGATAATCATCATCATCAGTCCCATAACCTAGAAGGTTGTTGAGGTACCATTATTGCAGTTTGTCGAACCAGTTCACGCCATACATCTCGATTTTTTTTCCAGGGTGTTAGTTTCAGCTATAGACCTTCCCGTCCATCTCTTTTTTGGTTACCTCTCCCACGCTTCCCAGATACAGTGCTTTGCAGGACGGTCTTGGTCAGTCCCACCGATCGTGATATATGTCAATTTTTGTGTTTTTACTAAAGTCAATAGGGTTTTATACTGGCCTAACTCCTTCCTAACAATTTCAACAACACTCGTTTGTAACGCGATCAAGATATGAAATGCCAAGAATTTTTCACAAGCATCTCATGTCCATTGCACAAATTTTACATTTTAGTGCATCCAAGTAGGTATACCGAGGTGACCATCCTATACATTAAAGCCAGCTTCGATCTAAGGTAAATGTTTTTGTCTTTCCAGAACCTAGGGTAAAAAATTAATAGAGGCAGACAGTTCAAGACATGTAAAAGGGATAAAGAATACATAGGCTGAGATGGAAAGAACTTGACATGTATTTGTTGAAGAGTCGTGCTCTACATATGAACTGATGATTGTGGGGAATGACGTTCAAGGGCTTAAAATATCAAAACACATGTATATGGCGATAATGGAATTGAAATACTTAAGTAGACATCACCCAAATCTTTAGGTACATTATCATGTTTTATATAAATAATGATAGAGAGCAGAGGGAATACCAATTGCAGCTGTGGGTTATGTTTGTCAGTCATGTCATAGAACTTTCCACACTCGCATTCACTTGATCAATCAGCCATAGACTCAAGAATGCAGAATGGAATGGGATTATGTCCTCATTGGAAATGATATACAAATTATTATATTTGTATCTTCTTTGCGTTCAGTTTCGTATGCTCATTTTATGCCACCGGATGGGCTGTATCCGTGAAGTGATACGTCAGTCGCAGGTCCTCAATGGTTCCCCACAGTTTGTCTTGTATGTTTCTCTCCTCTGGCCAGGTCTTCTCATGGGATTCTTGGTGCAGTGGACATGTTTGCAGGATATGTTCTGGAGTCTGGGGTCCTCTCTGACATGTGCATTGTGCAGTCTGTACTGTTTTCATTTTATACATGTGTGCATTTAGTCTGCAATGACTTGTTCTGAGGTGAAAAATTGTGGTATACTGTTTCCTATTCAGTCTATTGATTTGGTCCTGTGGGTATTTACTGTTTGTTCTCTCTATCCACTGTTGTTTATATTTTTTTTAAATGTTTGCCTTGACTTCTGGCAATGACACTGGATGGGTGAATTGTTCTCTTTGTCTTCCCTCCCTGGGTAGCCTGTCCGCCCATTCATTCCCATGTATGCAGCAGTGAACTAGAATCCACTGGAGGGTGATTTTATTGTGGTCTGAAAGTTTGTTTAGTCGGTATATCAGTTCCCTTTCCAAACTATTTCGTGGTTCTCATTGTGTGGCCTGCAACATTTCCATGCAGTCGCACAAAAACACCATTCTGTTATCCTTTAACCCCTGTTGCTCTGTTCTTAGATTTGTTGAGGGCTCACTGGCAGCACTTGCTTTTTCTATAACGGTTCCATCTTGTAGAAATATGACGAGTTCTGTCCCTCCTTTCCTCAATGCTTCCTCTGATGATCCATCTGTGTAGACGTGCGTCCACATTGGTTGAGGATAGGCGTCTCCAATATGCTTTAGGTTTTTTTCTCTCAATGCATAGTCTGATTCTTCCACCTTTTTATCGATGCCTGGTATTTTCGCTTCCCCCGCGAAGTTGGGCTGTTGGTCTGTATTTTCATATACTTGTATCATTTCCCATGTCGTTGGACATTTTGATATGATGTCACTGTTCCTGGGTGTAAGGGCTTTTAATAGATGATTGAAGCTTGTTCTTTTTATGCGGTTTTGTTGTTGTTAATTCATTGACTTTTCCCTGCATTGGATGGTTATTCATACACTTGTATTTTTCTGTCAGCTTTAGTATTTTTCCTTCTCTGTGCTCACCGAGGCTCTGGAGGCCCGCTACCGCTTCGAGTTCTCTAATTGGGGTGCTTTGCAGACCTCCGGTAATAATTCTGAGTCCGGTATTCTGTGCCTTGTCTAGTTTCTGTAGGTTGGTCTTTGCCGCTGTTGCATAGGCACCCATGCCATATTCCAGTGTTGGCCGTACTTATCCAGTGTAGACCTGTCTGACTGTGTTTGCATCTGCGCCCCAATTTGTCCCTGCCAGTTTTTTCATCAGCCTTAATCTGAGTGTGGCCTTCTTTTGAGTATCCTCAATATGTGGGCCCTATGTTAATCTTTTGTCATATCTCATTCCTAGGTATGTAGGATTGTTTTCTCTAGGAAGTAGGCTATTTTCTAAATATAGGTCGACCTGCTCTGGCTTTGTAGAGAGCGAGAAGAGTGTTGAGAGGGTCTTGCTTTTGTTTATTGTGACACCCCATGAGTCTGCCCATTTCTGTATTGCATTCTTGCTTTTGCGGTTCCAATGTTTTCTGCCTGGGTCCATATGTCCAGGTCATCCGCATGCAGTGCCTTGTGGATGTGTGGTCTGAACTGTTTTGGCAGATCATTAATGAAAAAGATAAATAAGGTAGGGGATAGTGATCCTCCCTGGGGAACCCCCTCATGCAGTTTGACCATTTTGCTCCTGTGTTCTTCCAGCCTGACTCTCGCACATCGTAAGTGGAGGTAGTCTTTGATCCAGTCAGGCATTTTCCCCCTTATTCTGCAGCCCGCTAATTTTAACATTAGTTCTTTCTTCCAGACTTTATCAAAAATATTTGTGTATATATATATATATATTTCTTTTCAGGCAGTAAAAATGGGACAGCTTGAAGTTGAAATGGAATTGGATATTGAGAAGACACCAGTCAAGGACTTTGTTATTAAAGGTAGACAATAGTATTAAAATATAAAGTTCTAGAATAGTCTTATTTAAAATCCTCACCTCTTTAGCTTATGTATAATGCCTTGTATAATGTTCTAACATGCTATGGGACTATTTTGATTTTATTCTTGGTAATCAGAAGGCTAGTCTCGGCTGTGGAGCTTCCTATCGGATTCACTCCATTGTGCCCATTCCTTTCTTTTCCTGAGACGCTTTCTTTCCCAAGACTGTTTGCTTTTATTTTATTGTCAACATTTCCGTAACAGACTTTGTTTTTATCAATTTAGATGTACGGCTCCAATCTAATCTATTATATATATAGGTGTCCATTTTTAATCTTACTCTCTGCCCTATAACATGTCCAGCCTGTGTGGGTCACACAATTCTGGGGTAATTGAGACATGCGGCCTTAAACACCACCAGGGAAATAGAATAAATGTAGAATAACTACAGAGTAATTAATTTTAGTATGATAATTATGAAATTACAGATAATAGGTTTTTGTTTTGATCTTTTCTGCATCTTTCAGACATTGAAACACACAATTTCTGTTTATGTAATTTTCAGATTTAGAGGAAAAATCAAAGATACCAGGGCGTAAAAAGATGAGCATGTCTGATGAAGAAGCTGGGTTTTGTGTGTACATGATGGACAGATATGGAGAAAACTTTAAGGTTTGCTCTTAAAATATTGAAAGAAAGAATTACTTTGTGTATAAGGCTTGAAAAATGGTATGCTGGCTCGCCAGTTTCTCAAGTGCCAGTTTGGTCAAAATACCACATCAGCATGTTAAATGCTGTCAGTTATCCTCTCAAAGAACAGGGACTAGAACAGATATTATTGTTAAACGACATAGTAAGAACAAAACATTTACCTGCACATTAGTCTTCTTCTATAGCGTTCATTCTTAATCTCCCGCTACCAAACCCTGAACAGGGCTTTGCAAGTAGCAGGATGTAGTCCAGAGAACGGAATGCTTTGTGTTGCTAGTTCACAGCTGGACCCCATATTGCACCTTTTGGTTCGACACATTCGTCTTCGGCAGCTTTATATCAGTAAAAATAACATAATGCATAATGATAAAGCACAAAATCGCTCAAAGATACTTTAGGATAGGAAGCAATTGAGAACATCACAAGTTTAGAATATCTATGCTCCATAATAAGTAGCAACGGTAACTGCCAAAAAGAAGCCAGACAAAGAATTGCTATGGTAACACAGATGTAAAATCAAATCAGGAACTTGTGGCAGAACACTAATTAAAATCCTGTGGACGTGCATCTTCCCAGTTGCAGTGTATGGACGAGAAACATGGACCATCATACAAGTACTAAAAACAAATTGAATCATTCAAGCAGGAACGTTATTACAGTACCATGGATAGCAAAAAAGAAAAACAGAGGTTCTAAAGTAGCTGGATATAGAACAAAATTGACTGGCAGTGTTACGTCTGGGAAACTACAATACTTTGGCCGCATTAAATGCCATAAGAATTTAGATAAAAATGAAATGGTACCTGGAAAATGAGGAAGAGGCAGATCGAAGGGAAGCTGGACATAAGACATAGAGAAGATGGCAGTGACAGAAGCGGGAGAACTGGCCAATGATCAAGAGTCTTACATTACGGATTTGAAGTGAATGATGTTCAACAAAGAACATGCTACATAATAATGATGTAATTACTGCTGTTACCCCAATATCACCAGGTGCAGTAAGAATACACACTGACTTATCAAGCATGTTATGAATGACAACTAAACATGGTTAAGGGTCAAAATTAATGTAAGCTCGTAGGTCAGTAAGTAATTAAATGATTTTAGCAACCACAACAAACATAAAAAGGTAAGTATATTATAACCACTCGGAAAATATACACACCAAACAACAGAAAATAAATTGAAGTAATAGATAATTCAGAATTGAACCACATACCACCAGGTGATGAATGCACCTTGCTGCAAAGAAAAGCGAACTGGTATTAAACCAAAAGACACTCTGTAAAAGTGTAATTTTTTTTGCGCAGTCTAACTTGTTCCAATCATTTGCAACTATGGAATATAGACTTAGCCTATCCAAACAAATTTATAGACGCTGTTACTTCCTAACTTTCCTTTTCATGTCAGCCTAATGCTTATAATATAATTGTTTTTTTTCTATTGTTATTGTCACTAAAATAAATTGTCTATAGAAAGCAGTGCAACCTCGTCATGAAAAATTATCGCTATAGAGACAACCACTTCAAGATCTAATGTATATACTTCTGTACAGGCTTTGTTTAAGGGGACCAACTGCAGGTAGTCAGTCACCGTCTAGTTTGAAATGAAACATGAATTGCCGCTGTAGCTTTCGTTTGTGCATCTATTTTAGTGCTATTGTAAAGGGATTGGCTGGTTGTTTTGCGGAATGCTGGCAATAAAATTATGCAGACATATTCTCTCCTGTCCATTACAATGAAATCACTGATTTCTTGGTTGTTCTACCAATGTAGTGTAGAGTTCCTTTTTTTATGCACTTGTAGGTGGTTGGCCAGAAGTGTTTTTTGCATAATGGCCCCTAATGGGATATCAATTTTGTTACATTTATAATTTTTAACTGGACAGCTGTTAACAGCCAGTTTCCCTGCGACTTTTGCCAAGACTTGAAGAGGTAAGATTTCAGGACAATGAAGAAATAATCAAGACAAATGCAATGGAACGCTTGATGGAGATTTAAAAAAAATAATTTCCAGAAATGATTTCAGCAGTGTAAGAAGTGCATCAACTGAGAAGGGAATTCGATTTTGAACTAAATATGCAAGTTTTTTCCCCTGCGCAAGATCAGATAGTTTTTGATCAGCACTTGTATTAACCTGACAGAAATAATTAAACACTGAAAGAAAGCTGCGCATGCGTCGGATTGGCTATCACCTTTTAAGTGATTTGAAAACCGGAAACTGAGTGACAGAACATAGCACATGTGTTAATAGTATACACTGACTGACTTGGACGGACCCATATTTAATATTTTGAATGTGGCCACTATGGGTGGAATGTAGCTATAAAGAGTTGGTTGAATTAGTGAATTTTTACGAGGTAGAGGTGATTGGTTTTCTTTCTCACCGCTTTGCCTTTGGTAACTCTCAGCAAATTGATATTTTCAAAACCTGGTTAATTGGACCATGTCTAAAGAAGGTTGAGAGAATAGAGATTAAAGAGCGGAGGCAGATCCGGTCCCAAAAATGTGCTGTGCTGAAACCGGATTTGGGTAGGACCGAAAGGCACAGATACCTCAGCCTCACTGTAAACTACAGAACGTTCTTTTCAAGATGAAAGAATTATTATTACAAACAATATAGTGATATGTATCTGACCAGTTTCTGTTCATGTTGAATAGTGCATCTTTACTGAACATTCTCATCCATTTATTTCAGGCTATGGCACAAGATGAGCGCAATTACTTTCAAGAAACTCCCAAACAAATTCAACGTAAGATAAACCGCTTCAAGAGCATCCCAGCAATGTACAGCTTATATGCAGAAGCCAGGCAAGGTGAGGGCACTCACAAGACATAGAAGTAGCAGGTTATTGAAGCCTCAGCCAGGTTTCCAGTACCTTATATTTGTAAAGCTAAACAATTCTGTACATAAATACAAAGTGGTTTTAAATGTCCAGAAGTAATAGCATGCATAACGAAACACGTAAAATTAAATAAAAATGGGAAATCTATACACCTGAAATATGTGTGTTAATGCAGCCAGAAATGAATGGTTGATTATACTGCAAAAGCAAACTTGAGTCAGCAGGATTGTGTTTGGGTTTCTTTTTGTCTTTCTCTGTCATAATGTGTTGTAAAACATCTTTAGCTTTGGAACAGTTGAGATCAATTTATGGGAACAATAATGATAGAAAACTGAAGTGTGAATGAACTTTATCTATGTAGTGAATGATTTCTGTGTCCTGCAAATGAATTGACTGAAATTGTTTGTTTTCAGAAATGTAAGATTCTATTTTCATTCAGAATATTCACTTTTATTGGTCGTTGAGAAAGATATGGAAGGTGTCTGATTTGCTGTATCCTTGCTAAAAAACAGTCTCAACATTAAAGGAATGATTTTTGTTAATGATCTGGTTGTTTCATTTTTTTTCACGGAAAATATTTGTGTGAAATGTTGTTTCTCGTTGATAAAGTGTGATGGTGAATCAGCTTATGATAGCTAGATGACAATACGTGTCATCATGTTTATTAACACTCAGACCCTAAGACATCCTGCTCATTCTTTGCTTTTGTGGAAGAAAAGTTAGCAACAAAATGTACGCACTAGTATTTTAAAGTTAGTTTATTTTGATCTCGAGAATTTCCATCAAGAAAGTTATTGTTGGTTGATTATTGATCCAGCAGCTTGTGTGCCTTGGCCCATTGCCGTGTAGTGGTATCTGGAAGTGTTTGTGAGCTGTAAAGAAACTGATATATACTATTCTTTTCTTTTAGTGCTTTCTCTCATGACTAAAATGATTGTATGGACACAGCAATTGCTAGGGCATTTTTCTCTAGCAACCACAGGATGAGGTTTTTACAAATAAATCACAGCTATAACTGTTTATTGTTGGGATCAAGATGCAGCGCATGAGCTGCAGTGGTCAGCGACTCATAACTGACTGCTAGCGTCAGGGCCAGCAAACCAGAGCTGCCAAGACCCTTCTACACCTCCGTGCGGTGATTTTGGATAACAGGCTGCAACAGAGCAGACTGGCTAAGGAGAAGGGGCTGAAGAGGGAAGGCTAACCCGTTACTCGAAAAATGCTTGCTGAAGTTGGATGTGTTGGACCGAAAGGTGCAAATATTGCAGTCAAGTTGTAAACAATGACACAACTCATTCCATTCTGTGGACTACATTCTGCTGCTTAAGTCCTTTTCATGGTTTGGTATCGGGGAAATTGAGAACCAAGCTAAGCCATACCTGTTTATCTAATTTTCCTAACTATAAATGATTTGTGAGTTTGGAGGGATGGTATCGAGGTCATGGTACTGTTAATGTGCACTTAAAGATGCATTATAACTTAGTCTGTCCTTATTGATGTATTTGCAATGGGATACCTTTTCCAAGGATTTATAGTTTGTTTCATTGCTGGTCTGTTGCAACCAGCTATACCACGAAGTGATCCTAAAAGTAAATGGCCAGACTCTGCCCCTTGACATGTCCAACTTATCTAGGAATAATAATGGACCCAAGGTTGACATGGAAGAACCAGATACAAAAAGCCACCAACAAAGCTAAGAACAGAATGGTCATAATGAGAAAGATAGGCTCGACATGGGGAGCTGACACGGACACCTTAAAGAAACTGTACACAGGTTATGTGAAACCAATGCTAGAGTATGGGATAGCAGCATGGTCTACAGCAACAAAGAATAACTTACTGGGGCTATGAGAACAACACCAATAAATGCAATTGAGAACATCACACAAATCAAAAGTATGGAGATGCAGAGATAAAAAAAAAACACTCCAGCAGGGTGAAAAGTTCAAATGAATAATGCCAGATAACCCAATGTATGACAGGATAAATTGCACGAGAAGAGGGAGATTAAAGAGAAACCCACTTCATATAAAAAAACAAAAGAACTTGCAAGAGTGGACCAAATCATAAGCCAGGCAGTGGTTAGAGATGTAAAACAAACATCCCAAATCCCACCATGGAAAAAAACCAAGTCCCCTGAGATGTAGAAACCATAGAGGGAAAAAGGGAACAGACAGATTTAGAAAGGAAATTTATTATAGGAGAGTAAACTCACCAGAAACATGGATGCACGTATATATAGTTGGCTCATCTATCAAAGCCAGATCCAGTGGATAGGTCTATTACAGACTAAGGAATGGAGATAAAAAACTTCAGAAAGCAGAGGCACTGAAGGCCACAGCTAAGCTTGTAATCCGAGATAAAGAAAACATGAAATTCCTGGCTGTTGCAGTGTCAGTATTAGCTGCCCTAAAACAACACAGATGAAGATCTCGAGCAAAGTATATTCTCTGTGACACAGCTCTCAACAGAACAGGTTGGTCATACAGTGGATCCCATCCCACTGCAATATTGAAGGCAATGAAGCTGCAGACAAACTAACAAAGTGTGGAGGAGCATCACCACAAACAGACTGGAGCATCACATATAATGAGGCCAAAACCAAAATTAAATCCAACTTCAGGGAAAAATGGGCTGATCAACACTCCAACTTCCAAAAATAAGACAACTACTTTAACTTAACTAGAGAAGAGCAAGTCATCATCTTCAGACTGAGAACTGGGCATAACAGACTTAAGGGTAATCTTTACAACAAAATGAGGATTGGTACATATGACACGCAGGAAAAGAGAACATTACTGGCCTCGCGAGGCAGATTTGAGACAAAAAGCTGTATGGAGATAAAACAGCCTTACAAACAACAGTACCTCTACACTTCATGGTAGAAGAGGAGCGACTAAGTAAACAACAGTGCCCATTGTAAGAGAAACCAGGACCTTGATTTGAGAATGAACAAAGAAGAATAATAGCCAGCTGCACTAAACAGTTAAGTTTAGTTGATGTACTACTCAAGTAGTAGAGTGCTCAAGGTGGAGGCAATGAGTTTGATCCCTGTTATGGACACACCAGTTGACACAGCAGTAAAGAGGTGCCTGGCATACTGCTAGGGAAGCAAGGGCAGCATGGATGTGAACTGACTACATTGCTTCAAGTTTAGGCTGAGAGCAATTACAAATAAGTCACTGACATCAGTGTGCTAAAGGACTACTTTGACCATTTTACTACACAAGTTTACTGAATAGGTCAATTTTAGATATTAATTGTACGTGGTTTGGGTAGTTTATTCAAGAGTCCTGAAATTATATTACTCACCAGTGCTACACATTTGTTAAAATATAAACTTGACATACAGTCACTAGTGCTTTATATATATTTAAATGAGCCTACAGTATTTTCTTCTTCGTTTGTTCTCGATCTCCTGCTACCAAACCCTGTTTTCCGGAGACAGAATGCGTTGTTGTAGCTGCGATATTTGCACCTTTCGATCCGACTTCAGAGGCATTTTTTAGTATTGATTTCGTCTTTCCTCTTCGATACCTTCTCCTTAGCCAGTCTGTTATGTTGCAGCCTGTTATACAGGATCACAGCATGGCGGTGTAGAAGGGTCTTAGCAGCTCCGGTTCGCTGACACTAGCAGTCAGCTGTGGGTCATGGACCACAGCTGATAATGCTGAGCCCTACAATATTATGTGCAAGAATAAAACAATCGAAACTACGTGGCTTGGATTTACATGTATAAATGGGGAGAGGAGACTAACGTCTGGTCAGGTGAAACCTACTGAGCAAAACTTCATCTTACTTTCAAGCAGTTATCCCTGAGGTGTTTCCTGGCGCTCTAGCTAATAGTTGACACTGTAATCCCTATAATTGTGAGCTTACTTAGGAGCCTCGCATTGCACTACAGCCAGGAGTACCCCAGTCTACATTCTCAAGTACACCTCTGGATGTTAGAAGAACCACTGTAACCTGCCACCAAATAAAGTCATCAAAAGTACATAACTCAGTGCGAGTGGCATTAGCAACAACATGTATACATAATTAGTAAAAAGCTTCTAAGTGCATAAACACATAAACATGCCTGTGTGTGTGGGAGAAAAATAAATCTAGTTATGTAGAATCATTTACCAATATGCTATTTTGAAAAGTCATATTAATAATTCTATGAAATCACATATGTTATAAATTACTATGGGATGTTATACAGAAATACTCACATCCTGTACTTGCTTGCAGGTGGTGGAATACTATCGTGCACTACTACCATGCAGTAGAGTTTTCTTATTCCTGGCATAGACATATTTACATGTCTTGTTTTGTCTTCTTCTTTTCCCATAATGATTGGAGTCTCTATCATTTATAAAAACAAAATTACATCACAAATAATATTTATGTCTTCTTCGGCATTCGTCCTGAAAAGGACGTGTTGTAGTTTGCTACGATAACTGCGCCTTTTGCCCCAGCACATCTGATTTCAGCTGTCCTTTTTTTATATCAGGATTGCCGTCCCACTGTTATCTAAGTCAGACTACACTAGTGCAGCCTGTTTCCAGGGCCGCCGCTTAGAGGCAGAATCGAGTCTTAACTTAGCGTCTTTATACTGGTTTAGAAGACTCTACAGAGTCTGTGTACAACCAGTTTCTTGGAGGGTGGTTTTTACAGATGTGAGAGTCCATCTTAATAGATAAGTAGACCCGCAGCCAGTTAGATGCCATCTATAGCTGCTCTTAACAAACCACCTGGGGATGGTACAAATAATTTGGGTAGATTTTGACTTTGAATTTTGTCCGGGCAGCGGCCAATAAGCCTACTCTTTTTCATTTCCAACTGCCAAAGAATTTTTAACATGCTTGACACTGAACATGGGAGTCCGATCTCACTACCGAGAGATCAGGGGAATTTTTATCAGAAGATCCATGTGAAAAAAATCCAATCTCCACTGTGATTCGAACATGCGAGCTCAGGTATACGAGGAGGACACCTTATCTCGATACCACAGAATCCCCTTAATCACCGATTCGCTGACTCTGATGCAAGCTAGTCGCTAGCTGCTGCCAGCTCATTCGCTGTGCTGCATCATAGTCCCCACATTTATATATCAGACTTTCTATGTAGGTCCACCAGGTGACTCAATGTATAATGAGTCCTGATCTATACCTTTGACAAGTTATCACATGTTTAGCAACTGATAAGATTGCAAATGAGAAATTCTCTAAGGCTGTTCAGTAACAATTAATGATCATTAAACATGAATTTCAATAATACACATGAGAACTTGTCCTAATCCTTAAATGTTCTGATGAACTATACTTTCCAGCATATGTCCTTTGAAGGAGCTCATAAAATTCATCTTTTATGTCAGTGCTCTCATCTTTGTTTGGTGCATACATAGTGACGATATCCATTTGACTATTTGCTGTAGTATAACATGTTGCTGTCATGGTTCAGAATGCTCTGTCCCTTTTTCTTTGTTTCTGTAAGTGCCAGGACTGTCAATTTTGCTCTCTTCATCTCCTCTATTAGTTCATTAAGAGCTAATTAAATAATTAATATTGCCAGTCATATTGCAGGGCGCGTTCAAATGAAACTGGACCTAACTGAACCAAGTGAACATACATACGATGCGCATGATATCAATTCTGGTGTAAACAGCCCATACCAATCGTCAAGTTTGCAAAATTTAATTATCCTCCAACTCATAGTTTCCTCAGCACACCGTTGAAAACATGGCGGATGTGATACGGAATCCGCCCAGAGTTGATCAGCGAGTGATGATTTGGTTTCTAAAAGGTGAAGGATGTCGACCAGTTGACATTCATTGCAGAATGCAGGCAGTGTATGGTGACAAAAGTGTGTCGAAAACAACAGTGAAGAACTGGACAACCATGTTTAAAGAAGGATGTGAGTTAACAAAAAATCTTCCGAGGCCAGGTACATATTGTTAGGTCAGAAGATGCCGTCGCCAAAATTTATGCAGCAATTCGGATCACCATACTCTAGAAAATGTATTGGGCATGTTAGGTTGTAGTGGGTCAAAGTTTCTGCTGGATGAGGGAGCCAGCCCCATATACAACCCTTCTTAGTCACCTCTCATGATATACCAGACACGTTACAGTGTTACTATTTTTTTGGGACCTAGCAAAACTTATGTGCCTTTTTTGTAATATGTAATAAATTCAAATCAGACCTACTGATGTTTTGTCATCACAGAACCCCCCCCCCCATATGAAATACAGAAAACAGATTGCTGTCATAATATGAGAAGGACTGCAGTCAAACTGAATACCCAGGGGAAAGGACATATACACTTGTTAATATTTAATAATACATACAAACATCTAGACCAATGAAGGTCTTCAAGGATTGGACAGACAAACACAGCACAAAAGACTGATATAATCTAAAAAAAATACAATGTTATAGAAATGTCATTTTCCATTGATTGCTAATAATATTTAAAAGTTCTATAGTTGTCACTCTTTGAATACCTAGTGCAACCTGAAGTCTGTCTAGAGGATGTTATTAATTTTGTAGGCAAGATAAATGTTAGCTGCACACACGATTCTCTTCACATATATAAAACATTCGCATGATGAGCTTATGAAAATCATTTTAGACAGATTTGACTAGTGGTTCACCCATTTACGATTTTCAGATGACGTCCTACAAAAAAGGAAGCCCAGCAATCCTTATTCGACCTAAAGGGGGGGTCAGCAAAGCTGCTGGTCTGAAGATAAATGAAAGTAAAAGAAAGCCTCAGAAACTCCTAATGCGCAAAATAGGACATCAAGCTAGGACAATAAACCATCAAGGATGTCAACTCCTATATCTACCTAGGTCAAGAGATAAATACCAAGCACAAAATGGGCGATGAAAAGCAACTTGATATTCCTTTAACTCCATTAAGCCAATACTCCAAGAAATGAAAGACACCACAACAAGAGCACACACTTTCAATTCCATGGTCATTCCAGCAATACGGATGTCAAGTGTGGAACTTGTGCAAAACAGATGCCAAGGTGCTCAGAGTCAATCGCAGAGCAATGGAATGCTCGCGGTAACAATTTTGTTACGGATAAGGTCCGGAATGAAGAAATTCAACATCAAACTTTGGTTCGCGACATTGTGGAAACAGCGATATCGCTCAAACATTGCTGGGCTGGACATGTGGTACGCATACCTGATAACACATGGACACGCAGAACAATGTTTTAGTGACCATATGCCTGTAAACGTCTACAGGTTTGTCCATCTCCCATCTATGCGATGGCGAGATGGACCTCACATAAATCTAGGCCCGCATTGGTACAGCATTGCAAAATATCGGTGCGCATACAGCACATGTGCCGGACTGATGCAGAGAATAATGTGATTTGATTAAACCAGTAACATTTCCTTGCGTGAAATATTGAGACCGGGACAGAGTGATATCTTCTTCTTCTTCGTACGCTGTCAGACGTCAACCTTTATTTTTTCAAAAAAAACATCCTGAGGCTGTCGACATTGCCATAGAGCTTGTCTAGTGTTGCCACTGGTGATGGCCACATCTGCTTTCTCTGATCCTCGTATGTCTGGCAGTTTTGCAGCAGATGTTCAGCGGTCATTTTCCCAGTGCCGCACGTGCATTTGTCAGTGCCACCTATTGAATAGGTGGTAATTCAGTCTATTGTGGCCAGTGCGAAGTCTGAAGACCACGACCTGCTCTCTTCTGTTCAACTGGTAATAAGCATCGTTTTTTGTGTAGCCATTAGGACAGAGTGATATGATACTCCTGGTCTTATAGTATTGATAATCATTGTTTTGAAATGGATAGGAAGCTTGTCTGTCTGTTGCTGCAAAAGTAACTGGGTACAAGATTCCATCAGTGGTACACAACTACTTCATGCTACCTTTAGGGAAGGCGCAGAAGGAAAGTGGCCACTAAAAGTTATGACATTTATAATGAGGTGTACAGTGAACATTTGGGATTCACCATTTTGCTGTAAGTGGAGCACAGGACCACCACTACAGCAGGTCACTTTACAGGAAGCATGTATATTAATATTAGCAGTGGTGTTTTCAATAGTAATGGCTTTACATGAGACTGCTAACCCCATGCATAACCCTCTTTATTTGTGTTTTACAACATGTTTGGAAAGCTACAATGACCTTATTCTTAAACTTAGGTACCTGTCAGGAAAACTCTCTAAAATAGTAGTGCATCCCAAATGGCAGTATTTGCTGTCAACTCTCTTGTTTGTAAAGGGCAATTAATCTAAACAGTTTTGCATTAAATTATTTCCTAAGAGGGAGTTAGTTATGCAGTGTTTTTGCGCTTTATGGCCCAGTTCATCCAATTTCAGCACTAATTTTGCTATGGGTCTGGTTCCTATAGAGGCATAATTTTGCTGAATTCGAACGCATGCATATTTGGATTTTGAAACCCAAATCTGTGTACCAAAACAAAGTTATGAAACATATTATTATTTATCTAGACTACTGAAACATAAGGAAATGTGTGCCTTTGTATCAATGCAGGGTAAATCAGTGCAAATATTACAGTCAAGCTGTAAACTAGTGACACAACACATTCCATTCTCAGGACTACATCCTGGTACTTGGAAAGCCCTGTTCAGGGCTTGGTGGCAGAAGATTGAGAACAAACACACAACAACTGCATTCCCCATGCATGTTGTAAAATACAACCAAATAGTTTTGCATAGGACTAGCAACCTCATCGGGGGAAAACAAATTGATACACCAGCCGCCACTAAAAACACACAAAGAGCTTTGGTGCAGATTCCCTAGAGGAGGCTAACTGTAGTTATGGCCCTAAGCTCTTCCTAGAGAGAAAAAGGACAGCAGGATGGAGTGTACTGCAACTGAAGTGTGAACCTAGTGCTCTTGTTGTGATATGCACGCTCTCTAACTGCTTTGCAGTCTGTATACTCCTGTCAAAGTTACACCTGATCACTAAAACTTTAACACTAGGCTTTGCTGTGGATATAACATAATTTTTAAATACAGACAATTCTGTGGTGACTTGAAGTTGACATAGCGACTTGAAATAAGTTACATTGACTGCTGCAAATTGGTGTGGTATGAGAGTTTGTAAAAATGTAAATATTATTTGAATTGGCTGCATTACGATAATCACTCTATACAAAATATTAACACAGAAAACTGAGAACAACACTGCACTCACCTCATGCATTGTTCAGGGTCAAAGAACTGACCTCACCTTGTACTGATCAGTTCCAAACACGAATTGGTCCTGGGGCTTTTGAGTATCTAACCTTGATCGACCATGGTAACAAAATATCACTGTACAGTCTATCAAAAGAGTACATTCATCCTAAATAGTTTAACTTCATAAATATTAATAAACTTGAAAAAGAAATGACGTAGCTAGCTGAAAATAGTTGCATTGCTCTAGAATATCCAGAGTTGTACAAATGTCACATTGGTAGAATTTCCTGTTCAAGAGTTTTTGGAAGACTGCAAACAGAAACATTTATGTTTTATAGTTAAGACAACCATGTTTATATGTAGCATACTCATACAGCGACTGATTAGCATAGTGATAGATCACTTGCTTTTCAAAGTAAAGGTATGTGGTTTAACTCTTGTTACCTGCATGCTTTAGTCGACCAAGCTGTAAATGGGTACCTCGCCTGTTGTTGGTTAAGAGAAGGGAAATGGCCAGTCACCTCATAAACAAGATGTGACCTTGTGCAATAAAGTCACAAACACTTCATCCCTGACAGCATTGTCTGCTACAATGCCACCGTTTTACTCATAAAGCTTACTTGATAAGTTAAACTTGTCCATACAACTATTTGAAACTAAATTACGCTACCGCACTTTATTCATCTCTTCTATGCTAGCACCCAGTAGCCAAGTGAGGCCACCACTAGTGACCCTTTCCCCAACCAGGTACCTGACAAGACGGACAGAGGCGTGTCTCAGAAATGGTCACTTTGTGTCTCCACCATACTCATACCCTGTGGAGGTTTATGCACCAGATGGTGGGTTGAATTATGTGTATATTTTTTATCGTGTGTCTTTATCTGTGAACAGTTTTGTACTCGAAAGTATGCAGAACTATATTTTGGGGATCAAGATGCTAAGCAGTGCATGAGCTGCAGCGATCAGTGACCCAAAGCTGACTGCTGGGGTCGTATGGCCAGCAACCCAGAGCTGCCACGACCTAATTCATGTGGGGATTCTGGATAACAGGTTACAACTTGGCATACTGATTAAGGAGAATGGATCGAAGAGGGAAGGCTAACCTGGTACCCAAAAATGCCATGCTGAAGTCGAATGTGTTGGACCGAAAGGTGCAAACATCGCAGTCAAGTTGTAAACTACGACACAGCGTATTCCATTCTCAAGACTACATCCTGCTATTTTCAGGGCTTAGTCACAGGAGTTTGAGAACGAACAAAGAAGCAGTATTTTACAATGATTTATGATGAGTTTGGTAGGGTCGGTGCACCTGCTGATGAATATCATTTGTGAAATATATTTTAGTTTTTTTGTAATTATCTTTGGAAGTCATTGTAGCTGACTGGGTAGAAATTACATTTAAAAGATATATTCATCTTTTTGTTTTGTAGTTTTTAGAAAATATTTTACTGTTAGTGAGTAAATTGTTATTTTCTATTTTAACTTTGACATTTGAATCTTTGGAGAACTTGATACTATTGAATATAATTTACTTCTATATTTTAATGGTTATTTCTGTACCTGTGGAGGTCTTTGTAAAATTTAAAAACAATAATAAATCATCAGCTAATGCTTTGTGCTTGATCAATCAAAACCTGTCAGCTCCCTGTAGCGCAGAGATCTTTAAGAAATATAGGCCTCGTCCACCTGGGTTATCTGTTCCTACTCTGTCCTTGTTTTCCCTGTTTCCTTTCTATTTGTCTTGAGTGCTCTTCTCCGTGTGTTTTGGTCTACATATGTTGGCCTGAGGATTCCCAGAACAGAGAGTCCTTATAATGCTTTCAGCTGGTTTCCTTAATGTGTGTCCTACTCAACACCAGCGCCTTCACCTCACCTCATGTTCCACTGGTTCTTTTCACAGCTCCACATTAGAGTGATCTTATAAGTTCATTTCAATCTATATTCTGTGCTGGCATGTATTTATGAAAGTGTGTACCTTTCTGGGTTTTGTTCTTCATATTTCAAAGCCATACAATATAACACAATATTACAAAAAGATCCACAGAATACCCTGGGTGGAGAAAAAGACAAATGTAGACATTTGGCAAGAGTTGAACATTTGGAGTGCCGCAGGGCTCAGTTTCGGGGCCAATTTATTCTTGATAATTAAACAATTTGGACATTGATTGCAGAATTTGAAGTAGTGTCTCATCTAAAGCAGAAGTGGATATACTGAGGTCAGAAAAAATTAGATAAAATTTGAGAATGGTCTGCGAGCTGGCAAATGGAGTTTAATGTAGATAAATGTAGTCATCTACATTGGTAGATCAAATATGGAACATAATTACTGAATGGGCAAGAACAATATTAGAATGATAGATAAGGAAAGGGACCTAAGAGTTATAATAGATCATACAGGTGAAGTGAGGGAGCAAGTCCAGGTAGCAGTGAAAAAGGCAAATGCAATGTTAGGTATGATAAAAAGAAATATGAAACATAGGAGCAAGGAAGTGATAGTCAAACTGTATAAAACATTAGTTAGACCTAGATTGGAGTACTGTGTACAGGTGTGGAGTCCTTATCATAGAGGGGATATAAACGTGCTGGGAAGTATACAAAAAAGAGCGACAAATCTGATAGTGGAATTCCACAATTACAGTTATGAGAAAAGAAAAACTGGCCTACAGTGTCTAGAAAAGAGAAGAATTCGAGGTGACCTGATGCAGGTTTATAAGATAATCAAAAGAACGGATAAATTAGACTAACAAGTTTTTCAAAATACAACCACCTTACAAGAACAAGAGGGCATAGCTACAAATTAGCTAAAGAAAGGTCCAGATTACATATTATGAAATACTTTTTTAGTCAGAGAGGGGTGAATGCTTAGCATGCATTGCCACAGGAAGTAGTGGAGGCAGGGACAATTAATGCATTTCAGAATAGATTGAATGTGCATAGCTTTTAGAGCAAGGAAATATAAATGAAACTGGTTTGTTTACAGACTCTGCAGAGTCTTCTGAACCAGTATAACAACTTTAAGTTAAGTTAGAGAAGAACTGATTTATCAATTCTATTTTGGCAAGAAAATGTAAATACTTTGGTCACATCAATAGACAACGATCTTGAGAACAGTGATGGAAGGTATGGTGCCAGGTAAAAGAGGCAGGGGTAGGCCAAGAAGACGATGGAACCAAGATATTCAGGAATGTCTGGGTATCACTGTGCCAGAGGCTGAAGTTTTGGCAAGGGAAAGTTTATTTCAGACAGACTGTGATAGAAGCGACATTCTATAGAGGACACGCTACATGATGATGACATGATGATTTACATTGGAGTAAGCTAACCTTCACATAGAACTCTATTTCATTCATCTCTTCAAATGTTTTATGTTTTCTTAGTTATATTAGTGAACTTAGGGGCATTCTATAGTGCCTGAGCAACTACTAGGGAGATTCTGAGCTGTCAAATGCTTATTTTTCAAAGTCTGTGAATCTGAAATAAAGTAGTGTGTTCCATTCCACACTTTGTTCAACTGTTATTTTCAGTGTTATCTGGTCTGCACAAAAAGTCAAAAGTCTGCCTGTTCTTTTCTCAGCTTCAATGGCCTCTTTTAATATTTCTACTATGGTCTTTTACCCAGCACTGATAATAACATTATTTCTCTATACTTTGTACACTGTTGCAGATCTCCCTTCTTTGGCAATTTGACTAAATTACAATCCTTCCAATTTGCTGGTATTTCTTCACTTTCTCAAATTTTACCAAGTCATTTGTATATTTGTTGAATCAATTTCTGCTTTGATTGATACTGCTGAGATACCATCTGGTGCAGTGGATCTACCATCTCTCGGAACCATTAAGATTTTGTTTCTCGTAATTAACATGCAGTTCTGTTTCTGCTAGCTGAATGTCTTAGTAATCTTGTGGAGCTGATCTATTTTCAATGTTCTTGTAAAGGTTCTGCCCATCTCTTCCTTTGCATTGCCAATTAAACTTCATTCCTTATATTTATTAAAGCAATTTTCTTGCTTATATTTTCCTGTTAGTTTCTTTGTGCTGTTGTACAGATCTTTCTTATTCCCGTTTGGTACAGTTTCCTCTGCCTCTCTTAACAACATATCAATATATTTTTTCTTATTTCTTCTGTGTAACCTTCTGTTGTTTCTTACATTCAAGCAACCAAATCTGACATTTTTTTCTAGATGAAAACAAATATGTCATTGATATAGATTCCTTGCTAGATCCTTTCTCTGCAAAACCCCATTAGCCTCTTAACAGAGGACCTTTTGTCTTAAATAGTCAGGTTGTATAATTCTTTTTAGTCGACTGTTCCATATTTGTTGAAGTTTTTGTGGCTTAAAATTTCTACAGGATGAGGTAGTCAGCCCAGTGACCAACCCTCTTCAGTTGCCTCTTACTGCATCCTTGGCAGGTTTACAATGTTACTATTCTTTGCTCCCCTTTCAGGCCCCAGCAACACTCGAACATGTGTGCTTGATAGTAGAGAGAATTTGTGTGTATAGTCATTTATTTGTCACGATTCATCCATCTGGCATCATATGGAAGATGGGGCTGTAGTGGGTGGTCTCCCACTGTTCCTGTTCTGAGCTCTTGAGTTCCATCTACAAGAGTCCATCTGAACTGTTCTCCTCCAATAATCCTTGTCATGCGTTTCTTTATGGGTTCCAATCCAGTGCATTTCTTGTTATATAGCTGAGCTTCTTTTTAGTGGTGTATCTTATTCATTTCTACTTTCTTTCTTCAGTCTTCTATTGTTTGACATGTTCTTTGCTACAGTTCTGTGTTTGATTATTACTTCTGGTCACCTAATACAAAGTTTGTGACACAACTTTGTGCTGGCGTGGTTGTATTTTTATCATATATTTTCACTCTTACAACTTTAGTGTTAAATACTTTATATTTGTGCCTCCTTGGTACAACAATATTTTCTCTCTTTTCATCTTTAGTGTACCCATATCATCATCATCAGGTGTCGTGTCGGTTGGCATTTGCGATCATGAACCTCCATCCGCTTCTATCACGTGTGTCGTTTACCAACTCTATTGTTGATTGTCGCACATGCCATTCTCTAAATGTTAAATGTATCCTGCCTTCCTCTGTCTCTCTTTCCTGCTATCTTTCCCGTTGTCATAACGTGCTCCAGAAAAAGGATGACTGCCTTGTTCTGATTCTTGCAGTGTGTTGTCTTTGTGTACTGTATCATTAGTCTTCCTTACAATCAATGGGACCCGCAGCATTCTTCTGTAAAACCACATCTCTGTTGCTTCCAAAGATCTATGCGCTTGCTTGCTGATTATCCATGATTCACTGCCATATGTCAGTACTGGTTCCACGTAGCATCCAAGGACGCTTTTTCTCAGTTCCAGCAACAGGATTTTGTTGCACAATATTCCTTACATGGTCTAAAAGATCGATTTTACTTTGGCTATTCTGCATTTAATTTTATAATTGATCTTCCATCTGATGTTATGTATGTGCCCAGGTATTTCTTCTTCTTCTTCGTACGCTGTCAAACGTCAACCTGTATTAGTTCGAGGAAAGCAGCGGTAATCCTGAGGCTGTCGACACTGCCATAGAGCTTGTCTAGTGTTGCCACTGGTGATGGCCACATGTGCTTTCTCTGTTCCTTGTATGTCGGTGCCCAGGTATTTAAACGTGTTGATTTGTCTCAATTCTGTCCTCTTCACTAGACACGGCATTTTGGAGAGTCCTACAGGTGGATAAAATTTACATGTGTATATTTTCAACTTTGTTTTAAAATCTTTAGGGTTCTTGCACCTGATGATGGATATAATATTTTCCTCTGCTTTATATCTACTTTTAAAAAAAATGAATGCATTGCACAGTTCAACCCAGCACATCTTTTCAGGGTCTTTTATTATTTCAGTTAACTCCCTTGTCTGTCATCGGACTACTTGTGCAAGGCAGCAGATGGTTTTAAGTCACAAGTTTTTTTTTTCCTTCGCGGTCAATTACCACCAATAACTAAGGACTTCAACTAGCCAGAGCAGTCTGGTTTTTTAGCACAGGACTCCTACCTCGCACAGTTCTTAGAAACATTTCCCGTGCAAGATGGATTTTTGCTGTCAGTCGCTATATTTTGTGCATACATTGAGAGCACTTAGAAAATTTAGAGCTCAATTGTCTCTCGTTTTCACTCACTTTGACATTTTTTCTTACCTTTTTGATGTCATTGTACCAGATAGGGTAGAATTTTATGCTTCAACTATTTGAGCTCTTCAGGTTTTACCTACTCACTCTTAGGTGTTTCAAGTGAAGAGTAATTAGGGTCAGGTAAAACATACTGATGAAGGTGGGAGAATAGTAATTAGGGTCAGGAAAATCATATTGATCAAGGTGGGAGAAGAGTAATCAGGGTCAGGTAACTCATACTGTTAAAGGTGGGAGTGAAGAATAATCAGGGTCAGGTAAAACATTCTGATCAAGCTGGAAGACAAAAGCAATCAGGGTCAGGTAAAACATGCTGGTAAAGGAGGGAGAGAAGAGTAATCGGGTTCAGGTAAAACATACTGTTCAAATATATATTTATATAATGAAAATTGAGGCTGAAGATGGAGCGGTGAATGAGCTGAGAGCAGTCAGCGACTCATAGCTTGTATCAGCGAATCACGGCTGACCAATACTCTATTATGCCTACAAGTGGCAGACCTAGAAACAGACTGCACCCATACAGTCTGGCTAAGAGAATTGGGGGTTAAAGAGAAAAGGCAAACATAGTCCCAAAAATGTAAGGCTGAAATTGGAAGTGTTGTGTCGAAAGGCACAGATATGTAACAAACGTCCTTTTCAGGACAAACGTCAAAGAAGAATATAATGGAAATTCACATTTAATGTTAACTTAATCTTTTGGTGTGTGTGTCTTTTTCAGCTGCAATCTGTCGCGTGAGGCGCCGTCTACAATTTGGTCGTAAGCCACCGCGAGACAGAGAGGTGAAGGACACATAGAGAGCATGTGGATTTATTCCAGTAAATCGTATGGCAACAAATTTTTATTAACAGCTCAGATGGCCTGGTTGTTTTTGTTGTTTTGTTGCAATGGAAGATATTGAAAACAATAACCATATTATATTTCTATAAGAGATTGGTAAAAGACCTTCACAAGATGAATCTTGGGTTTGGCAGCATTACTCATTACTGTTTCCTGTCCAATAATCACACCTATTTCTCTCATAAATTTGATGGTTTGCCTCAGGCTTCTCATACCGATATAAAGTTTATCTGTCAATAGGGTTGAAGAGGAACTTGCTGTCACTGCTTCCCGGAGAACACATTTTACTGTTCGATTGTCTTTGGCATGGTCACGTGTCTTTGTGTCTGATCTGTTAAAAAAATTTGGACAGATGACTTTCCAGTGGCCTGTTTCCTGTCTTAATATTGTCATTTGATCCTTTCTTGATAAGGAGCAGTATGTTTCTGCTATATCAGTGTTCCTTGTGCGATTTGTACATGAAGTTGATTTTTATCATTGTTTTCATTTGAGCACTACAATTAGGTAAGAAAATCTTTTATGAGAACTGATTAAAAAGTGTCGGATCTTTATATAGGTGAAAAAAATGTATCTATTTACTTCAAAATCTAATCCCCAATTTTAAAAAAAGTGATGAACTAATCCAAACTAATATCAGGATAAAATTCTAAAAATAAGAGAAGTCAAAAGACAGATAATGTCATGCGTAAAACATTAATACGTAAATATCTTTCACAAATTGTTGAATGGAAAATATCTCTATATGCAAATTTTATAACTACGACATTTGACGGTGTGGATCGACACACTCTTTGGTAACTGTTGAGAGACTATGGAATACCAGAGAAGTACATATCTCTCATACACTGTAGGTATGAAGATACAGTTAGTAGAGTTGTACATGAAGGAGCATTGACTGAGAACTTCGGGGTCCAAACAGGGGTGAGATCTTGGGATGCCATCTGTCACCCTTTCTGTTGATTATAGATTGGATAATGAGGACTTCAAAACGAAGGAAGGAGAACAGGTGTTCAGCGGACACTAGGTCACAATTGGAGGACCTGGATTATGCAGATGATCTGGTACTTTTCTCACACTGTCATGTTCCAATGCAAGAGAAACTTGTCAGAATGAAATAACAATCAAGTAAAATTGGACAGAATATCAATATGAAAAAAACCAAGCTCCTTAAAATTAATTTGATCAACAAAGAACCAAACATGTCGAATGGAGAGTTGGTAGCAGATATGAATATCTCTGCCTATTTGGGCTGCACAATTGACATGTCATCAGATACCGATGCAAAAGTAAAGGCCAGAATTGGAGAGGCAAGAATGGCATTCTTGACACTAAACAGTATATGGAGATCCAGAGAAATCAAAAGATTCACACCAAAGTTAGAATATTCAACGCTAGTGTCAAGTCTGTGTTGCTGTTTGGAGCAGAAACACGGAGATACCAAAATCATACAACAAAAACTCCAGTCCTTTGTTAACAGATGCCTATGAAGGATAATGCCCATATAGTAGCAGGACATGATGAGGAATGAAGACCTGTGGAAAAGGAGCCAACAACAGCCACTGAAATATCAAATTAAGAGGGAAAAAAATGGGGCTGGATAGGATATACTCTGATGAAAGGACCATTCAACATAGCTAGGTAGGCTCTCACATAAAATCCTCAAGGAAAAAGGAAAAGAGGTAAACCTAAAAATACACGGAGAAGAGAATGTGATATGGAACTAAGATTAAATGGTTACTCCAGGAGAGATGCTGACAGAGTAGCCCAAGACTGTGTATGCTGACGTGATGTGATCAATTACATTTTCACCAAGAAAAGAGATGAACTTTGATAAATAGAAAAGTCGGAGCATCTGCTACTATTTGTATGATTTTTGTTGAATGTATTTGCATTGTTTGAAGTGTGCTTGAAGTGTTTTCTGTTTGATAGGATATTTGCAGATGTTGATGCTTATATCCTTTCCACAAATGATCTCACTTGTATGTATGAGGATATTGCATTAACATCAAAGCAAAATGGATTAAGGGAATTCCAGACACCTTTAGGGTGGGCAAGCAAGATAGCATCACACTATGCATTGATTTATGCAGTTCATTTTGATCCCACAAATTAATCATAAACACCATTTGTAACTCTTCATATATTAACACATTATTTTGTAATGCTTTATATTTTAACACATCATTTGTAACTCTTCACATTTTAACACACCATTTGTAACTCTTCACATTATAACACATCATTTGTAGATCTTCACATTAACATATTGAAAAACATGCTGTGGCATAACAAATTTTATGTTCCCATTTTTTATAATGAGGTTAATTTATAAATTAAGCTGTGGTCAGTAAACATTTTGGACTGTATCTGAATGCATTTTGGTAAATGTCATTTGTTTGATCTCTTCACTAGTTATGGTGTTGGTAGTTGCTATATGCTACATTAGATAAACTTCTTTGACTGACACCTTGAGGGGGCCTACGGTAGTTTATAATAATAGATAAAAGGGGGAAAGAACAAAGATGCTAGTTTCTGAATTAGTCAGTTATCTGTCTATCCATACTTTCAGAATATGTCTTGTCCATTCAGTCATCATGGTTGCCATGTTATGTGCAAGAAGGAATAACATTTTTCTTATCCGTGTCTATCATTTATTGCAAAATGTTCTAGCTTCTTGAACCCCTGAAAATTGTGAAACAACCCATTGTATAATGGGTTTTACTGTTCTAAGCTGTCTCATGTTTATAGCACTGGGATCTATCTGGCCAGTTGCTGCCATGTGATCCTTCTTGCTAGTTGCTTCAGGTTCATTCTTATGTGTTGTCTGAGGTTGGTTTTTTCCTGTCTTGTTAGTAGCACTATATTGTATCTTGTGAGTTTTACCAAGCTCTTTCGTATTGGTAGAACTTTATTCTTTCATTGAAAATTCCATTGGTTTCTTATTTCTGGTTTTTAATCAATCAATTTTTTTTTAACGAAGCCATCACAGTGAGTGGCAGCTGCAGGGACAACTGTCTCTATAAATTCCCACTGGTGGACTATGGTAATTGGAATAAACACGACAGTGAGACAGTTTATTTCTTTTTTTTTTTTTTGAAACGTTCCTGCTTGTGAATTTCTCAAGTTCTGTCATTTAAACCTAAAGTTATACCAGGTCTAAGCTAGACCAAATTGTATGATTAAAGTTGTGATTACTTTGTACACCTTTAAAATGCACGTTTTAATATGTTCTCCTTGTGTTTTTTCATGCCAGCGTTTTCATTTGTATATTTTGGTGCTTTTTATCATTCAAAAACATGACTGTTTCTGTTTTACTATTAGATTTATTTTGTAAATGTTTAAGAAATGTTTTTAACTTAGGAATGGGGAGCTGCAATCAGGATGTAGTGAATAAGTCTGAAATGTAGCTTTGCATATTAAAAACAAAAAAAGAAAGTTGTCTGTCTCAGAACACACTCAGCTATTGTTGTTAAAGTGTTAGGGACTTACTCAATTGTACCAGGTCTCTGCTTTTGTCAAGAAAACTGATCAGTTTCTTCCTCGACTACAAGACAGTAACAGTTGAGCCAAATGATTGAATACATATACATTTTTCTTAAGGAAAACTATCTTTAAATTTAGTATGTAGGAAATTATGTTTTTAATCATTTGTATTTCTCAGTTAATATTTATACATAGTATGTCATTATGTGCCATTTTGAATTTGTATACATTCTTCAAGAACTGTACCTTGGGTCACAGAAAAGCACTTTGTAACCCACACTTTGAGTAACCTGGTATTAAAAAACACTAGCATGCATTTTATCAGATTTAGCTTTCTTGTGTCGCAGCACTAGGACCAATATTGAAGACCAAAGAGTAAGACAACTATGCTCAACACAGGTTGTAAAAGGCAACTAACAAAGTTTGGCCGTGGCATTAGCCATCTCATTATATCAAATGGCTTAGGATGAAAATGCTGCACAAGTTTAAGAACGAATTTGACACAGGCTTTCTGCAAGGATGCCATTTTATTTGGTGGCTCCATGTTCCTTAGTTCGTCGGGTGGATTCAGAGTCGCTTACTAGAGGGTGTTGTGATCAGCATCACGCCGGCTTGTAGTATATTATAGAAGCACCTTTCAGTCATGCCTCACTATAGGATTATATGACTTGGAGTGATAAACAAAAAATATATACATAGCTTGTATTCTTGTCTTTCTCCTTACGGCGTCTTTTCACTTCTCTGTTTTGCAAGAGCTTCTCTTTACCAAGCGTGAGGTGGCCCTTCAGGGTACATCTTCATCTGGATCGGTTTTCAGCTGCGTCTTCCCAGGATGTTAGACTCATCTTCTGAACCTTCATATCATGATTACACACATCTTTGAACCTTAACTGTAGTCGTCCGACTGTTCTCGCGCCATCCGCCAACTGTCCATAGAGGATATCTTTGGGAATGCGACCATCTTTCATGCTACGACCATGACCAAACCATCGTAGTCTTTGCTGCCTAAGGGGAGTGTACATACTTGGGAGACAAGTGCAAGAGTGCACCTCTGTATTTGTCACTAAGTTTCTCCATGTAATTCCAAGAACAGATTACAGGTGCCATAGATGGAAGGTGTTAAGTCTGTGCTCTTCTTTGGAATGGGTTGCCAGCCGCCTTTTCATCCTAGATTGTCATGGTACCCAATTTTTAGGCTGGTTCAACCCCTGGAACCGTTTCGCGATTAGAATCCCAGATTGCTCGGCTGGAAAGCCAGCACACTAACAACTGTGCTTCCTCGGTAGTAATATACTGTCTATATTAGTCATAACTGCAGCTGGCCATAGTGCAGAAAACTTCTATGTTCATTCAGTAATCATTTTCTTGTATGTAGTACAATACCTGGAATCCTGGTATTCAAACAGGCAGGTTATGCTTGCTGCCAGGTAGCTGAAGACTGTCCATAGTACGTTCTCTATATTTGTTTACTTCCTGAGCCTGGAGGAAGGTAGATTGTGCATTGGGTTGGAATTGTATTACTTTTTATAATTTTGACCTGGACAGCGGCTAACAGTCTAATCTAATAGATTTTTGACTGCCTAAGGTTCTTTTACATGTTCTCCTAGTTTTTTTTTTCAATCATCAATTTGATTAGATCTCACCTCCCTTGAGCGCCTTTACCTCTCAGCTATAGCCACCCTACATTTCAGCTTCTGGAGAAGAGACGATCTGATTTGACCTCATGTGCATTCTGAAAGTAGTACCTAAAGAAGTAAGAATATGGCTAATAACCTTCTATGTATTTCGAAGGTTGTGCATGGGGGTAGCAGCTTCGTAATGTAAAATAAATTGCTACAGAAACTGCTATTGCATATGCACACAAAGTGTTTTCTGTAATCTGCCAACTGCATCGGTGACCCTATGCTTCACAAGGAGCAAACATGTAACAAGAAGAAGAGCAAGGATGTTAGGCAAAACAAAGTTGAAGAGGAAAGAGTAAGCTAACTACATAATCTTAGAAGGGTTTCCTTCTTTTTGCCTGTATCATGTTGAGGGGCATTGACCATCAACCAACCATCTCCAAGCATACTTGTCATGTGCTTTTTTTCTCCAGTTCTATTCAAACTTCTTCCTCTTATTATTGTACTGACCTCTAGGTATCTTCTCTGTGTATTCTTTGATCTTCCCTTGTCTTTTTTCCCCTGGGGGTAGAGATTGCCTGGTGATAATAGCTTCAGGTTTTCACAGGGGGTGGGCTATCCAGCATTACCTACTACTTGAGATGTCCTGTTCCCCCTGTTTTCTCCCATAAACTTTCATGCAGAATTCCGTGGAACCACTGTATGTCAACATTTTTTTTCAGGGACTTGTCGATAAAAGTCCTGGAATCTTTAAATAGTCTTCTGCTTCTACAATTACTTCTCATTTAGACAGGGACTCCAGATTCTTTAATAAACTGCTGTCTTTTTAAGGGTTTCAGTACCACAACATCCTTCTCCTCAAATCTGTGTGCTGAAGTACATGTGTTGTTGTCGTGTTTCTCCAGACTGCAGTAGCATAGGCTGTTTGTACCTATCTTGAACTTGGTGTACAGCTGGTGTCTCATTCTCAACAGTGCCAGTTTTGGTGTGTGTGGGTAATTACATATGAACTAATAATGGACTAAAATATCCAGGAGAGATTGTACCCTGCCTGGTTAGCAACATGCCCAAGGCAAACCTCTGACATTGTGAGTGACGCCTTTAATTCTCGCGGCTCCTGTCCCAGGATATCGGAGTACTCGGCTCCCCTTAAGGAGTTCGCAGAGACCTCGGTTGACCCTCATACCATGAAACCACAAAGCGCCAGGGCTTCATCATTGGATATTGGAAGTTCAATGAAAATTGCAACTTGGAGTGCCCATTTTTGCTGTAGCACGCGACCATGGAAGCGGTCGATCGATTCAACAGTCCACTGATACCTAAGCGAACATGTCTTCTTGTTCTTGTAGCTAGCTGTACTTTTCAAAAACTTGTTAATAGTCTACCTGAATCTCATGAAGCCACTGCAAAACCCAAGAGATACCTAGGCTCTACTGAAAGTGAAATAAAAACCTAGACTGCACACATAATGCTGACTGAGACTATTGAACAAGAGACTATTGTTCCTTTTCTCTGTAAATCACCCTTGCTGATCACAACAAAGGGGGCAAATTGATGTAATTGCAGTGTAATTATGTCTTGGTTTTAGTCAACCTGTGCTTCTACAAGGGCAGATGCCTATGTGCAGTTTCCAGCTCTGGCGTGAGCTGGATATATAGCCGGGAGGAGGATTTTCTGCTTGCTGGCTAGCCTCTAGCAGTTTATTACTCCGCAGCATTCGGACAAGTGCTACAGAGGGTGTTTAACCGATGTGTGAGTCCATCTTAATGAATTCAAACACTAGAGCAAAGTAGACTTGAAGCCTATTAGGCGCCATCTATTCTGCTCTTAACAAATCATGTCACACAGTTAGTCGCCTCTTACGACATGCTCTCTGTGGGAAGCAGTGGTGCTATTCTTGTCCTTGTCATATACAAAGACCCCGACGAGTACCAAATTGAGACAGATCTGCTTTCATTGAAATTGATGTCATATATCCAAATGAGTAGTTCTCTCTGGAAGGACAGAACAAGACACAATTTCTTCCTATTCTGTTATTTGTATCATTCCTCAGCGTAGCTGCGGGTCCCAACTTCTTCGCCAGCGGACCCTATCTTGTTGCACGGAAGTCCAGTATGTGGTAAGTGCGCCTCTAGAGGCATCTCGGATGTTGCAGCGTACAGCAAGGGACCAATGCACTGAAGGTCTTCGTCTTCGTCTCTTCTTACCTCGGGGTTACAAGACTGCTCAATCGACCATCGTTTCGTCACAACATGTGACCTGCCCATCTATGTTTTGCCTTTTCGGAGAGTGATTCCGACCAAGCGTCTCTCAAGGGAAGTCAGGATCACTCTCATTTGTCCTCTAGTGATTTTGTTATGGTCCACGTCTCAACACTGTAGGGCATTGAAGAGGGAGGCTCGTATGTCCTGGTCATGGCAACTGCCTAGGACCGTGTGAATAGACGAGAAGGCTACCCAACTCGCGCTACGACATCTTGTCAGCCCAGGTTATTCTCCATATTAAGAAGACGTCCAAGATACATGTACTCGTTGACATCCTCTAATCGTACCTTGTCAAGGAAAACTGGATCACAAGTGGCGAAGCGGTTGCACAACACTTTGGTCTTCGAGACATTCATCTCTAGTCCTGCTTGCTTGCCCTCTCCATCGAATAGCTTCATCATTTGGTTGGCTTCTGCTGCTAACTCTGTGATGAGCATTATGTGTTATTTGTATATAAAATAATATTTGTATGACGTGAATACAAATACCCACAAATATGTTAAAAGTAGCATCAGTATTGACTTTTGTTATGCGATTTTAGAGAGTGCTGCAAAAATATGGAGCATGCTATTTCTCTCTTTTGTTGACTTTTTTACATTTTTGAGATTTAATTTCTTTGTAATTCATGTTTACAAAACAATTTGTATTGAACAATAAAATGTTGTATTGAACAATAATATATATTGCAGTCAAATTATTCTTGTTAAAAAAGGAATTTGTTTTGTTTATTGTATTCCTTTTCATGATGTTAAATCTTTGTCTTAAACTGCCAAGTCTTGGCATAGATCAGTGCAAATTATCAGAAAAGATGTGATAAATATTGAAAATCATAATTAAATAACAATGGAAATCAATAATAGAAAGCTGACTGAAATAACAATGGAGATATTTCAATAATTATAATTTTTTTGGGTGAAATTGTGTTTTGGATGTTTATATCAACTCGTATTTACAAGACTAGGAAAAATGGCCATTATTTTTTTTCCCTTTTTTTTACTTAATTGGGTTTTTGTTGTTGTTGAGAAAGTTAATTAATGATTTTCCCATTTTTATAAGACAAATAAATACAGTACCAATGGTTCTAGTCTTGAGCTTCCTCTCATCATCTTTATGTTTGTTGTTGTCCAAAATATATGATGGTGTGTTAAATGAATCCGGACTAAACTGTAACAAGTGAACATGGCGGGTGTGATTCGGAATCCGATCAGAGTTGATCAACGAACGGTGATTGTTTCTAACAGCTGAAGGATGTCGGCCAGTTGACATTCATCGCAGAATGCAGGCAGTGTATGATGACAAAAGTGTGTTGAAGACAACAGTGAAGAAATGGACAACAATGTTTAAAGAAGGACGTGAGTTAACACAACAATATGAGCCTGACCTGGTCTCAGACGTGAGTTAACACAACAATATGAGCCTGACCTGGTCTCAGACGTGAGTTAACACAACAATATGAGCCTGACCTGGTCTCAGACGTGAGTTAACACAACAATATGAGCCTGACCTGGTCTCAGACGTGAGTTAACACAACAATATGAGCCTGACCTGGTCTCAGACGTGAGTTAACACAACAATATGAGCCTGACCTGGTCTCAGACGTGAGTTAACACAACAATCTGAGCCTGACCTGGTCTCAGACGTGAGTTAACACAACAATATGAGCCTGACCTGGTCTCAGACGTGAGTTAACACAACAATATGAGCCTGACCTGGTCTCAGACGTGAGTTAACACAACAATATGAGCCTGACCTGGTCTCAGACGTGAGTTAACACAACAATCTGAGCCTGACCTGGTCTCAGACGTGAGTTAACACAACAATATGAGCCTGACCTGGTCTCAGACGTGAGTTAACACAACAATATGAGCCTGACCTGGTCTCAGACGTGAGTTAACACAACAATATGAGCCTGACCTGGTCTCAGAAGATCTTTTGTTAACTCACATCCTTCTTTAAATATTGTCCAGTTCTTCACTGTTGTATTCAACACACTTTTGTCACCACACAGCCTGCATTCTGCTGTGAATGTCAACTGGTCGACATCCTCCAGTTGTTAGAAACGTATCACCGCTTGCTGATCAACTCTGGGCGGATTCCGTATCACATCCGCCATGTTTTCAACGGTCTGCTGAGGAAACTATGAGTCGTAAGATAATGAAATTTTGCAAACTTGACGGTTTGTATGTGCTGTTTTACATCAGAAGTGACATCATCATACACATCGTACGTATGTTCACTTGGAGCAGTTAGGTCCGGTTTCATTTGAACACGTCTCGTAGTAAACAAGTAAAAACTTTGAGGTCTAGCAGTTAGAATACTGGTCTCCTCATCATGAGGACAAAGGTTCAAACACCTATAAAGACGTAGATGTTTTTCTTTCTTGGACAAAATAAAAACCTAGCCTGCAAACTGCCTAGGGACACAGCCTTTATTTCTGAGCCTTATATTTCAACCCGGCCTCCTCGGTAATGTGGATACAAGCAGTAATCATAGGTTGTTTTTTTTTGGTTGCTGTTAGCTCCCACGAATGTTTGGTTTGTATTAGCAGCAGGAAAGTGGGAAATACTAAATTGATCTATTGATGTTCGTCCAACACATGTGACGAAGACCACTCTCGGTGTTCAGCCTTGTGGACAGTCTTTTCTCTTGCTGCGTCTGCTGAAATGGATGACGCAGTAATTTGGAGTAAAGTGAGGAAGAAACTGCGCCTGTTGTCAACCTCACGCTCTCGTTCTGAGCTGCCTTTGGCCAGTGGTAAGGCATTATCGAGACAACTGGAGATAGCACAAGATGCAGATTTTTCCCCAGGGTTTACTCTCAAAGCCTTTCCTGTAAGGTAGCGGAGGGGGGATGACATCTATCGTTGTGTTTCTTGCCTTTCCCATAACCGGCAAAGGTTGTAGGGACAACACTCAACGTGCGAGTCATGTGTTGGGCATCTCTCCTGGGCCGTGTTCT
The DNA here is from genome assembly GCA_036924085.1 of Ariolimax columbianus. NCBI lineage: Eukaryota > Metazoa > Mollusca > Gastropoda > Stylommatophora > Arionidae > Ariolimax > Ariolimax columbianus. The sequence goes on along the minus strand of JAVGWX010000001.1, from coordinate 65,376,211 downwards.
AGTCTATTATAGTCACGTGTCTAAATCTGACACTGTCTGCAGCTAGGACAAAGGGTGTAAATCTTCTGAAGTTTAGCCTTGTGCACTAGACCATGAAAATACGACACGTGGTGTTTAACCGTAGTACAAATTCATATAGCCCTCTCCCTATGTAGGCCTACCTTGACGGGGTTGGAGAGCTTGCGCGTCCCAATGACCCAGTGAGCTATGCCAGCAGGAGTTTTACTCCTGTTAGGGTCGCCCAAGCCGAACAGGTCTTTGGAGAGGGGCCAGAGGCTGAGGAGCAGGTGGAGCCCTTTAGGTGGAGCTGCAGAACCCACCAGCAAGTGGTACACGCTCTGGGCTAAACCAATCCACCCCCACTTCATGGGTTAAATGCATTCTTGCCTCGTTCTTTACTTATCTCTTCTATCAGTCATCCCAATGGATGTCGAAGAGGTGCAGGCCAGCGGACATTGCACCTCTGCCCCTTTGTGACAACCTCCCAGGTGGCGGGGAATGCTAGGTGTACCATCACTGCAGAATAGTAAAAGGGAGTAAGGAGATACCCCACTCACAAGTATATGCTTCGTTTCTGACAGGACATGACAATCCTGGGACACAGACACACTGGACTGCCTCCCTTTGGGGATACTTGAAAAAGTCCCTCATATCATCATCATTACCATCATCACAACCTTTCGAGCAAGACCACAGTCTGCCCAAGAAACTTAAAGGTGCTGAAGACAGAGGCAACCAGCCAAAGAGCGCACCACAGCAATCAGGACGCCATGCAAATACGCAACATGAAAGTATGCCTATATCTGCAAAACGTTATGGCGCTCGGCCTGTGGTGGACAACCAGGCAGGTACAGTGCCAGGTCCCCCATCTTTAAAGGGCCCAAACTTTATTACTGGAGGTCCTTGTCGGATGCCTCGTGGAGTCAGGAGGCACAAGAATAGAGCTACTGGCCAAACAAAACCAAAAACAAAGGAAAGAACACTTGAAATAATGCAATGGAACGCTGAAGGCGTCAACAGCAAAAGAGATGGTTATAGTAAAAAATTAGAGCTTGAGAATAGCAAGTAAATGTGTGTTGCTTGCAAGATACGCATTTCAACAAAGATATAGCCTTCAAAATTAGAGGATACCAGTACTATAGGTCTGACAGATAAGACAGGCAGAAGTGTGGAATACTGACACTTGTGAGAAATAGCATCAATGCTTATCAGCAGGAAGTATATATGGAGGGGGCAGAATACCAGATGATGCATCTCAAGACAGAAAGTACAGAATTCTACCTGCTAAATTATTACTGTCCAAGTGATCGTATACTGGCACTGAATACGATTGCAACAAAGGAAAGTCTGATTGTGTGTGGAGACTTCAATAGCCACTCGCAGAGCTGAGGTTATGATCAAATGGATAGGAGGGGTGAGGAGCTAGAAAACTGGCAGGATGACAATGGACTTGATTATTAACCAGCCAACTGACCCACCGACCTACTCAAGATCATGGCACAACACTTCTACACCAGATTTGGCATTCCACTCACCATGCATGGAATGGAACATTACACGCATTGTCGGGAAACAACTTGGAGGTAGTGACCACAGACCAGTATTTCTATTGAAAATGAATGCGTCAAGGAGAGTATTACCCTGCCTCGGTGGAATTACAAAAAGGCAGACTGGTCAATGTACAAGCATTGGTCTGGTGTACTGACTAAAGATCTGTCAACAGATAAAGACATAAATAAGGTAGTCGATAATTTCAGCAGATACATGCTACAGGCTGCCAATGAAACAATACCAAGAGAGGCCCACAAACAATATAGGCCATATTGGAATTGTGATTTAGAATTACAAAACGAGGTAGAAACATCTAGAAAGCAAGCAGAGATTAGTCCATGTCAAGAACACCACCAAAAATATCAACATCCTAAGGCCAAATTGAGAATAATAACAGACTGAAACCACAGGCGGAGAATATCATTGCCGAAGAAGAACAAGCGGGCTTTCGAGCGGGAAGGAGTACCATCGAGCAGATATTTAATCTTCAGCTACTGAATGAGAAGTACTCAGAGTATCAACAACAACTCTACCATGCCTTCATTGACTTTAGAAAGGCGTTTGACAGAGTGTGGCATGCGGCGCTATGGTCAACAATGAGGCATTATAAGTTCTACAGTGATATTGTGACGGTAATTACAAACCTTTATAAGCAGGCGACAAGCGCAGTCTCAGTTGAGGGAACGCTAGGCGATTGGTTCCGTAAGACGGTGGGTGTGAGACAGGGTTGTATACTCTCCCCCACACTCTTCAATATATTCTTGGAGAGAATAATGGAGACGACCTTAAAAGGACATGTTGGCACGGTTAAAATAGGTGACAGGCTTATCACAAACTTCCGCTTTGCTGACGATATTGATGTATTGGCAGGCACAGAAAGGGAACTCCAGGAGTTGATTGGTAGATTGGATAGAACGGCCCTGAGTTTTGGTATGGAAATAAATGCAGATAAAACAAAGCTCATGACTAATAACATAGCAGGGTTTAAATCTGTAATAGAGGCAAATGGGCAGGAACTTGAGGTGGTAAAACGTTTCAAATATCTGGGTTCATTGATCAGTGAAGAGGGATCGAAGCCAGTCATTGCAAGAATAGCACAAACAACAGCGGCGCTGACTCGGCTGAAACCTATATGGCAAGACAAGCGGCTCGCCCTCGGCATAAAAGTTAGACTAATGCGCTCTTTAATGCTATCAATATTTCTGTATGCCTGCGAGACCTGGACCATTTCAGCAGATATTCAGGGCAGGATACATGCAATGGAAATGAGGTGCTATTGAAAACTCCTAAATGTTACATATAAAGATCGTGTCACGAACGTACAAATCCGTCAGAGAGTTGAAGCTATTGGTCCTTTTGAAAATCTGTTCACAGCTATCAAAAGACGAAAGATAGTCTGGTGTGGGCACGTCGCAAGGTCCAACGGAATTACCAACTCGATACTCTTTGGTTCCATACCGGGACAGAGAGGGCGAGGACGTCCAAGGAAGAGATGGGTGGACAACATCACTAAGTGGTCAGGCCTTCGTCCCGGTGAGATACGTCAGGTGGCGACAGACAGAGCGAGTTGGCGTGGGATTTTCATGTCTTCATGTGTGCCCCAACGACCTGATGGGTTACGGGATGAACTGAACTGAACTGAAATGAAGGCCAAATTTCAAAAGGAAAAGTTGCAAGCTAGAAGAAGTTGGAGGGAGAAAACAGAGTCTCTGAGCTTTGAAAAGGATACCAGGAAATTGTGGAAGTTGGTAAAACAACTTAAAGATAAGGGGACAGAGAGAAACACAAAGATTACATTAAACAAAGATGGAAACTGATTACTTTGCGGACTCTTTTGCAAAAGATAGTAACATAGAAGTTGACAGAGAGAAACAGCGAAGTGTTCGTGAGGCACGACAAAATACAGGACGAGATGGTGCCATACCCGAAGTTATGGAGACACCACAATATCCAAACTGAAAATGAGAAAGTCGCCAGGAACAGACTTACAGATAAATGAAATAATCAAGAACTTGGCAACAGCAGCAAAAACAAATCAAAACATGAATGGAACATGTCAACAAGGCAACCAAAAAAGCCAGGAGGAAGTTAGCCATCCTGAGAAAATTAAGTGGAACCACATGGGGAGCTAGCAGAAAAATACTTAACAAAGTTTACCAACAAGGTATATGGCCACATCTAGAAATATGGGTCAGCAGTGTGATGCCCTGCAGCAAACACTACCCTAATAGAGGGTGCAAAATCAGGCACTTAGGGTCATTACAGGAGCAATGAAATCAACACCCATAGTGGAGATGGCGAAAATGGGAAGGATACAAGCACTAAGAGAACACAGAAACACAAAGGTTATAACACAGGCAGAAAAGTTCCTCTGCATGCTGAGCCATCCAATGAAAGACAGATTTCAAAACTTAGCAATGGGAAGACTGAAAAGTTTTATGCATCAGGCAAAAACGACTTCGCAGGCAAATTACAGATCTACCTGAAGTTGACATCCCCCTAAAGTCTGTACCAGAACAAACCCCTTGGAGAAAGGAGCATGGACTATCAGTATGCATTCAAATAAAAGTGAAAAGAATACTAGACAAGGGTGAACAGAACAGTGTGCAACGTAGGATAGTGATCCTCAGTTTCCTGGATGTAGAATACCAACAAGACCTCTGAATAAGATTATACACAGATGGGTCAGCACAGAATGCAGTAAAGAATGGCGGAGCGGGAGTGTACATAGAATACCCAAACAACATTAGGGATACAGTCAGAGTACCAACTGGAAAATTTTGTCATACATATGATGCAGAAATTCTAGGCAATCAAGGTGGCAACTGAGAAACTGTTGAACATCAATGTCAGTTCACAACCTGTAGTATTTCGGACAGATGCACAATCAGCTCTCCAAGCACTGAAATTTTAGAAACTGCCAGATCTACAAGCTCTACTGTCTGAACTAAGCAACCAGCGCAACATTGTAACTATCTCATTGTGGAGTACCAGCAAACGAGAGAGCAGATCGACTTGCAAAGGAGGGTGCTGCAGATGAACAACCAGATGTGCCAGTTACATACCAACAGAAGATAAGGATGATCAAATCAATTAGAAAGCCATCAACAGTAACACCAGATGATGAACAGACAAGAGCAAACTGTTGTGATGCGCCTTAGAACAGGACACAACCGACTCCGAAGCCACATGTACACAAAAAATGAAGATTGGCAACTCAGCCATGAGTACATGCGAACAGGCACCCCAGACAGCAGAGCACATATTACAGAACTGCCCCGAATATGATATAGAAAAAAATCTCACTAGCCCATAGAAACAACACTGGAAGAGAAACTTTATGGACCTGTATGTGAACTACAAAAGACAGTGAAGCTTATACAAGAGACAACATTGCAGATATAGACAATATTTTAAAGCGAACGAAAGAAGAAGATTCATATAGCCGATGTCCAGGCCAGTCTAAGAGGGAAGAAAACACAAAAAATGAACAAATTAACTAGTCCAAACGGAAAACAATGACAAGTTTCCATGAACACAAGTCACAAAAAATTAACGAATTGACTAGTCAAAATGGAAAACAACGACAAGCCTCAGTGAACACAAGTGTAAGTCGTCGACAAGTGCGAATTCCAGACAAATTCAAGGCCATAATGAACTAAAACACCAGAACAATATAGACCCACAGCCGATACTAGTATGACGTACGAAAAGTCAAAACGGCTTATCAAAGCCAGATACATGACCAAATGGGAAACCGAACATACTGGTTACACCAAAAACGATGCCTATTACCAGTTGAACCGAAGAGAGCAGGTCGTTGTCTTCAGACTTCGCACTGGCCACAATAGACTGAGGTACCACCTATTCAACAAATTGAAGATAGGTGGTACCGACGAATGCCCGTGCGGTACCGGTAAAATGACCGCTGAACATCTGCTGCAGAACTGCCCGACATACGAGGATCAGAGAGAGCAGATGTGGCCATCACCAGTGGAACTGCAAGACAAGCTCTATGGCAGTGGCGACATCCTCAGGATGACCGCCGCTTTTTTCGAAAAAATAATGGTTACTGTCTGACTGCGTACGAAGAAGAAGACCCACAGCCAGTATTGCGCCATCTTTGCTACTCTTCAAATTGATATCAAGAATGTGTAACATCTGTAAGATGTGTTTATTTTCTTAAAAACTTTATACGCATTTCTAGAAAAACTCAAAAAACATCTTTGCAATGTTTACAAAATAAGGAAGTTATTAACAAACAAATAACACTGGCTGTCTATACAATAAATAACCAGAACTGATGAATAAACTGAACAATGCAAAACACATTCTATAATTAGAAACAAAAGAAGAAAACAAGTTCATATCATTTTGTAAGCTGCATTTTAATTCTACAATGAGAGATGGAAGCTGCCTAAACTTCATATTTCAAGTCATCGCTACAATGATGTAATCATTAGAAATGTCTTTATATATACATAGGAAAGCAGGCTCTTTATATATTCTAAAGTCAAATAGGTGGCAAGCGATTTTCAACATCTTCTTCGTCTGTGGTGGGCTTATAAGTGTTTATTTTTTTTAATAAGCTCCAGTTTCGCTCATTCATTTCTGGAAAACCCTCACACATACAAAGCATTGGATTCACACTGGGATATATCTTAGTTAAATTTTTCACTAAGCCCTGGTCAAATGGCACATTTATAGCTTTCAGAGCTTGAGAAGTGCCAAGAAAGTCACTGTATAAGGATTGAGGCAGCCGCCAGCGATTGGTCATTCCTGTTTGATTTCTTGCACGAAAAAACCGGCTGTTTGGATGCTGCATTGAATGTCAATTAAGAACAATGAGTGATTTATCATTAGATCAACAAAAAGTGTATATAACATCGCAATGTGTAAGTGATTGTCTGAGTGAATTCTCTGAGGGTATTTTGTGTGACAGAGTTGAAAATAGGACCATCCCACACTGACAACATTGTAAGAGGTGACTAATAGTGCGGTCTAACCCCTCTAGGCATCAATCAATCATTCCTCTTGCTGCATAGACATACACGGTCCTGGGCTACTCTTTCTGCCGCTCTCATGAAGTAACCATTTAATTTTAGTTCCTTATCACATTCTCCTCTCCATGTATTTTTGGGTCTATCTCTCTTTCTTTTAAGGATGTTAGGATTTGATGTTAGAGCCTGTCTGACTATGTTGGTCGGTGCCTTCCATACCGTATGTCCTATCCAGCCCCATTTTCCTCGCTTAATTTGTTGTTCCAGTGGCTGTTGTTGACTACTATTTTTATTGGTCTTCAGTCCTCATCATGTCCTGCCATTTTATGTTCATTATCTTTCATAGGTACATGTTAACGGAGGACTGGAATGTTTGTTACATGGCCTTGGTCATTCTCCATGTCTGCACTCCATACAGCACCCTCGACTTGACACTGAATATTCTACCTTTGGTGTAAATCTTGATTTCTCTTGATCTCCATGTTGTTTAGTGTCAGGAATGCCCCTCGTGCCTTTCCAATTCAGACCCCTACATCTGCACCACCTGATGTGTCATCTGTGCTGCCCAAATAGGTAGAGGTATCTACTTCCTTGAATGACTCTCCCTCCTGCATGATTGATTCTTTGTTTGGTAGTGTTGAGTTTAAGAAGCTTGGTTTTCTTCATGTTGATATTCAGTCCCAGTTTGGCTGATTCTTCTTTCACCCTTTTTAGTCTCTCTTACATTTGGCTGACTGTGAGACGAAAGTAGGAGATCATCTGCATAGCCACGTCATCCAATTTTGACAATAGTGTCCACTAAATACCAGTCTTTTCCCCTCAATTAATAACATCATTATCCAATCTATGGACAACAAGAACAGAAAAGGCTGAGAACAGGCATACTTGTTTCGAGGCACGGATAGATGCATTTTGCATCTGGCGCCTCTAAGCATAACCAAGGAATGGTGCCTCCTCCCCCTTTTAACTCTGACAATCTAAGTTTAATTTACATAGTCGCATAGCTGCTAGACAGACACAGAGGCTAGCCAAGGAGCCATCAGGCCCTGGAAATCAAGATGAGAGAACACAAATTACAAACTATGCAAACTGGACAACGATGTTTAAAGAAGTACATGAGTTAACGAGAGATCTTCCGAGACCAGGTCAGGCGCATATTGTTGTGTTAACTCACGTCCTTCTTTAAACATTGTTGTCCATTTCTTCACTGTTGCCTCCGATACACTTATGTCACCATACACTGCCTGTGTTCTGCGATGAATGTCAACTGGTCGACATCATTAACCTGTTAGAAACCGAATCATCACTCGATGATCAACTCTGGACGGATTCTGTATTACACCCGCCATGTTTTCAACAGTCTGCTGAGGAAATTATGAGTCCGAGGATAATTAAATTCTGCAAACTTATCGACTGGTATGTGCTGTTTACACCAGAAGTGATGTCATCATGTGCATTGTACGTATGTTCACTTGTTGCAGTTTGGTTTGGTTTCATTTGAACACGTCTCGTATGCAAAGCATCAAATAGAACTGTTATTATATTTTTATAAATCGTCTCCAGATGGAGGGTCCATCTTTAAAACAAATTCATTAGTAAATGTTAAATTCTAGATGGCAAAAAATTTATTTTGCCGTAACTAAACAGTTTTGTGGGAGAAATTACAAATTATATATATTTTTTTCTATAAAAATACAAATCTAGAAAATCAAACAAAACAACTGAAATTGTTATGTATAAAAAAAAAAAATAATAACAAAAGCCGTACCCTCTCTATGACTCTTCCATCAATGGCAACCCCAACCAAAGCTCTGTAGGGAGCTTCTTGAACAGCCCTATGAGAGAGGATACTTTAAACGTCAATGTTTGGTAGTTGAAGTAATAGCCAATGTAGTACATTAGTAGCACTATTAGTAGTAGTGATAGCAGTAGTAGCTAAAATGATTAATAGTAACAGTAGACATAGTAATGTAGTACATTAGTAGCAGTAGTAATAGTAGTAGTTAGCAGGTTTTTATTTTATGCATAAACCAGTGTTTGGATGCATGTGTGCGTCTGTATGTACCTATGCTATGTTTGTGTGCTCTCAGAAGCCAGCCCAACCAAATTGCAATGGAAGGGCCTCACCCTGATGGCGAGTGTCAAAGTTGTGCAAGAGTGTGATTGTTGGACAGAGTAAAATGAAACAAGAGTGTGTGGAAAGAAGAGAGCCTCTGCTCTTCCATTAGGATTTCACACTCTCTTGTGTAATTAGTAGGATTAATAGTAACAGTAAATGTAGACATGGTAACAACAATGATTTCAGAGACAAGCATATTTTAAACTCCCAAAATAGGAAACACCAAACAATCAACAAGAAATTGAAGTAATAGACATTTTGGAATCAAACACTAGACCTCTATGGGATGAATGTACCGTGCTGCAAGAGAAACATGATTTAGAGAATTCTGCCAACTAAACACAGAGTTTAGTTTACAAATTGTTTAGTAGTTTCCCTTTGTTTCGTAAGTAAAACAGTGGCAGAAGTAAGAGAAGCAACAGTACTATATAGCAAGTGTCTTGTAATAGCAGTATTTTAATAAAGATAGTAGAAATTATGAATTTTCAACTGATCAGAACAAGTGGTAACTTATGGTTGTCAGAAATGGGCATTAAAGAAAACAACTGCAAAAAAACCTGTATCTTTTTAAATTTTGACATGAAGTGATATAGAAGATTGCAGAATGGTGCACCAACTACAATGCCATTATCAATCAATCCAAGATCAAGATTGTCTGGTTCTCCATGAGCAATAGGTTGTTCTCAGATACACTAACAAGAGCCACCTAAATGGGCACCAACATTGAAAGAGAGCGTGACATGAAATACCTGTGTATCACATTCGACAGAAGCCTTTTTCAATAAACATGTTGACAATGTGATTCTGAAATGTGAGTCAGAAGAGGCAGTGAATGGGTAGAAGCGGGCAACGAAAGTTCCCTGACTAGGGTGGTGATACAACTGAGCAGTGAGTGGGGCAGCGTTAGGACAGAAGCTTTGATACAGGAGCTGATTCAGTAATACTCATTAACACAAGACCCAATTATGTGCACAGATGGATTCGTCAACAGATATGCAACACATATGGTTCAGATTTTGTCAGCTACCAAAATTATAGGGAGGTGGTGGAGAAATTATTTGCCTACTACACTACCACATTGAGTAGGAGGATAGAGATTAAGGCGGTAACAGCGGCCCTTGACACATCCAGTTATACTGTCAGACTCGCAGGGTATGCTGCGTAAGATAGAAAGGTGCATGCTAAGAAAGGAGTAGGCCTTTGTTCTGAGCACCTCTAGTGTACAAGGTGTCCCATGGATCTACTACCCAGGACATGCAGGTGTCTGGGGCAACAAAAGAGTGAATGCAGTGGTGATCAACACAGTGATGACAAGAGACAGGGTTGAGTTGATCAGGACAGTTATGGATACTCTACAGAATTATGAAGAGATAGAAGGTCGGAATAATGCATATGAACAGAGGATGATAGATTTGGGAGTGACAAAGGGTGAGGGTAGAAAGAGCACACTGTCTGGAAAGATCTGAAAAACATAAAATCAACACATGACTTAGACTTTAAGTAGATATACACTTGTCTGGCTGCTTGAACGGAGTACAGAGCACTTATGGAAATGTCCCCTGTGTGATGATGCTATTTCCTAGAATCAAGAAGGTTGCTAAAAATATGGACATTGACGGTGACAAATAGAGAAATTCCACAGCAACGGAGTATACAACAAAATAAAAAATGTTCAGCAGTACATAAACTGACAGAAGCCAGCAACTCATAAAACTCTCTAAGTGGGTAAGTTTAGAGCCATTCTTATCAGAGAGCTGATATACTAGTTTTGAGACCTCTATATGGATGAGTGTATCCTAAGATCCATTTCAGGGAGGAAATAATGAGTCCAATGCACCCACATAGATGTTGTAAAATGTGATCAAGGAGTGATATGAAATGGGCTAGCAACCTCAACATGTAAAACACACTGCTACAGAAACTACCAATGCAAAAGCACAGAAATTGCTTTGGTGCTGGCTTCTTAAATGAGGTCAACTGTTGTTTTGGTCCTATACTCCTGCTGGAGTAAATAGAGACTATAGGAAGAAGAACAAGAAGGTATGTTGATAAGAGGGACATGGTGAAATAAATCATTGACCATGTGTTAGATAGTGACTCTGATATAGCGATGAACCAGACCACATTATGGCATCAGGGTCAGTGAACCATAAATGACCAAGATGACCCTATTCTGCCACGATGTGGCGGCCCTGGAAACATTCTACATTAGTCACTACATTAGTCACTACATTAGTCACTACTGTAGTCTGATCAAAGGATAGGGATTGTAGTTGGAAGACAAACTAGGTACTAAAAAAAAGCCAGCTGAAATTGGATGTCTTAGTAAAGAAACTGTCCACTGGAAGAGTGAGACCAGTTTTCGAGTATGGCATTGTGGCATGGACAACAGCAGCAAAGGCGAACTTCGATAAAATTAGCAAACTTCAAAACCAAGCCATGAGAGTTATAACAGGAGGCATGAAGTCAACGCCAATTGTAGAACTTGAAAAGATTACAAAACTGCAATCCATGACCGACAGAAGAGACTGCAGAGCCCAGCAGCAAGCAGAGAAACTCAGAAGACTGACTGACCATCCAATGCATCAGAGACTAAACAATTTCGGAAATGGGAAACTAAAGCGGAGAAACTTTGCAGAAATAGCCAAAGCAAAGATGAACGAAGACCCTATGAATGCACTAACAACACTAAAGCCCATCCCTACTGTATGAAAACCTACCTGGAGGCAGCATATATTTCCAGAGGTGGAAGAAATTATACCAGGTATTGGAAACAAAAACAGCCAGACTGAAAAAGAAAGAAGAGATACAACCCTGAGGTACATAACGGAAAACTACCCAAGCATGGACTGGACCCATGCATACACCGACGGTTCTGTAACAAACACAACACAGAATGGAGGGGCAGGGGTATTCCTGAGCCTACCAAATGGCAGAAAAATAACACTGTCAGTGGCAACTGGAAAATACACAAGCAATTTCAGAGCGGAGGCAGAGGCACTGAGGGCTGCAGTAGAAGAAATGGTGACAGGTAAAAGGAATGAAAGCCATATAGTCCTGCTCACAGATGCCCTGGCCGTAGTCACAGCACTAAAAAGCCTGAAAAATACTGAACTTAATGAATTAAGAGCAGTACTCTGTCAACTATGCAGCAGTCCGCACCAAAAAGAGTAGTGGTACAGTGGGTTCCATCCCACTGTAACATCCAAGGCAACGAGGAGGCAGACAGACTGGCAAAAGAAGGTGCAAGACTACCACAACCAAATACTAGTGTGACATATGAAGAGTCAAAACGGCTTATTAGAGCTAGATACATGACCAAATGGGAAACAGAACATACTGGCTACACAAAAAACGATGCCTATTACCAGTTGAATAGAAGAGAGCAGGTCGTGGTCTTCAGACTTCGCATTGGCCACAATAGACTGAGGTACCACCTATTCAACAAATTGAAGATAGGTGGCACTGACGAATGCCTGTGTGGTACCGAGAAAAAAGGACCACTGAACATTTGCTGCAAAACTGCCCGACATACGAGGATCAGAGAAAGCAGATGTGGCCATCTCCAGTGGCAACACTATACAAGCTCTATGGCAGTGTCGACAGCCTCAGGATGACCGCTGCTTTTTTTCAAAAAAATACAGGTTGACGTCTGACAGCGTACGAAGAAGAAGTAGGATGTCTTAGGTTAAAAGGATCAGAACCTTGTTGTTAACTATGACACAATGCTCTTTTCAGGACAAAAGCAAAAGAAGAAATTGGCTTAAAAACAATATTACAAGGGAAAAGGTCAGATATTTCTATCACATGAAAGAACACACTGATTTAGAGAGACTGATTGTGGAAGGCAGAGTGACAGGGAAGAAGGCAACTCAGAAGATGTTGGTATCAAGATATTACAGGTAGTTTGAAGATTTCTTGTATGATGTGAGGTGACTTGTCAGACACCATGATATGTTCAGTACTGTCGTGATGGAGACTACATGTTCTGTAAAGTATATGTCAGATAATGATAAGGGAGTAATGTTTTATGTTGATGGTAACTGATTGAAAAAAAAATGAAGTTTACATAAGAAAAGTAAACAAAATTATGTATATTGTATTTTGCAACAATAAGTAAAACTGATATGACATCACTGCAATATAGTAGACCAATGGGATACTCAATCTCTATAATATCATCATCCGTGCCTGTCCTTGCATTCAGGGTACAGGCTATTAACAACCCTCCTCCAGCAATTTTGATCTTAATCTTCTCTTTCCATATCTCTCCAACTGAGGTCCAGGGACTAATTCTCCACTGCGTCATACTTCTGCACTCTTTCCCAAGACCGTTTGCTTTTGTTTGATTGTCAATGTTCCACATATTCACAAAGTGTTGTCATAGAGTGAAAGTCAAATCTACCCACATAGTGACTGACTTACAATGATTAATCCGGATTTTCTAAAACCAACAGGATCCGGTGGTTGTAAACCCACCAAATTATGATGATGTGCACGAACCAAAGAGACAAGTCACAAAAATGTAATCAATGCCAAGGACAACCTATTATATGCTAGGTGAGCTGTCTGTTCTTAGTCTTACATCTCCCCTTTGATCTGTGCAGTTTAGATGACCCTTCTGGAAGTTTTCATTTCGTCTGTCATAGTTCTTCAGATCATTAAGACACACAAGTCCACTTACTACCTATCAATGTATGTTTACAAGGTGAGACAAGGTGCCAGCAAGCATCTGCGATGACTTATCAGCTGTCCCCATTGCTTAGACACCCGAGCATTAGTTTGGCAACAAAGCAACAGCTGATAAACAGTATATTTATGCTGATTTTGTGCTACCAGCACCAAACATGGCCTCTGTCAAGGTCGTGCAAGAGCAGGATTTCAACTTGTGAAATGAAGTGTTTGAGGAAAGTCATCGGTGTTACCAGAAGAGACAGAATACGGAATGGTGACATTGGAAGTATGGTCGGCACTATGTCTTGTGCCGAATACATTTCTAGGCAGAAAATTAGTTGGTTTGGTCCTCTCATGAGAATGCACCCTCATCATCTTCCACTGATGGCTTACAACGCTGGTAGATCTGGCTACAGGGCATGGGTATGGCTGCGAGGTAGGTGGATAGTTGACATTAGAGTGATTGTGCAATGACAAAGGCTCACATTGACCGACGCAACGCACTTGGCGCAGGATAGACGACTCAAGCTCCCTACGATATTAAACGGCACAAGTGGAAAGAAAACTAACTAACTAATGTATGTTTATATTCACTTCAGAGTCATACTCTCAGCCAACTCTCCCTGTTAAATCTTTTCTTTCCACCTTTGAGGGATATTGGTTATACTAGTTCTGCCTGTAATCATGCTGTCAGCAAAAAGTTCATAGTGTTTTCCAGGTCAAAGTAGTGGTTCTCTTCAGCTTCTGCTTCAGTTCAGCACTCCGTGATCAGATCTGGAATCGTTGGTCATCATGAACTGGAATCTGGATATGAGTCCTAAACGCACATTACTGGCTGCATATTATTATTAGGTCAGCCCAGCTTATTGTCAGAGCACTTTTCAGGGCAGCCTAGGATTACCTTTTTTGCTACCATTGCGTGTTCAAGACATAAAGTCACACCATAATTCTGCCATCTTAGAAATTCCTTAGTTTACTGTTTATATCAATCATGACGAGGACTATGAGAACCTGAAATGGATTTATAATAACAATTGCCACACAGAGGGCACACAAAATAACAATGGCACCTCCCTACGGTTTCTAACGACATAAGTGGAAAGGTGAGATTACGATTTAGCTGCTTAGCCTATAATCCACCGCGGGAGATGTCATTAAAAATGGTTGTTACCACCATTTTGAAAAGTATCCCACAGTCATAATTTCTTATGATGTATTGTTAAAGAATCTAGTCGTATGGACTTTCTTTTCTTCGTATTCTTCAGAACGTCCTTAACACCTGCTACAAGTATTGGCAGTCCTTAGCTGATGTCTTTTGAGGTTTGATTTATCATCTTGGTTGCAAGAGTACGCCAAATCATGATTAACTTCATTATGTCTATTCAAAATTCATGCTGATGAAAATACTCAAGTTAAGTGTGACTCGTGCAAATAAAAATCAGAAATGCTTACTTTATCGACGAATGTGGTGACCATGCGGATTTGATTGGGATTGAGGGAAATATCTGTGCTTTCTTGGTTTCATCCTCTTGGTTCATTTTGACGATCGTAGTATATTATAGTAATTATACAATAGTAATATTATTAATAATTTAATTATTCTAGATTAAAAATATAATTTCAAGTTAAATGTGTAGCTAATACTAATAGCAGCAATAGCGTACATCACGCTTACACTTACAGCTATTGTCAACGATTTGAACATACTATCAAGCTAGTTTTATGTTGATCTGAATTGATTACAGTTACTTTCACAGTTGTTTGAAAGAAATACAGCAGTTAAATATGAAGTCTCAGTTTCTGGAATTTACTTTGTAAGGATACAACCGATAACAGGATAAATTTTACAGCGATTGTTGCTATGGACATTATTTACAAAAGTTTATAGTGGGTAAAAACAGTGATTTTACGAAACAATGTTACATTATATCTACAACTGCAAGCCTAGAAGAGTAGCAATCCACGTCACTAACTTGCACGTCTCAAAAGATAGGTAAAGAGAGTTGTGAATGCGACTAGCTACCTCAATCTGCAAACATAATTTCCATAGACGCTTTCTTCTGTTTTTCTTTTTGCGTATCGGTTTATTCCTTTCAGCTTCAGATTATGAAGAGATCTCTAGAACGAGCCCGTCTCTGTGTGCCTCATGCACAGTAGCATTTAATGCCTCACATATTTAAGTGTGCCACATTTTTCGTGATCTGTCTTTGGCCTTGAATCCGTTCTATCTAAATAGCATTGCTTGTTTGGGGAGGGGGGGGGGGGGAGGGGTTGCTGTGTTGTGGTAGGCTTGTTACGTGACAAAACCATTTTATTTTATGTTTGTTAACGTAGTCCAATACTAGTCACCCGAATATAGCTCATTTGGTAGTTATTGTCACGAGCTTAAAATTAAGTATTGGAGTTAATCGTCCAATGATCTGATTTGGCTTATTGCATCTTTGTTGGATTTCTGCCATAATTATTCCGTCTACTGATAACGTGCTCCCTAAGTATGTGAACTCTTTCACCTGTTTGATTTGCTGTTTTTCAATGTCGATATTGATGTCTTCGACTAATTTAAATATTTTCATGACCTCAGTTTTTCCTACATTAGTTTTCATGCTGTATTCTTTACCTGTTGTATTTAGTTTATGAATGGGTTGTTGTAATTGTAGTTCTGAAGTTGCTATGACTGTTTTATCGTCATTTATAGACGCCATCATTACAAAAATGGGGGCCAACTCCGGTAGAGGTGATAAAGAAACAACGCACTATGAGTTAGTGGGGTGAAGATCTTTGTCATTTACGACAGTTGTACAGAGCTCGCTCACCAGTCATGACACGGTCGGGCTATTCATCTGTAAATTGGACAATATTTGAGTAAGTCAGGACAGAAATAAAGAACCCATTTAACGACGCCTCATAATATTTGGGACAATGTGCAATGAAGCCTCTAAACAGTTCACCACAAACACCAGTATCATTTGCTATACACCGCACTTGGTGTTCGAGTCAGCATCATACCCGTCAGGCGATAACACGCGTCCGTAATAATTTAACAATGTGCAAAAGTAAGCCAGAGGTACTAATAAAGATATGTAATTGAGAATTAAAAACGGGAGAGGATCTTTTATCGCTTTACGGAATATGGAGAAATCTAAAGCGATAACGAGCGCCATTAAAATGCAATTCCTCAACTCCAACAATATGAAGCACGTCCTATTGTATGGCTCTTTGACGTGGCAACAAAGAAAAGTATAACTAAAAAGGTCCAAGCTTTTATCAATGGACGCTTGAGCCGAATTGAAAATCAAATGGCATGAAAAAATCGCTAAAATGGAACTGTTGGAAATAACCGGACATATGCCGGTGAGACTAGACGTAAAGACACGGCGTTGACGATGGTTAGGACACACATTCTGGAAACTCTCTGATAGCATTACAAGGGAGACACTGTTCTGGAATCCTCAGGGCAAAAGAAGTAGGGGCAGACCTAAACAGTCATGGAGAAAAGAAATCGAGACAAACCTAAACATGGCAGGAAAGACGAGAGAAAGGAGGACTGCAAAGGGGTCGGGGAGGGGGGAGGAGGAGCCAAAATTATGGGGTATGGCGAGAAGAGTTGACGAGTATTTGTTGATGTCCTGTGCTCCACAGTGAGCTAAACGGTTCTGGTTGATTGATTGATTATCTCAGGAGACATGACAACTACGCCGATAACAGAGACGCAGAAAATTGTTGAATTACAGACAGTGTTTCTTTGAAGAGACAATAAAAGCGCGTTCCAGGTGTTAAGTACAACAGTTTGCCAGCACACTCTATGAAGGAAGACTTGCCGATTTACTGCTGGGTCGTCTACAACGTAGCAGCATCGTTCATGGGGGAAAGAGACTTAAAACAACATCATCAAGCATATCTACTCACGTAGCCAACACCGCTGACGACCGACATATACATAATACCACGAGGGCATGGCAACATTGCAAATTAAAACATCAATCAGTGGTCTCTCGGCAGAACATGATTGTAATGATCGAAAAAATTTTTCCAAAACAATCGTGGTTTGATTGATCTTGTTGTTTACAAGAGTATGACAAAGGATTACCTTCATTACTTCCATCTACACCCGATACCACTAGCAATAATATAACCTACACCCGATACCACTAGCATTAATATAACCTACACCCGATACCACTAGCATTAATATAACCTACACCCGATACCACTAGCATTAATATAATCTAAACCCGATACCACTAGCATTTCTTCCATCTACACTCGATACCACTAGCATTAATATAATCTACACTCGATACCACTAGCATTAATATCATATACACCCGATACCATTAGCATTACAATCATCTACACTCGATACCACTAGCATTAATATCATCTAAACCCGATACCACTAGCATTAATATCATCTAAACCCGATACCACTAGCATTAATATCATCTAAACCCGATACCACTAGCATTACAACCATCTACACTCGATACCACTAGCATTAAAATCATCTACACTCGATACCACTAGCATTAATATCATCTACACCCGATACTATTACCATTATTATCATCTACACTCTATACCACTACCATTACTATAATCTACATTCCATATCCGTACCATTACTATAATCTACATTCCATATCCCTACCAATTCTACATTTTTACATTTCATATCCCTACCATTACAACCATCTGTATTCCATACCACTGCCACTAATGTAATATACACTCCATACCATTACCATTACTATGCAAAACTGGATTATTTTAATGTTAGCACTGCTAAACTTGAGACAGTACAAAAATTACTTTGCTATTGGCCATATTTGCTGACTTGGACACTTAGAGATTATGGTGGATAACGTCCAGCAGCTAAAATTCACACAATGGAAACTTAACTGTCACTAGCAACGTCAAAGACACATCAGTTTCTTTATTGACGAGAAGGTTAAATGTCAACAGGAAAAAGCCTGAAAGCTAGACACCCCAGAGCCAAACTTCTTCAAGCCTAGTAAGCCGCAAGATGGAAACCACACACGAACGTACTACTAATAGACAAATGAAACTCCGGACGGCAAACCATGGAAGACATGGGATAATACCTTCTAATGGCCGACTGTTTGAATTTCCAGAACAAAAGGCTATTTTTTTACTACCGTACATCAGGTGCTGACCTGTCTGACTGAAAATCAGGATTGTAATAGTCCAAGGACAAGAATAGCCCCACTGCCGCACAGAGAACATGTCATAAGAAAAGACTTTCCTTCACCCCTACTTCAATAATAAACTTCGTTTACAAATGTGCATTCGTCAGTCACCACAAGCAAACGACAAAAACTGTTTTAAGCAAACGATGTTAAATTCGTTGTACTTCATGTAGTTTTTTTTTCAATGTAAGTATGTTTTAGTGTTTTTATATGCAATGAAATGTGTAAAAAAAATGCAGTGATTTTATTTACATACATTTTTGATCTTCGACTGTTGTTACAGCACCAAACCCGCAATTATATCAGGGGTACACCTGTATGTAGTTTCAAAATTGTTACTGTGATTCTAATATTGAGTAAAACTATAGTAGTTAAACTATTGTCGGATCATGAAGTTGTTTGAAACCACAGTTTTTATGAAGAGGGTAGCCAGTGACTTCCTTGGTCGTATGCCGTGTGCCCAATGATAACTTTATCGACAGGAGTGTGACGGTTGTGTGAGCTGAGCCCAGTGCCTTTGCCGTGAATAGCGAGTGCTTCACCACTGCGTAATCAAATTGAGCAACAATCCCTAAAATAGTAATACTCTCCAAATACAAGTGCGCAAAGTACGGGGTACCTGCTCCAATCTGCGAAATCATATTTGTGGAAACTTAGTTTAACATGTGAAGTAAAACAAATATTTGTGTTTTTATACTGGAATTTAAAAAGTAGAATAACATATATATATAGCTATTCTCACTGTCACAATATAAGCGAGTTGTACCTTATGAACAGACGATTGCAGTGAAACTATTGAAATGGGTATCTTCGCATGACAACATAAGTCGCGGAATGAACTGACAGTGTTGCAACATGACTGGACAAGTTGGCAGTTGTCTGTTAAATGGCTATGCTCCTCTGCGAGTTGAAATGTTATTGAATTGAGATTGATTAATGGACACACATTTTTAGAGATGTATACATATTAGCACTTAATGTCTCTGACTTAATATTAAACAAATGATTTTCTCTAGAGATAAGTTGAACTTTCTGCTACCTTGTTCGCCGGAGACTCTAGTCCGGTCAGGTACAACATACTGACCAGGAAGTCGCGTCAAAGTCAAGAACAATATACCCACCAAGACCACTATCTCTCTTTCATGTAGGGTTCCCTGGAGACATTCTGTTTTTAAGACAGTCTGGGTGACGAGATGTGGATCGACCTGATCCCCATAGCAGTGAGCGTCACGCAGATGAAGACAAACATAATACAACTGTCTAGAGCATCACGGCCTATCTTCATCAGCACGCTCGAATATGAGGAAAACTGCTACAACCCGACACATATCGCACTTTAAGGGCGCACAAAAAGAATGAACATACTCATTGTGGGCATCAAACAAAAACAACAACAACAATCGTGTTAGCCATCAGACAATCACACCAGCGGTTTTAACAAAAGCTGCAGGCAGTTAAAGGTTCAAGAAACTTTCGTTCAGTTTCTCGTCTATTAATTCAGGTTGAGATCCCTTGCTTTCTCTTTCGCTAGTATATATTAGACAATAAGTCTGCAATAAGTATTCAGTAGTTATGGGACTCCTTGTTTCCAGTAGTCCATTTTTCACCAATTGCAGCCTAGTCACCTACTGCAAGACGCGGACCTTGATGACCGAGGCGTCGTCCGAGCTCGTTTATAAAACTTTTGCATTTTGTACTTCTCATATTTTGGCATTGTCGGGCTGGTGAGTCTGGATTTTCTTCCCACCCCTGGCAGAAGCCAGAACTGTACTGTCCTGACATTAAGTAACTCAGCACATACAACTTAACAACCCCATGAACCGAATCCAAGCAGAACATACTCCAGATTGCCGGCTGCCCACACATCCATATGAAAACTGTTGAACATCATCTTTTTGTTAGTCTGGCGCTTGCCAGTGTAAGAAAACAGATTCTTCCTCCGACGCCAGACAAATGGAACTCTTTGTACAGAACTAAACAACAGCTTACAAACACTTATATAGACCATTATATGACATTGGTCCAAAGGGCAGGAGCCAATTAGCGGCTGAATCAATAACCATGGGACGTCTTGGACGAAAACAGGATATTCACGCCCAACATTGTTCCCTCATGAGAATTTGAATATTTAAAATTACAGCCAAGGAGTGATGCTTTTGAATTTTCTTCCTGCCTCTTAGTTTGCTTTTATCCTAATTAGAAATAAACAACGATTTTAGTGACCAGACGGATAATCATCAGCATGCGCACTGCCGACTTGTATAAATGGTTATGCATATCTGTAACTTACATTTACATATGTTGTTTGTCCTTGCCGTCAAAGAACCTAGGGGTTATAATAGATCATTTAAGAAAAGTAAGTGAGCAACTCCAGATAGCAGTGAAAAATGCAAATGGAATGTTAGGTTTAATAAAAAGAAATATTCAACATAGGAGCAAGGAAGTGATAGTCAAACTGTATAAAGCATTAGTTAGACCTAGATTGGAGTACTATGTACATGCGTGGAGTCCTTATCTTAGATGGGATACAAATATGCTGGAAATGATACCAAAAAAAAGAGCGACAAAACTGATAGTGGGATTCCAAAATTATAATTATGTGGAAAGGCTCAGAAAAAACCGGCCTACAGTGTCTAGATAAAAAAGAATTCGATGTGATTTAAAACAGGTACATAAGATAATCAACGGAAAGAATACATTAGACTATAACAAGCTTTACAAAACACAGCCGCCTACAAGAACAAAAGGGCACAGCCACAAATTAATTAAAGAAAGGTCCAGATTAGATACAACGAAATGTTTTTTTTTAGTTAGAGAGTGGTGAATGCTTTGAATGCACTGACACAGGAAATAGTGGAGGCAGGGTCAATTATTGCATTCAAGAATAGAATGGATGCGCATAGGTATTTTCAATCAAGTGAATGTAAAAGAAATTGGGGACATGATCTGAATAGTCTTCTAAACTAGTCTAAAGACGTTAAGTTAAGTTATATCAAACCATCCAGCATTTTGCCAGCGATTTTATATTTTCATTTTGTGTGCTTCGACCCCACTTTTTATATAACATATACAAAAAAAACACGATTCCTGTGTTCTGATGTGTCCAATACAAGTATCAGACCCAGCACATCCTTAATGAGCTCTTTATAGTGAGGAAAACATAGTTAGCAAATAAATACCAGAAGTTGCATAAATGTAGTCTCCTTCCCTTCTTTGTCTGCATTTTCTGTCTTCCTCGTACTTCTTTCTTCTTCTTCTTCTTCTTCTTCTTCTTCTTCTTCTTCTTCTTTTTCTTCTTCTCCTTTTCTTCTTCTTCCATTGTTTCTTCTTTTATTACTGGAACTTATTCGATCTCTCCCTCTTATGTTTCCTTTATTCTTCTTCTTATTCTTCTTCTTCTTTTTCTTCTTTTTGTTGTTGTTCTTCTTCTACTTTTTCTTCTTTATTTGACTTCTTCTGCCCCTACCTCTTATCCTTCTTCAAGTCCATTATGCGATTTTGTCATTCTATAACTTGCTTTTCCTAATACTGTTTGTAAATTAGGTTGTTTTTTTCCAATTAAAAAAAGGTTAAATTGAACAGAATGGTATCGTATTTCCGCATGTATCATTGCAGAATCAATTACAATTTCTTTCTTGAGAGTTATAAGTACTGGATACAACAACAGAGAAATCCCTTGCAACAACCTACAGGTATTTCCTGATGAGAATGCTACGCACTCCATAGGGAGTTAAAAATCGAAATGAAGACACGTTACAGCGTAACAGTATTCAAAGTTGAATATACACTAAATATAAAGCCATCAGACGAAATTGCGTACACGTAAGACATTTGTGAAAACCAGATCAACATTGAAGACAAGACACGTCTAAAAAGACACACAACACATTTTGTATTGCATAATAAGCTGGATGGGCAAACAAATGTGACACACAGATGACGCCAAGATTGGCACAACCGCCTAGAGATCCCCGTTCAACCTTCATCACCACGCTTGGGATGTGAAGAAAGCTACTGCAACTCGCCAATAAACGTCCTGTCCTTTTTAGAGCGCACAAGATAGTAAATCTATTCATTGTGGGCATTAACAACAACAACAGCAGCAACAACAACAACAACAACCAACAATTATGAAATGTTCTAGCTGAAAATAATTGTGCAAAGAAATGGTATTTTTGTTGTCCTCGAGGCGTGGCACATGATGATAGTACTTTGTATCATTGACCTGCAATTCTGTTTGCGACTTCCGTCATTTCTTAATTGACCTAACAAACAAGAAAGGTTTTCCTAGCCTACTAATGTTTATAATAAGCTTATTTTAGTGAACTTGCTACTTTAAACAACATCCTCATTAGTGGTTGTTTTTTTTTTTGGGTGTCCATTGCATTATTAACAATTTTTTTTTAGAAAACCACGTCTCTGGATTTCATTTATGAGCTTGTTTGTGCATTGATTCATTTCCAAATGACAAGATTGCCTATGTAACAATGGAAAAACACGTTTCCATTTAGAGAGATTCCTTCTATAAGACGCACCGCGGTTTAGAGAATTCATTTTTTGTTTGATCAATTCTGTTATATATTTCGTTTTAGCTGTATTTGATAACAATCGCGCTGTTATGTTATGTTTTGTTACGTCTTTCTGTGTTTTGTAATGTTATGCCATGTAACGTTATGTCATGTTATGTCATGCCATGTCATGTTTTGTCATGTTTTGTCATGTCATGTCATATTTTGTATTTTATGATGCGCAATATTATGCTGCGTATGTAATGTTATATTATTTTATGTAATGTCATGTTACGGTATATAATATTATGTGATGTAAAGTCATGTTATGTTACCGGGTGGCATGTTACACCATATGTCATGTACTAATATTGTTATACCATGTTATGTGATGTTATCTTATGCTATCTTATGTTATCTTATCTTACATGTAATGTTATTATGTGATGAAATCAGATTCAAGAAAGACATACAGAAAACACACTAGTTGACAGACCAAATCAAAATGATTAAAACGAAAAAGAAAACAGACATAGAAATGCTTGGTATAAAAGTATACAGCGAGAAGAAAGGAATATACAAAAATATGCAACACTCAGAACGGATGTCAGGAACAAAGTGTTAGCAGCAGAACAAGAACTCATGAGGTGACTTTGGAGAAAGACAGGTGGAAATGTCAAAGAAAATCTAAAGCTGTTCTACAATACCCTAACAAAGCATGAGAAAGGAACAAGTTTGATCTTTGACATGTTAAGAGAACAAATACGGTTCTCTGCTTACTAGAGCTGCTCGACGCAGAGGACGATCAAGTTCCAAAAAGGACATGCTCTAATACAGAGAACGAAATCAATGACGATGAAAATAACATGGATAAGACAGTTACTTTTGACAAAACAGATGCACGTGGTAGTTTAACACCGGAAATGGTAAAACAGATGGAAACTGCAAGTTCACTGCTGATCATGAAGGTTCTCCAGGCAGCATGGCGCCACCAGGCTGTACCAAATGATTGAGAAATTATCAGCATTGCAAATACCATAGGGACACATCCTTCATAGATGTCTCAGGCAAAGCGTGGTCTAGGATACTAGAACAAAGACTCAGAAGTATGGATGAGTGACAGATGGGTGATGCCTTTTAGAGCCAACCACAGTGCTCAGGACCGTATCTTCACACACAGGCAAATAAGTGAGAAAGGTATTGAATATGATGATGCTTCTTGGATGTGGCAAACGCATTTGATAGAGCTCCATTAAGCAGGCTCTGGTATTGTCTGCAAATGAAGTACATTCCTGCAGTCTTGATTTGAGGTATACATAATTTCTACACGTCTTGCAGAAACTACCAACAGCAGACTAAAAGTCACCAGTGGCGTAAGACACGACAACACCATATCACCATAACTCTTCATACTACTCACGGATGTTGTACCCAACCTGGATGTTGTTCCCAACCTGGTTGTTGTTCCCAACCTGATTGTTCCCAACCTGTATGTTGTTCCCAACCTGGATGTTGTTCCCAACCTGGCTGTTGTTCCCAACCTGGTTGTTGTTCCCAACCTGGATGTTGTTCCCAGCCTGGATGTTGTTCCCAACCTGGATGTTGTTCCCAACCTGGATGTTGTTTCCAACCTGGATGTTGTTCCCAAAGCATGTAAGGAGATGTCCGGAATATCCTCAGATGGATACTGGAAAATGATACCAGTCTATATATCCTGGTTACAAAATCAGAGGCAAATCTCTAGACCAACCTTAGATTGTGGAAAGAGGAGCTGGGTAAGAGACACATAACATTTTGTTGAGTGAACAGTTTATGGAACTATGGAACAGGTCAAGCATTTCAAATACTTTGGATCTGCAAGAGTTCAACAGCGAGGTGTCACAATAGACCAAACACTACCAAACACTGAAAGGGCTTAAGTAGCAGAATGTAGTTCGGAGAATGGGATGCGTTGTGTCGTAGTTTACAGTTTGACTGCGATATTTGCACATTTCGGTCCAACACATCCGACTTCAGCAAGCATTTTTTTTAGTACCGGGTTAGCATATTCCCTCTTCGATCCCTTCTCCTTAGCCAGTCTGCCCTGCTGCGGTCTGTTATTCAGGATCACCGCGTGGAGGTGTAGAAGGGTCTTGGCAGCTTTGGTTCGCTAGCGTTGGCACTAGCAGTCAGCTATGAGTCGCTGACCACTGCAGCTCATGTTGCAGTATATATGAGGCAGCGTGGTATAGGAGTGAAACGTCCATTTCACAATCTCAACGCAGAGGGTTTGAATCTCTCCTTGTCCGGTTTGGCAGACACGGTGTTTTTATCGCTGGGATCATACCTCCGCATGCGGAAGATAATGGCAACCTACCGTACTGCACAAGTGTCAAGAAACTGGCGAATTGGTTGGGGGTTGTAAGAAGCGACGTTCTGCAAAGGGGAGGCTACTTACAAAACAAACACATACGCACGCACGCACACACATACATACACACACAGATTGACAGACGGACATACATACATACATGCATGCATACATACATACATACATACATGCATGCATGCATGCAGGCAGACAGACAGACAGACAGGCAGACAGACATGCATGCATATGCATGGGAAGGGGAGGTGGGTTGAGGGGTGATGGGCGTTATATTCATATGGGTGAGGAGTAAAGGTTACATTATCTTGTAGTTGCCACACATTTGCAGGGCCGGATTTGTGTTTTTTCCCGCCATAGACCTAAACATGGTTATTGATTTCATGTTTCGTAGTTAAATCGACAAGTAACGTAACCTGGTCAGCCATCGACAGTCCTATAACGATTGCTTTGCTGTAACATTTACTCATCTATTTATAAGCTGTCTATGATATGCGGATGTTGGTTTCAGAAACTGTTGTAGTATCAATTATAACGGATTAAGGCGAATCTGGTAAATCCTTATGTACAGAATCCAATATATGGGCCTTGAAGCATTTTTTCTATTCATACAACCTGAAAGTGCGCACAATGGAAAGTAGGTCAAAAGTAGGAATTTCTCAAAGTACCTGACGTCACAATTATTGTTTGCACGAGAGGAAAATCCATACCGGCTGTCTATTTATAAGTGAAGTCTCCTTTCCTTACGTAAACAGACACCTTTACATCAACAATATAGAAGTACTGCATTAATGCTACTATACTACTGTATACTCCATCAACAATTATCACATAAGCCTTCGATCGTGACAGTAGTCAGTACAGTGTTTCTCAAACCTTGTGCAGCGATACCTTTTTTTGACATTTTACTTTTGAAAACGAAACAAAAAATAAAATCATTATTTGAGAATGGTTTATAATGCGAACCACAGGGCCTCGAACTGCAAACACATATTTGATACTACTGATACCCCTACAAAGGGGTTTATTAACTATTAGCAGATTGAGCATGTGGTTAGGGCACAAACAGAAAAAGGGCCCCAAGCAACAACAAATAGTACAACAAATTGTTTAAAAAATGACAAGTGTATAAGGCTTTATATCTACAAAAAGTATCTTCGTTCGATCTAGGGCACACGTCTAAGGCTCGAGGGCGCCAGGGCCACTTGTCGATGTAATGCAATGTAGACTTACAGGATAATGATACCATGTATCTGTATTACATTTTAAAGCCGTGACTCAAAGTCTCTAGAGTTCAGATCTTTGACAGATTGAATTAGCTCTAGTAGTGTTTGGGTAGCAGCTTGTCCCTGCCACCTGTACTGTATTTGGGTAGCAACATGTCACTTGCCATGTGTTGGAGTATCATATTAACCCTCTCAACTGTACTGCGTCTGAACTGCATCTTGTTCCAACCAACTGTACTGCGTCTGGACTGCTCCATTTTACTGCAAAATGTACTGCGTCTGAACTGCATCTTGTTCCAACTAACTGTACTGCGTCTGAACTGCATCGTTTTCTTGCCAACTGTACTGCGTCTGAACTGCATCTTTTTCCTGACAACTGTACTGAGTCTGGACTGCAGATTGTCCCTGCCAACTGTACTGAGTCTGGACTGCAGCTTGTCCCTGCCAACTGTACTGAGTCTGGACTGCAGCTTGTCCCTGCCAACTGTACTGAGTCTGGACTGCAGATTGTCCCTGCCAACTGTACTGAGTCTGGACTGCAGCTTGTCCCTGCCAACTGTACTGAGTCTGGACTGCAGCTTGTCCCTGTCAACTGTACTGAGTCTGGACTGCAGCTTGTCCCTGCCAACTGTACTGAGTCTGGACTGCAGCTTGTCCCTGACAACTGTACTGAGTCTGGACTGCAGCTTGTCCCTGCCAACTGTACTGAGTCTGGACTGCAGCTTGTCCCTGCCAACTGTACAGCGCTTTGGTAGCAACTTAGCCACTTAGCTAATAAACCAAATGTTGTGTGTGAATGGGGACTTCGAGCTGAAGTGGGTAGGAAGTGGCACCATCGTTTCGCTATGTTAATGACATCTGGTTCAGTTAATTCGACCCTGTCCCTACTCATATCGTAAATGATGCCTAACGTTGTTTTGCATGGGACTAACAACATCATGATGTAAAACAAGCTATAACAGTAGTTACTATTGCAGAGAGCAACATATTGTTTTTTTCTCGGGTTCTCAGTAACAAGCCTTTTAAAGACGTAACTGAACTTCGTTAGGAGCAAAATGGCGAAGAATACAATGATGGAGAAAGGAGACTGAATGAAGCAATTACTGCTACTCTGATGTGGTACCTGAGATAGAATTAATCAGGGCTAGTCTCGTGTCTCTCAGGCCATATTTCACAAGAGTAACATCGGCCTGACTACTGGGTGAGTGGACTTCAGATGTAGAGGACTCAAGACCTCCAGGGATCTGCTGTCCAGGCCACGATAGGGTTCATGGCAAGGGGAAACAATAACATGAAACCAGGAATTTTACTTAGCTTTGCACGTGAACAAAAAATAAGGATGTGAACGAGTCTCACAAGTAGAACGGATTGCGATATTTTTTTGAAGAAAAATAAGTAAATATTTGTTTTTAAACTACGTATTTTGCTAAAAGCTTTTATTCATACATAGACAAGTTCTTTTTCATTTTTGAAATTTTCGAGGACATTTCTGACAAGCCTGCCACAAAACTTCCGCCCAACACCTTCTGTAAACTACAGATTTACGAGCGGCCACGAGGCTATCAGTGAATGGATTTGAATATACGAATATATGATGGTATATATTATTTTTTTAAACTAGGGTTTTCTGTTAGAAACCTTTGAATCCTTAGAAACCTTTGTCCACGATCCGTCAACGTTTGATAGATTAATAGGTCACATTTGTAGAAGATTTGTTTTTTTTAAAAAGTGAGCTTTCTAGGTTGTGAGAAAGTTGATTAAAATGGTAAAAACATAGGTTCACGTCCACAACTGCCAAGTCAGGTTAAATAAAAGGTTTTAAAGACAGTAATCTCTGGGATTCAATGGTAAGAATTTGATAAAAGTGAACCATGTTATATCTCGGAGGGTCCAAGTGCAGTGGAGGATCTTCAAGTTTCTTCGAAAGTAAGAAAATCTCTTATACCTAGAGCAAGTTGGAAAACATGGTTGTGATTGGAAAATCTTTGAGAGCAGTAAGGACGATCTGAAACACCAAGACCAGACAGAAAAGGAAGTTATCGCAGATAACTTAACTTAACTTAACTTAACGTCTTTATACTGGCTTAGAAGACCCTGCGGAGTCTGTATACAACCAGTTACATTTACACCACCTTGCTCTAAAAGATATGCGCATCCAATTTATTCTTAAATGCATTAACTGTCCCTGCCTCCACTACCTCCGCTGGCAATGCATTCCAAGCAGACACCACTCTCTGACTAAAAAAATATTTCCTAATATCTAATCTGGACCTCTCTTTAGTCAGCTTGTAGCTATGCTCTCGTGTTATTGTGGGTGGCTGTATTTTAAAAAAAACTTGTTATAGTCTAATTTATCCATTTCTCTGATCATCTTATAAGCCTGTATTAAGTCACCACGAATTCTTCTCTCTTCGAGACACTGTAGTCCAGTTTTTCTGAGCCGTTCCTCATAACTGAAATTCTGGAATCCCACTATCATCTATGTCGCTCTTTTTTGTATTCTTTACATCATGTTTATATCCCCTCTATGATAAGGACTCCACACCTGTACACAGTACTCCAATATAGGTCTAACTAAAGCTTTATACAGTTTGACGATCACTTCCTTGCTCCTATGTTTAATATTTCTTTTTATCATACCTAACATTGCATTTGCCTTTTTCACTGCTACCTTAACTTGCTCACTCACCTTTCCTGTGTGATCTATTATAACCCCTAGGTCCCTTTCCTTATCTATCTTTCTAATATTGTTTTCTCCCATTCTGTAACTATGTTCCATATTGGATCTACCCATGTGGATGACTGTACATTTATCTACATTAAACTCCATTTGCCAGCTTACAGACCATTCTCCAATTTTATCTAAATCCGACATCAATATATCCACTTCCGCTTTAGATGAGACACTACTGCATAGTTTTGTGCCATCAGCAAATTTTGCAATCATGGATCCCATATCAATGTCCAAATCATTTATATATATCAAGAACAAAATTGGTCCCCATGTCAGATGGAAGAGCTCAAATCATTTACATATTCAATGTTTTATTCTCATTTTTATTTACATATATTTTGTTATCTTCAGAATCATTCCATTTCATTCATCACTGTTATACATTTCAGTGCATTTCCACTTTTAATTTAAAAAATATATCATCATGATTTGAACACAAAATTTTAAAAAATTATAAAAGGAGGTCCCTATCAATTTTGAAAAAAAAGAACTAAAAGAGTGCTGGACCTAAAATAAATATACCCATTCCTCAAAAAATTGTCCCAGGAATTCAAAATGGTGCATATTAGTCTCCGGAGCCGGACAGTGTACAACTAGGAACAGAAAGTAAAATAGAAACCACCTATCTACGAGGAACAACGAGAGGATCATCAAATGAAAGGAAACACCTTTGCATCACTGAAACACTAGGTTAGGTACACATAGATGCACACATGCATCTAAACACTGGTGTTCGGGTCTTAATATCGCCCAATTGACTACGGTCTGGGGTGGAATAGGCGCGACTCCGCCAGCAGAAACTAGTGAGGTAAAAACTTGAAATAAAACACAAAATGTTCAGTGGTCTCCAGGTAAGATGTCCGCATCGTATCCCGGAGGTCACAGGTTCGAATCACGGTGTAGACCATGTTTTGTTTTTTCACGTGGGTTTTTCTGGTAAAAATTCCCCTGACCTCTGTTTAGTGAAATCAGATTCCTGTGGTCATTGTCGAACACGTTAAAAACACCTTTGCAGTTAGAAATTGAAAAGAATAGGCTCAACGGTCGCTGTCCGGACAAAATTATAGTTAAAAATCTATCCGAATTATTTGTATCCCTCCCCAGGACTAGTAAGTGGCAGGAAGTTAAAATACATACTGAAGCATTCGACTACCTGGCAACAGACATTTACATGTCTGTTTGAGTACCAGGATTCCAAGTATCTCACTGAAGTACTTCAAAGTCTTTGTTCTTTATTACAAGGACTGCAATTTATTTACACCACCAAACTACCAAAACTCTCTCTCTGTCTCTTTTTATTGTCAATTTTCTTCTTACGAAAATCATCTACCCAATTAATGGTTGATCTTGGGGAAAGGAGACCAACGTCTGGTCACGCAAAACATATTGATCGAACAAGTTTAGCCAGCTCAGGTAAAACATACTGATCGGACAATGTTAGTCAGGCTCAGGTAAAATATACTGATCGGACAATGTTAATCAGGGTCAGGTAAAACATACTGATCGGATAATGTTAGTCAGGGTCATGTAAAACATACTGATCGGACAATGTTAGTCAGGTTCAGGTAAAACATACTGATCGGACAATGTTAGTCAGGCTCACGTAAAACATACTGATCGAACAATGTTAATCAGGTTCAGGTAAAATATACTGATCGGACAATGTTAGTCATGCTCAGATCAAACATACCGAACAAGACCCTACCTTATTTCCTAGTAGTTCTCTCTGGAAACGAACTATATTCATGCAGCCTGGGTGCAGACGGGAGGGATCGATGTGATTCCCGTAGTAGTGAGCGACACGCATGTGAAGCTAAACATAATACAACCGTCTGAAGGACCCTGGTACATCTCCATCAGCATGCTCGGGATGTTTAAAAAGCTACTCCAACCCGTCACTGAGCGCCATTTTCATGACGCACATAAGAGTAATCTTACTCATTATGGGCATTCAACAATAACAACAATAGTTGGTCTTCTAATTTCGTTTACAAAGTCCTCTGTGAATTAGTGTAGATACATTGTTCGTGTGAGGTGTTAGCGATCTCACATTTCAAAGGCTCGGCTATATGAGGTCGGTGGCCATCTACTCTCCCTCGCCGCTTTTACATCCCTGACTGAACCGGTACCCATTTAAGGCTGGGTCGACCCGGGAGCCATTGCGGTCTGAAAAAAACATTACCCCGCCTCAACTGGGGAATGAACCCAGGACCACTCAGATGAGAAGTCAGCGCGCTTACCACTGCGCTACGCGGCTCTTACTATGAATCCCGAAATACCCCAACGGATGTCATAAAATGCGACTAAAAAGAGATATGGAACGGGCTAGCAACATCAACGTTTAAAAGAAATTGCTACAGAAACAACCACTGCAAAAACACACAAAGTCCTCGAGTACATGATTCCTAAAGGAGGCTAACAGTGTTTGTGATCATATTCTCCTGATGGAAAGAAAAAAACGGAGAATAAGAAAAAGAACAAGAAGGTATATTTATAAGCTGGACAGAGTGAAATAAATCACAGATCATGTGTTAGATAGTGACTCTGCAATCGATGAAGCATCTTAATCCAGACCGGGATTTATAAGGGTTAAGCCACGGCTACCAGACCACACAATGGCGTATACGGTAGGATTTAATAAAAAAGTTAATAGTTGAAAGAGCCCTTCCTTCACCACAATAACGGTAAACGGTAAAACAAATAAAAGCTGGAATTTGGAATCAAGTCTATATAACAATAAGCTGCCGACATCACCAGGATACATATTATATGTGCCACTTTCCTAAAGACAATAGGGATCTATATGTCTGCCAGCTGTGCAGTGATGTCGTTTGGACTCACACATATTATAACGTATTATGACGCTTGTTCGTAATGTGTCGAAATTTCTAGATTCGATCAATTGCAGTCTGCACATTGAAGGTCAACCGCAATGGATCTCCAGCGTCTACAAACGCACACTTTCTTCGTGTAATCTGTTATTTTTTTCTGTCTATCTGATGAAGATACCTTTGCCTATATAACGATGTCTTCCTTTTATGCGTTTGCTCTCTACGTTTCCTTCCAGTATATCTTCGATCACGGTAACACATCTTTTCCCTCGATTGGTGCATGGGTTGAAACGAAAATAGACAAATGTGACCTTCCAAACGTGCTGCAAAAAAGAGGGATGTGCATGGGGCTAGCACTCATACCGCGTAAACCCACTGCTGTTGAAATCGTAATTGAATGTGTTTATGGTACATACTTTTTTGCAAAGGGGCTAGTTGTAATGGTCATAATATTCTTCCCCTGGATCGAATTAAAACAATCAATCACAAATATCTCTTAACTCATTCGTTCCAGAATGATCGAAGCCTCTGAATACTTTTAATCTTATGATGTAAAACTACCACTTAGAAGTGAGGTGGATCTATACAATTTCGAATACTTGTTATGGTGAAACGTTTATGTATAAGTATGCTAACTGTTCATGGGTTACTAAGATTCTATTCCGGTCAGGCACAACATACTGATCAGGACGTCGCCTCAGGATCCGGTACAATATACTGACCAAGACCCCTATCTCGCTTTCATGTAGCGTTACCTGGAAACAGACAGTTTTCGAGACAGTCGACTGATGAGATGTAGATTAATGTGATCCCCCTTGTAGTGAGCATCAAGCAGGTGAAGTAAAGCAAAGCACAACTATCTGGAGGACCGTGGTCCATCTTCGTCAGCACACTCGGGATATGAGGAAAGCTACTACAATCCATCACTTAGCCGCAATTTCAGTAAACATACTCATTGTGAGCATCAAACAGCAACAGCATTACAACTGGGGCTCAGTAGTCTCGGGGAAGTGTGTCCGTCTCAAGTGCCGGAGGTGGCGGGTTCGAATCACGGTGGAAATCGTGATTTTTTTCTCACGTCGATCGTCTGGTAAAAATTCATCTGATCTCTGGGTAATGAGATCGGACTCTCGTGTTCAGTGCCTAGCACGTTAAAAATCGCTTGGCAATAAGAAATCGGAAAGAGTAGACTTAAAGGCCGTTGCTCGGACACAATTAAAAAATTATAGTTAAGAATCTACCCACATTATTTGTACCTTCCCCCAGGCCTTGTAAGCCGCAGGAAGTTATTAAATACCTACTACGCATAACAGAAGCCCTCGACTACCTGGCAACAGACATTAAACATGCCTGTTTGAATACCAGGATTCCAAGTATTTCAAGTACTCATAGTGAACATTAAACAACAACATGACAACTGTTCAAGCCAGTATATCAGCTCTGCGGCATTGTAAGAGAATTTGCGAGCCGATATAACAGCTCTATATAGTGAATCAGTTAATATAGTCAAAATATCTTAGCTATCTGATAATGACTTCGTTACTTCGTCTCACATCCCTAACTTCTCCAGGACCTTTTGATATGTTGGATTCTCAACGTTATTTAAAAGAGAGGCTACACAAAGAATCCGTTGTGATAGACAAATAATGCAGTCTAGGAGACACCAAGCAAAAACCATGACCCTTACCGGTCCTCATCTGTCATTCAACGACCCTACGTGTAATACGAACTGGCCCATTTCCTTTCGCATGCAGGGCCGTATGGATGTACACTGCAGGCTAGGAAATACGACCACTTGCAGTAATTAATAGAAAACTATTATTAAGATGACTTGGCTAATTATTTCATGGCGTCGAAGAATTTTTAATGAAATGTAGCAGTTGAGAATGGGCAGTCTATAACGCGAGTCTGAAACATGCAAGCTGCGGACCATAAGCGATTCGCGTAGACTTGTCCGCTAGATACAACGTAAGTGGTATCAGATTATCATAATCACCATCATCATCATCACCAACTTCATCAGCATGTACCCTGTCGGTTGGCGTTAAAAGAAGGCCGCCTCACTATTGACATGCGCCAAAGAGTTGCGAAGTTCTGTTATCCGTTTTGTAGCAGTAAAGAAGTGAAGTCTATAGAGATTCATCGGCGAAGGAACGTCTAGTACGGTGATGCATGTCTTTCACTCACAGTTAATCGTCGATTGATAACAGAACGTTGCATTTCTTTTATGCATGCCAATAGTGAAGCGGTAATCTTTTAACTGTAATTATGACGTCATGTTGCTCGCCTGCAGGACACTCTTAACATCTTTAGCAATCCTGTTAACACGTTAATATACAAAGGCGTGGTTTATCGTATTTCTATCCCACTTATAAGTTTTTCATTTGAAGCCCCCTTATATTTCTGGTTTTAGGAAGCCAGAGGCCCATACAACAATGATTAATCAATGTATCAATTTCTATAATCTTTTGGTGTTCAGGCCACTAATAAGCCCTCCTCCAGCAAGTTCAATCTTCAGCTGGCTTTTCTGCCTCTCTCCAGTTCAAGTCCAAAAACCGAAGTTTATCTTCAGTTTCTTTTCAGTGTGTTTCTTGGTCTTCCTCTCTTTATCTTCCCCTCTAGATTCCATGTTAAGGTCTGTCTGACCAAGTTTGATGGTGCTTCCCGAAGCGTGTGTCCTATCCAACCCATTTTCTACGTTTCTCACTCTTTCAAACAAACAAGGAAACAAACAAGGAACCAAAGAAATAAACTTATTTTGTTCTAATTACAACAGGCCAATTATTGCATTGATGGTAAGTGACAGGAAAGAGTAGTCAGGGTTAAGTCAAAGATACTGATCTTCCTTGAAACATCATGTGCCACAGTAATCTTTCCAACAAGATTTGGATCCACACTAGATTAACTAGAGTGTTAAGCTTATTGTGGAACTGCACTACAGTTAGGAGATGCACCTTCTCAAGTACGCCTTGGGATATAAGAAGATCAACTATAATCAGCTACCAAAGATATGTCGTCAAGAAATAGGTCAACAACAATAACATCACTAACAGTAACAATATTGATGAAAAGCGTCATTCATATATTTGTGGACGATATAAATAGATTCAAACTGAACTTTGACAATGAACGTACTATTGGAATAGAAAATTGATGTCATTCAAGTATATATATATATATATATATATATATATATATATATATATATATATATATATATATATATATATATATATATATATATATACACATCATTCGCCTTCTATCACCTAAGGGTGCATAGGCCATCAACCAACCCTCGCGAAGCAGCTCTGTCATGTGCAATCTTATCCACTTCCTTCTAGTTTGTTCCTGTTTTCTTTACTTCCGCTTCCAGATCTCGTCTCCATGTATTCATTGGCTTGCCTATGTCTCTCCTTTCCTAGGGGTTCTATGACAGGGATTTCCTGGTGATACTGGCCTGGGGCTTTCTTAATGTATGACATATCCACCTCCACTTTCTTCTTAAGATTTCCTGGTCCAATTTACCTTGGCCCGCTCTCTCCCACAGTCTGTCGTTTGTAACTTTGTCTAACCATTTTATACCAAAAATCTTTCTCAGGCATCTGTTAACAAAACCCTGTAGTCTGCTGTCATTGCCTTTGGTCATCCTCCGGGTTTCCGCTCCATATAGCATGACTGGCTTCACGTTTGAATTGAAAATCCTTATTTTTGTCTTCCTTCTTGGAGTTCCATATGGGTTTCAACATTCCGAATGCAACTTTTGCTTGTTGTATCCTTGTTTATATATATTTATACACACACGCGCGAAGCTTGTTCAACTGAAACCGGACCCAGTGGCTTTATTTCAAACATATGAAAGTTACATCATCGGGTGTGACAGAATTAAAAATAGCAATTGTTATGACGCAAACAGGCCACAGGGTTAGTTAGAAAAAGTCGCCATAGACATCTGCCTGTGTAGACGGGCGGCGGATGTCGTAGCGGATGACTTTGGTTGCTCTTTGAACCACTTGGTCATCGAGGTCGCTATGTCTGCATCGGAGTCGAATCTTTGTCCATACAGAAATTTGTTTAAGGGTCCTAATAAATGAAAGTCACAAGCGGACATATCGGGGCTATAGCATTGGTGTGGCAGTACGTCTCACGTTTTCTGTGCTAACGCTTTCTGA
This sequence comes from Ariolimax columbianus, assembly GCA_036924085.1. Taxonomy (NCBI): domain Eukaryota; kingdom Metazoa; phylum Mollusca; class Gastropoda; order Stylommatophora; family Arionidae; genus Ariolimax; species Ariolimax columbianus. Next base: position 65,339,824 of record JAVGWX010000001.1, on the reverse strand, counting down.
ACAATGTTCGCGACACGTGGACGCGCATTGTCGTGCAACATAATCACACCACGCGAAAGCAAACCGATTCGTTTATTCTTGATTGCTGTATGCAGCTTGTCTAGTGGGTCATTGTAGCGGATGACATTGATGTTCACGCTAGTCTCTATAAAGTCTACCAACAAAAGTCCTTCAAGGTAAAAAAAAAACACGGTCAGCATAACCTTACCTGTGAAAATATGTGACTTGAATTTTTTTGGTTTCGGTGATCCGGGATGTTTCCAGTGTATGCTAGAAGTGTTGCTGTTCGGCTTATAGTGGTGGCACCACGATTCATCACCTGCCACTATGTGCAAAATAAACGAACCACCCTTTGTATTGCAGCAAGTGGTTCAAACTTCATCCCATGCGTTCTTCCTTATGGTCGATGGTCAGCAATCTAGGTACCCATTGTGAACACACCTTCCGATACTTCAGTTTCTTGTTAACCATCATTTGAACTGTCTCTAACGGTACAGCGAATCCCTCTGCTAGCGAACGTAAGCTTCGGCGACGGTCTACCCGAATTGCTGCATCAATTTTTGCGATGGCATCTTCTGGAGCAACATTCTGCGCCTGACGTGTTCTAGGAAGATCTTTCGCTAATTCACGTCCTTCTTTAAACACCGTTGCCCAGTTCTTCACTATTGTCTTTGACACACTTTTGTCACTATACACTGCCTGCATTCTGCGATGGACGTCAACTGGTCGACATCCTTCAACTGTTAGAAACCGAATAACCGCTCGTTGATCAACTCTGGACAGATTCCGGATTATACCCGCTATATTTTCAACTGTCTGCTGAGGAAACTATGAGTCGGAAGATCATGACATTTTGCAAACTTGACGGGTTGTATGTGCTGTTTACATCAGAAGGGACGTTATCATGCGCATCGTACGTAAATTCACTTGTTGCAGTTTGGTCCGGTTTCATTTGAACACGCCTCGTATATATAATAATCCTCCTTTGCCGTGCGGGGTACCTGTTTGCGAAAAAGGATTCGGGAGTAAACCCTGATGAAAAATCTGCAGCCTGCGCTTTCTCCAGTAGCCTCGATAATGTCTTTATACTGAACAAAGGTAGCTCAGGACGAGAGAGTGTGGTTGACATATTGAGAAAACGTACTTCACTTTAATCCAAATCACTGCGCAAGTTACCCATTTCAGCGGATAGAGCAAAAGGAAAAGATTGTCTACAGGGCTGAGCAGATAGAGTGGTCTTCGTCACACGTGATGGACGAGCATCGTCATATAGTAATAATATTTCGTCCAACGTCGTCGATGAGGACCACCAACATCATCCCATGTCATTCTGTATCACTGAGTATGTGAGTGCGCTCGCGAGACTGATCGAGCCGATGCGCGAAAGGTTTTATGACACGACTGGCAAACATAGTTCGCAGTTGCCTCTCTGAAATTCCGTCTGCTATAGGTTTCCAGATTGCGCGTCTGCTCTGGGCTACCTGAACCCTGAGGCCCTAGCTGATTTCAAAAAAATTGTGACCACACTCTTCCAGATCGAACGAATTTGAGCCAGGTTTTCAAGGGGTATTAATATATATTTTACAGCACTTAATGGAGGGCAGACTTGCCGGGAGTAAACAACACTGCAAGTGAGAGCATAACATCAACAGATGGACAGGAAATAGTCTGGCAGATTGTTCCATCAAAGTAACAGACAAATAACGGAGATTGCTTACACTGAATCGAACTGAGCTCAATAAACTGAACTCTCCATTATAGCTATATTAAAGCCAGAAGACCCTATTCTGTCTCCAAGGAGCGACCCTGGAAACAGGCTGTCTTAACGTAGTCTGGCTAAAAGAATAGGGATCGCAGTGAGAAGACAAAGCTGGTCCTTAAAAAGCCAGCTGAAATTGGAAGTGTCGGAACGAAAGACATAGCTATCGCAAAAACTCACGGCGAACTACAACGCAGCCCCATAACGCCCATTGTAGGACAACGAAAAGATACTAAGGTACGTCTAATTTTATTAAAGAGAGCAGAAGTTTCATAGGAATGGATAGCTTAATCGCTTCTTAGAAAAAAATCAGATCACGACATAGTCATCATAACCCAAGGCAAGGAATGCATAATGTGGTGACATGGGAGGGCAGAGATCGAGGTTAACAAGCTGACAGCATTCAGTACACTGGTGCCATCATATATACTGATGGATCGGTGCTACACGACGAGATATCTGGTTTGGACTTCTCTGCTAGTGTGAAAGGGCAGGTCGTGGCTGAGCAGAACGGGGCATACAGAACAGCAACCTTCAGTACGTGAATAAAGTTAAAACAATGACTACAGCTATTAAATGGGAATCTTAGACCTCTTTAACAGGGGCAGTCATCGTTTTAGATTCTCAATCCTTACTTCGGAAGGTACAGAAGGGATGGCTACAGCATGAGTGTATGACAGTTATAGATACATCAAACTTGCAGGTGTTGGTTTGCATCTACTGCACAGATCATTCTGGGGTCCAGGACATCCAAAGAGCTGACATCCTGCCTTCACAATCATCAATTACGAGAATATTAAATATGGAAAGGGGTGACATTTTGAAGTCTAAATACGACCGCCTGTTACCTTCCAACTTTTATCCAAAATCTCTTAGCCAGGCTGCAGTCCGTTTCCAGGGCCGGCAATTAGGGGCAAAATATAATCTTATTCAGAAATGTGTCACTGATCCCAATGGAAAACGTCAGCTGGGAGTCGCCGGCGGATGTCAGCCAATTCTTCTCTGCAGCTTCTGCCCCGCATAATCGTTGGCTAAATAACAGTCCATCGCTTAATCGTTTGGTTCACAATAACTATCCATCCATAAACCCATCCTTCATCATTCTATCTGACAATCAAACCATCCATCAATTCGTCTTTCCATCCATCATTCATGTGTCTTACTGTCTTTTCCAATGTCTACTTATTTATCAAATCGACCCGTTCACCGGTAAAATAACATCGTCTTCGTACCACTGACGTTCCTTCACCTTCGCGCACATGTAATCTGAAGCAAGCTCATGTTTTGCCCAAACTCAGAAATAAAAATATAAAAAAATCAACCAGGCCATAGCGAAAAGGAATTTAACAATAAGTCAGTGCTCATTTATCACCAAGCCTTGTGACCTGGATATCACCAACTGCGCTGGGAAGCCAGGTAGATAATTGGCTTGTTTACGCATCTTGGAATTGAATAAATGTAAAGTCGATCTCTTTGTCTTACCATTTTTCTGAGTAGAAGGTGTAAAGTAGACCGCAGAAACGACAGTTATTGAGAATAAAGACGTGGTTTGGATGCGGGAAAGAAAGAAAAGGGATGCCAAAATAATGGTTTACAAGCGCGAAAGTATGAACGGACAGTAGAAATAAATTAAGAAGACAAAGTCACAGGTACTGCTAATACTAATATGGTTTCTTATTGAAGGATATTCCAAAACGCGGTTAGAGGTTTGTTAAAATTGATATGTCAATATTTTCTCACGCAAGTTCATTGACCACTTGGAATCTTGAAGCAGTTATTAAAGTTAGTAAGGATTTTCCATTATTTCCAAGAAAACATTCACTTTGCATTGTGGTAATAAATGCACTGGATTTGAACCCACATAAATGAAAGCAATGGGGAAAAAGAAAGTCAGAGTAGTGGGAGAGAAAGTCAAAGCAGTGGAAGAGATGATTAGAGCAAAGAAGATACGGTCAGAGCAGGGAAAGAAAAAGTCAGAGCAGGGGAAGAAATGATTAGAGTTACGGAAAATACAATCAGAGCAGTGAAAGAGACAGTCAGAGCAGGAGAACAGAAAGTTAGAGCAGTGGAAGAGACAGCCAGATCAGGAGAAGAGAAAGTCAGAGCAGTGGAAGAAAAAGTCAGAGCAGTTGAGGATACGATCTGAGCAGTGGAATAAAAACTCATACCAGTACAAGAGATGAGTAGAGCAGAGGAAGATACTATTAGATTATTGAGAATGAGATCTCTGGAAATTTCGTTGTCTAGTTCTTCACTGTTGTCAACACACTTTTATCAAACTACACTGCCTGCATTCTGCAATGGATGTCAAATCGGGGATATCCTTCAACTGTATGAAACCGAATCTACGCTCGCTGATCTTCTTCTTCTTCTTCTTCCTCTTCGTACGCAGTCAGACAGTAACCATTATTTTTTCGAAAAAAGCGGCGGTCATCCTGAGGCTGTCGCCACTGCCATAGAGCTTGTCTTGCAGTTCCACTGGTGATGGCCACATCTGCTCTCTCTGATCCTCGTATGTCGGGCAGTTCTGCAGCAGATGTTCAGCGGTCATTTTACCAGTACCGCACGGGCATTCGTCGGTACACGCTATCTTCAATTTGTTGAATAGGTGGTACGTCAGTCTATTGTGGCCAGTGCGAAGTCTGAAGACAACGACCTGCTCTCTTCGTTTCAACTGGTAATAGGCATCGTTTTTGGTGTAACCAGTATGTTCGGTTTCCCATTTGGTCATGTATCTGGCTTTGATAAGCCGTTTTGACTCTTCGTAGGTCATACTAGTATCTGTTTGTGGTAGTCTTGCACCTTCTTTTGCCAGTCTGTCTGCCTCCTCGTTGCCTTGGATGTTGCAGTGTGATGGGACCCACTGTACCACTACCCTTTTTGGTGCGGACTGCTGGCACAGTTTGCAGAGTGCTGCTCTTAAGTCATTAAGCTCAGTGTTTTTCTGACTTTTTAGCGCTGTGACTACGGCGAGAGCATCTGTAAGCAGGACTATATGGCTTTCATGTTCACTGTGTCTCACCATTTCTTCCACTGCCGCCCTCAGTGCCTCTGCCTCCGCTCTGAAATTGCTTGTGTACTTACCAGTAGCGAATGACAGTGTTTTTTGTTTGCCATTTGGTAGGTTCAGGAATGCTCCTGCCCCTCCGTTCTGTGTATTGTTTGTTACAGAACCGTCGGTGTATGCATGGGTCCAGTCCATGCTTGGGTAGCTTTTCGTTATGAAGCTTAGGGTAGTATCTCTCTTTTCTTTTTCAGTCTGGCAGTTTTTGTTTCCAATACCTGGTATATTTTCTACCACCTCTGGAAATATATCCTGCCTCCAGGTAGGTTTTCGTACAGTAGTGATGGATTTTGGTGTTGTTAGTGCGTTTATGGGATCTTCGTGCATCTTTGCTTTGGCTATTTCTGTAAAGTTTCTCCGCTTTAGTTTCCCACTTCCGAAATTGTTTAGTCTCTGGTACATTGGATGGTCCGTCAGTCTTCGGAGTTTCTCTGACTGCAGCTGGGCTCTGCAGTCTCTTCTATCGGTCATGGATTGCAGTTTTGAAATCTTTTCAAGTTCTACAATTGGCGTTGACTTCATGCCTCCTGTTATAACTCTCATGGCTTGGTTTTGAAGATTGCTAACTTTATCGAAGTTCGCCTTTGCTGCTGTTGTCCATGCCGCAATGCCATACTCGAGAACTGGTCTCACTCTTCCAGTGTACAGTTTCTTTAGTATGCCTTCGTCTGCTCCCCAGCTTGTGCCAGCAAGTTTCCTCATGATTGCCATTCTTTCTCTGGCTCTCATTCGGTTTCTCTCAATCTGACTTGTCAATGTCATGCGCCGATCAAATGTGACTCCCAGATAGGTTAGGTTGTCGTTTGGCTGCAGGAATTTGCCATTTAGACTTAATTTGGTATTTTGGGGTTTTAATGAAAGCGAGAATATTGTGCATGTAGTTTTCTCCTCGTTTATTTTGACCAGCCATGAGTTCGCCCACTCTTCCAGCGATGTTAGGGCGGTCTGCATCCGATTTCTTGCTATGGTGAGATTCTTTTCAGAGGTCCACATAGCCAGATCGTCTGCAAACATTGAGCTATGGACTCTCCTTAGTATATTCTCTGTAATGTCGTTTATATATACCAGGAAGAGTGTGGGTGACAGTACTCCCCCTTGGGGTACTCCCTGCTCGAATGTCACCTTTTTGCTCATCTGCCCTTGTACTTGGACTCTGGCCGTTCTTTGTTTGAGGTAGTGGTTGATCCCCTTGAACATTTTCCCACAAACATCACTTCTTCTTAGCTTGACTCTAAGTCCGTCTTTCCAGACTTTGTCAAATGCCTTTTCCAGATCCACCCAAACAGCTACTGTGTGTTTCTGTGCCTGGTAGGCATCTTCTATCTCCTGGGCTATGAGGATGACCTGGTCCTCAGTGGATCTGTGCTGTCTAAAGCCGGCTTGCTGTGGAATTAGTATTCGTTTTTCTTCCAGATGCCACATCAGTCTGGTGTTTATCATCCGTTCCATCAGCTTGCCGACACAGCTCAGTAGGCTGATGGGCCTGTATCCATTTGGATCTGTTTTGTCCTTTCCTGTTTTTGGTACTGGTACCAGTATTGCGTCTTTCCATGCCTGGGGTACAATTCCCCTTTTCCAGCTTTGATTCAGGACCGATAGCAGTTTCCTCTTCGCTGTTTGGCCCAGCCCCATCAGCATTTCGTTTGTTATCCCGTCTTTTCCGGGAGATTTCCTTTTCTTTAGTGTTCTCATAGCCTCTTCGATTTCGCACATTGTTAATTTGGCCATCATGTGCTCTTCAGATGCCGTATTCATGTTGTCGTGCCCCTTTAGCTCTTCGCTAATGTCTGTATGCTTATCTGCAGGGACCTCGATGTGGTTTGCTCTGGCATAGTGATCGACAAAAGCGTTTGCGGCTTTCTTACCTGTGATCAAGTTCTCGCCCTGCTTGATGGTAATTTGTTTGTTTGACGGGGTTTCATCGTTCATGGCTCTGACTAGCTTCCATAGCTTGTTCCCGTCTTTGTCCAGGTTTAGGCTTTCCGTTTTATTTTTCCAGCTTTCTCTTGCTGTTTGCTTGAGAGTATGTTTTTATTACGCCGTTGCGGCTTTGAGGGCGATGTTTGCCTCCATGGATTGTTCTCGCTCGGCCATGTTCCTAGCATTTGTTACTGCATCTTCCACTTTCTGCAACTCATCATTTTAGTAGGGCTTATAGTTTTTCCTAGCTCCTCTTGGGATGGTTTCAGTGGCGGCTTGCATTATTGCCTTGCTTAGGCTTTCCTCCATGGGCTTCATTTTGTTGTTTCGTGTGTTGATGGTTTCACACAGCCCATCTGTCAGGATTGCAAATCTGTCCCAGTCGGCTCGTTTGTAATTCCAACGTGGGAGCGGTTTTGTTTCCTGTGGGCCTACTTCCATGTCAATGGTTAGCCTGATCGGCCTGTGGTCGCTACCTGCCAGTTGGTTTAGCACCTGGCGGTCTATGTTATGGTGTATGTCCTGTGTGGAGAAGGCCAAATCTGGAGTCGAGGTGGAATGCCATGTTTTTGAATAGAAGCTAGGGCTATCCTCCGGCCTATTCATTAGGGAGAGATTTGCATCTATCTCCCAATCTTCCACTTCGTCACCTCTGCTGTCTGTGTCAGAGTATCCCCATCTCTCCGAGTGGCTGTTGAAATCTCCAACTACTATGCAGTTGGAGTCTCTGACCTCTATTTGGTGGTCCGTACAGATTGAAAATGCGGAGCTTCGTCTCTTGAGCCATTATGTCAACTCCTACAATTTCTGCTCGTCCGGTGTGATTGACAGATACCGCGCTACTCGGTATGCAGTTTCTGGTCAGTATCAGGACCCCTCCTTTGTGGCCTTCTCTATCGAGACGAAAGGTCTGGTATCCTCTGATTGAGAATTTATGATTATTGTTGAGGTGCGTTTCCTGGATACATGCCACGTCAATCTTACCTTCATGCAGGTGATGTGTTAGGGAAAGTTTTTTGTTAATGACTCCCTCCGCATTCCACTGTAGTATTTTGAGGGTCTTGAGTTTTTGGTCAATAAAAGTTGCCCCATAGCCATGTGCCTTGACTCCACGACACATGGGTGGGTGACCACCAGTAGTCAAGGGTGGGCCCCTTCGAGGCGTGAGGCCCGGCACTATCGCAGCCTATCTGCAAGGCAGCAGTTGTTTATGATCCGAGTTGTCTCTCTTATGGAAGTTGTCTTACCAGACTATCGAGTCTTCACTACTCGTGTCTATAGGGTGCGATGATGATATTTGAGATGATATATGAGATATATGATATGGACTGGTTTACCCGGAAGAGAGGCAGTCCAGTGTGTCTGTACCCCAGGATCGTCACGTCCTGCCAGAAACGTAGCATTTGCATGTGAGTGGGGTATCTCTTTCTCCCTTTATTTTCTTGGCTTCTATGCAGGGATGGTACGCCTAGCATTCCCCGCCACCTGGGATGTTGACACAGTGGGGCAGGTGTGCAATGTCCGCTGGTCTGCATCTCTTCTGCGTCCAGCATGATAGCTATATGGCTGATAACGTACAGAGGTAGATATCGAAGTAGAAGTGCATTTAACCAGAGGACAAGCCTGGTAATGTCACATAGATGTTGTTCGCCCAGTGTGCGGACAGATCTCATGGTCATTGGTTGAGTCTCGACAGTTCACAGTGAGGTGGCTGCTCTACTGTTTTCGACACCCCGACCAGGAACTAAGTCTTATGTTGGTGGTTTCTCACCCCATCGCCGTATAAGGTGAGTATCAAGCAGCTGTCCGCCCGCTTTGATCGGCGGACGGCAGAGACCTCTTTCTGCGGCTCTACCGGATAGGGCTGGGGCCCGAGCCCCAGGTCCCGAACATGTAGGAGCCTCCCATTGCAGTGGTGCTGAGATTTTGCGCTCGCTGATCAACTCTGGACGGTTTCCGTATCACACCCGCCATGTTTTCAACGTCTGCTGAGGAAACTATGAGTGGGAGGATAATGACATTTTGGAGACTTTACAATTGGTATGTGCTGTTTACACTAGAAGTGACGTCAACATGCGCATCGTACATATGTTCACTTGTTGCAGTTTGGTCCGCTTTCATTTGAACACACCTCGTGGCATCGTTGGGTTGACCAGCCTCTAGGATTTTCCCTGGTTTGCGCCTCCATACCTGTCTGGTAACCGCTAAGTTGTCACTTAATGACGTCGTGCTACTGTTCGTTACGCATCATCACTTCCAGTAGGTATGTCCACATCAATTTAATTATTATTATAAAAACAATTAGTAATGTACTAATTAGCAAGGTCTTGGCTGGATGTCCCGCTCCAAATGAAAGTGAAGCGTCTGTTATATCCTCTCATTCCCAGGTGTAAAGTTCACCGCTGGATTCACTGTTCGGCGTGCCGGACAGGAGTTTTCATGCCAATGACTTCTCTTACATTATTGTGTCCTCAGCAGCACCTTCATGAGGGGCCCCCTGTTTCTTACAGAGCCTGCCGTGGGGCACGACCGAGTACCCGGATGTATAACTGGGCAGGTAGATTTGAGTCATTAGCCTTGGTTGGCAGCTAATCTAAGAAAAGGTAAACTCTGACTCTAAGTCCGAGTAGACGAAGCTCGGTAACCTGTTCAGGCAGTTCGCCTAGAAGAGCTGGGACTCTGATTTAAAACCCACAAGTTCAAATGAGTGCTGGCTAGTTCTAGGACGGTGAGAGTATCATCGGATGTCTCGAGTAAATAGCATTCTATTTCACTGCCTTGTGTTAACCTCGGGAGAAGGTAGGGCTACGGGAGTAAACCCAGACCGAAACTCGTGAGTGGTTCCACCTAAGGCGGATGGTTTCAAAATTGCAAACTCATTTCGGCAGCTCGTGCAGCCGAGCTGCAGCTAAATTCGCATGCTTTGCATTCCTTTGGATTACACGAGCGAGGCAGAGAGAAGGTTCCTGCAGTTTGGGCAGCCCAAGGTCTCCATATTCAGCGCCCAGTCTTGAGCCCTGGATTCAATACCACAGGACGCCACGCGCTTGGTCTACAGAGACTGAGAGGCCTGTGATGATGATGATGAGCAATGTACTAATTGCAATTCATCGACTACATAAATGCTACTTAAATACTCGTCCCGGTAAGGTACAACAGGCGGCCGCAGACAGAGAGAGATGGAATGGGATTATGGGAGTGTCTTCAAGTGTGTCCCAACAACCTGAAGGGTTACGGGATGAATTGAACTGAACATAAAATACGTAACTACAGTAAAATTCTCTCATCCTTCACAACGAGGAATATGACATGAGATATCATCTCACCAAAACTGTTCACGGCTGCTCTTGATGAAGTTTTTAGGTATCTAAACTGGCAGAATCAAAGCGTCAACATTTATGGCGATATGCTATCACACCTACGTCTTACGGACGACATTGTGATCTTCAGCCACAACATAGAAGAAGCCGAACAAAGCCTAAAGGAGCTCAATAAAGCAGACAAAGCGGTTGGCCTGAGCATGCGAGTAAATAGATAGAAGACTCAATTTCTAATAAACACATTCTGCCCTTCTTGTGAATTAGGATTGGAAGATAAACCCATCGAGAATTTCAATTCGCTCGTCTACCTAGGCCAGGAAATCAACAACTCTGATAAGGAGATCACACACAGTAGAGCGGCGGGTTGGCTCAGCTTCAGCCGTATTAAACCAATACTCCAGCAGATAACAGACGTCAAGGACAGAGCTCACACCTTCAATAGCATGGTTAACCCTGCAATGGTATACGGGTGTGAGTTTTGGAGTCTGCGCAAATTAGACGCAGAGAAACTCCGTATTACCGAAAGATGAATGGAACGAGGAGTCCTAAATTTCTCTCTAAGAGACCATATCCGAAATACGACATCCACGACCAAATAGAGTCATGGGATGTCGTCAACGCGAAAGTACAAATGGGCCGGCTATGTGGATTGCATGACTGACGATAGATGGACGAGGGTAGTGTTTTTCTGGTGGCCATACAACTACAACCGTCCGCGTGGCCGCCCGCCAACAAGATGGACAGATGATCTGTTCCACATCCCTGGACCATCATCGTACTCCAGGAGGAAAGGTTGCCATAGATTTAAGCCGCGTTTGGATAACTGTCACTCCACCAGGGAACATTGTCTGATTAAATAAGGATTCAAATATTCAAGTATTTAAGTAAGCAGTAAAACTCAATACCAATGATTGATGAGACTCGATCATGGTTAAACAGAAGTTTTGTATGAGAATGATTCTTCTTCGTCGTTCATTCTCAAACACCCGTTACCAATCTCTGAAACTGACTTTGCAAATAACAGGTTGTAGTCCGGAGAACAGAATGTATTGTGCCGCACTTAACATGTTCACTGCAATGGTTGCACATCAGATTTCAGCCTGCCATTTTTGGGTCCCTGGCTGAAACAGCTCATGCACTGCCTAGCATCTTGATCCCCGAGTCTAAGCTTCATATCGAAAAGCTACCCAAGCATGGACTGGACCCATGCATACACCGACGGTTCTGTAACAAACACAACACAGAACGGAGGGGCAGGAGCATTCCTGAACCTACCAAATGGCAGAAAAATAACAAATAACACTGTCATTCGCTACTGGTAAGTACACAAGCAATTTCAGAGCGGAGGCAGAGGCACTGAGGGAGGCAGTGGAAGAAATGGTGACACACAATAAAAATGAAAGCCATATAGTCCTGCTTACAGATGCTCTCGCCGTAGTCACAACGCTAAAAAGCCAGAAAAACACTGAGCTTAATGACTTAAGAGCAGCACTCTACAAACTGTGCCAGCAGTCCGCACCAAAAAGGGTAGTGGTACAGTGGGTCCCATCACACTGCAACATCCAAGGCAACGAGGAGGCAGACAGACTGGCAAAAGAAGGTGCAAGGCTACCACAAACAGATACCAGTATGACGTACGAAGAGTCAAAACGGCTTATCAAAGCCAGGTACATGACCAAATGGGAAACCGAACATACTGGTTACACCAAAAACGATGCCTATTACCAGTTGAACCGAAGAGAGCAGGTCGTTGTCTTCAGACTTCGCACTGGCCACAACAGACTGAGGTACCACCTATTCAACAAATTGAAGATAGGGTGTACCGACGAATGCCCGTGCGGTACTGGCAAAATGACCACTGAACATCTGCTGCAGAACTGCCCGACATACGAGGATCAGAGAGAGCAGATGTGGCCATTGCCAGTGGAACTGCAAGACAAGCTCTATGGTAGTGGCGAGAGTCTCAGGATGACCGCCGCCTTTTTCGAAAAAATAATGGTTACTGTCTGACTGTGTACGCAGAAGAAGAAGAAGGATTAGAAAAAAAAATTAAACAGCAAAAACTTAAATTTCTTCAAATTATACCTATTTTCACTGGTCCGCAAAAAAAGTTTCCCAATTGTATGGGTTCACGTGTGTAAAAAGATTGACAAACGCTGGTTTAAAGTTTATGTACATTTGTAAAATACATGCCAGTATGAAGACTATTGTTAATTATCATGAAAAAGATGCACACATTGCCAAGAGACAAAACGGAAAATTTATAGAAATAGTATCATAAAAAACTCACTGGCACAACATGGAGAGCAACGCCAGATGTCCTCAGAACATCAGCACTCGCTCTGTGGTTCTTTGTAGCTGGGTACGCCGCACCAATCTGTAAGAACTCTGCACATGTCAAACATATACATACAGCAATAAATGACAGGCCGTATAGGTACGAACTACTGCTTGAAATACGAATAGTCACTTGATAAACGAACCGTTATTTGATAGTCGAACTGTTACTTGATAGACGAACCGTTAGTTGATAGACGAACTGTTAGACTACTTGATAGTCGAACTGTAACTTGATAAACGAACTGTTACTTCATGGTCGAACTGTAACCTAATAAACGAACTGTTACTTGATAGTCGAACTGTAACTTGATAGTTTAACTGTAACTTGATAAACGAACTGCAATTTGATAAACGAAGAGTTACTTGATAATCAAACTGTAACTTGATAATCGAACTGTTACTTGATAATCGAACCGTTACGTGGATTACCACAGGATGGTAGATTCGTGTCTGTTCTGCAACCCAGGTGATTTCGTCCGTGTTTCTATTCTCCACGTCGACGGTAGCTGGTAGTAATCGTTGAAGCACTGGATAGCTGTGCTAATCAAATATCTCTCTAGCTAGATGCTGGACTCTCATCAGCGATGCAAAGAAATAGTATCTAACATGACTGATCGTGTGTCTTCCTCATTACGCACTACTATCTGGCTCTACCACTTGCTATTGCGAAACATCAATTTGGCATGGCTTCGTTCGTTCTCAATCTCCCGCTATCAAGCCCTGAAAGAGCTTAAGTAGCAGAATGAAGTCAAGAGAACGGAATGTGTTGTGTCGTAGTTTTAGCTTGACTGGGATATTTGCACCTTTCGGTCCAACACATCCGACTTCAGCAAGCATTTTTTGAGTACCGGTTTAGCATTCCCTCTTCGATCCCTTTTCCTTAGCCAGTCTGCCCTGCTGCAGCCTGTTATCCAGGATCACCGCTTGGAGGTGTAGAAGGGTCTTGGCAGCTTTGGTTCGCTGGCCCTGACGCTAGCAGTCAGCTACGGCTCGCTGACCACTGCAGCTCACGCGCTGTTCAGCATCTTGATCCCGAAACATCAATTCCATTAATATTTACCTCTCTCTGATACGCTGCTGAACATCTGGACTCACGTGGTGAAAGATTGTCTGTCGAAACCTCTCTCTTTCTGGGCCCCAAAAATCTATCTGCTTTATTCTTTTCTCTTCACCTTTATCAATACGGCCCTGTTCTCGTTTCTCGCTGCCGACTGATGTAGACTTGGTCTTTGATCTTCGCTCTAGAATGAATCTGTCCTCTTGTGTCTCCGCTATCTTGCACCCAAAAATAGGATCTCGACTTGTCTTTTTCCTCTTTTCTGTGGAAACTGACGATTTGTTTCACTGCTCTTAACGCTGCAATCTTTTCAATTGTTCCCCCGCTATTCGCTCTTCAAACGCACGTCTTGTTCCTCCGCTCTTCGCTCTGCCAAACTGAATAATGATTCTGGCTCCCCTAGCTAGTAATATCCGCCGCTTTTCTTTTCCAGATCTCATATCTAGGTTTTCTTCTCGAGATTTAATAATAGTTGTCCATCACAAGTGATGAAGACCACACTCTTTGCTCAGCCGTGTGGACAGTCGTATCTCTTGCTGTGTCCGCTGAAATGGGTGACTTGCGCGGTGATTTGGATTAAAGTGAGGAAGAAACTGCGCCTTTTGTCAACCTCACTCACAGAGCCTAAGCTACCTTTTGCCAGTGGCAAGACATTCATCGAGACGACTGGAGATAGCATAGGATGCAGATTTTGCCTCAGGGTTACCACCGAAGCCTTTCCGTAAACATGTAACCCGCAGGGTAGAAAGGTGGGATGGCATCTAACGCATCATAATAAAAACTGGTAAATAGCATTCGTCACTGACTATCATGCTGTAACGGGCGTCTAGGCGTTATGCAAGGTTACGTAGTTTTTAACATCTGCGTAGCTTGGAAACCAACGCTATGCATTCCGAACATTACGATGTTCAGATTTGAGTACATCTGTACCGGCTAGCTTTGTTAGTTGTAATTCTATTTAAAAAAAACAATTGATGGCTACTGACTGTCAATGCTTCCACCCTTTCTAACTTTAATAAAACATGTTAAAAATACTATCCTTAATAAAATATACACAGCTAAGATCTGTTACACTGTCGTAAGCCATTACCTATTTGTTTTTCATTGAAAGAAGAATAATAAGAAGACATAGAAGGTGAAGAAAAAGAAAAGAAGACGATGAAGAAAGGAAGAAGAAGAAAAATAAGAAGAAGAAGAAGAAAAAGGAAAAGAAGAAGAGGAAAATAACGAAAAAGAGGAAGAAGAAGAAGAGGATGAAGAAGAAGAAGAGGAAGAAGAGGACGACAACTCAGAAATGAAGAAAAAGAAGATGGAAAGTTAAATAACCAGAAGGGATCAAGATGCCGAACAGCGCATGAGCTGCAGTGGTCAGCGACCCATAGCTGACTGCTAGCGTCAGGGCCAGCGAACCACAGCTGCCAAGACCCTTCTACATCCCCACGCGGTGATCCTTGATAACAGGCTGCAGCAGGGCAGACTGGCTAAAGAGAAGGGATCGAAGAGGGAATGCTAACCTGGCACTAAAAAATGGTTGCTGAAGTCGGCTGTGTTGGACCGAAAGGTGCAATTATCGCAGTCAAGCTGTAAACTACGACACAACGCATTCCGTTCTCTAGACTACATTCTGTTACTTAAGCCCGTTCATGGTTTGATAGCGGGAGATTGAGAACGAACGAGGCCAAGCCAAGCCAAATAACCCGAAATACCAGATATACACAACTATAAAGAAAACAAAATATGACAGGAAGCGTGACACAAATACACACTATCTAACAGTATGTCGAAACAGCTAAAGGGTAACATGACATAATAATACCATGTGAACTTTGTTTAAACACAAATATCCCTGACATCTCTATCTCTTTCTTTCTCCCTCTCTCTATTTCTCTCTCATTCTCTCTCTCTCTCTCTCTCTCTCTCTCTCTCTCTATATATATATATATATATATATATATATATATATATATATATATATATATATATATATACACACACATTTATATTATTTATACCTCTAGCTTTGAGATTTAATTGATCTCAGAATTACCATAAACGGCACATGTATATCTTTGGTCGTTGTTATTTCCATTTTTACTTCTCCTTCTTCGTCGTTCGTTCTTAAACTCCCGCTAAGAAGCCTTGAAAATGGATTTGCAAGTAGTAAGATGTAGTCCGGAGAACGAAATTCGTTGTGTCGTAGTTTACATCTTGACTGCGATATTTGCACATATCGGTCCGACACATCCGATATCAGCAGGCATTTTTGAGTACCTGGTCAGCCTTCCCTCTTCGATCCCTTCTTCTTCATCAGTCTTCTCTGTTGCTGCCTGTTATCCAGTATCAACACTTGAAGGTGGAGAAGGTTCTTGGCAGCCCTGGTTCGTTAGTCCTGACACTGACAGTCAGTTATGGGTCACTGACCGCGACAGATCATGCACTGCTCAACATTTTGATCCAGTTTGTTTAGGAGATCGTATGGTTAAGGGATTATAGACATGGTTCAGTTCATGTATAACAGAGATTGTGTGCTTTTCTCAAGATTATCGTTTCTCCCAATCGACCTAGCTGTAAGTAGATACCTCATGAGGTCAGTAGACAATTTCGGAGCATGCGGATGTTATGAATTTCGGGCTCAGCTGTCGGCCCTTGCAGCTACGAAAGGGAATGATCACAAAAAGGGACGTCCAGGCGCTATAAGATCGGTTCTGTGAGCCATTTTATATTTGTAATATTTCATTTGGCACGTCAAGATCTATTATGTATATATAAAAGCTATTTCTACGTGACAGTTATTTAGACATTTTCCTTAGTCTATTCTTTGTTGTTCCTATCTCTAGAATTCTGTCATACATCCATGCCACGAGCAATTATAGCAGGCAAAATAAACCATTGGAGAGCAGTGTGGTTTTACTGAAGAATGTTCAAAATCCATCCAGAGCTAAATAGTCTAATCAGGTTGTGTCGAAGGAAGCTAATCACACATCAGAAAGAAAGCCGTTCTCGTCTTTGTCATGTTCCGATTGGTGGAGGAGAGTAGATGGTCGGGCGGTTTGTAGCTCTGGTTTATAACAATTAAGGAAACAGGAAAATCTCGAGGCAGTGACTTGTAAACATAGTATGCTTGTTGTTGGCAGCGATGAGAAAAGCAAGTGCACATTTTCTGGGCTTGGGATATATTTTTCTGCAAACAGCTGACTTTATGTTGGTTTCTGTTGTTCGTTGTATACGTTTTATAAGTGTAGAAAATAGTTGCATTTTGTTTGTCGCAACTGTTAAACATGACTAGGTTTTTATTGTGTCTAGGTGTTTTTATGCAGCCCAAAACTAATATCTGAATGAACGGCGTGATACTAGAACAGGTAGACAAATGCTTGTGTCTTGGACATATCATTATAAGTGATGGTAGATGTGAGATTTGGAATGAAAATTGATTAACTGTAAGAAGGGAGAGGGTGGGCATAAATAAGGAATACTCAGTGTGAAGTGAAAAGTGAAGGACCACAGGGCCCAGTTTTTGAACCAATTTTGTTCTTGATGTATTTAAACGATTTTGATATTGATATGGGATCCATGATTGAAAAATTTGCCGATGACACAAAACTATGTAGGAGTGTCTCATCTAAAGTAGAAGTGGAAATATTGAGATCGGATAAAATTCGATAACATTCGAGAATGTTCTGCGAGCTGGCAAATGGAGTTTAATGTAGATAAATGTAAAGTCATCTACGTGGGTAGATCCAATATGGAACATAATTACAGAATGGGCAAGAACAATATTAGAAAGATAGATAAGAAAAGAGACCAAGGTGTTATAATAGATCATACAGGTAAGGTGAGTGAGCAAGTTCAGGTAGCAGTGAAAAAGGCAAATGCAATGTTAGGTAAGATAAAAAGACATATTAAACATAGGAGCAAGGAAGTGATAGTCAAACTGTATAAAGCATTAATTAGACCTATATTGAAGTAATGTGTACATGTGTGAAGTCCTTTTCATAGAGGGGATATAAACATGCTGGAAAAAAATACAAAATAGAGCGACAAAGCTTATAGTAGAATTCCAGAATTCCATTTTTGAGGAAAAACTCCGAAAATCCGGCCTACAGTGTCTAGGAAAGAGAAGAATTCGAGGTGACTTAATTTCAAAATATGATCAGAGGAACCGATAAATTAGACTATAACAAGTTTTTTTCTTCAAAATACAACCACCCACAAGAACAAGACGGCATAACTATAATTTAACTACAGAGAGAGAGGACCAGATTAGAAATGAGGAAATATTTTTTTAGTCAGAGAGTGGTGAATGCTTGGAATGCATGAGGTAGTGGAGGTAGGGACAATTAATGTATTTAAGAATAAATTGGATGCGCATAGCTTTTAGAGCAAGGTGATGTATATGAAACTCGTTGTATACAGACTCTGCAGGGTCTTCTAAACCAGTATAAAGACGTTAAGAGAGGGAAATGATGAAGAGAATAGAAGTGGCCGAAAGTTTATGAAAAGGAATATATTGACATCTAGGCAAATAACAGTACATTAAAAATGAGACTCATTATGTGTTATATATATATATATTTTTATATATTTATATATATATATATATATATATATATATATATATATATATATATATATATATATATATATATATATATATATATATATATTCAACGTTATTGTACAGTGTAGAGAAACATGGATTATGAACAAACAGTTCGAAAACAAAATAGAGGGCCTCGAAATGTGGTTATACAGAAGAATGTGTCACATTTCGCGGAAAGAGAGAAACAAATAGCGATGTCCTGACGAGAATACGCATTTGTAGAAAACATTTGACAGACATTAAAATTAGGGAAGTCAAATATTATGGTCAAAAATGATGCCTACTACCAGCTGAACAAAAAAAAACAGGTCGTGGTCTTCATACTCCGCACAAGACACAACAGACTGAGGTACCACGTATTCAATAAATTGAAGATAGGTGGAACTGACGAATGTACTTGTGGTGCGGGGAAAATGACCGTTGAACATCTGCTGCAAAATTGCCCGACATACGAGGACCAGAGAAAGCACATGTGGCCATCACCAGTGGCAACACTAGACAAGCTCTATGGCAGTGTCGACAGCCTCAGGATGACAGCTGCTTTCTTCGAACAAATTCAAGTTGACGTCTGACAGCGTACGAAGAAGAAGAAGAAGAAATATTTTGGTCACATAAAAATACGTGATACTTTATTGAAAACAATCCTGGAGGGGAAGGTTAAGGATCGGAAGACAATAGACCGGCAGCGCTATAAGTAGGAGAGCAACATCAAAAGATGGACTAATGTCAGTCTGGCACAGTGTGCCGTCAAGACAAGAGACAGAGAACATTGGAGGTTCATTGCAGTGAACCTTCGTTGCGGAGGCGACACTTGATTGTATGCTTTACTTTTATTTCTGTAGTTCGATGTCTATGTTTTCCGAGTGCAAAAATACTGATCTGTACAATCGTTGTGACAATTTGCATACTTTGTTTACAGTTGCCTAGACTTGTAGCTGTACATTTCCTTAGGCAATGATTTACCAAGATCATCTTATGCAATGATAATCAAAGGCGATGTCTGTCATTCGTAGATTATATATTTATGTACAGTTAATAATGAATCCGCTGTTGTTGGCTGTCCCATCCCTCCCATGTGCCCATAACCGCATCTCGTGTCCCCATAATTTGTTGTACATACATACATGCTGCAACATTTTAATTGGCCTAGCAAGAGATGTAAAGCTACAATTATGGGATTGGTTGAACGCACCTATGAAGATCGATCATCATCATCAAGTGTCATGCTGCAGGTCGTGGACGATTAAACCCATCCATAACCATTTTGTCTGTTGAACATCTATTCACTACATACTGTATCTTATTTGTTATTCCATTTCAGATTTATCTTCTCTTGCGTTATTAGTCTCTCGCGCCCTTAATCCTTCCCGCTGTCTCCAGTTTGTGTTAAAATAGTCTCATCTGTTTTCTTTATATCTTAGTTCGCAGAAATCGTTCTTTTTCTTCTACTTCTTCTTCAATTCTTCTTCTTATTTTTCTTTGACATCTTCTTCTTTCTTTTAGTCGTTCCTATTCAACCCCTGTAGGTGATTAAGTGTAACATACTTCATAACACCATCTATTTTTATTGGGTATTAAGTAGGAGTGGCTAGTTCACTTCTTCGCTGTATATCCATCAGTAAAAGTAAGCCACATATCCATGTACAGCTGAGCCACCTAGCCACTCAGCCCCCTTTGATGTGGGAAACGAGCGGTCTACATACCTGCTACTGGGAGTCGCTCACTGGTTGTATTCGTCCTCTCTTGCATTTATGTCTTTCCAACCTACATTTGATTCAAAATTCAAACACTCTCTTGATTATTGGTTCATTTGATTGCGGTTTTGTATCAGTGACGTACCTATGTATAGTCCGTGTTGACTAGAGCGTGTCGAAACTGGAACTTGAACCGAGACCTTTACTTGTAGCCGTCACAGAGTCGGCAATCAGGCCAACTATTCGGATGATGTCCTTTTGACTTGGTGCATCAGAGTTGTGTCTACCTTACAGGTAACCTGAATCCTCAGTAGAGTTGACATGTTTGCCGTGGACAATAAACCTAATATTATGATAAGGTTTCGCATTTTGGGTTTGACCTTGAAATGTGGAGGTCTAATATAGATATGTCAAGGTTTCGTATTTTGGGTTTGACCTTGACATAGGGAGGTCAAATATAGATGTGTCAATCTTTCGTATATTGGGTTTGACCATGAAATGTGGAGGTCTAATCTAGATGTGTCAAGGTTTCGTATTTTGGGTTCAACCATGAAATGTTGAGGTCTAATATAGATGTGTCAAGGTTTCGTATTTTTGGGCTAGTCCATGAGATATGGATGTCTAATCAAGAAGCAAGGGCGTCTGGGTGCTCAAATATCTTTATCAGTGCAAGGGAATGCGAGAGTGGCACAACTTCGCGATCTGCATAGTTGGGATTGTTGGCGCGCAGCTGTCCGCTGATGAATCCAGGGTTGTGCATCTCTATCTGGTCGTGTGACCAAGTCGCACTCTTGCTTCAGTGTTGCAGTGTAATCATCATCAAGTGTCTTGCTGGTTGACGTTGGCGATCACGTGTGTTGTTTATCAAATCCGTTGTTGATTGTCGCCTGTGTCATTCTGTCCAACATTTTCTCTCTGTGCCTTCCTCTGTCTCTCTTATCCCCTATCTTTCACGCTGTCACAACGTGCTCCAAACCGCCTCTTTTCATAACATGCACACACAAAAAATGGATGACAGTCTTGTTCTGATCTTTGCAATAAGTTGTCTTTGTGTTTGTGGTTCACCTCGTACTGTATCATTAGTCTCGCTTGCAGCCCATGGGATCCGCAGTATTCATCTGTAAAGCCACAACTCCATTGCGTCCAAAGATTTACACGCTTGCTTGCTAATTGTCCATGGTTCTCTGTGAAGCGTCAGTACTGGTTCCACCTAGCATCCACTGACTCTCTTTCTCAGTTCCAGCGATAAGGTTTTGTTACAGTGTAGGCGTTCGGTATGCCGCTGCAGTGTGCTTGGAACCTCGACTTGTTTTATGGCGTTTCACGGAGAAAGACAGCCTTGAGGGGACGTAAGCAAATTGAAGGGAGCAAATGAATTACCGTGAGTAAGCAAAGAGCAAAAATGTCATAAATGGTGGAATGACTGACAGTGAAGTCAGGCTGATTGGTGCTGATTTCTTTTCAGCAAAGGATGCAGTAGGGAAGTACATGGGCAACAACTGTTC
The DNA here is from genome assembly GCA_036924085.1 of Ariolimax columbianus. Taxonomy (NCBI): domain Eukaryota; kingdom Metazoa; phylum Mollusca; class Gastropoda; order Stylommatophora; family Arionidae; genus Ariolimax; species Ariolimax columbianus. The sequence goes on along the minus strand of JAVGWX010000001.1, from coordinate 65,318,565 downwards.
CAGCAACATGCAATAATGTATCGGTCAGTAGTTGCTATATTCAGAGCGAGGTCCTTGTGGTGCCTGTAGATTAGTCGACAGATGGGTTGCTACAGTAGGATTACAGCGTGTCATTGTTCGAAATCACGGATGGACACCAACAAAATCCGGGACTTTTGTGGCAGGGCGGAACGTGTTATAGAGACATCTGCGTTTTGCTACATCTTTTCTGCTTCTATCTGCCTCTTTATTATTCAGTAGATAATGTTGAACGAGTAAACCAGACTTCCCGAGCAGGTTTCCTAAAGCCAAATAGCTCCTTGGAACCTTCACGTGTGATCGAAGCCACAGTGTTTTAGACCGGTTTTACTTGACAAGAAACTGAAAGTTGAAAACGGGTTTTGAATTGTAGTAGCTGCCAATACCCTTCTACTCCTCCACGTGGTGATCCTGGATAACAGACTGCAACAGAGCAGACTATCTAAGGTGGCGGGATCGAAGAGGAAAGGCTAAGCCGGTACTCAAAACAGCTTGCTGAAGTCAAATGTGCCGGACCGAAAGGTGTAGTCAATCTGTAAACTACGACTCAACCCATTCCGTTCTATTAACAAAATCCTGCTACTTGCAAAGTCCTTTTAAGGGCCTGGTAGCGGGAGACTGATAACGAACAAACGAAGAAAAAAAAAAGAAGAAGAAGAAAACGAATTGCAAAAAAGAATATTTCATGACCAAGATATGCCGAAACTGATGTCACCGAAAGTTATGCAGAAGGGATAATTATTAGAGAATGTAATATATTTCTATTGGACGAAAAACAATTGAGTAATGCCAATATTCTCCTGTGATGTATATCCTAATACACGAAAACAGACTTCAAAGGAAGATCATAACCACGGTCGCTGTGATGAACGGTCGGATGATGCCAAGAAAGAGACTGTGGGACAAGCATTTATCTATTTTTGTTATAGAAGTTGATTCGTCTTTTTAGCGCCTGGCTGTCAGTTTGAAACAGATACCAGCATGGTGTCAGCAAATCTGTAAATAAAACCCATTTACTTATGCTTTCAGTATCTACACATTTTTTTCAGATGAAAAAAAAACAACTATCACTTTATTCCAATTGCTGGAGTAGTCAAGAGGTTTTTAGAAAGAGGAATACAAGCCACTTCGCCCCTGCTGTCGCCACGTCGTGTGCTGGCAATGTTTCTTTATTTCACCCCAAACAGAAAAACAACATGTGCCTTACAGGGGATTCGATCCACTGGCTGCCCTATTTGTTACCAGACAGTCATCTAAACCATTCGGCCACGCGTTCGTGTTCCTCAGATGGACACAATGGAAAAGTCGCACTATTTTAAAGCACTGCATTGTCTATCACTATCAGATTTGCTTACTAGAAATATGTCTGTTGGTTACGGTTCCTGATATACAATTTTCCCATTCTAATACTTTGTAGTTTTCTTTTTGTTGCAAACGCTGTTAACACTTCATCCTAACCTACATTCGCACAATAAGGTAAATGTATTCCTCTATAGTGCAATGCAGCTGGAAATATATGGAAACAAAGAAGGGGACTACAGAAACATGTGAGGTTGGCAAATAAGGAAGGCAATAACAACTATCGCGTAAGAGAAGAATATCTGACGCGCTCTGAAAACATCATCATCATCAAGTGCCGTCTCCGAAACGGAGGTTGACGGTAATGGATCTCCACCAGCCTTGGTCGCGCGTCGGTCTGGTACACGCAGTCAAACTGTGTCCCGACCACATCCTGATGTTGTCTGTCCATCTGCACCTCCATCGCCATCTACTCTGCCCTCCAAAATAATCCTTAACAGACTGTCATGGCGTTTGACATGACCAAAATTTTAAATTTTTCTGCTTTTTATTTCCTTTAGAAGTATTTGTTCCACCTGGAGTTGTTCCAGAACCTCCCTATTATGTTTCCTATCTTTTCAAGAAACTCGTTTAAGTCTTCTGAATACCCGCATTTCAAAGGCCTCAATACGCTTCTCCGTTTCCTTTGTCAGGGTCCTGGTTTCTACTACATCTCCACACACACAAAAAACAACCTAAAAAACAATTAAAGGAAAACATACACACCCAGTTAACAGAAAATAAATGTAAAGTAATAAGCAGCCACGGACATACAACAGACACATGCGCCTCACTACAAAATAGACAGGAGATATGAGATTCGCCCAACGCGGCTCCTCTTTTGTGTTTCTTCATTAGGCGGGCTGAATAATGTTTTAAACTTGATTATATTAGTTTCCAGAATTGTTTCTGTGAAGTTGTGACCAACTTCGTTTCTCTTCGATTTGCCTTCCCTGTCTAATAAATACACATCTTAGCGCCAGGTGTACTGGGGCGTATCAAGACCAGGTAACCCGCGTTTCCTTTTTTCCACAAGAAACAGACTTGCTAATCGCTCAATCACTCACACACTCATTCAAACAACACATAGTAACAAAAACACATAATAAAAGTCACAAATATGTTAGAGATATAAAGCCCGACATTTATGCAATGAAGGAAAATTGGGAAATATTTTACAAGAAAAAAGGTGGCCAGAGTAGTTGGCATCTGCAACTGACGCCAATCAAGACAAGTGTCGGCTCTAAATTGACGCGCGCACGGTAGACTTTTTTCCTCTTGACTTGACGGCGACTCTTTCTGTTCCAGAAGACTGCACACATCACATGATCTTCCTCGTCTACTGTCGCCAGAATAAGCGTCTTTGTTCCCAGGGCTCGCATCCAGACCGTCACCAACGTGATTGTGACAATTTGTCTCCACCAATAGCAGGCCGGCGTTATCTCAGATTTCGATCGCTACTGATTGAGGAGGCGGAGTCTCCGTGGCGGCTGTTCTTGTCATTAATCCTATTATGTTTCGTGTTTGGCCAATCAGTGCCGTTCTTCGAGTTGACAGGCGCCTAATCGCGAGGACAGTTATTATTTTGTGATTATCAAAGCGAAAGATGGAAGGCGCCGTGTCGTCGGTTCACATGGCGTTCAAACAGAAGCATTCGCAGCGAAATGGCAGTGTGAGGGTGTTGATGTAGCCAGGTCACAGCTTATAACGAGCACGAAAGCAAACCAAGTGTTTTATTATTTCAACAAATCTCGCACAGGGAGACGTATCCAGTTCCAAAATAACCAGCCATACGGTGCCTAGACTGCTACCAGGCATATTGCTATAATGTTTCACTTCTAGTGCATGCATGCACACACATTGCTGCAGTTTAAAAAAAATTGTCTTGGATTCACTGAAACCCTGTTTCAGACTAAATAAGAATTAATTTGTATTGTTATTATCCCAAATTCTTCAGGAAAAATATTAATTTCTTGGCGTGTTCAGTTTCCATGGTAACACTAACTTTTTTTTTTATCTAATTCATTATATGCGTGTAAATGTAAGTTCAATACAGTTCGTGCCAAATTTTACACACAAATACAAAAAAAAATATGCTGATTTGTTTGGGAAGCATAGACCGACAACTTGGAGAAACTGTGGTCTAACTTTATATTTCAAAGCTTTCTTCTAATTTTTTGGAGAGCAACAAAATGGCATCAGACGATTCCGCATCGACTTGTAAAACTTCATCACCGTCATCAGGTTCGTTATCACCACCGATGACATTGCCTACGACGCTAGCCAAGTCATCGCCAAATTCTTCACCGATATTAGCCCCTCTGCCCCCCAAAAAGTCATCCTTTTCAATAAGTAGTATCCTCGGTGAAGATAAAGTTGCGGACTCCAAAAAGGTCACGAATAACAGCCTTAAAAGAGACGATCATATCGAGGATGACTGTGATAAACCGTCGGATGATGCCAATAAAGAGGCTGTGGTGACAAGCATTTCAGACTTATACCAGAGGTTTCAACTGTATTCAGATCAAGCACGGCTGGGTCCAGGTTTGGCGTCTAGGGCGGCAGGTTTCGGACTGTGGTATCCCTGGTATCCTGGTCTCATAGCGTCCCAGCATTCAGACAGTAAGTAACTACACATATTTATATCATTGTTTGTTGTAATATTAGCAAATGTATCTGTTACTTACTCACTTTTAGCCAACTTGTTGCTGCTGTATTACTCATAGTTTTTTGAGACATTAACTTCAAATATCCATCTCTTTGTTTGTCGTAATATTAGCATATTTATCTGTTAGTTGTTCACTTTTAGCTAACTGGTATCTACATTACTAATGATTTCCTGGACTTATAACATATCAACATTCAGAGAGTGAGTAGCTACACGGATTCCTTTCAGAGAGTGAGTAGCTACACGGATTCCTTTCAGAGAGTGAGCAGCTACACGGATTCCTTTTTGTTGTTGCAATATTTGTTGTGTTTGTTGTGGAGGTCTTGGCGACGTTTGGTTGGTGTCTCGCTGCATAAGTTCTTCATACATACTAGACGTATTTGAAAAGGTTGACCGGGGTCCTCCTAGAGTCAGTGTAATGCGAGATTGCTCTCTCAGCTCAACACTATCTTCTTCCTTCTTCTTCTTCGGGGTTCGTCCTGAAAAATACATTGTGTCGTAATTTACAAAATGCTGCGATATATGTGCCTTTCGGGCCGACACATCCGATTTCAGCTAGCATTGTTTAGTACACGCATTGCCATTACGATTCCTATCCCTTTGCCAGACAACATAAGTGTCTAGTGCAGTCTGTTTCCAGGGCCGCCAAGTGGAGACGGAATAGGATATCGTTCAGCTATGATTCACTGACCCTGATGCAAGCAACCAGCTATGAGTCGCTGGCTACTGTCATATCATGCGTTACCGTTTACATATATGGCACACGCGCTCAGTAGTGTGGTAGCAAAGACTAGTACATCGTAGTTTTACAAGCATGTAGTAATACTTGACTAAAGAGGTTTGTCATTGGAAAGGAAAACTCATAATATGAAACAAAATGTGAAAGAAACAATCACAGTACAATTCGTACCAAGTGCATTAAGACTGGCTCATTGTCCCTCTGCCAACAACACTAATTAGCTGTACTTCGAATAGAGCGAAAAAGGACAAGACTTACATATTATTTGTATTGTCTCCGTCCTTCAAGCCTTCGAATATGCCGAGCATTGTAGACCTGACCTCAAATATCTCTAGACGTTAACCACATTATCCCCTCCTTTATCGTTAAAATAGTTAGACAGTGGGTCACTGGACGCTGAAACACATCTGGCAATGACTAGGCAGAACGAATAGCAAAGAAGAGATCAAGACAAGAACAGCCACACACAGCAACAGCCAAACAGCTCATAAGATCAGCAAACAGAGAAACGTGGTTTAGCATATGGGACAATGGAAACACAGGGAGGGAGATCTACAGACCTATGGCAAGCCCCAACCTAAGTGACAGTATAAATCAACTCGCAAGAAAGGATCAGAGCACCATTTTCCGACTGAGAGCCCAACACATTTCACTTAACAAGCACCTGAACAGAATCCAACACACTCATACGAACCCGTTGATCGTCATCTCTTTGAGTGCTCAGCGCCCAGCGATATTAGGAAAAGGCCTCTTATTTTGAAGCCAGATAAATAATACATGTTGTATAGCACTAGACAACAACTGACATACATATCCAGATACCATTACATGGCATTGGGCCGAACGCTGCTGGGTCCGCAACAACAACTACGGCATTGTTTTTGTTGCTCTTGTGTGCTGCTAATGGCTGTAGTGAATTGAATTTGTCTTTCACTATTTCATTTAGACGGTTTTAGGTCCGTGTTGGTGTTAGATTTACTAACACGACAAATTACGAATTAGTTCTGAAATGCAAATGATAAATAACACGCTAATGTAAAGAGTAACACATGTTTGCGCTTAAGAAAAATGTGTTGAATGCACATAGCGCATAATAAATATGTTGTCACTTATCTTGTGGCTGTCAACATTAAGATAGCGATCATGATAAATAGAACAGTATTCATTACATCATAATGTCATATGTATTAATGTTCTCTTCTAGGAGTTTCGTGATGTAAAGAATTATTCTGTATGTGTGTGAGCGAATAAATCTTTTATAAACATTGAAAACCATCACACAAAATGCCATACGAAATCTATGATGAAAACAATTTTATGAAAATGATATTCTCTCTCTCTCTCTGTCTCTCTCTCTTTCTGTCACACACATACACACACACACACACTAACACACACACACACACACACACACACACACGAACAATCCACATTGTTCTTCTACTTCTATTTAAATACACAATGAATTGTAGAGTTGAACAGTTAGTGATAGTATGTTAATGCATTATAATTAAAGTGAACAAATTCAAGTGCTACTCAAACAAATAAACATTAACGACAGTATAATTACATTAGTCTACAAACATTTTATGTTAATTAATATCATAACTTACTTCAAACTTATTCAATAAAGAAACTTAGAAAACAAGCTACGATATACAAACAGAATTTCAGAAAAACATTAGAACAACTAGAAATAGAATATTCTGTATAATTTCTTATATTCTAAAATTGTAATAAAGCTATTCAAGCTCAACAATAAGAGGTTGCGGTGTAGTACAATAGTTGGGAACGAAAGAAACAGCATCAACAAATAATTGAAGATATCAAGCCTGTTAGTAATAACATATTCGATAAACGTAACACATTATAAACACGATATCAACATCATATGTAGAAAAAATACCCGTACATATATGAATGAATTGGTATCGGTTTTAAATGTAGACATATAGCAATTATCATTTTATTTGAGACGTGTAAGCAGTTAAAGCTGTAGGATAAATATAGCAATGAATATTATATTTGAAATGCGTAAGCAGTTAAAACTGTAAGATAAATATAGCAATGAATATTATATTTGAAATGCGTAAGCAGTTAATACTGTAAGATAAATATAGCAATAAATATTATATTTGAAATGCGTAAGCAGTTAATACTGTAAGATAAATATAGCAATGAATATTATATTTGAAATGCGTAAGCAGTTAAAATTAAGATACATATATATCATGTAGATGTTCTTTTTGCATATTATATTAGTATTCTTCGTTTCTCTTCATGTTTTTCCAGCTTCGTACTTGTTTCCTGCTGATTACCTTTCCAAAAATAAAACATATTTGTTTTGTGAAAATTGTTGAGGTTATTACAAACAGTTGACAGTTTCCCCTATTTGGAAAGCAAAATGATTCGAAAAGGAGATACATATTAGGCAATTTTCACTCGCATTACTGTAGCCACAGGTGTCTTTACCTAACTAACGAACATCTGAAAATCAAAATCATTGAGTGAGCATATCAAGTTCAGGTTGTTTAGCTTCAACGTATTAACAATACTCACCTCTGGCGTGAATGCTGGAAAATAACCAAGGTTTTGGAAAAGACTTTAAATGTAGTCGAGAATAAGTGTCTTAGACAACTGTTGAACGTTGGTTGGGAGGAATTCATAACCAACAAAACAATTCGAGAAGTCACCAGTCAACAGTTGACACATTTTGTTGATGTTTTTGTTCTGTTTAGAATACTAAATATGTTAAATGTATTTGACCAACCACAAACCGCAAGTATCAAGCGATCAACAAAGTTCCTTTGTATAGCTGGTCATTTGGCAAGATGCAGAAAAATATCATTAGTATATATTATTCTTAGTTCTTAGTCGACCCGTACTTCTACAGTCTCTTGTTAGTGCGATTGAAACTGATCTTCTTAGGGCAGCACAGCTAGAATCAAAGTCAATGTTGGATTGGACAACAATGTAATTTGCTATGTAGTTGGTTACGTTTTCGGGTTCGAATAGGTTTGATCATCAACTTCCAAACCCACTCCAGGATTGATAACTAGCAAAGTAGCCTTTTTCGAAAATGACGGATAAAACACAGCACAGCGGTTACAAAATATTGCAGAGAAGTTCATTCGAATATCTGGTTTGTCCCAGGTATACGACATCAAATTAAGGAGGAACATGTCCGCCATGATACCGGAAGACTCGAATGCAATATAGAATTGAATTAATTCACCAACTTAACTTCAGCAACTAGTTGATTTAACATATTTCCTATAATTCCGTTTCTAGAAAATGCAGATCTCTTTTCATATTTCAAAATTTTATGCCATAAACAAATCCTTTTCATATTTATTACCGGGGCCGGAAAGGAAAGCAAAGAATAGTACCACTGCAAACTGTCAGGCATGTCACAAGAGACTTGGTATTTGGGCTGGCTGCCCTATTCTTTAGCAGCTTTGAGCCAGCAAATCGTCAACAGATATTGAAGTTTTTGTTGAATACCAATGCTCAACAGGGAGCTTAACATATTTCAGTTAATTAATTCAATTTTTTATTTAAAGAATGTCTCTATTTAATTGCTGTACCTGGCGTCATTACATCCCACACCAAGTTGTATGTGTGGTCAGCGTGGTCTTAAGTAATGCAATACATATATTACTTGAAAAAGAACCCACACACACAAAATGAAGCAGTATAAATGATAAAGCGGTCAGTTTCCCTGACGTTTAACAATAATATTGGATAGAGAAAATAAACAAGTACAGAGAACAGAAAAAGTAAGCAAAAAAAAAAAGAAGAGAAATAGGGTGGTCAAGTGATTTGGATACCAGTTCTCTTGAACCAAGAGCGCATAGGTTGAGATCCATTGGTAAAGCATAGTTTCATTTCTACCGACGATATACTAAAAACGTTGCATGCACACTGCGAAGTGCAACATGGGCAAGAGATCTTTATTTGTTACTCCTATAAATCCCGGAGGCGCACTCCGAACACTGGCAATAAACGCTGTAATGGCTGGAGTTTTCTTTCAAGGCGACAGTAAACAATGTGTAAGGATGATCAGACGCCATAGGAGACAAGAAGTTGAGATAATAATAAGGGAAATAATAGGGAATAATAAGGGAAAGCCAAGATATAACTTCCGTTGGCGTACCGTCTCCACGCAAATAAAACATTTGTTCAATTTTCTTCCCACCTTTTGATTTCAGCTTCTTCTTTTTCCGTCTCATCTTTTTTGTGCGTTTGTTTTAAGCATTTCGTTCTAATACTGTTTTCTGTAACGCCTAGTCTGCTTTAAGAGTTCAACATTTTCTTTATTTTCAAAATTGTCCATCCTTTTGTCTAGCTTGATGTTAATTATTTCTTTGCTTTTCTCTCTCTTCCCTATCTTCTCTTCCCTATCTTCACTCTCTCTCTCTCTCTCTCTCTCTCTCTCTCTCTCTCCTCAACCCCATTAAAAGTGCCACATTCATTGCGATACCTTCTTTTTTGTGCTCTTTACGAAAGATACAGCAGTTCTGTTAAAAAAGATTCTATATACAATTACAAATTTTTGAATAACAGAAACGTAATCTATATGTAAGTGTTGTAAGATGTAATAAATACGAAAGCTAATCCTGGGATATTAATTTTTATCTGAAATAAGCCCAACGTCTTTCATTGAGCAATTAATTATCTAGACTTAGATTAAGATATAAGACAATACGTTCTGAATCAGTTTTTCTAATGATGCTCCAACGGCCCATGAAAAATGAAGGGCCAATGTATTTAGTATGACACTAAAATAGATATATCAATTTTCATTAACCTCTAACCAGCTTTTTTTCAATTATGAATGTATGCAACAAATATCACTGTAAAAAGAAGGATCTGGACAGTTTGACATTATGCCACAGAAAAGAGTCAACAACAGAAACGAACAACAACCACACGGAGTGGATGATGTGTAGAAACTTCATCGTCCGCGCAACACATGTAAATGATGTTTTAAGAGATTTTATGAAAAACATCTTTACCTTGTCTTTGTCATGTTTTCTGGTCATCTTAACGTCTCCATTTCCTAAAGCTGTCCTTTATTTCTCTCTTTGTAGTCTCAATTTTCTCGTACTCTCATCTATTATTGTTTTTGGCTTACTAAAGTTTCATACTATCATCTATTATTGTTCATGGCTTAGCCAATTCTCGCACTATCATCTATTATTGTTCATGGCTTAGCCAATTCTCGTACTATCATCTATTGTTCTTTTTGGCTTACCAAATTCTCGTATTATCTATTATTGTTTTTGGCTTACCCAATTCTCGTACTATCATCTATTATTATTTTTGGCTTACCCAATTTTCGTACTATCATCTATTTTTGTTCTTGGCTAGCTCTATTCTTATACTATCATATATTTTTGTTTTTATCTATTTTTGTTTCATACTATCATTTAATATTGTTCATGGCTTCCAAATTCTGGTACTATCATCTATTATTGTTCACGGCTTACCCAATTCTCATACTCTCATCTATTATTGTTCATGGTGTACCCAATTCTCATACTCTCATCTATTATTGTTCACGGCTTACCCAATTCTCGCACTCTCATCTAATATTGTTCACGGCGTGCCCAATTCTCATACTCTCATCTATTATTGTTCACGGCTTACCCAATTCTCATACTCTCATCTATTATTGTTCATGGTGTACCCAATTCTCTTACTCTCATCTATTATTGTTCACGGTGTACCTAATTCTCATACTCTCATCTATTATTGTTCATGGTGTACCCAATTCTCTTACTCTCATCTATTATTGTTCATGGCGTACCCAATTCTCTTACTCTCATCTATTATTGTTCACGGCTTACCCAATTCTCGCACTCTCATCTATTATTGTTCACGGCTTACCCAATTCTCATACTCTCATCTATTATTGTTCACGGCTTACCCAATTCTCATACTCTCATCTATTATTGTTCACGGTGTACCTAATTCTCATACTCTCATCTATTATTGTTCACGGCTTACCCAATTCTCTTACTCTCATCTATTATTGTTCACGGCGTACCCAATTCTCTTACTCTCATCTATTATTGCTCACGGCGTACCCAATTCTCATACGCTCATCTATTATTGTTCACGGCTTACCCAATTCTCACACTCTCATCTATTATTGTTCTTCGCTTACCCAGTTTCCTGCTACTATCATTAACTATTGTTCTTGCTCTCTCCATTTTCTCAACCTATCCTTTATTTGTTCCCTTGTTGCATCCATTTCTCGTACCATTTTTGATTATTGTTCTTAGCTTCTCCATTAACTTATACTGTATATTATTTCTGATCTTGATTTCGTCATTCTTTGTACTATCTTCTATTTTTCTTTATCTAGCCGTAATTCATTCTTCGTATTTCCCTTTATTTAGTCATACATTTTAGGTTTTGTTTTTATCGCTTCTTTAGTCATTTCTCATTCCTGCTTTCCTTAAATCTACACTAATATAAGCATTAAAATATATAAATTCTTATCTTAGAACCTACATTACTATGAAACTTTATTTATTTTAACGTTTCTCCTCATATATCTTAATCTATGCAAATCTCCATATCTTCAAACTCCGTCTTTTGAAACCACGGGCGCTATAAATCTCAGATTGTATGAACCTTCCCATATATTAAGCTCTTTCTCCACATACCTTTATCTCTACAAACCTCTGTCATATGAAACTATGACCGTTATATATCGCAGTTTCTATGAACCTTCATCTCAATACACCCATTTCTCCATATACCTTCATCTCTGTAAACCACCATTTCTACAAAACTCGTTTTTTCTGAAACCACGGCTCTATAAATCGCAGTCTCTGTAAACTTCCGTCTCTATAAAACTCAAAATGTTCAACTCTCGTATGTTCAAGAGAGTTGAGATGCATTCTCCTTCTTCTTCGTTCGTTCTGAAACTCCCGCCACCAAGCAATGAAACGGGTTTTGCAAGTAGCAGGAAGTTGTCCAGAGAACGGAATGCATTGTGTCGCAGTTTACAGCTTGACCGCGATATTTTCACCTTTCGGTCCAACACATCCGACTTCAGCAGCCATTTTTTAGTACATTTAGATTCCGTCTCATTGCATCATTCTTGGCAGTGAAGAGATTGACAGACACTGCAGGAAAGGCAGAAAGCTACGTCAACGTGATATACGAGGCGTGTTCAAATGAAACCGGACGAATCTGCAACAAGTGAACATACGTACGATGCGCATGATGACGTCACTGCTGCTGTAAACAACACATGCCAACGGTCAAGTTTGCAAAATTTCATTATCGTTCCACTCATAGTTTCCTCAGCAGACCGTTGAAAACATGGCGGGGGTTGATTCGAAATCCGTCCAGAGTTAATCAGCAAGCGGTGATTAGGTTTCTAACAGCGGCGGGATGTCGACTAGTTGACATTCATCGCAGAATGCATAGCGTGTGTGGTGACAAAGTGTGTCGAAGACAACGGTGAAGAAATGGACAACTGTAAATGTTCACCTCTATACATATTCACCTTCATGAACCTCCATACGTGTTACATTTACCCCTCACTATAAATCTCAACCTCTACACCATCGGTATCTATAAACCAACACCTCAATTAACCAGTACCCCTATAAACCATCATTTCCATAAGAGATAACTACTTATATAAACCTTCACCTCTAGAACCTCTACCTCTATGAACATTCATCTCACTGAATTTTCACTTTAGTGAAACTTTGCGTCTTATAAACATGTCTAAACCTCTTTGAAACTTCACCTCTTCTAAAACTTCATCTGCATGAGATTTCACCTCTTATAAACTTTCACCTATATAAACCATCATCTATATATAACCTCAAATCTATAAACCTTCATCTAATAAAAGTCTTCACTTTTATAAACCGTCATCTCTATAAACCTTCATCTCTATAAACCTTCATCTCTATAAACCTTCATCTCAATAAGCATTCAACTCTATAAGCCCCCGTCTCCATAAACCTTCCCTTTTATAAACCTTCAGCTCTTTAAACCTTCACATATATAAACATTAACCTCTATAAACCTTCCCTATATAAACCTTCATATCTTCACACATCCATGTACATTCCTCCCCTCCCCCCCCCCCTTCCCCACCGCCTCATCACCCCACCCTCTTCTCTCCCTTTCCATGTAAGCCTTATTACCTGTAAAAATTCATTTCTATAAACCACCAACTCTATAAATCTCTTCCTCTATGAACCACCTCCTCTCTAAATACCCAGCTCTGTATTTATTATTCACAACACCAGAATATGTATGTAATACCGTAAACATTTTAATATTGTGAATGATACTGATATAATCTAAAACCTGTAAGGCGAGGGAGGAAATTATCATAAAACTGCAAACAAGAATTGTGAAATCACAGTTTCAAGATATAAACAAATCATAGATGCTTCGCTACAACGTGTTCACTCCGCAGAGCCGATGTATTGGCTTCCAAACTTTCTTACAATATTACGGAGCTGATATATTGGCTTTGACTAATGCCATACTTATATTTTGAAAGTTTCTCAATTATAACTTTTCCTGAATTTGTAAATGTACCTCTATCTCCTACAGGGAATCTTTCATTTCAAAAGCCAACGTGTCTAGAAGACCGAACATTGCGGAGTGAATGAGTTCGACGAAACGAAGCGGCATTAAATGAAATTGGCTTCATTGTTGTATTTCGTCTGCCACTTTCTTGAAAACAAAATACAACTAATTTTCTTTAAGAGAGCAAACAGGTGAATATCACAAAGAAGGAAATACAAGTTATTAATAAAATACAGACTTCATTGTTGGTATTGAAAAATGTAGATTCGTTTTAGCGGTTTGTTGGTATTGAAAAAGGTAGATTCGTTTTAGCATTTTGTTAGTATTGAGAAAAGGTAGATTCGTTTTAGCGTTTTGTTGGTATTGAAAAAGGTAGATTCGTTTTAGCGTTTAGTTGGAATTAAAACAGGTAGATTCGTTTCAGCGTTTTGTTGGAATTGAAACAGGTAGATTCGTTTTAGCGTTTTGTTGGTATTGAAAAAGGTAGATTCGTTTTAGCGTTTTGTTGGAATTGAAACAGGTAGATTCGTTTTAGCGTTTTGTTGGTATTGAAAAAGGAAGATTCGTTTTAGAGATTTGTTGGAATTGAAAAAGGTAGATTCGTTTTAGCGTTTTGTTGACCCCAAACCGTTAGCTCATGCAAATAAATGCATTACATTTGTAAATATGTGGGTTGTTGATATTACTTTGTAAAAGAGGGCCATACGAATGTAGGAAAACTGTTGTATGTAGTGCTTATTTGAAAATTAGCGGTAAATGTAGTCTCATATTAAATACTGTCGATATGGATGAAGTGTTAAAGACTTCAATTCAAGTGGTCTCAATGTGATATAAGTGACCAGACCGTCTTGCGTTATGCAGACTAAGTTAAGTACCAAGTTACAGGTGGGTAGGCTAGAGCGTGTAAAGACCACGCATCGTTCTCGGGTCTTTTTTGAAGTACAACAATTTTCTAGCCGATCTGGCATTCGTTAAAGATTACGACGGAGAGTGGATGGGTCTAAAAGCCTCATCATGTTACAGCAACTTAAAATATAAGAGAAGAAACATGATATAGTTCCTATATATATATGCCTAAAATATAAACCTACCCTACTGAAGTCGAATGTGTCGACCGAAAGGTGCAAATATTGCAGTCAAGCTGTAAACTAAGACACAACTCGCCAGCTTTTCTGGACAACATCCTGCTACTTGAAAAGAAAGTCCTTTTCAGAGTTTGGTAGCGTGATATTGAGAACTAACGAAGAAAAAAAAATAAACCTACTCTTCGTACTGCGTATCGACTGCTGGTTCTGGCGGCCTTTATTCCTAAGTATTATAAATCCCCCACCCCCTCCCACAAATCCCTCTGGAGGACAATAGCAATGTGAAAAAACGCAGTTATGGCAGAAAGTTGAATAAGATATTTATCAAATCCTATTAATATAAATATATATATATATATATCCACTTCCTTTAAATTGCGTAACACGGACAATTCAATTTTAGAAATTCATTTTTTATCCAAACTTTTATACAGTAGTGTTAGCAATTCCCATTTCGTGAACTTTGCAACTTTTCACAATTTAGCACAAATGCTTTGAGTGTTGACATCCTCCTAAGTTTCGCAATTCTGCCTGGAGACACAGAGGCTTAGGGAGTGAGCTTTAATTGGATTCGTTTTACATAAAATATATAAAAACCAATGAGTACTCCATTCGGGTTGAACCGGATATCAGCATTTGATATCACGAGTTGAAGCAAAACATTAAATATATATATATATATATATATATATATATATATATATATATATATATATATATATATATATATATATATATATATATATATATAAAACGCTGCTCGCTCAGTACAGAGAGAGAAAAATTATATAGAACAGAAGAGAACAATGTGAGATAGAGAGAGAGTGAGATAGAGATAGAGAGGGAGAGAGAGAGATAGAGAGAGAGAGAGAGAGAGAGAGAGAGAGAGAGAGAGAAGACGCAGTGGGGAAAGGGGGCGGCGTGACAAGCAAGAGGATTGTCTGCACGCGAACTGGATAAGCATACTAAAAATGGAATTAAAGCTTGGGATCAATGTTATAAATATCATTTATCGAAGTTTAAAAGGACGCAGAATGTTCAAATGCAATTTTGCATGATAGCTTTAAACGGATAATAAAGTTGGCAGTGACAATAACGTTTGAAAAACAGAAAGCTGCCGGTGATAAGAGTGTGGACAGTGATAAGATAATTGATAATGACATTAAAGTTACCGTACATATTAACATTGAAAATGTAAATATGTACGGTAACTTTATTGTCATTATGGATTATTGAAAATGTTAATAACGATGACAGGGTGTTGACGGTGTTAAGAGAGTTGACAATGATAAGAGAGTTAAAGGTGTTAAGAGAGTTGACAATGATAAGAGAATTAAAGGTGTTAAGAGAGTTGACAATGATAAGAGAGTTGACGGTGATATGAGAGTTGACAATGATAAGAGAGTTGACAATGATAAGAGAGTTGACAATGATAAGATAGTTGACAATGATAAGAGAGTTGACGGTGATATGAGAGTTGACAATGATAAGAGAGTTGAAGGTGTTAAGAGAATTGACAATGATAAGACAATTGACGGTGATAAGAGAGTAGATGGTCATAAGAGAGTTGACGGTGATATGAGAGCTGACAATGATAAGAGAGTTGACAGTCATTATAACGGGCGTCTGAGGTCGACAAATGATTTTAAAAATTGGGTGCCAGAATAATCAGGAAAAGTAAAGAAGGCCGGCATAATGTTGACCACATCCCACCTAGTGTGACCCGCTGATCTAGAAAAATATGGGCCTAACATCTTACTCTCAAAATGTCACACTGGTGTTTTAACGGAATCTCCACTTTTCTCAACCACTACCTGACACAAGGACACGAAGAGTGTAAATTGTTTTTTCCAGGTAATGGGGAAACGTCCAAGTCTCACCCTTCAGAACTTCTGTCTTTTTGTTTTTGTTGAGAAATATCGATAGCTTTCACTACTTATTGTCAATTCAAGCTCAACAATCGGTAACTGCATTTTATTTTGACGATTGGAATATATTATCAACATCCTAATCACAACTCTCATTAATAGTTCTAGTTGGGCAATATATTATCAACACAGCAATCACAACTCTCATTAGTAGTTCAAGTTTGGCATGGGCATTCTGAAAATTCTTCTTTAAAACCACTTTAGTGTGGTTTCTTGAGATTTTTGTTGCTATTTTTCTTCTGATTATCCATGCTTTACTTTCGTACGATCTGTTTATCTAATACCCGAGATGACTAATTCGTCACTTATTTATTCCTGTATCATAATGCTACTTGAAATGTCCTTTTAACGAAATAAACTCTCATCTGTTGTAACTGCAGGATTGGTGTATACGTTTACAGAGCATTCTTCTCTAAATAAGTTAAAACGCAATCTGGCTACAACACGCTCTCAGTGTTTTATTGGCCCATACTCGCTATTCACATAACTACCAGTACATAACGGGAAATCAACAATCTGCAGATCGCATTTTGAAATAAGAAGTAGGTCGAATGAAGTGGCGGTCGTGAAGATAGAGAAAGAGTGTGTACATTAGTGAGCTACAATAACCGACAGTATATATGGTCATCACAATTTTATCTTCTTCTTCTTCTTCCTCGTGCGATGTCAGACGCCAACTTGAATTTGTTCGAAGAAAGCAGCAGTCATCCTGAGGCTGTCGATACTGCCATAGAGCTTGTCTAGTGTTGGCATTGGTGATGGCCATATGTGCTTTCTCTGGCCCTCGTATGTCGGGCAATTTTAAACCTATCGGTTTATCTGAAGTGCATCCATGTCGATTATGCATAACGTAACATATAACGAATTTACATGGTTTATTAATAAAAGCAATCTGTCACTACAGTCATCACGCAGTGTGCAAGCTATTTTCTTTTTAAATTTCACCTTTGATAGACAAAAGTGTTTGTCAAATTCGGGATTATCCAGATAAGCCATATTTAGAAGGGCTCGTTACACACAGCTCAAAATATATAATATATCAACATTAGTCCAAGTAAAAAGGATACACACGTTTATAACCAAATAATGTGTCACAATCTCCATCAGACTAACACAACGTGAACATCTAAAAGTAAAGGTAGCTTCATAGCAAACACTGCCGTACCAAGTTACAGCTTTATGATATGGGATAACCAGTTCCCTTTTTAGCTGTCTTATTTTCTTTCCAAGCTGTCACCCAGGTGCCCATTTACAGCTAGGCCGACTGGAGCTACCCGTAGCCGGAGTTGAACCCCGTACATTTGCCCTAAAAAGCGAGGGCTCTACCATTGCACTAATCAGCTGCACATGGAGATTTAATGAGAGCATATTCTTTACCATAGTGATTGGCTGATGATTTGTTAATTCATTTATTCATCAAACATTTCGCTTCAATGTGAAGCGGAGGTTATAACAGTAGACAGCCCCCATTAAAGAAAACTAAATCGTCCATTTGCAATCATTGCCATGTTTGTCCCAATGTAAAGCGCATGTTTAAACTGCAGCTAGCCACCTCACAGGAAGCCTGCAACAGAGATTTAGCAGATTATAATGATTACATGTGCCAATGTATTTATTTTACATAATGAAGTTGCCAGGTCCAAGCCCAGCCCTCATAAGTCGTCTTGTATGTCACATCTAGTGGGTGACAGTGGTTGTGTTCTTTTTATCCCAAGTACCACTCGTGGATCGGCACAAACATTTCGCTTGAGTAGTGCCCGGGTTGAATGAATATGGTCACTGTAACCATCTCCGCACGTAGTAAACGGCGACTAATGCGGATTGTGTATGAGACTTGCAGACTCATAATGTTAAACCATTTATAATGTAGCCTCAACTCAAAATGCTCGGATAGATCATTTCTATATAGAGTGAGATTTGATGGTGCCCGATGCTTGACATGTAGTGAAAAGGTAAATTTCTCAAATTCTATCGGAGGTAAAACGCGCTTGTCTTTTAAGAAATAAAATCGCAAAACGTTGGGGATTTCGAATTCCCCTAGTTTCAAACTTCTCCCTGTCTCAAGTGAGATAAGGCAAGTGCCTAGTTATATTGGAGATTGACGAAAAATACGGAGATCCTCTGCACACTGTGTGCACGTAAAAGAACAATTGGTAATCTAAAATTGATAAGAGTAGACTGTTAGCTACTGTTTGGGTAAAATCCTAAAAAGAAATGATTTCCTACCTAATACGCAACCTATCTTCCCTGCAGGCCTTGTAAGCTGCAGGTAGTCAGCACTGCAAGATAAAGAAAATACAACTAATAGACTTGGGCTACCTGGCAGCAGGCATAACCTTCCTGTTTGAAAACCAGGACTTCAAGTACTTCACGTAATGTCCCCGAGTGATTCATGTGATTCTTTACTGGGGAGGAAAGAATAGAACCGCTACCTACCCCTTCATGCATGTTGTAAAATTCCACAACATAGAGTTTTACATGGAGCTAGCAACCTCATCTATATAACAATATGACTACAGAAACTATAACAAAAGACACAACAAGCGTTGTGGTATGAGTTTTCTAAAGGAATCCAGCTGTAGCAATGCTATCTGTCAGATCTGTCGTTCCCTCTCTTAGATATATTGAAGTACTGCTCTAAGCTAGAACCAACAGGATATTAGGCAGACGGACCATCGTCATCAGATGCCCTGCCAGTTGGTGTTGACTATCATGGACCCCCGTCTGTTTCTATCACGTGTGTCGCTTATCATCTCTGTTGTGCATTTATAATCTTTATTTTCATAATGCTTGCAGTAACTTGCTGACGATCGGGTGTCATCCGCTGCACATGCCATTCTCAACTTGCCGCGGTGGAATGTTTTGTTCCACCGTTACATCCTTTCTGATTATATTTAGATTGTGTCCGTCCTTGAGGAAACTTGAGATAACAAGAAGGATAGTGAGGTCAAAGAACACAGGACGTAAAATGGTGGATCACGAAGTCAGACCAATTGAAGAACTGTTATTAGACGAAGTTCAAGAATCGGATCAAAATAGAAATCATTGGAGTCGTTAAGTTGCAGCCTTATATTCCAACTAGAACCAGCAGGATTAAATCAATTCATGCGACGATGTTTGCCTGTAGAGAGCTTTCTTTATTGCTCACTGTCCGTTAAATATTACGGTAACTAATTCATTACTGTGACATCTAGTTTTTATGTATCGATCGTCCTAAGAAGATTACCGCTATCTCTCTCAAATTTGACGCACTAAATCATTTACCCTGCCAGTTCTGTCATGTATTTAACGCTGCAGTAGTTATTTCTGTGAAAATATAAGTGCAATTAAATGTTTTCAATAATTATATGCTTGGCTATTTGTTTGTTAGAAAGTAGTCCAAACACATGTACGACATTTGGGGAAGGAGTGTTAAATTCTTCATTGTACAAAATGACAACTTTTCGGAGATGAGATGATCAGTGTCATTTGTTGTTGTCTTGTATTATTAACATTTTAATATCGTGAAGTACACATCCATATTTACACCTGGAAAGTCTACTTTCTGTATATCTATTGATATTCTGTTACATTGACGTGTACGTTGTTCTTTGCATCGTTTGCTTCTACAGTATTTAACCACAATGCTTTGTTTTATTGGACGATCGTTTTATTATTTGTCACACTTTTGCTACACTTGTATGTACTCATACATACATACATACATACATGCATGCATACATACATACATTCATACTTACATACACACGTACATAATACATACATACATACATACATACATACATTCATACTTACATACACACGTACATAATACATACATACATACATACATACATACATACATACATGCATGCATAGATACATACATACATACATACATACATTCATACTTACATACACACGTACATAATACATACATACATACATACATACATACATGCATGCATAGATACATACATACATACATACATATTTATACAAATATACACAGTAAAAAATGCAAGCCTATTTAGAGATATACGTACGTACCCAGACATATAATATGTATTTATGAACATGCACGTATGATACAATAATGAAACTATGCAAATATTTTATATGAGGTACACATTGAGACAATTATACGAGGCGTGTTCAAATGAAACCGGACCAAACTGCAAAAAGAGAACATAAGTACGATGCGCATGATGACATAACTTTTTATGTAAACAGCACATAACAACCGCCAAGTTTGCAAAATTTCATTATCCTCCGACTCCTAGTTTCCTAAGCAGACCGTTGAAAACATGGCGGGTGGGATACGGAATCTGTCCAGAGTTGATCAGCGAGTGGTGATGCGGTTTTTAACAGCTGAAAGATGTCGACCAGTTGACATTCATCGCAGAATGCAGGCAGTGTATGGTGACAAAAGGGTGTCGAAGACAACAGTGAAGAACTGGACAATGATGTTGAAATAAGGACGTGAGTTAACGACAGATCTTCCGAGACCAGATCAGGCACATATTGTTGTGTTAACTCACGTCCTTCTTAAACATCGGAACCCAGTTCTTCATGCATGTCAAGGTAGAGATGCGCACAGCTATTTTTAGAATAATGAATGTAAAAGAAACTCGTTGTATACAGATTATGCAGAGCCTTCTAAATCAGCATAAAGACGTTAAGTTAAGTTAAAGGTTTCGGACTCAATCAGCACATCCGGAAATCGGTACCCGACTTAGTGCCGTGTAATTTCTAACACATGATCTCTGACGGCAGTGTCACACTTTTGCCTGTATTTCTTTTCTCTTTATGCAAAATGTTCTCGCCCTTGAAGGGACATGAGACGAACACTACTCCTAGCACGCCATATTCTGTTTGTTAATTTCCAATTTGTTATCTTCAGTTCTTGTTTTTTTTCTCCATACAAGATGCTAGTGATGGGGAAAATTGATGGTAGTAGCTCTTTCTGCAATTTCAACAATGATAAGCAATACAAAAATTGTGTATTACTGTATCGAGAATAAACAAATTCTGGATAGTTCAGTATCATGAAACGAAAGATTATGAAATGTATAATTATTTTAAAAAACTAGGGGCATCACGTTTTGTAGTTCTTTCATGGTCTATTTCAATTTGCAAGGCTCTGTACTTTTCTCGTTTGATGTGTCTGATAATTTAAACAAACTATATTATCAGTAGGAGGCTGCGTGGCCTAGGGGTGAAGCGTCCGTTTCACAATCTCAGTGCACCTGGTTCGAATCACGCTCGTGTTCAAATTAACAGACGTTGCTTTTTTGCACACTTTGCTTAGAAACTTATAACAACCAAAAAGGTTGGCGGTTGTAAGAAGCGATGTTTGGCAAAGGACATGCTACTTACTCTTTACTTTATTATCAGTCTTATTTATAGTTTTTTGTCATTAACAGTTTTGTTTTTAACTGTATACTTTGTTATCACTGTAACATTATATGATCACTGTCAACGCTATTATCACTCTCAGTGCTATTTTAAATATCAAGTTTCCTATAACTGTCAATGCTATTTTAAATATCAAGTTTCCTATAACTGTCAATGCTATTTTAAATATCAAGTTTCCTATAACTGTCAATGCTATTTTAAATATCAAGTCTCCTATAACTGTCAATGCTATTTTAAATATCAAGTTTCCTATAACTGTCTAATGCTATTATCACTGTCAACATTATTACCACTGTCAACATTATTATCACTGTCAACATTATTATCACTGTCAACATTATTATCACTGTCAACACTATTATCACTGTCAACATTATTATCACTGTCAACATTATTATCACTGTCAACATTATTATCACTGTCAACATTATTATCACTGTCAACATTATTATCACTGTCAACATTATTATCACTGTCAACATTATTATCACTGTCAACATTATTATCACTGTCAACATTATTATCACTGTCAACACTATTATCACTGTCAACACTATTATCATTGTAAACGCTATTATCCCGCAGTTGTGCTGCTGGGACCCCAATGGGGGAGGGGGGGGGGGTGGGAGAGAAATAGTAACATGGATATCGTAAGATGCAGCTAAGAATTGCTGAGCATTTGACATCTGTAGAAGCTGTTCAAGTATGCAGTCCCTACCCCACTGAGAATATGGTGATAGGCATGTATTTTCTTGACCAGCAGTACCCTAGAGGGGATATGATCAGAACCACGTCGTCCGTCCTTACTTCTCAAACTTGCTCTGATACCAAACTTGAGGTTGAATAGCTCACAGAACCGTTTGTGATCGAAAAAAATATCCCTTATCAATTTGGGGTTGAACGTAGATAGCACCGCTATTCAGCTACTGTGGCGCCATTTTGAATAAGCCAGAAGAGAGAAAATAAGACCTCTACTCTCCTTGGCAAAAGATGTGACCAGCATAAGGCAGGTTTCCCAGGCAATGAGCTGACAAATGTGCATGTTAGTCAGTTAGTCAGTTAGTTAGTTAGTTTTCTTCAAAACGTGTACCGTTGTGCGACTTAGTGAGCTTCTATCTTCTTGACTACGCCAAATGCGTTGCAACGGTTCTTGGAAGCCCGAGTCGTTGCACCTGCCTGACGGTCGCCCTCTAGCCTCGTAGCCAGATCTACTAAAGTTGTAAGCCATCAGTGGAAGTTGATGAGGGAGCATTCTCATGAGTTGACCGAGCCAGCGTATTTGTTGCCTGCTATGTACACTTCTAGTAACGACCATCCTTCGAATGTCTTCAATTCGCATTCTTTTCTAGTAACACAGTTGACCTTCATCAAACACTTCAGATCATACTTCAAAATTCTGATCTCACACGCCTTGACCAGTGACCAATCTTTACATTGGTAGCAAAGAGTCTGTAAAAGGGTTGTATTTGTAGTGTCTGTGACACAGGCATCTCGACTTCTCAGGACGATCTTTCAAGCCCTTTCTTGTAATCTTTCGTCATTTCTTTTTTAGTTCTTCTTTTTAATCTTCTCCTGGCTGTTTTTTTCAATTCATTTATTGTTCTACAATTTTTTTCTTGTGTGCATTTAATCTGTCAAACAGATATGAAATACGTTGTAAAATTCCGTTTTTTTCGAGTTGTGTTTAGAAACTATTTTCTGCTTTGTCTTGCACATATACATTTTATGTATTATATTTAGGCCATTGTTTTCAAGCTGTTCCTTTTTGCAAGATTAAACAAAAATACTTACAATACTCTTAATGTTGTTAAAGTATACATTCATTGATAGGTTTGTTGGTATAGTTGATCAATCTGTATTCTTCCTAATAAAATATTAAGGGTTTTAATAATCCATCTGAAATATTCACGTATGTCAAGCTTGACAATACAGACGATCAACACTATGTTGCCTCTCCATATCGAAGGCTTACAGTAGCCAGTACGCAGCATCTGATGATCTCATGTGTTGATAATTGACTCTGAACCGCTCTTGCTTGTCAAACACCGAATGTTTTCCCTTCCACTTTAGGCGCTCCCTTTTTTATTTCTGACTGTAGCCGCCAATAGTATATTCTAATTCACTTTTCCAAAAAAATAGTTGTCCCCTATTTTATGTTTGGAAGAGTTTCACGTCTTTAATTTCGTTTTATTATTTTATTTACAATCTGGCATAACTTTTGAGTTTTTCTTTTCTTTTCTTGCACGAGACAACATCCCTTCGTCCATTGCTTATAATTATTTAAAGAGCATCTTTTCATCGTTTTAATTTGTAGCGTTATATATTATCCATGTTATGACATCCAACATTAACGATTTGTAGTGAGTGACAGCACTTGGTAACTCTGCAGCACATTCACGTAATAATATATTTGTAACCCTAGCATGAATCCACCGTCAAATCACTCTAAGTGCAACCTCGCAGGTCAAATGTGGCCAGTGATAACACACCCCCCCCCCCCCCCGTTGCCCCAACTACACTTTTCACCCTCCTTCTCCCCCCTCCCCAAATATCGTTAATTATATGTATAATTAATACATTTAGTTTCAATCGGAAAACGTCAGGAAAACATAAATGATCTGTTTCAAATAGTTATTATACGAAACTGTTACGTCTGGGGCAACCGCCTTCGTTTCATTACAGCAGCCAAATCTCGTGAGATATCATTCGCTCTTGGCTTACACTTTTATTTAAAATCTGTTATATATAAATTGTTATCACAAATGGCCCATGGAATTCAAATAATTGGTTTATGTGGTTCTTGGAGCTGACGGATTTGTTCGAATGTGTTGTGGAAGCAATAAATACAAACTGAATACATTTTAACAGAGCGACACCAAAAAAAACCATTTTGCTTTGCAGTCTATTTATTTCTCCTCCTCCCCCATCTACTTCTTGTTCTTGCTCTTTTTGTCTTCATCTTCTTCCTTTCCCGCTTCTTTTACTTCTACTTCGTCTTATTTTCTTGCTATTGCTGCTGCTGCTGTTGTTGTTTTTCTTCTTTTTCTACTTCTTCTGTTTCTTCTTGCTCTTGTTATACTTGTTCTTCTTCTTTTTTTTTCTTCTTGATCTCCTTCTTAGATTGAGCATTAGAGAAAAGTAAATGATTCATGCATTTGCTCCCTGTATCATACACTCGATGGGCATGTCTAGAGCCTTCCTTCATGCCCATGGGAATTGTGTGCGCATCGAGATGTACAATCCCACATTGTGATGATCTACAGAGTGCCCTTCCTAACCTGCTTTCTTGTCATTCTGCCCTTCTGTTCTTAGTTCTTATTTCTTAGTCAACCTGTACTTCTACGGCGGCAGTTGCCTCTGAGCAGGTCCCAGCTCTGAAATGAGCTGGATATAGCCGTGAGAAGAAAATTCCTGCTTAGCGGGCTTGGCTTGAGCAAATTAATACTCCGCTGCGTTGGGTCGCTAACCAATGTGCGAGTTCATCTTAATAGAATCAAACACAAGAGCAAAGTAGACCTGCAGCCTGTTAGGCGCCATCTATGCTGCTCTAAAAAAATCCACATAGCAATGGCCGGTGTTATGCTGTGTCAAACAGTCGCCTCTTACGCCTGTTACGCCCCTTCGGCATGACCACTTGTCCATACACAGAAAGGATTGGCAAAACAGATGTACTGCAAAACTGCCTTAATGGATTACACGCATCAACACACTGCACACATTTACACATACACCCATCTAAACACTGGCCAATATGTCCTGATGTCTTCTTCGTCTTCCTACGTTTTCAGGGGTCGACTTGATTATATCTGAAGAAAGCCTTGGTTAGCCTGAAGCTATTGGTATCTCTACAGAGCTTTTCCAGGAAGGGTTTTGGTGATGGTTACATGTACTTTCTCTGTTCCTCCTATGGACACATGTGTGATATATTCTCAGTAGTCATTTTGTCATCGCCGCAAATACATTCATCTGTATGTCCTATTCTCACTTTATTGAACATATGGTTGTTGTCTGTGGTGGTCTGTGTGGAATCAAACGATTACCGTAGAGCGGGTAAATATCCGTCATTCGGTTGATAACATGTGTGCTCTACTTCCCACCTGTTCCTGTATCTACATCTGGTCAACCTCTTGGTCTACTCATAAGTTATACATATATCAGGTTGGGATAGCTTTCCATCTTCTCTTGACAGTGTGTCAGTCTCTCATTGTCAAAAATATTGAAATCTACTGTATCCATATCTCTTGAATCGATGATAAAGTTTATAGAATATCACTTTTAGTTTCTTTAGTTCTGTATTTTTCTGGCTCCCCAAATGCCGTTACCACTGATAGTGATACGCTCTGATGTAACATACAAGTATATGGTCTGGCGTTGAAGGGGCATGCCTTCGTTATGAGAATCCAGTAAGGCAAACCTTAAACAAGCAACAAGCTACTTGCATAAATAATTAGTTAACACACATAATTGATTAGCAATAAAATGAATCCATTTACGCAAATATTGTTTTTTAAAAGTACCACCGGTCTTACGAGAAACCAGAGTGATTGCATCCTCAGTTACCTCCAGTCGTCTTGACTAATGTCTTGCCACTGGTCCAAGGTAGCTCGGGATCAGAGAGTGAGGTCGATGACAAGCGCAGTTTCTTCCTCACTTTAATCTAAATACAGCGCAAGTTACACCATTAAGACAAACCAGTCCGTCTGTTGATGTCGTCATCATTGCTTGGGATGAGCAACTAATAATAATAATAATAATTTTTTAAAGTGTCAATGTAATAATGTATTCCGGTAGCGAACTATCCCCTGATACGATACTGAGGCCGTGTACACTAAAGTCTCGAACATTTCAACCTCGTCTGCAGAATCTGATATGGCACTACGTTTAACCTTATTAGATTAGGCGGACTCAGCCTACTCTCTCCTGTTCTATCGTGGGCTGCAGAGATAGCCAGACTCATTCTACTCTCTCCTGTTCTATCGTGGGCTGCAGAGATAGCCAG
The DNA here is from genome assembly GCA_036924085.1 of Ariolimax columbianus. Classification (NCBI taxonomy): domain Eukaryota; kingdom Metazoa; phylum Mollusca; class Gastropoda; order Stylommatophora; family Arionidae; genus Ariolimax; species Ariolimax columbianus. The sequence goes on along the minus strand of JAVGWX010000001.1, from coordinate 65,291,816 downwards.
ACTCAGCCTACCCTCTTCTGTTCTATCGTCAGCTACAGAGATAGCCAGACTCAGCCTACTCTCTCCTGTTCTATCGTCAGCTACAGAGATAGCCAGACTCAGCCTACTATCTCCTGTTCTATCGTCAGCTACAGAGATAGCCAGACTCAGCCTACTCTCTCCTGCTCTATCGTCAGCTACAGAGATAGCCAGACTCAGCCTACCCTCTCCTGTTCTATCGTCAGCTACAGAGATAGCCAGACTGAGCCTACCCTCTCCTGTTCTATCGTCAGCTACAGAGATAGCCAGACTCAGCCTACCCTCTCCTGTTCTATCGTCAGCTACAGATATCTTTTTTTATCTGTTTTACCTTTTGCATGTCGCTTACGGCTTCTGTAAGATGAGGCTGTTGTTGTTGTTTGCGAATGTCCACAATGAGTAGGTTACTCTTTTGTGGCGTGTAGCAGTAGCTTCCCTTGCATCTCGAGCGTGCTGATGAAGGTGGACTGGGGCCCTCCAGTCGGTTGTGCTATGCTTGACGTCATCTGCGTGTGTCACTCACTACTACGGGGATGATGTCGATTCCTCACCTCGTTAGCCAGGCTGTCATGAAAACAGCCCGTTTCCAGGAAGGGCTAATAGGAAGCCGAAGTGAGGGTATTGCCCAGTATATTTTGCCTGACCAGACGTTAGTCTTCCTTTCCATAAGATGAGGTAGAAACCCTTTACTCAGTCCTCCCTTATCGCGTCCTATTACATGCTTAACATGCTGCACTGCTGATTTTCTATGCTCACTTTCGGTAAGGAACGGGAGGATTAACTAGACAAGTATGCATATTTTTCTTTTAAAATATATACTTTCTTTTAATTATTTTTTTTGGTTTGCTATTATCGTGTTCTAGCGTAAACAATTTGAGCAAAAACTATTTATTGCTGAAATTAAGTTATTTGTGTTGACATGCGTAAGAGTATTAAAATGCAGCAACATTTTTTTTTTAAATGCACAGGAAATGTAGCGTTCAACGCTTTACATTGGCGGAACGAAGAAGGTTTACAAATCCAGTGGTCGCTTAACTGGCAGGAATGTATACACATCTACATTTAAAGTTGACAAGTTTTGCCTCAATGCGCTAAGGGTGCTATGATTTGGTATTCTACTAATTAACTATTGCCACCAGTAACCGATATCTTCGTTAGATAATGCGTTTCTGATGCGAGAAGTGATTGAAGTGAGGATGGCCAAACGGTTAGAAGACCCGTCTCTCAGTAGGGGCACACGGGTTCTAGTCTAGATAGGTTTAGATCTTTAGTTAGGACCGAAATAAATAACAAAGCCTGTACACTTAACGGTGATTGTGAAGGATCATTCTTACAGATTCAGCCAGACGGGACAAATGCCGTAATGATAACTTTATAAATAAAAACACTGACAGATTTGTGGAAAGGATCGCTTGGTACTGTCACATATCGAGATCAAATGGTTTTGCAAATACGATCCTCCACGGAAAGGTGAAAGGCAGACGATGAAGAGGCAGGCCCAAATAGAGGTGGGAGGACAACATAAAAGAATGTACCGATCTCCAACCAGAAGAGGCACAGGCAGCGGCCCTGACAGAGAAGGGTAGCGTGGTTGTGAAGATGTCTTCGTGTGTGCCCCAACGATCTCACCGATTACGGGATGACCTGGTCTGAGCTGACCTAACCTGGAACGGATCAAAACAGTTACTACTGTTGGAAACAAAAGAGAGACAGGAAAATGTGATTTGAAATACCTTCTTGGTGCAGACTAGCAATTTATCACGATATGCGGTGGTTTGGGAATCACAAAGAAAAAGAGGAAAGGGGATGCTGATTATTATATAGCAAAGAACAGAAGAAGAGCAAGTAAACGCAACCTACGTTTGACGGAAATAACTGTAGAAAAGGACCCACCATATTCAACAGAATCGGATAGCTGCTATAGATATCTTTTTTATTTGCTAACTAAATCATATTTAGTAGTGGTCAACAGGCATGCCCTGGAAGCCACAGCATGAACGATAACGACTGTGTGCATACAGATCTTGCCCTCGGGATAATCTTTTTGTCATACGAAAACGAACCAGATTTATTGCCTGAAACATGGGTTGTATTGACTCTACCTTCCAGATCGTTCGAGCCAAGAAAATTGCAAGTAGAATACTCTCAACATTTCTCACGGACCTCTGCCACATACGAGGTTGAGAATCAATGATTTTCAAGTTGGCTGGTTAATTTCTATTAACAAAATCGATGAGCAGGCTTTTGTTTTTGTGTTCATACTTCCTTTTGTCTCTACCTTTATTTCAATGATCTTTTCTGTCTACAAGTGTTCTGCTTTTGTTTCGTTCGACTTTTCGTATTTGTGAACATGTTTTTGTAATTCAAAACTGCTGAGCAGTATCCCGGACGGCTATGCGTGTGGCAGATACATTAATTTGCACACTGTGACACTTACATTGTGTCGTAATAAGCAGTTAACACTGTTATCTAACTTTTTGTAAAGCAGAATACTCTCCAACACAAGGATTTGCGCAACCAGCTATTCAGACAAACCAATAACCACATGAGAATGAAGTTGCCTTCTGAGTGTGAAAGAAAACTCTAGAACGAAACCCGAATATAATTATAATACATGACAAAGGAGAGAATAACTAGTTTTTCCGAGGATCTGACGAGGGATCAAAAGAAGAGGGCACAGATCACGCTTCTTTATCAAACAGATTCCAATATCCCTTCGCACTTTCTCACAAGCCAAATTATTTTTTTCTTTCATGGAACCTTCTTTGTCATGTACATGTCTTGCATCTTACGTATATATTCTTTGTTTAACGCATCGCTCATTTTTTCTACATATCTGAGACTAGCGATTGTCAACCTTTTTTAACTCACCCCACACTGAGAAAGACGCTGAAATTGTCGAGTCACGCCATCAACTTTTGTAAGGACAGTGTTTGTTCATTAGTAGGCGAATATCAAGATTGAATATGGCAACAGCGGGGTAGAAAGGGTTAAACTTGTATAGGTTTCCTTCCAATCGACTTGTATATAGAAAAAATACAGTGGTTATACAATTTATCTTGACGGTTTTTTTATTTCTCATTTTTTTTTTCCAGATTCCTATCAACTTTTTCAAAACTCGTGAGACATATCTAATGACTTTCGCGTTGTACACCGGTTGAAGAACACAGCGGTACACGTCTGATTGTTTGATTTTTCTGCAGCTGTTAACGCTGGTAGAGCACCTCATTCCAACAGTTCAATCAAAGGTGTATACACACACCCGTCCTTACATTCATATATATTCCTCTTCTTCGCATTTATTAGTACTCGCAGGCTATCCTTGCAGTGCTTCTTTCTGGAGTAACCCTTTTCACGTTCGTTTATTGACCCATGAATAACACAGAAACACACATTCACACTCACTCTCATACATACATAAATACGTTTGTTTTATGAATGTATGTGTAATATATACTGTAACAATATATACCTACATCTTTCACAACACACTCGTCAAATTGTTTTCTTTATTAACATCTATGCAGTTTGTCACCTTCAAACCTTCCTCGATTGGCGGGATTCTATTGTGTAATTTCATTTATATCTTTCAAGGCATCTTATTATTGAAGGTTCAATCAATTTTTCAAGTTAAATCCAAAATCGTTTATTTTAGGCTGTTTGCATACTTAGTCGGTAATAATTTGTTGTTATGTCTTTCTTTCTACATTATCATTGTTCCTGTATTGAAACTGTTTATTAATTCTTCACATTCGATATTTATTTGTTGTTTGAGTATCTGCTTCATTATGTAAAGGTTATTTTAAGCACTGTCCTTTTCAAATATAGAAATGCTAAATATCGTCTCAAAGAGGGCACTGTCGTCCGGATGAAGTGTAGCAGAATCTGTTAGCGTTTTTGTATGTGCACGTGCTTTGAATAGTTCCCTACCTTATCGCCTTTCCTGCGCTAACTCATAGCGGGGACTTTTTATTTGCTATTTGTACCGTTCCTTAAAGCGACAGGAAAGCGACCCCAGTGATTTTGCCACACAAAGCAAGTACTCTTACCGTTATGTCGCTCAACCCGAAATTGTCATCCGTGTACGCTGCTAAACGTATTTAATCTAATATAATTTAATGTGCAACGTCAGTATCTTCTTCTTCTTCTTCTTCTTCATCGTATCTTCTTTTTCACTGTTGTCATCAGTATATATCTCAGACACGTTACACCGATGAAGAAGATCGTATAAACATTATCACTCTTATGTATTTTACCTTTTCTACATAGCTCTCATTGGGACAAAAGGCCGCTTCAAATAATCTCTTGTTTTTTAAAATTTAATTCACTCCGCACATGGAACTCCAACAACACCGACCTTCTTATTTGCAAAGTGTTATTTGATCTCCACTTCATCTCTCGCTCTGTGGCTTCACATCAAACTTATCCCTGTGTATGTTTCCTTCCGAAGGCGAGTTATATTAATCTCAAATACCGCTCCAAAATCTGAAACTATGAGTCCTAATTTGAATAGAATTATTCATTTTCCACTACTCGTATATATGAGTTTCTCATAATTGTTTCTTCCATAAACTGCTGAGACCAGACCGAAGAAAATACACAATCAATTCTTTATATTCATAATATACTTTATATATATATATATATATATATATATATATATATATATATATATATATATATATATATATATATATATATATATATATATATATAATGAACTTGATCACTCAAATGTGCGTGTGTTTGCGTCTGTAATTCACTTTATGATGTTTCTGACCAAATTAGAACGTGCCCTATTAAACGGAAGAACAATTATCGCTGTCGTTAATTCACACGTCTGTCCTGTACCCTCATAATCATAATCTACTGCATCAGTCGCAGCATAATTTGAAGCGAGCTTGATATCCTAATCTGCTCAAATGGTCTCTACCAAGACAAATCAAATACTGAAATCAAGAGACAAAGTTGAGCAGAAATATCAAAAGTGGGTCTAGATTGACAATTTTCACCCAGCACGTTTATTACACCTCACGGCGTGGTACACTTATCCATCATCCACGTAATAATTATACCTCGTATCAATAAACCACTCGTAGAGTCCTCCATTCTCCATCAATGCCGCTCACGAGCGAGTCATAGAAATTCGTCTTGTGTATGTCTAACGATCGACTATTCTGAAAACCTTATCAATATCAAGCGTGCTCTTTGTAGTCCTTCAGATTCCACTTACCGACTTGTCAAACTGCCATAGCTTCAGTTGAGTGCAACCACTCAACCTAGTATCTTCTCTCAGACCTGGCGTTTCTATTCAATTGTCTTATGACCCATCAGGATCTGAAGGACCCATAAGCGATAACAGCATCTATCGTTTGACAACTTTAAATCCCTTTTGTTTAGCTTTCCGTTCCTATAATAACTGCTTTCTTTCTCAACATACGAAAAGTGCCAATATAACAGCCTAGGAAGTAAGGGGTAGGGAAGGGATGCAGCGCTCTGACGATAACATTGTTAATATTTTTTCCTTTCCGACAGAGCATTCAAATCCCCCCCCCCCCCCCTCCCAATTTCCCATTTTGCAGCTACTTTTCAAAACGTGATTATTCCTTTTCTTTGCAAATTGTTCTGAATTGCTATTATTATTGCTTTTGCAATTCCATTTTACTGTAATTCTCCGCTTGTTGCTTACAACATCTCATGTCCTTATCAGTGACCCTGCCCTCTACCGCAGTGCCCTGGGGGTTCCAACATAATTACTATCGATTTATGGCGACAAATTCAACCTAAGTATGATATTGCGATAGAAAAATATATGCATCGAATTGAATAACACCCTGGACGATTACAGCAAAAATGATAGCAGAGAGCGGACCAATCGATATGCACAGATCAAATGACAGGTCTGCCGTGCACGCGCTGTCTCTAGCCACGCCTACCAATAATTTGGTGGCAGCGGTGGGATTGCATTACAGTATGCAAACCTTTCATTACCTCGTATTTTAACGTGATCGGCCTTTCTCATTCTATTCCTCGCATTAATTTCGTCACACAAATTTCCAGTTGCTAAAATCATTATAAATGTCCTAATTGTTAGCGTATCATTTTAACTATATAATATTTAAACTGATTTGGAAAAAAAGAACACTCTTTGATTTAAATATATCCAAGCTTATTGCTCATCAAATTATTAATTTTGTTGAACTCATTTTTATTTTTTAAATAGTTTAGAACGTATCGTATGTACATTTGTTATTTAAATTAATTGTATTACTTGTTTAAGTATTTCAAATATTATCGCCCACAGTTAACTTGTTCAGATATAAGGTTCGCTTGTTTTGATAAATATCGTACATTTACTAACTCATGTATTCTTCTTTTTCTTCTTCTTCCTCTAATTCTGCTTCTTTTCGTCTTCTTTTTCTTCTAATTCTTCTTCTTCTTTATTTTCTTGTTCTTCTTCTTCTTCTTCTTCTTTTTCTTCTTCTTCTTCTTTTTCTTCTTCTTCGTGTTCTTCGTGTTCTTCTTGTTTTTATCTTTTACAGCGTCATTTTTTCTTCTTATTCTTCTTGTTCTTCTTTCTGTTTTCTCCTCTTCTTTTCTTCTAATTTTTCTTCTATATATTTTTCGTCTTTTTCTCTCCATCTTCATCGTCTTCCTCATCTTCCTCTTAAGTCTAATCAATTGCTAGTTTTAATACTTGAAACAAAACAGTAGTTGCATCCTTACAGGAAGCATGTGTAGAAAAATTGAATTCATTACTACAAGAGTCATTTTTGAAACAATTTATTTGACATGATCTGGTTGCCAGCTTAATACACAACCCTCTTATTTCGTCTCTTAGAACATGATAGTATAGCCACAGTAACATTTGCTTTGCTATAGATACTCACACCGTAATTAATAAATATTAGTGTCAAATACATATATTGTTGTCTTTGGTTGAACCTGGCTGTTTTGCACATTTGATTATTCGTTCTACTCTTTCCTTCATATTCTTCAAGTTCTACTTTTAGACTTGAAACAAGATGTGATTAAATGTATATTTCACACCTTTACCGCATTCTTTAAACATTTCTTCTATGTAACAAACATCGTGATTATAGTCCATGTCTATATTTCATTCTAACGCTCCTCTATTGCATTTCGTTTCTAATATTCAACAGAAATCTGTGTCATAATACAGGTCTGTGTCTCACTGTAACGCTCTTCTAAGACATCTAAATTCTCATATTCAACAGAAATCTATATCATGCCGCATCTCACTCTAAGGCTCTTCTAAAACATGAATCTTTTATATTCAACACAAATCTTGTAGGCCCATGTCTGTAGATCACTCTAACGCTCTTCTAAAACATTAATCTTTTATATTCAACACAAATCTTGTAGGCCCATGTCTGTAGATCACTCTAACGCTCTTCTAAAACATTAATCTTTTATATTCAACACAAATCTTGTAGGCCCATGTCTGTAGATCACTCTAAGGCTCTTCTAAAACATGAATCTTTTATATTCAACACAAATCTTGTAGGCCCATGTCTGTAGATCACTCTAAGGCTCTTCTAAAACATGAATCTTTTATATTCAACACACATCTTGTAGGCCCATGTCTGTAGATCACTCTAAGGCTCTTCTAAAACATTAATCTTTTATATTCAACACAAATCTTGTAGGCCCATGTCTGTAGATCGCTCTAAGGCTCTTCTAAAAAATGAATCTTTTATATTCAACACAAATCTTGTAGGCCCATGTCTGTAGATCACTCTAAGGCTCTTCTAAAACATGAATCTTTTATATTCAACAAAAATCTTGTAGGCCCATGTCTGTAGATCACTCTAAGGCTCTTCTAAAACATGAATCTTTTATATTCAACAAAAATCTTGTAGGCCCATGTCTGTAGATCACTCTAAGGCTCTTCTAAAACATGAATCTTTTATATTCAACACAAATCTTGTAGGGCCATGTCTGTAGATCACTCTAAGGCTCTTCTAAAACATGAATCTTTTATATTCAACACACATCTTGTAGGCCCATGTCTGTAGATCACTCTAACGCTCTTCTAAAACATGAATCTTTTATATTCAACACAAATCTTGTAGGCCCATGTCTGTAGATCACTCTAACGCTCTTCTAAAACATTAATCTTTTATATTCAACACAAATCTTGTAGGCCCATGTCTGTAGATCACTCTAAGGCTCTTCTAAAACATGAATCTTTTATATTCAACACAAATCTTGTAGGCCCATGTCTGTAGATCACTCTAAGGCTCTTCTAAAACATGAATCTTTTATATTCAACACACATCTTGTAGGCCCATGTCTGTAGATCACTCTAAGGCTCTTCTAAAACATTAATCTTTTATATTCAACACAAATCTTGTAGGCCCATGTCTGTAGATCGCTCTAAGGCTCTTCTAAAAAATGAATCTTTTATATTCAACACAAATCTTGTAGGCCCATGTCTGTAGATCACTCTAAGGCTCTTCTAAAACATGAATCTTTTATATTCAACAAAAATCTTGTAGGCCCATGTCTGTAGATCACTCTAAGGCTCTTCTAAAACATGAATCTTTTATATTCAACAAAAATCTTGTAGGCCCATGTCTGTAGATCACTCTAAGGCTCTTCTAAAACATGAATCTTTTATATTCAACACAAATCTTGTAGGGCCATGTCTGTAGATCACTCTAAGGCTCTTCTAAAACATGAATCTTTTATATTCAACACACATCTTGTAGGCCCATGTCTGTAGATCACTCTAAGGCTCTTCTAAAACATGAATCTTTTATATTCAACACAAATCTTGTAGGCCCATGTCTGTAGATCACTCTAAGGCTCTTCTAAAACATGAATCTTTTATATTCAACAAAAATCTTGTAGGCCCATGTCTGTAGATCACTCTAAGGCTCTTCTAAAACATGAATCTTTTATATTCAACACAAATCTTGTAGGCCCATGTCTGTAGATCACTCTAAGGCTCTTCTAAAACATGAATCTTTTATATTCAACACAAATCATGTAGGCCCATGTCTGTAGATCACTCTAAGGCTCTTCTAAAACATGAATCTTTTATATTCAACACAAATCTTGTAGGCCCATGTCTGTAGATCACTCTAAGGCTCTTCTTCTTCTTCTTCTTCTTCTTCTGCGTACACAGTCAGACAGTAACCATTATTTTTTCGAAAAAAGCGGCGGTCATCCTGAGACTCTCGCCACTACCATAGAGCTTGTCTTGCAGTTCCACTGGCAATGGCCACATCTGCTCTCTCTGATCCCCGTATGTCGGGCAGTTCTGCAGCAGATGTTCAGTGGTCATTTTACCAGTACCGCACGGGCATTCGTCGGTACACCCTATCTTCAATTTGTTGAATAGGTGGTACCTCAGTCTATTGTGGCCAGTGCGAAGTCTGAAGACAACGACCTGCTCTCTTCGGTTCAACTGGTAATAGGCATCGTTTTTGGTGTAACTAGTATGTTCGGTTTCCCATTTGGTAATGTACCTGGCTTTGATAAGCCGTTTTGACTCTTCGTACGTCATACTGGTATCTGTTTGTGGTAGCCTTGCACCTTCTTTTGCCAGTCTGTCTGCCTCCTCGTTGCCTTGGATGTTGCAGTGTGACGGAACCCACTGTACCACTACCCTTTTTGGTGCGGACAGCTGGCACAGTTTGCAGAGTGCTGCTCTTAAGTCATTAAGCTCAGTGTTTTTCTGGCTTTTTAGCGCTGTGACTACGGCGAGAGCATCTGTCAGCAAGACTATGTGGCTCTCATTTTCACTGTGTGTTGCCATTTCTTCCACTGCCGCCCTCAGTGCCTCTGCCTCCGCTCTGAAATTGCTTGTGTACTTACCAGTAGCGAATGACAGTGTTATTTTTCTGCCATTTGGTAGGTTCAGGAATGCTCCTGCCCCTCCGTTCTGTGTAGTGTCTGTTACAGAACCGTCGGTGTATGCATGGGTCCAGTCCATGCTTGGGTAGCTTTTCGTTATGAAGCTTAGGGTAGTGTCTCTCCTTTCTTTTTCGGTCTGGCAGTTTTTGTTTGCAATACCTGGTATATTTTCTACCACCTCTGGAAATATATCCTGCCTCCAAGTAGGTTTTCGTACAGTAGTGATGGGTTTTGGTGTTGTTAGTGCGTTTATGGGATCTTCGTGCATCTTTGCTTTGGCTATTTCTGCAAAGTTTCTCCGCTTTAGTTTCCCAGTTCCCAAATTGTTTAGCCTCTGGTACATTGGATGGTCCGTCAGTCTTCGGAGTTTCTCTGACTGCAGCTGGGCTCTGCAGTCTCTTCTGTCGGTCATGGATTGCAGTTTTGTAATCTTTTCAAGTTCTACAATTGGCGTTGACTTCATGCCACCTGTTATGATTCTCATGGCTTGGTTTTGAAGTTTGTTAACTTTATCGAAGTTCGCCTTCGCTGCTGTTGTCCATGCCGCGATGCCATACTCGAGAACTGGTCTCACTCTTCCAGTGTACAGTTTCTTTAGTATGTCTTCGTCTGCTCCCCAGCTTGTGCCAGCAAGTTTCCTCATGATCGCCATTCTTTCTCTGGCTTTCATTCGGTTTCTCTCAATCTGACTTTTCCATGTCATGCGCCGATCAAATGTGACTCCCAGATAGGTTGGGTTGTCGTTTGGCTGCAGGATTTTGCCATTTAGGCTTAATTTGGTACTTTGGGGTTTTAATGAGAGCGAGAATATTGTGCACGTGGTTTTCTCCTCGTTTATTTTGACCAGCCATGAGTTCGCCCACTCTTCCAGCGATGTTAGGGCCGTTTGCATCCGATTTCTTGCTATGGTGAGATTCTTTTCAGAGGTCCACATAGCCAGATCGTCTGCAAACATTGAGCTATGGACTCTTCTTGGTATATTCTCTGTAATATCGTTTATATATACCAGGAAGAGTGTGGGTGACAGTACTCCCCCTTGGGGTACTCCCTGCTCGAGTGTCACCTTTTTGCTCATCTGCCCTTGTACTTGGACTCTGGCCGTTCTTTGTTTGAGGTAGTGGTTGATCCACTTGTACATCTTCCCACAAACATCACTTCTTCTTAGCTTGACTCTAAGTCCATCCTTCCAGACTTTGTCAAATGTAAGGCTCTTCTAAAACATGAATCTTTTATATTCAACACAAATCTTGTAGGCCCATGTCTGTAGATCGCTCTAAGGCTCTTCTAAAAAATGAATCTTTTATATTCAACACAAATCTTGTAGGCCCATGTCTGTAGATCACTCTAAGGCTCTTCTAAAACATGAATCTTTTATATTCAACACAAATCTTGTAGGCCCATGTCTGTAGATCACTCTAAGGCTCTTCTAAAACATGAATCTTTTATATTCAACACAAATCTTGTAGGCCCATGTCTGTAGATCACTCTAACGCTCTTCTAAAACATCTAATTTCTCATATTCAACAGAAATCTATACCGTGGTCCCTGTCTGCATTTCACTCTAACGTTTATCTAAAACGTCTTTTTTCTCATCCTCAACAAAAGTTTTGCTGGTCGATGCCTGTATCTCATCACTTCCGTTCTTCTATAGCATTCCGTTTCTTACCAGATCAGATCAGGTCGTCCCGTAACCGATGAGGTCGTTGGTGCACCTATGAAGTCAATCTACAACCCCACGATACCCACCTTTCTGTCAACGGCCACAGCATGTGCATACTCTAGTCGGATAGAGAATGTTTCTTAAATTCGACCTAACTCTTAATTTCAATGCACGTCGATATATCATTCTACCACTCTTCTATAACACTTAATTTCTTCATATTCAACCTACATCTTGATTTCAGTCCATGCCGTATATCACTTTGCCTCCTTTCATTACGTTCTCTCTTTCTATTTGGACCATTTGGACAATGATGTGACCATTGCCCGTTGCTCACTTTACTATATTCTTGTATCCTCGTTTCGCTCCATTTCAAACGTTTGCCGACCACTTCAGTGTGGGCATTACGACAGCCTGACACAGAGCTCTTAGTTAGACTGATTATAGAATGATATAACATTGAGTGATAAACAAAAAATATATACTTATTTTTTGTTGTCTTTCTCCTTTCGACGTTATCTTTTCACTTCTCTGTGTTGCAAACCTCTTTCTATCGTTCAAATTATCCTTCTTACTTAACTCTGTTGTTTCCTTCTTCGTCTTCTGCGTTCAGAGTTTTTTTTTCCCCAGTCCTTTTCAGTTCTGAGCGGTGACCCCATAATTTTTTGTCTCATTTCTGCTCCATCAGGCCAATTCTGGCATCTTAGTTTTTCGTAGGCGGGCATTCTTGAAGTACGCGTTCAGGTGTTGTGTCCAAATACGTTTTTGTTTGTTTAGTTATCGTTCTACATTTTGTTAACCAATATCACTTAGTATTTAGATCCTTTAATATAATTGAGAGGCTGCGTGGCCTAGGGGCGAAACTCGCTCGGCTTTCACAATCCCAACGTTCCGTGTTCGATTCCCACTTCTGTCCAATTTGGCAGACACTGGGTTTGTTTTCTCAGGCGAATACTCCTCCACGTACGGAAAGGCATGACAACCTACCGTACTGCACACTTGCAGAGAAACTTAAAACAGCCACATAGGTTAGCGGTTGGGAGATGCTACGTTCTGTAAAAGACATGCTACTTTTAACAAAATAATTGAACAATTCATTCCGACAATTCGCTTACGTTGACCTTTACACACATTAACAAATTCAATAAATGCACAGCATCTCTCCATTTCTTTTACTTCTTCTTCTTCTTTTTAACAAATTCAATAAATGCACAGCATCTCTCCATTTCTTTTACTTCTTCTTCTTCTTTTTAACAAATTCAATAAATGCACAGCATCTCTCCATTTCTTTTACTTCTTCTTCTTCTTTTTAACAAATTCAATAAATGCACAGCATCTCTCCATTTCTTTTACTTCTTCTTCTTCTTCTTCTTCTTCTTTTCCGATCTCAGAGAAAATGAGCTCCTTACTATTTCTCATGTCTCATATACATTAATATTTTTTTTCTATATCTTACTAGCGAACCAAGAATTTTACCAAAGAGTGTTTAAATAAAAGAAATAACACATATCTTAAAATCTGGCGTATAATACGAACATTTTTTACTAATTTTGGCCCGCCAAAACTTGGGTGCGTATTATACGCGATTTCGTCAAAATACGCCATTTCCGATACTGAAAGTAACCTACATTGAGAATTTTGCCGCAATTTGATACTGCCCCTTATTTCCCTTTTTAAAGCACACACAAGATTAAACAAACTCATTGTGGACATTAAACAACAACAACAACAACTATACAGGAGTGCGTATTATAGGCGAGATTTGACTGTACCTACATATAAATAGCTAGAGAAAGAAATAAAACAATCATTAACTATAAGAAGAATTGTGCGTATTATCTTTTTCTTGTTACAATCTTGGATACACTCAAAACCTTGAAATCTGGGGACGGCGTGAGCTGGTGGTTAAGTGACACGGCTCATAATCCGAAGGTGCTGGGTTCGCTCCCCAATCACATTACCGGCAGTTACTTCGGGAAACCAAACTTTTAGAAAATGAAGGAGGAAGCAGACCGTTACATAAAATACATGCCGAAATCGGATGCACTGGGCCAATAGGCGCAAAATAAAAACACAGTGCAACGCTCCACCGCCTTGGGGAATAGAGAAATAAGGTGAACGCAAAAAAAAAAAAATCTAGTCCACGGTGCATATTTTTTACATTTGTGAATGGTAGTCTGTACAAACCCATGAGCTGGATAACATTCTACACTAGAAGAGTTAGGACACATGGTTACACAAAGATAGGTCCTGATTGACATCTCTTTTTGTGGAAGTAAGGATAACTTCAGCCACTTTATCGACCCTATACGCTACATCAGCGAGGGCCTTGTGTCCCTATGGTTTTGACAAAGCCGAACATTCCATTAAGGGAGAAACCAGACATAGAAGGTGCAGCCTATCCCCCCTTTAAGGGCCATTCAGAGGGCACAAAAAACACAAGCCAAGGAGGGCAAATAGGACTGACTAAAACTAGAGGAACAGCCACTACGTCTAGACTCGGGATGAATCCTCATGAGAGAGACTCATGACAGGACCCAATGACAGCCAGATAATGGAAGTCAAGATTATCAGTGAATCGTCTCAGGAGAAGAGCAAAAGAGTTCCAGGAGCTTGGAATGTCAGGAGTCGGGCATATTTAAAGCAGACAGCTCACACTTAAAAATCGGCAGTGAGAGAGAGTTGTTTCCGAATGTTCCAATTGGAGCGAATTGACCGGTTTCGATTCGGCATTCACAGATACACGCACACCATGAAGATATTCACAATTGGAGATACATACAAGATGAAATAGTGTCCACGCGTAGGCGGCACATACATATATTACGAGGGGAGTTCAAATGAAACCGGACCTAACTGCACCAAGTGAAAATACAGACGATGCCCATGATGACGTCACTTCTGATGAAAACAGCACATACCACCCGTCATGTCTGCAAAATGTCATTATCCTCCGACTAATAGTTTCCTCAGCAGACCGTTGAGAACATGGCGGGTGTAATACGGAATCAGTCCAGAGTTGATCGGCGAGCGGTGATTCGGTTTCTAATAGTTGAAGGATGTCTACCAGTTGACATTCATCGCAGAATGCATACAGTGTATGGTGACAAAAGTGTGGCGAACGTAAGCTCCGGCGACGGTCCACCCGAATTGCTGCATCAATTTTGGCATTGCCATTTTCTGACGCAATACTATGCGCCTGACATGGTCTCGTAAGATCTTTCCTTACCTTTCGTACTTCTTTAAACATCGTTGTTCAGTTCTTCACTGTTGTCTTCGACACACTTTTGTTACCATGCACTGCCTGAACGTGCGATGAAAGTCAACTGGTCGACATCCTTCAGCAGTTAGAAACCGAATCACCGCTCGCTGATCAACTCTGGACGAATTCCGTTTCACACCCATCATATTTTCAACGGTCTGCTGAGGAAACTATGAGTCGAAGGATAATGCAATTTTGCAAACTTGACGGTTGGTATCTGCTATTTACATAAGAAGTGACGTTGTCATGAACATCGTACGTATATTCTTTTGGTGCAATTAGGTCCGGTTTCATTTGAACACGCCTCGTGTGTACAGTTCCCCAGCATTTTCATGGGGAGTACTATGTTGAGTGCCTTGCTGGGAGCTTGACTTGGACACTGTCATCTGCGGTTTCTATTTTATAAACACTTCAGACTAATCTTATACAAAAACTATTTATAAAATATCGACATCTACTTTTTTAAAATTATCTAAACAATTACACTTAATATCACGCAAACGTATTCTTTACTCAACCAGGATCAACTATTTTCAATGTACAGACAACCTAAATTAATCTTCGACATTTTAAATTTTCTAGAAAACATGTAATGTATTTTGATTTTCTAGGCCATTGCATTTTCTTTTCTATAATCTCTATTTACAAAATAACTCAAATTTCAACAATTTCTATTTTCCAAGTAAATGAAATTTCTTCTCTTGAATCTAAATTTACAAAACAGCTCAGATTTCAACCGTTTCTGTTTTCCAGGTCCCCACCCTCTGGCGCCAAGGCTACGCCCCCCAACCCCCAAAGCTCCACCATCCCCCTTGTCGTCCCGTGGGGGCAGCCCAGACAATCAACACCATGAGTTCATGGAAGACAGAGGCAACGACCGCACCTGCTCCCCCTCTTTCAAGCGCCCAGCGGCTGACATGTGCGACTCAGCTGAGGAGGATAACGATGACAGTAGAGGCGGAGGAAAAGATGACAGCAACAACAGCAAGGACGACAGTGACGATGATGAGCGAAGGAAACAGAGGAAAAAGAAGACCAGGACTGTCTTCTCTCGTAGTCAGGTGGGATAATTAACTTAACTTAATGTATTTATAGTGTTTAGAAGAATCAGCAGAGTCTGTGTGCAGCCAGTTTATTTTACGTTTTCTTGATCTAAAAACTATGCCCATCCAATCTATTTTTGAATGCATTAATTGACCTTGCCTCTACTACTTCCTATAGCAATGCATTCCAAGCATTCACTACTCTTTGATTAAAAAAATATTTCCTTATATCTAATCTGGACTGTTCTTTGAATTATATGTGTTCTCTTGTTCTGTTAGCGGTTGTATTTTGAAGAAAAAAAACTTGTTATAATAATGGATGACAGAGAAATAGAGAGAGGGAGAAAGAGAGATGGAGAGAGAGAAAAAAAAGATAGAGGGAGAGAGAGTTGTTTAGTGGTTAAAACCATTAACAATAAAAATAAAAGTTCATTGCAGAATCGACTTCGGGGATGAAGTGTTGCAAACTTCATTATATTAAGCCACAGCTTAAATGAGGTAAAGTGGCCAGTTCCTTGTCTTTCCCTCCCTAATAGTAGGTCAGATATCCATTTACAAATGAACCCCATTACAGCTTGGGCGTGGAGCGTGCAGATAACGGGAGTTGAACCCTGTACTTTTGTGCTGAAAAACGAGTGCTCAATCATTACACTAATCAGACGCCGGTTGTGATCATTAAAATAACCAAATCGATTTAAGCTTTAATATTTTGGCGTTTACTATTCAACTTTTTATGGAAGTAGAACTGAGGAGAAGAATAATCACTACTTACGTATGGTCAATCTTAATGCATGAGGCTGGAACATGGACTCTAGCAAAGAAGAATGAAAAAAGCTTGGCAGCGTTCGAAATGTTGTAGTTCAGTAGAATATAAAGAATGAGTTTGACAAAATGAAGATGTTATGACAATGTCATCACTGAAGTAGGCACATACAATACACATACTGAAAATGATACTGAAATGAAGACTGAGTTGGCTGGAACACAATATGCGAGATGAAAGTCTTCTACAGAAGATACTAGAGGGCGAGATCCAGGGGAAAAGAGGTAAAGCGTGACCTGGATTCACCTTTACATCTCAGGAATGCAGGAACGTTATAGTACGCCTATGATGTAATGATGAAATCAGGAGAGCTGCAGATGATGTGGTATACTAGAAGGACATGCTCAGACTACCTTACAACCAGTTTCAGGTCTGATCAATCAGAGGATAGGGTCAAATGGAGAAACATGCTAAGATAACCTTACTACCAGTTTTAGGACTGATCAACCAGAGGATAGGGTCAAATGGCAAAACATACTCAGACAACTTTACAACCAGTTTTAGGACATATCAATCAGAGGGTAAAGTCAAATAGAGAGACATGCTCAGACAACTTTGCAGCCAGTCTTAAGTCACCAACCAGAGGTTATGGGCAAATGGAGAGATATGCTCAGACAACCTTGCAACCAGTCTTAGGACTGATTAACCAGAAGATAGGGTCAAATGGAGAGACATACTCAGACAACTTTGCAACCCATTTTAGGACTGGTCAGTATGATAAAGATGATGATGATGGTAGAAGACAATGCAACTAATGGCATTACGTGCCTCTACATTCTTCATCTTCTTACTATCCCGTTTCTACTCACGAAGAATTATTTATCACCCACCATAGTCAACCCATTACAGGAAACCTGGATCGAAGCACTTTGCGTGCTCGTGCATAGGTGGTCTGTGCAGTAATTTGTTTTATATAGTGAGGTTGTTAACTCCCATGCACAACTAATTGCTATCGTCTTTTACTACATGCGTAGTAAGTTACCGGTGTCCGACTGTTACCTCCCAGCAATACTACTCAAGGAACACACTGCCACTCACACAAGCCAGAGGCACGCTATGTGTAGAGTACACTTCCCGGTTTGAGAACACAATTATCTAGATCTGTTATTTCTTCTTCTTCTTCTTCTTCTTCTTCTTCTTCTTCTTCTTCTTCCTCTAATTCTTTTTCTTCTTCTTCTTCGTCTTTTTCTTCCTCTAATTCTTTTTCTTCTTCTTCTTTGTCTTTTTCTTCCTCTAATTCTTTTTCTCCTTCTTCTTCTTCTTCTTCTTATTCCTCTAATTCTTTTTCTTCTTCTTCTTCGTCTTCTTCTTCCTCTAATTCTTTTTCTTCTTCTTCGTCTTCTTCTTCCTCTAATTCTTTTTCTTCTTCTTCTCCGTCTTCTTCTTTCTCTAATACTTTTTCTTCTTCTTCTTCTTCTTCTTCTTCTTCTTCTTCTTCTTCTTCTTCTTCCTCTAATTCTTTTTCTTCTTCTTCTTCGTATTTTTCTTCTTCTTCGGGGTTCGTTCTGAAAAGGATGCTGTAACGTTGTGTCATGGTTTAAGCAAGGCTGCGATATATGCGCCTTTCGGCTAATTCATTCTATCTCAGCTGACATTATTTGGAGACCTTGTTTGCTTTCCCATTACGATCCTTATTTTCTTAGCCAGACTGCACTAGTGCAGTCTGTTTACAGGGCTACTGATTGAAGGTGGAATAAGGTCTAGATCAACTCTGGTTCGTTGACCCTAATGCAAACAGCCAATCATAAGTCACTGTGTGGTCCGTCTCACTCATGTTTTCTCAAGCTCTACTCACCAAATGTGTCTTGTACGGTCTGTGTCTCTTACCTTTCCAGTTTTAGAACAACAACTGTCTCGGGATGTCATTTCCTTTTGATAAAGTTTGTTCTATCTATCGTCAATGTCTTCTCTGTGTTCCTGACCGACTTTCAGCGGTTCAGTGTTAGCAAACGGATCGTACCATTAAACCCCAAAATAAAAATTAAAAGTATATAACCACAAGCAAGTTTCTCATAAACATGGAAATACAAGATCAATTTAGAGTTACGATATCAAATAGATTTAATGTGTAACCACAACTAGAAGAAAAAAAATAATGCAGTAGAGCACACACAATAAATACAAATGATATGTAACGAGACTTATGCAGACATTCTAAGGAACAAACATACCATCGCTGAACATAGATAACAACAGAAAACATGACAACAATAAAGGAATAAAAAGTGAAGAAGACAGATTTGAGTAAAGGCAAAACCAGGAATACTAGAGCTAAGGATCAGACAATATACAATGACGCCAATAATAGTATGAAAGAACATAAGAAATCTCCAGAGAAACTATGTACATAAAATGGCAGGAGCAGCAGAGGCAGCTGCGGCAAAAGGAAATATGAAAGACATGCAACAATTCAAAGAAACAGGGAAATGTAAGCACATTGAAGCGAATTTAATCAGCAACAAAAATGAGCAGATGAAGAGATGGGCAGATGATTTCGAAGAACCTTTAAATAGGTCAGCTAAACAAGTTCCTCCAGACATTCAGCTGACAGCATCAGCGTTGTAAGTTAATCACGCGAAACCGAATGAAGAACAAATTAAGAAAACAATAATGCTTCTAGGAGATTACCAAAGGTTCCGATGATTACTCAGCAAAAATAATCATAACAGACATTGACACTTCAACAGGGATGTTTTACAAATTACTTTGTAAAATTCATGAAAAATAAGAAATACAAGCAGGCTAGACGGAAGCCCATATAGTCAAGTTGCTAAAGAAGTGGGATTCACAACAGTGTCCACGCTATAGAGAACAATTTTGATTATCAATGCCAGGGACAATATTGAATAGGATTATAATACGTAGATTAAAAACGGCTATGAACGAACAGCTCAGGAAAACACGCAGGCTTTACACACAATAATTAATGTGCAGTCCAGATATTTACACTGAGAATACTACTTGGAAAAAGTGTGGAATGGAACTCACGGGTCTTATCTGTCTCGTGGAACATGAAACTACATATGAAAGCTTAGACAAAGAATCACTTTGAAAGTTGCCCTGGCACTACGGAGTCCCTGGAAGTTTACTAACATAATTATGAAAACATTTGAAAATGTGAAATGTAGAGTTATATGGTACAGTCAGTCTCGCACATCGCAAAATGTGGGATACTGCATCGGATTTCTGTCTTGGAGGGCAGATCTGGTCATGCGGTGGATTCCGGCCCATTGTGAGATACATGGATGCGTGAGGGCAAATTAGCTAGCGTGGACCGGAGTTAGCGGCGCGCGAACTTGTCATCCACAGAGCTATGGAGATGCAGGAACGTTCTTCGGGCGATCCATAGGATCGGAGTGGGGAGACCAGCACAGGGAATGCTTGCCATAAGGTGACGGTATGGACAGGCGTGGCATAACTTAACTTAACGTCTTTATACTGGGTTTGAAGGACTTTACAGAGTCTGTGTACAACCAGTTTCATTGACATTACCTTGCTCTAAAAGCTTTGCGCATCCATGGCTGGACAGGGATTTTCAGACTCTGATCGAGATGTTGCAGACTCATGACCCACCTCCACAGAATGACTCCCAGAGACACCGCCACGTGAGATCGCAGAGCGCCAAGCGGGCATTGAATCGTGTCCAGCGTTGCTACCCTACTGGTTGTTGTTTACGAATGTCCACAATGATTAGGCTACTCTTTTGTGCGCTCTAAAAAGGGCGTTAAGTGGCGGGTTGTCAACATTTTCCTCACATCATGAGCGTGCTGATGAAGGTGGACCGGTGTCCTTCAAGCGGTTTTGCTATGCTTGGCTTCATCTGAGTGTTGCTCACTACTACGGGGATCACGTCGAACCTCACCTAGTTAGCCGGACTGTTGTCCTCGACAACAACCCGTTTCCCGCACCACCAACGTGGAGGTCAGTTGAGGGTCTTTGCCAATATGTGTCTCCTGACCCCGGCTAACATTATCTGATCAATGTGTTTTGCCTGACTAGACGTTAGCTTCACCGTCCCTGCCCTACTGTTACGGACCAGATGGTGGCAGTCTGGCCTATGGGAGCGATCGTACTCGACAGACTGTGGTGGATCTGCGAAGAGCCTGAAACGCGCGATCTTCTTCGTGAACCTCACTGGACTAGAAGCACAGCATATTTTGATCGAAGAAGAAGAAAAAGACACGACAGTCAGCCTTCTGAGCTCTATGGGATAAGAACTGTCGTGAGGCAGGGAACTTTCTTTCCCAAATTCCTGTTTTTTTTGGTTATTGACTGGAAATGAAAGTTAGCAGCAATGAAATTCAATGGAATTTGACAGGACTTGATTATCTTAAATTTGTCTTTAATTTAGTTCTTGATGAGAAACGAACAGAGATATCAAAATAATAATACAGAAGGGGAAATGAGCTTGCGTTACATTGGGGGACTGTCGACATGATATATGCAGCACGTCAACTACAGGACAGATATCAAGGACATCATTGTGATATGTACACAGTTTGTGTCGTCCGGATAAAGGTCTTTGGCACCGTCAACAGGGAAGAGTACTAGAAAATCATGGCGATGTTTAGTTGACCCAGTAGAATAATTACATTTGAACGCCAGTTACATGATGTCTCGAGTACTGCAGCGATATCAAATAGGGATGTGTGCTGGAACGGACACTCTTTAGTATGGTCTGATGCTGTATATGTCACTGCTATTGTCATGCATATCTGGTACAGGACGGAATGTCAGCTGTTCAACCCGAGAGGCCTGATGTCTTACACCAAAGTGAATGGAGCCACCATCTTGGACCTCCCGTTTGCACCCTTGCCATCTACTCAGAACAAAACATGCAGTCCAGCATGGCGTAGATTTCAGTAGCATACAGTGAATTTGGTTTCACAGCCAGTACAAGCAAAACAAGTACTCAACACGTCTGCTCATTGGAAACCGTACAGCGAGACAACCATCATCATACAAATCCAATGTCTTCATGCAGATGATAGCTGTAACTACCTAATCAGTATCCTCATCAGTAAAGCGAATATCATATGCATGAATGTATGTGTGTATAGCTTGGCTTCGCTCGTTCTCAATCTCCCGCTACCAAACCCGGAAAGGCTTAAGTAGCATAATGTAATCCAGAAAACGGAATGCGTTGTGTTGTATTTACACCTTGACTGCGATATTTGCACCTTTCGGTCCAACACATCCGACTTCAGGAAGCCTTTTTTGAGTACCGGGCTAGCATTCCCTCTTCGAACCCTTCTCCTTAGCCAGTCTGCCTTGCTGCAGCCTGTTATCCAGGATCACCGCGTAGAGGTGTAGAAGAATCTTGGCAGCTTTGGTTCGCTGGCCCTGACGCTAGCAGTCAGCTCTGGGTAGCTGAACACCGTAGCTCATGCGCTGCCCAGCATCTGGATCCCTTATGTGTGTATAACATAATATAAGATAGTGTCTATCAGAATGCAGATCTAACTTTGTTATCGTATTTTAGTCCATTTTTAGTGTTTCTGAGGTGGGGTGACGAATTCTCTTGATTTGCACGCTGTCTTCCCTAACTGCAAACCAGACATGACATTTATAGCTGAGAAGACTAAAGTGCATCGAATCAGTGATCGAACTGGGTCAATTTAGCACGTGAAACAAGGGCCATGACAGTTCTCTCATTCAGACTCGTCACTAAACATTGAACATGTGTTTGATGATGCCAGTTATTTTATAATTGTTTGTTTGCATTCTTTGATCCTTAATTTCGTGTCAAATGGCTGGTTTTACATTTATTGATGTGTCATTTATATAATCCATCGCTTCTATTCTCAAATATGTACTTTAATAAACAGTACTTTCTGAAATAAATGCGTTGATAGTATTTTATTTTCAATAGGACCTGTAACAGAATCGTTTATAACCGTAGGTTTTCAAACCGAGATCAAGGAGATGGCATAAACAAAAGAAACGAGTGTTAAAGTTAAATGCTCCGATATGAGTTAGAAGGTACACGCCAAAGACGTGTTTACAATTATTTTCCTGACTTGAATAATTTGTTGTTCCTGTTCTTGCTTTCCTGGTAGTAGTAGTAGAGATGGCAGTTACAGCTACGATGAGAGAAGGGGATACGCATTCAGAGGGAAGATGATGTAGCGAACAAGAAATGGATGAAAGAAAATAAACGTTTACTGCAAAGGAAAACTTGGAAAGGCAAAAAAATGGGCAGGCCTGAAAGTTAGTACGAGAACCTAAGCAAAGATACAGACATGTGTTCAGGAGGTGAGACTCAACCATTCAAAGAAGTATTACACGATGTGTGTGCTAAAACTGGTGTCTACCAACAGAGCTGCGAGAGATTATACTAGTAACTCGAATTTAAGCTTTGTCTCTGGTTCTCGTGGCCAATAAAGTAGATGGCGACCGGAGTGTCAGCGGCTAGGGATGTGCTATAGATTTATACACTCCTATATTTTGAATAAATATTTTCAATTTTCTCATCTCTACAGTGTTATTATCACTGCCTGCTGCGTTAATGGTATTTTGTTACAATAAAATATGTGGTCATATTTCAGGTGTTTCAACTGGAGTCTACGTTTGACATGAAACGGTATTTGTCTAGCTCTGAAAGAGCTGGTTTGGCAGCCACCTTACACCTGACAGAAACTCAGGTGAGTCAACCTTATTTAGACGGACCTGTTCGGCACCTTCTACTGTTTGTATTTTTTAATCTGTCTTGCTTGATAACTTTTGCAATTGATAAACCAATAGACAAGTATGAGTCTTTTGGATGTGGGCAATATGCCACACAATTATGTTTTTCTTTTATTTGTGCACACGTCTAGCTGTTCTATAATCGTCTATGTGTCTATCAACATTTCATTTTTAGTTCCACCACAGTCACATGCTTTTAATTCTACTTGAACGTTACAAGTAGTTAACTTAATTTCCTGGTGTTGATAAACGCATAGAAGATTATAGTAGTGTATGTATCAATTTTGTGAGGGACCCAGTGGTGCTGGAGGTCGTTGGTTCAAATCACGGTGGAGACCGGGATTTTTTCATGTCGATCATCCTGTACAAATTTTCCTTGATCTCTGAGTAGTGAGATCAGACACTCGTGTGTAGGGGCACGTGGGTTAAAAATTCATTGGCAGTTGGAAATCGAAAAGAGTAGGCTTAACGGCATCTGCTCGGGCAAATCTCAAGTTAAAAATATACTCAAAGTATAATGGGAATTCTCGTCCCCACAGAAAATATTTCGAAAAAAAAGGAACTGCGTGACTGCACCATTAAGTTTTGGTTATATGGTTAGCGCGTGGCGATCGTTTATTCTAGAGGCTACCAACCTAGCAGTTGGTTAAAGATTATGGCATTGACCTCGTATGTCACCAGCGAATTGTTGCCTAAAAAAATATGAAACAGAGGATGTCACACCTCTCCACGACGTTCAACAATACAAGTGGACTGAAGATAGATATATAGATATCAACGTTTGCAGTTACGCATCATGACAAGCTGTAGTGCAATATATGGCCAGAATATGTTGTGTTCCTTGTGGTAAGTTTGAGACATCGTGTAATTTCTGTTACATCGTGTATTCAGCAGTTCCCTGGTCTTCTCCGTAAATATATTTATTTAAGGGTAGAATAGTATTTGATGGAGTTCAGTTCGCACATCTGTATATGCTGACTTACTATGAATTTGATAGAGGATAAAATTCCTGTAGCACTTCTCATGTGATCATTCTCATTCTCTGCTGATGTTGTTTTGTTGTTTTGTTGTTTTGAATCCTCACAATGAGTAGGTTTACTCTTTTGTGCGCCCTAAAAACGACGTTAAGTAGCGGGTTGTAGTAGCTTTCCTGACATCTTTATACTGGTTTAGAAGACGCTACAGAGTCTGCATACAACCAGTTTCTTGGAAATTGGTTTAACCGATGTACGAAAAACACTAGAGTTAAGTAGACTCGCAGCCAGTTAGGCGCCCTCTATAGCTGCTCTTTACAAACAACCTGGGGAAAGGTAAAATAATTTGGGTTGATTTTTAAGCTGATTTTTGGCCGGGCAGCGGCCGTTAAGTTTACTCTTTTCCATTTTCAACTGTCTAGATATTTGTAACATGCTCGACACTGAACACGAGAGTCTGATCTCACTACCCAGAGATCAAGGACATTTTTACCAGAAGACCCTTACCACGAGACCAGTGAGCTACACTCATAGGTTGTTCCTATCTTTAATTTATTGATGGTAATCACAATTCTATGTGCCCTATGTAGATTCTGAAGCATGCTATTTGCTCCCTTCTGTTAAGATGGTAACATTACAATTTGTATGCTAATAAATTCGCGTTTCATAGACCGTTTTGCATGGGACGTGTTTTGTCGTGAAACAACTGACTTGGTCAATTTGATGTGCGGTGAAAGGTCAAGTGTGTTTATTAGCAGACTGCCGATGTGGATAAAGTGTGAGAGTATGATTGTATTAGGTCTAAATGTGTACTAGTTTGAAAGGGTCATCGTTTCCCTTAAATATGCAAGTCATGTATTCAACAATTGTAGCTAGCTAAACATGAAATAAAATTAGAATACGTGATTAGAAGTCACACAAGTAGATACGGGTAATACACAGATTATAAAAAGGCAACTGACATTATGAGAATAAATGCAAATAGCGATAACCATATTGTGTTAGGAGAACACATGTACAAGATTCATACTGCTTTATATATCTTGGTAGCAATAAAGGCAAAGCAGGAGACACATAAACAGTTATAAAAATACGGTTATTAGAGGCAAGAAAAGCTTTAATTGAATTTGGGAATTTGTCGAAACCAAAAACAAATAGATTCAACATAAAGATAAGCATTTTAAACTCTACAGTCCGATCTATTTAATTACTCTCAAACACGGAGAACAACAGAAACAGCAACGAAAACAACAAAATAAACGGTACATGTTATCAAAAACACAGAATAGACAGGTTGAAATTGTGTGATGAGATCACGCATGTGAACTGTTGGAACGGGCTATACTGATATCAGCGGAACATTACTTGAGGAGAAGATGCAGGCGTTGAATAGGACACAGATTAAGAATACTAGTTGGTAGTATTACAAGAAAGTTTCTGTTCTGGAAACCCCAAGACATTGAGAAGTAGAGGCATACCAACTAAAACATATATGAGGAAGAGAACACAAGACTAGACTTGAAGGAAACATAAATTACTTGGACTGAGTTGAAACGGATGACGCATGACCGTAGGACTTTGTGTACATTTGTTGAAGACCTGTCCATCTTAGGGATCTGAAAGTTCTGGATTGATGGATTAATAAACTTAAAGATGTAGAAATCGGTGACTGAATCCAATCCATTTGCCGAGAGACAAGCGCTCTAACCTATTTCTTACTTAGACGCTCACTCACTGTATATAAATGAATAAATCCACATTATATTGATTTGGCGTGCTTGCTTCTTGTCGACTGCGGAACATATATATTGACAATGTGATGCGAGTTATCACGTTTATATACAACTAAATTGCTAGCTTCATTATCTGCTTGAGTTGAAGGAATTGATAAAACCACGATCTGGCCTGTGCCGTGTGTTTGAGTTCCAATTGCGAAAAAGGCAGCCGGGGGATGACATTTTGAAGTCATGACTTAAGTTAATCTACCTCAGTTTTTTTAAACTGTACTCTGTTCCATACGAAGCATAGGGGTTACAAAGCAAAGCACTGAAACCAAAACACTTTGTGTATTGTCTATACTTGCAGTGGTTATTTATTTGCAGTTTTAAAAGACGATGCTAGCCCTAAATACAACCCTTTTTACCGACAGTTTATTTTCTTTGAGCGTTGCAGTATACCTATTCATGTTTTCACGGGAATTCGTCTATCTCCTTTAGTCTTCCTTTGAAACATAATAACGGAACATAGAAGGTGTGAAATGGAAATCTGGAAGAGAGTAGCGATGGCCAAATCTGTCTTCGCCTAACTGAGTATATATTTACATCCAAACATGTAACTCACAAATTAAACATGAGAGTGATCAGCTGTCAAGATCACTCGTCTTTACGTTGAAACGTGGATAATGAATCCACGATTGAAATGTTGATATATTGAAGAATGCAAAAGGATCACAAGAAAAGAAATCAAATAAGTAGTCTTGAAGAAATTCTGAGCGCAAAGAGAATTCATGAATAACATCAGAGTCCGACATTTAAGATATTTTGGTCAGACAAAAATATGCCGAAAACAATACTGGAAGGAAAGGTGGACAACATGGCAAAGATAACCAACGCTAAAAGTGGGAACTTAAGATCAAACGACGGACAGAGATAAGCCTAACAGATTGCGTAAATAAGGCGAGAGATATAGGACGTTTGCGATCAATTGCAGGTGACATTCGTTTTGGAAAAGACACTTTATATAAACTGAACTTGGTGTTTATAAATTCTCAAGATCCAGTACACTAAGCCGGGCAGGGCATATTTTCCCTTTGAGGATCAAACTTACCCTGTTGTATTATTCTGTATCGAGTTTCTTATCTTTGCGTGATCGCTCCATTGAGATCATGGGGCTACATCTTTAGTTAGACTAATAGTCAATCATAATACAGCAAGGATGTGGAGGTATTGAATGCCGAGAGACTAATAGTCAATCATAATATAGCAAGGCTGTGGAGGTATTGAATGCCGAAAGGCAGAATTACAAAACAGCAGACAATAATGGCTCATTAGAACACTTGTTTGTACATGTTACGTGAGCCACACATGTCTTTGTTTTGTTCTTCTTTTTCTTTACCATCTTTTTCTTCTTTTTCTTCTCCTTCATTCACTAGTTCGTTCTCCATCTCCATCTACCAAGCCCTGAAAGGGACTTTGCAAGTACAGGATGTTGTCCGGAGAACGGAATGCGTTATGTCGTATTTGCACCTTTCGGCCCGCCACATCCGACTTCAGCAAGCATTTTTGAGTTCCGGGTTAACCTTAACCTTTTCAATCCATTTTTTTAGAAGTCTGCTCTGTTGCAGCCTGTTATCCAGGATCACCTCGTGGAGGTGTAGACCGGACTTGGCATCTCTGGTTCACACGTGAGCCACCTGTCGGTGCTCACAGACTGTACAAACAAAGAATAGCGTGCTGTTGTAAAGTTTTTATGGTGAGAAAAGAACCTTCTGCAAAGAAAATTCCTATGGAAATGCTTCCTGAAAACGATGACAAATGTTTGTTTCGTATATCAACACATCACGAGGTCGATACAGTTTCTCAGGGGCGGTTACAAAATGTTGATGAACGCAGACCTGGTCGTCCTGTTCAGATTGCAACATAATCATCTATTTTGGCGGCTGAGTGTGATGAGCTGACAGGCGAGCAGTGATAAACGTTGTAGCATCTGACATAGTGTTGTCGCATAGTTTAGCCTACATCTTATTTCATGATCAATTGAATTTTCTGAATATTTGTGAACGCAGTTGGTACACAGACAACTGACCGATGAACACAAACAATAAACCGAATGGATCTATCCTTTGCATTGATAAATAAATGGGACAAGTTCATTAATATTGGTGAACATTATATTGATAAATAAATGGGACAAGTTCATTAATATTGGTGAACATTTTGTTGATAAATAAATGGGACAAGTTCATTAATATTGATGAACATTATGTTGATAAATAAATGGGACAAGTTCATTAACATTGGTGAACATTATGTTGATAAATAAATGGGACAAGTTCATTAATATTGGTGAACATTATGTTGATAAATAAATGGGACAAGTTCATTAATATTGGTGAACATTATGTTGATAAATAAATGGGACAAGTTCATTAATATTGGTGAACATTATGTCGATAAATAAATGGGACAAGTTCATTTATATTGGTGAACATTTTGTTGATAAATAAATGGGACAAGTTCATTACTATTGGTGAACATTATGTTGATAAATAAATGGGACAAGTTCATTAATATTGGTGAACATTATGTCGATAAATAAATGGGACAAGTTCATTAATATTGGTGAACATTATGTTGATAAATAAATGGGACAAGTTCATTAATATTGGTGAACATTATGTTGATAAATAAATGGGACAAGTTCATTAATATTGGTGAACATTATGTCGATAAATAAATGGGACAAGTTCATTTATTTTGGTGAACATTATGTTGATAAATAAATGGGACAAGTTCATTAATATTGGTGAACATTATGTCGATAAATAAATGGGACAAGTTCATTAATATTGGTGAACATTATGTCGATAAATAAATGGGACAAGTTCATTAATATTGGTGAACATTATGTCGATAAAAAATGGGACAAGTTTATTAATATTGGTGAACATTATGTTGATAAATAAATGGGACAAGTTCATTAATATTGGTGAACATTATGTCGATAAATAAATGGGACAAGTTCATTAATATTGGTGAACATTATGTTGATAAATAAATGGGACAAGTTCATTAATATTGGTGAACATTATGTCGATAAATAAATGGGACAAGTTCATTTATATTGGTGAACATTATGTTGATAAATAAATGGGACAAGTTCATTACTATTGGTGATCATTATGTTGATAAATAAATGGGACAAGTTCATTAATATTGGTGAACATTATGTCGATAAATAAATGGGACAAGTTCATTAACATTGGTGAAAATTATGTTGATAAATAAATGGGACAAGTTCATTAATATTGGTGAACATTATGTCGATAAATAAATGGGACAAGTTCATTAATATTGGTGAACATTATGTTGATAAATAAATGGGACAAGTTCATTAATATTGGTGAACATTATGTTGATAAATAAATGGGACAAGTTCATTAATATTGGTGAACATTATGTCGATAAATAAATGTGACAAGTTCATTAATATTGGTGAACATTATGTTGATAAATAAATGGGACAAGTTCATTAATATTGGTGAACATTATGTTGATAAATAAGAAACAATATAAGTGGAATAATAAATGATTTTCAAGTTTGCATCTCATTAACTTGAAAATCAAAAGCTTTCGCGACCTAATTACTGCCTTGTCATCGTGTATGGTAGTGTGTGTGTGCGCGTGTGTATTTATATAAATATATATAATTAAGTATATTGATTATCTACTTTTCTGCCTGTGTACTCCAGTCATAGCAATCCAACACACAATCAATGATTGATTCTCTCTTTCAGGTCAAGATATGGTTTCAGAACCGGCGTAATAAATGGAAGCGGCAGCTGGCAGCGGAGATGGAGGCGGCGAATCTGTCACAGAGGGCTTCCCACCGCATGGTCCGGGTACCAGTCCTATACCACGAGAACAATTTCCCGTCATCCCACTCACGTCAAGAATCCATCCATTCAGGCAGCTCTCCTCCTCTAAACTCGTCCCTGCCATCAACTCTCGCGTCCCCTCTACCTTCAACACTTACATCCTCCCTCTCGCCTCTATGTTACCCACATCCGTATCCACACATCTCCTCCTTGAGATCACTCCATGGAGCTGTTTGACGTACAGATCACAGCCTTCGTCAATTCCCAAGAAACGAACATACTCAAAACTGCGCCATTGTATAAACGCATCCTGTCAGTTAACGTGAACGCATCATCGCAAAACCAGCATGGACAACAAACCAACGGATACGTCAAACTTCCTTTGGGAAGTATGCATATTATTATTACTAGACTTCATGTATTAATGAAGAGCCGGTGGACATACGGTTTGAATACTGGTCTCCTCATCAAAAGGGAAAGAAACCTCAGTAAGTTATGCTTTTTCATAACAGGGGTGATAAAAATCCTGCCTGGCCACTCCCTGACAGCTACATTGTCAAGAGGCCTTTACTCTTCATCCCTATATTAATGGACTCCATTACTGGGAATATACGTCAGAATGGTAGTTTAAATACTACATTATTCGACACATCTCTTCTTACGAAGCATATGGCCATCAGAAAAGGCTTAATTTACTGGACCCTGAACATAGAAAGGCTCTTTAATCCAGTCATGAGTATACAAGGTCTTTTTTATAGAGCCATTTGTATAAAAGGTCCTTTCATACGGTCATCAATATAAAAGGCCTCTTTTATAGGGTGATAAGTTTAGAAGGCCTCTTTTAGAGGGTGATCAGTATATGTAAGGCCTCTTTCGTAAGGCTGACGTATAAAAAGCCTCTTTCTTTGGGTTAACAGCACAGAAAACCTCTTTCACCATTATAGAAGATCTTTTTCATTGGTTCCAAAGTATAGGTCCTTTTTCATAGAGCCCTAAGTATAGATGTCCTCTTTTATAGGGCCCTCATAATAGAAGTCGTCTTTTATAGGACACTTTTAATAGAAGGTCTCTTTTAGGAAACAAACACCGAAGTACATTTTTGTACTATGACATAACTTAACATCCCCTGTGAACATGTTTTGTAAGACCTAAGCAAAATGCTTGTGAGCATATTGTATATTGACAAGCGTGGGTAAAAACATTAAAAGATATGCTTTTTTATCATATAGTACGTTAACATAGTTTTGTAGAGACATAACTTAATTTGCCTGGTGAGCATTTCCTAATACGGAAAAGAAAATTTGTTTAACTACAAATGATCTTATATTCTTGAATGTAAGAACAGATCCTGCTGTTATCGATTATATAAGTGAAATAAAGCACAT
This sequence comes from Ariolimax columbianus, assembly GCA_036924085.1. Taxonomy (NCBI): domain Eukaryota; kingdom Metazoa; phylum Mollusca; class Gastropoda; order Stylommatophora; family Arionidae; genus Ariolimax; species Ariolimax columbianus. Next base: position 65,260,483 of record JAVGWX010000001.1, on the reverse strand, counting down.
GGAAATGCCAAAAACCTAATAACAGAAAATAAATGGAAGTAATAAGTCCTCCAAAATCAAAACCTAGTCCTGCAGGGGACGAATGCCTCTCACTTAACGATAAGGTGTTTTAAGATGACCATACCCCAACTCTGATGTATTGGTTTCTACATGATGTCCTGCTAGTCTCATTCACAACCCTCTGTAGTCGCCTTTGAAGACATGCTTGGATGGTTACAGTTGATATTCTGTCCTCATCTACCATTTAGGTGGGATATCGAACTTGTACAATGATTAAAAAAATTGCAACAAAAACATACGTTTCACGAAACAGCAATCCGACAGCTGCACCGACAGCATCTTGGTTTGAATGGACAAAAAAAACATGCTGAAATAATGCAACGTGAACATGAACTGAAGAACGCAGTGGAAACAATATGACAAGAAGAAAATACGTTGAGACATTAAAGTGCAAGCACTTATCTTATTGTATTCTCATTCAGCGTACGTTATTGCAAGTCCGTATAATAGCAATATGTTGATGGTCTGCTTCAGCGATTAAGTGGTGCATAACTTTTATTCTTCGGATACAGTACCCCGTAAATAAGTGTTATTCTTGCGCGGATCCACCCTCTGTCAAGGAGACATGACCGAAAATATCACGCGACCCAACAACTATGGGAGTACAACATACTTTGAACATATATCATACACACTGGTAATTTTGGCGTTGGACTATCTGGACATATTGCATGCGGAACGAACTGCTTCCAGGTCCGCTTTGTGTGTGTGAAAGGACGCATGTGCGCATGTATTAGTAAGGTCGTTTTACTGGGTGTGTAAATTAAGCACAGGTAGCATCTATAGTAATCGTCATGTCATCATTGTACACACACGAACCAAAGATGTAAATATGAATAAATCAGCATTGTAATGTGTCTATATATACATCTGAAAAGCAATTTGTTCTTTTTTTTGCTTTTGTAGTTGTTGTTTTTTTTGTATTGCATTTTAGCATCCGTTTGTTTGTTAAATGAAATGTATATTTAACACGAGTGCGTTTTGGAGCAGCAGAGTTTTTTCTGCTTTTATGTGGTCAAGTTGTGTTCAATTAAGATATATATATATATATATATATATATATATATATATATATATATATATATATATAATTGTGTTTGTGTTTATTTTACATTTTTAATGTTCCTTTTTGAAAATTTCATCAGTTTTTTTTTCCATTTTTAAATTTCTTTTAAATGTTTACCAATCATTTCAATGGTTTTGTTTTATATTTCTCAGTTAAGAAAAGATAATTATTAACATATTTCGAGATTTCGGTGACTGGCAGCCGCCGCACAAAAAGAACAAAATAACACAAATAAGTATACTAATAATAACAATATTAAAAGTCATCAATCAGTCAAAACTTTGCTCGCTCCTTCTGGTGCATAGGACTTCAACAGATGCAAATCATATCATATAATATTTAACTCCCCATATCTTTTGAAGTTTTTGTTGCCCAAAGTGTCAGCAGAATAGGATAGTCAGCCACATGTTCATGCGTCCTTAGTCGACTCTTACAATTTATCATGCAGGTTACAGTCCTAATAATCTTTTCTCCATTACTCGGGCCCCGGTAACACTCATAATCATATCATAATTGTGAAAGTATATTGTACAACCATGAAGTACATAATTTCGCATTCTATCCTATCAACCAACACACACGGTATGGACATGAAAACAAATTGTTATGTTTTTGTATGGCAGTATATTACTCTTCTTTAGGGTTTACCAACATTTGGCGAGGCACACTATTTCCATGAACGTACATTCAATTTGGTAATATTAGGATGTATTTATCGATTTCAGAGTGTGGTTTTAGACTCGATGCTGGTTGGATTTTTTTATTACACAGGCGTCTGTTTTCCTAAAATACATACATATATTTATCTGATAGACTAAGGCTTTTAATAATGAAAATCTCGTTTTCACTGTAGTCAGACGCAGAATGCAAAGATTTAAATGAAGATTGGGTGACGGCCTTAAAGGTGAAGGTAATTCCAGACATGGTTTCCAAAATGGTTGAGACTTCACTATACTAACTTCTGTTTATTTTAAAGACTTGGTGGCAGATTTCTTTTGTTTCTATCTTTCTTTTGTTACCACATTTACCTTAACTTAACTTCTTTATACTTGTTTAGAAGACTGTGTAAAGTCTTTATACAACCAATTTAATTTACATTACCTTGGTCTAAAAGCTATGCGCATTAAATTTATTCTTAAATGCATTAACTGTCCCTGTCTCCGTTACCTCCTGTGGCAATGCATTCCAAGCATTCACCAATCTCTGACTAAAAACATATTTCCTAATATCTATACGGCACCTCTCTTTAGTTAATTTGTAGTTATGCCATCTTGTTCTTGGGAATGGTTGCATTTTGAAAAAAAAACTTGTTATAGTCTAATTTATCCGTTCCTTTGATCATCTGATGAACCAGTATTGTCACCTCGAATTCTTCTCTTTTCTAGACACTGTAGGCCGGATTTTCTATTTCTTCATAACTGTAATTCTGGAATCCCACTATCAGCTTTGTCGCTCTTTTTTGTATTCTTTCCAGCATGTTTATATCTTCTCTATGATAATGACTCCACACCTGTACACAGTACTCCAATCTAGGTCTAACTAATGCCATATACACTTTGACTATCACTTTTTCTTTTTTATCATACCTAACACTGCAGCTGCCTTTTTTCACTGCTGCCTGAACTTGTTACTCACTTTACATGGATTAACTATTATAACCCCTAGGTTCCTTTCCTTGTCTTTCTTTCTAATATTGTTCTAGTCCATTCTGTAATTATGTTCCATATTGGATCTACCCGTATGGATGACTGTACATTTATCTACATTAAACTCCATTTGCCAGCTTACAGACCATTCTTGAATTTTATCTAAATCCGACCTCAATATGTCCACTTCTTCTTTAGGTGAGACACTACTTCATAGTTTTGTATCATCAGCAAATTTTGCAATCATGGATCCCATATCGAAATCCAAATCGTTTATATATATATCAAGAACCAAATTGGTCCCAAATCGGAGCCATGTGGCACTCTATTTTTCACTTCACATCACTCAGAGTACTCCTTATTTACTGCTAGGTGAACTCGAGCGTGTCGAGAAAAAGGAATCGAACTAGGTAACTTAGCCATGAGAAACTGTGCTACTTAGACTCTCTGACATCTCCTGTCTTTTTACATACTCTCTTAATAAAAAAGAACTTCAAAGTTAAATTTTGAGAATCGATCAGTTTTATTAAATTAATAACATGAATTGATTTCTCTGCATTCATTCCGTGATTTCATTATATATGAAACTTAGTGTCACAACTATATTAGGCCTTCCACGCCAAGTCATATTAGATGTGTCACAACTATATTAGGCCTTCCACGCCAAGTCATATTAGATGTGTTACAACTATATTAGGCCTTCCACGCCAAGTCATATTAGATGTGTTACAACTATATTAGGCCTTCCACGCCAAGTCATATTAGATGTGTTACAACTATATTAGGCCTTCCACGCCAAGTCATATTAGATGTGTTACAACTATATAAGGCCTTCCACGCCAAGCCTCATTTAAACTCAGTGTCACAACTATATTAGGCCTTCCACGCCAAGTCATATTAGATGTGTTACAACTATATTAGGCCTTCCACGCCAAGCCTCATTTAAACTCAGTGTCACAACTATATTAGGCCTTCCACGCCAAGTCATATTAGATGTGTCACAACTATATTAGGCCTTCCACGCCAAGTCATATTAGATGTGTCACAACTATATTAGGCCTTCCACGCCAAGTCATATTAGATGTGTTACAACTATATAAGGCCTTCCACGCTAAGTCTCATTTAAGTATTTGCAGTCACGGGTTTTCTAGCAACGGTTTTACATAATGAGCATTCCGGTCCAAGCGAATCTTTTTTGCTCAACTTTACCCACTTGTTTGGAAGGTTACAGTGGCCCAATTATTTCTTCTCCTCTCATGACTTGTGTTTTTTAAATGAACAAATCATCAGCCAAAGCCCGTAGCTCCTCTTGGAGCATAGGTAATTGACAACATCCACCGACAGCTTGTACGGTCCTAGGCTGCTCGTGCTGCCTTGCTCCACGTGAAATCATTTCAAATTAGTTCCTTCTCTCATTCTCTTTTTCACATAATTTAGGGTCTACCCCCACCCCCTCCCTCTCTCCCTGTCTCCTTCTCTCTCTATATATATCTATCTTTAAATTTCTCTCTTTTTTCTCTTCTCTTGATGATTCTATGTAAGAGCCTGTCTGGCGTTGTTTTACTGTGCCTTCCACAGCCTATGCCCAATCCATTTTCTTCACTTAATTTTTTGTTCCAGTGGATGGTGTTGGTTCCTTTCCCATAGGTCTTAATTCCTCACCATGTCCTTCCACCTAACGCCATTTATCCTTCCTGTGATAGTTTGTCTCTATATATTTATTAATAAATATAATATATACATAAATATAAAAAGGTTTCTCTATACGGCCTAAATAACATTTTATTCAACTTGGAAAATGAAAATATTCCGCTATCTACAAACTAATGATTTAATGTGCGTAGCACTTCGTTTACAAATCGTATAATTAAACATTATCATAGTATATTGTTCAACTTACAAACGTTAGGTATCATCTCTCTACATATTCACACAATTTCTTTTGTCAAATTATTCATAGTTTTGTCTACTTGCAAATTGTTTATGGCCATTTCCTCGGGGAATTCTACATCGGTTTACCAATTGTATTTGCATAAAGTTAACAGATTTGACAATGTTTTTCTTTTTCACTAAAATAATTACTATTACTGCCTGCCTCATTAGTTTTTGTTAGCAATTATATCTGTCTTTATCTTTTTAACGATATATTTTTCAGTTTTTTTTGTTCGTATTGGTTATGTTTTGCATCCATCATAAGAACCATATCTTGGTGCCTTTGTTTTAAGTTTGTCAAGTCTGGAAATAATATCATAATCTTGCTTGAGTAAAATTTTGTATCTCCTTTAAAATAAATAACATTTATATATATATATATATATATATATATATATATATATATATATATATATATATATATATATACACACACGTGTCAATCAGAAGCAACAATTTAATGAATAACAATAGTACAAGTCTGCAAACCATAAATTTGTTGTCTAATTTTTCGATAGAGACCCATTGTCTGTCAACACACTTGGTCACCAGTCCACCAGCTTGTGGATGTCCTATAAAAACAAATCTTTCGATGTAACCTTTAACCAGTGTTGCATCGCCTCCATTACTTTGCTGTCAGCTGCTACACACTTTCCTATAACCGAGGTCATCATGGACAATTTTGTGCGCAGCGCCGTCCCGCATTGTTGAAATCAACGGCTATTTCACCAATAGCAACTCTCCTGTTGTCACGGACTAGCTGGTTGATCTCTTGTTTCGCTGTGTCAGTTGTCACGCTTGTTGTTCTCTGACGCCACGGTTCATCAATTACCTTTTGTCTGCCGTTTTGAAATCTTGTCACCATTTCATACTCTCCTCTGACTCAAACAACTGTCGCCATACTGAACCTTCATTTTTCTGTAGCTTTCAGAACGTTTCACACCCTCTAACCAAAATAAAAAACGAATGAAGCCTCGTTGTTCTTCCACAGTGCAAATCGACACAGGGATACCATGCTGTGTGCTATGTTGCCCCTGCGCATATTGCTCGAGCGTCACAATCCTTACATAGATCATTGCTATAGAGCCATGTTGTGTCCTGAAATAAGATTTTCCGTTGTACATACTTCTTTAAAGAACTTTATTTTTAAAAAAACTGCCTTTACAAAATGGCAGTCACTCGTATTTACTGCTAAAACATCTGAACGTACTGAATAAAATAATATTTATTCTGTTAAAACAACTACATGTGCTGAATCAAGTAATGTACGAGGGTTGGTCCAAAATGAAACCAGACTTTTAAAACAGCACATCATCTAAGCAGAGCTGCGAGCTAGTTACTTTTTGAATGTGTGCTAATTACTTTGATCTTTAATTTAATAATAACCGCATCACGCTACGATTGCTAGTCTTCGATGTACGTCCGATGAAGTGAATACACGTGTAGTGCACTTGGCAATTAACAACAATTGAGCAATGAAAGATTTTGAATAGAAACGTGTTTGCATGAGGTTCTACTTCAAATTAGGTTAAACGTTTACTGAATTCTGACGGATACTTTCTTAAAAAATGTTATGAAAGATGGGTTTATGTCCTAACAAACCAAACTATCATCACAGAATGGCGTAACCGCGACTAAAAAAATACACTTCAGTCCTCAAATGTGAATCTTCTTTTGATCGTCTATTTTGATTGGAGAAGTAACGTTAACATAAATTTGTTCAACTCGGTCAGATGATATAAACAGCGTATTACTTGGAATTTATGCGGTATTTGAGGGAGACAATACAAAAAAAAAAAGAGGCTTGAAACATGAACAACCAAAATCTTGATGCTGCCCCATGCCAACTACAATCACGTCCCTGCCTATTCTTTTTGGCTAAAGCTTGTCACTACTGTTGCATCCCAGTCTCACTTTTTCCCGACATTGGAGAATTTATTTTGTTACCATAGTTGAAACCCACCTTAAAGGTCACCGATTTCAGACCATACAAGGGATCAAAGAAAATTTGCTACGAGACATGCACCTAATCCCAGATAACGAGTTCCAAGGCACATTAAACAAATGTAAAAATATGTTGGAAGCCGTGTTTCAACAGTGGAGGACACTTTTTTGAGGAAAACAAGTTTGAATAAATTGTAAGGAAAGAACATTTTTTTTTCTACAAATTTCATTTTATTTTGCTCTGCCCCGTATTTATTTATAAATATTTATATATATACACGTATATATCATGTAAACACAGCTATATGTACTGAATAAAGTAATATATTATTCTGCTAAAACAGCGACACGTCTTGAATAATGTAATATATATCCTGTGAAAACAGCTTTATGTATTGAATAAAGTAATATCTGTTCTTTAAAAAAAGCTACATGTGTTTAATGAAGTAATGTGCACAACACAGATCAGTGGCTTATGCTGAATAATATAATATATATACTGAAAAAATACACATGTTGAGAAAAAGGAAATTTGAGTACACCCTTAACACAATATTCATATATGGTATCTACAAGTAAATGTAATATTAAAAAAAAATTATTTCCAAACGCAATTTTGTTCTCAGATCAGACGAAATGCATTATCAGCTTCAAATGTTTTTACGTCTTTTCCTGGTGATTTTTTTTAGTTTTGCTTTTTAGTGAACTAGAAACAAATTGTTACTAATATTATTCACAATCCTTGGTCCATCTGTGCAGCACAGTTATATTTTGTTTTGAAAGGCTTCACCTCGAAGCACCAAATGAACATTTTTACCCTTTCCATGTGACTGGCTGTGTAAAATAAACAAAATATGGTCTTATTTCGAATTGTTAAAAAATTGTTTATTGTTGTTTGATTCAATGTCACTTATTTAATCCTTACGCACACAACAGGACGTTCAAATACGAATGCCTGTTTCATTAAAGAATACATCAAATTCATATCATCACATGTCTCTGTTATTCGAGTAGCAGCATAGCCACAACTACAGTTAGCTTTCTTGCAGGTAGCCTGCGTAAAATTCGGTTTCTATGACTCTTTATTTCACATGATGAGGTTTTCAGACTCATTCACAGATTGCTTAACTGTATTCTACGACATCCACAGGATAACTAATCGGCCTAACTATCTCCTCACTGGCGTATAGTATCGGGTACACAAGGGAAGCAAATTATAATGGATCCATAACAATAATAAAATAACGATATCAGAGGGTCAGTATATCTTTGAGAGACAAATTTCCCTTTATAATCTTCTTATTGTGGGCATTCGCAAACAACAACAAATTATAGGTTTCTCTCGAAGACGTACTTTTTGTATGTTGTCTTAAATCACCGTTCTATGTCAAGTATTGTTTCGCTTCCACATTCTTTTATTCTTGGTGAGTTACGATTCAACCCGTCTGATTATATTCTTCAATTTCTTTTTAATAGTTTGTCCTAATCTTTCCCCATTTGTCTCTAAAGCCAGAGGCTGTTTTACAGTTTTCCCGTTCTTCGTCACATGTATATTCTTGTTGACACATCTGCATGGAGTGTGTAACTGAATGAGAAGTAATTACATACATGGATCGCATGACACAGTAAGGAGACAAAGCCATGCCGTACACATTTCGTACTTACTATTTACTTTGTTCTTGATAGAGTAAAACAAATGTTTTTCTAGCCAGGTAAAGAAATGACGTTGTTTTTAAAAATTGTCACATTTTAAGTGAAACGTTACAGTATTTGCTGCTGCAGCGGGAATAACTGCTGTTGCTCTTTCAATTGCATATTTTGTTGAGCTTGTCATACAACTTCTACTGTTTCTACATATACTGCTATAGCAAAGTATTTTGTTGAGCTTGTCATACAACTTCTACTGTTACTACATATACTGCTATAGCAAACCAACATATTCATTGTTTCATGTATCCCTGTTCATGACACTGCAAAGACACTCGCTACTACGACAACTATTACTACTTAAAGTAGCCGATATCATTACTGCCGTAGGGGTGTCAGGTATTAGCGATCTCACATTTCAAAGGCTCGGCTATATGAGGGCGGTAGCCATCTCCTCTCCCTCGCCGCTTTTACTTCCTGGATTGAACCGGTACCCATTTAGGGCTGGGTCGACCTGGGTGCCGTTGCGGTCGGAAAAAACATTTCCGCCTTAACTTGGGAATGAATCCATGACCACTCAGATGCAAAGTCAGCTCCCTAACCACTGCGCTGCCCGGCTACTAGCTATTATACAATTCCTGCTGAATCTAATATCACAACTTCTGTATATACTATCAACTCTTTTACTATCACAACTACTTCAAATACTACAACTACTACTGCTACAGCTACTGCTACTAATACTACTACTACTATTATTACTACTACTACTACTACCGTCCCACCACTTCTGCTACTGTACTACTATAGTTAGTATTATTTTGCTACTGCTGCTACAACTACTGCAACTACTACTACTGTTATTACTATAACTAGTGAAACTACTATTACTACTACCACTACTGCTACTATTTTTGCTACTACAACTACTATAATTGCTACTACTACTACTACTACTATTACGATTACCACTACTACCACTGCAATTACTAACTACTACTACTACTACTACTACTACTACTACTGCTGCTCCTATAAATACTACTCTATTTAACACTACTACCACTGCTATTACTACTACTACTGCTACTACTATTACTACTACTACTACTACTACTACAAACACCACTACTGCTCCTACAAATACTACTCTAATTACTACTACTATCACCAATTCTACCACTGTGACCACTGCTACTACTACAACTACTTCAATTCTACAATTTGTAATGTTGTTGCTACTATAGCAGCTACTACCGAAACTACGAACTCCTTTTTCTTTGTTTACTTCTTACATGACCATAACCACTAGCCACCACTATACTACCAGACAACAACAGCCTCGCGGTAAAGTTTCAACAGCTACTCTTAATTCTACTGCAATTGCTATAATTGTAACTATCTACCAAGGCGACTATTGATATTCTCATTAAAATATATATTTCTTATATGGCTGCTGCCTTCCTTTCACGCTAGGTGTTGCCACCTTGATAAACACAGTTACAACAATCAATAGTATTATTAGCGTGTCGTTCGTATTACATTATCATTATTACAAACGATGTGGTATTCATAGCTCTACTACTTTGTTCTCCTAATCAATCACCTACTTTATGTTATTCAATGTAATTGAAACAACTATATTTATTACTTATTTAGGTTTCGATGTTTTCTTCTATTCTGTACATGTTTTCTGACAAATATGTGAAGATGTTTTTTTTTTTTTTTTTGTGATGGTGTTTAGGGTTAAGAAAGTCATGATTGTTTTCAGCTTTACAAGTTAATCTATCTCGCAGTATGCAACGAATGCCATCTTCACAAGGAAATAACCAGTTCCCATATGGGATCTAGTACAAGCACAACTGTCATGTTATACTTCTAGTCCATTTTTTTACTCCACGCTGAGAATAGTGGCAACCATTCAGACTTCATCACAATACTTTGTGTGCTTGTGTAATGGTGATTTATGTAACAGGTCGTAATGATTAGGTAGCTAGCCACATAAACAACTCTTATCAGTCGCCTTTACGACCAGCATGGGGTCCCTAGATTCAATCAGGGAGGAACACATTAGACGTTTAGTAAATCATCCAGTATACCTTACCTTTAGCTTTTAATAAATCAACCTGCATACCTTAAGCTTTAATCAATCAACCCACATACCTTTAGCTTTTAATAAATCAACCCACATACCTTTATCTTTTAATCAATCAACCCACATACCTTTAGCTTTTAATAAATCAACCCACATACCTTTAGCTTTTAATAAATCAACCCATATACCTTTAGCTTTAATAAATCATACTGCTTACCTTTAGCTTTAATAAATCAACCCGCACACCGTTAGCTTTAAAAAATAAATCCGCATACCATTACATTTTCATAAATCAACCAGCAAACATTTAGCTTTTAATAAATCAACCAGCATGTGGGTATATAGAAGATTGGGTGGCAGTTCTTAAGAAAAGTAGGAAAAAAAAACATGTAGAGAGCTGAGTTGGGGTGAAAAAGAGAATTACTCACCGAAATGGGGGTTAGACAGCAAGGTTATCTTGGCCATATAACAAGACCGATCTTCTTGTTGAAAACTAGAGGGTAGGTTGGAAGCCTGTTTTTCAAGAGACAGGCAACGCTATAAGTGGGTGGATACCATCAGCAGATGGACTGGAAATAGTCTGCCAGATTGCAACAGTACGACAAGAGATAGAGTACACTGAAGATCCACTGCATGCGACCATCAATGCGGCGACGATATTTGAACTGTATTACATTAATACAAAATGTGTATTACGATACTGCATGATATATATTTTGTGATATGGACGGACGCCCATATAAAATTCTAAGGGTTATTAAAGAATTGTGTAGTGATAGAGCACTGGCTTTTCACGGCAAAGTTACGGGGTTCAACGCCAATTATTGGAAATGTTTCAGTCGATCTAACTGTAAATGGGTACCTGACTGACTGTTAGGCAAGGAAATGCACATAGAACGTGAAATGACCACCATCCCTATAAACGAAATGTTGCATCGTAAAATGTAGTCTCTAACACTTCCTCCCCGATAGCAGGATCTGCTATGGAACTACCTTTACTTTTAACTACTGCTTAAAATTGAAACATACTTTAGTTAACTTTGATTCGATGTGCATAGTTTCTACTAAATATAATACTTCCGTGGGATCATGAATGGTTGCTCAACTATTATATCTACTTTTGAGATCACTGTGAATATACGAGATAAGTCAACAAATAGATCACAAATGTATCTGGGATAGCTGACAAACTGTAGTGGATAGCTTCTAAAGTTGTCAGTAGGCGGAATCAATATCAAGTTTCTTCTTTTATTTATGAATATAGGAAACGTCATTCGTCCCATGTTCGTGCGTAGTACATTTACAGAATGACGTCCGAATTTACAGAGTATACAATCAAAGATAAGTGTGTTCTTGTACGTATTTTTTTGGCTACAAATTTATGCAAAGGATATTCATAAGGAAACGCTTCATGTTTACGATGAGAAGTGGTTGTCGGGTACAGCGTTGCATAGCTGGGTCGATACATTTTCTCAATGACGCTCAAAATGTGTTGTAGCTGGCCTGGTCGTCCTGTTCAGATTGCAGCAAACGCATCTGTGCGGCAAGTGGGAGGGATGATTGGAACTGGCAAGTAGATAGTGTAGTAGCTGTGAAAGAGTGTTCACGTGGTTTAGCCTTCATGCTAACACCTAGGTGGAGACGTTTCACGAATGACGAAGACGATGAACGTAAAGTGCAAAAGTGGTTGAGACAGCAGACTAAATAACTCTGTGCTGCCGCTTTTGGTGCATTAATAAAGCGATTAAATAATTGTATCAATGCTGGTGGAAATTATATTGAAAAATAAGAGATAATGTAAGTACAGTGATAAATTATTTTCTAGTTCGTATCGAGTTTTTAGGGTTAAATAGTTATTTGTGATGTATTTACTGACTTGCAGTTAGAATGTCTGAGGCAGACAACTCAGTACTTACAAATAGTGGCATAATCTTATGGGAAAATTAATCTAGATAGAGATACGTCTAGGGAAAAAGCATGGTATTCTCAAGGGATTGCGTCTACTGGTGTAGTGATTAGAGCGATCGTTTCTTGTGGTAAGGGTGTTGGGTTATGTCACAGGTGCGACACATTCCAGTTTACCTAGCTGTAACTGATACAGTATTTACTATTAGGAAAGGCAGATAACTGGTTAATCAAGATTTCAACAAATTTGAGACCTGCTATAATAAAGTGTCTAGCATTTCATCCCCGACTGCAGTGAACTGCTGTGGAACTATCTTTAACTTGACCGCTCACTAAAATAATGGCTTGTGAATTCTTCTACACACCTGTCGATAACGACAGCCATGCTAGTAGTAGCTAATTCCTTCTTCCATCTGTATTTCATCGTCTTTTCCTTTGTTCTAAGAGACGCATTGCTTTGTACCGTGTTTTACGCCATATGGCATAGTCCATCCAAATTAAATACGCATTTGAAATGGCTTTATTTCTCTGACTCATCCCCAGACGCAGCTCAAGTTAATGACAATCATTATTCAAGGCGTTTTACTAAAAAGACATACTAATCAAGCTAATTAATTACATAGAATTGATGATTGGAAATAATAGCATATGTTGTCATAGTGCTATTACCTCATTGACTTAGGAATATTTTGTTACTTAAACACATTTTCATTGGTCAATATAAATTTCCTGGTAGGAATTATCGCTACATTTAAAAACTCGGGACAAGTTTTTAACTAGGAAACTTTCAAATATAAACATGCCCCTTTTTTAAGCCAATATATCTTCTATGTAGCATTGAATATAAGTTCAGAAGCCAAAACATCGGCTATGCGAAGTAAATCAGTTAGAACAGAACTGCGCATTTTTAGAGTAGAGTCAAACATCGATCAGCTGTTGTTGTTTTTGGATGCCCGCAATGAGCATGTTTACTCTTTTGTTGACTGAAAGAGATGTGAAAGTTTCAGGCTGAAGTAGCTTTCATCATACCCCGAGCATGCTGATGAAGCTGGACCGCGATTCTCCGTACGGTAGTGCTATGTTTGGCTTCATTTGCGTGTCGGTCAATACTTCGGAGAGAACGTCGATCCCCGACCTGGTTAGTTCTACTGCCATGAAACAGTCTGTTACCAGATAGAACTGAATGGAAGCGAGGTTCGGGTCATAGTCCGTACATTTTACCCAACTCCGACGAACATTGCCCAATTAATATGTTGTTTTTATGACCAGACGTTAGATTCCTGTCACCAATCAGATATCGTAGGATCATCGTATTCGCCAATTTACGAAGTCAGAAAGGTGCTTATTCTAATAAGGTGTGCAGCAAAACTTAATTTCAACACTTGTTGGAATACAAACACGGATAGCAAGTAGGTATATATGAGATCCGTAACGGACGTTAACCGACGTTTGAAATAAGAGTCGTTATCAAAGGTTGGAGGAACAGTAACAACTGAAAAAAATAGTTTAGTTTAACCAAATACGGTGTAGAGCCTGGGGTGAAAAGAATAGGGATGCTGTCACATTCTAAGCATAAAGTAAAAGGTGATAAAGAGGGTTGTGATTGGGGCTTGCAACCTCATCGTGTAAAAAGCAAACGTTGTTATAATCAGCCACTGCAAAAGCGGTGAAACAGACTTTCTGTAATGGGACCAACTGCATTTGAAACATATACTTCACATTAAAGCGATACAGTTAATTACTGCAAATACTTAGAAACATGGTTCCTTTACAAGGGAACAACAGCGGTGATTGCCTATGCTTTACAATGAAGCGAATATGTTGATGATAAAACCTGCTGTTGTCAACTATATTGTCTCCCTTCTCCAGTCCCCGATGAAGACCTCGTTAGATCAACACGTCGTTTAGAGTTGCTTATTAATTTCATGTACAGCTATTTTTCAATTTGTTTTGTTTTTAATTCTGCCTTGTATGGAGAATGTTGGGTTTAGATAGTTGAGTGTCATGCATTGCATTTAGAGGTGGTCCCACACCAGACGATGCTGTGGGGGATGAAGTGTAAAGAGACTTCATTAAATAAGTCCGCAGTATGTTTATGAGATGGGGTTGTAATTTCCTTTCTTCAACTCTCGCTACTGACAGCTCCAGTCGACCTAGCTGTAAATGTATACCTGGCTGACGGCTATAGAAGGAAAAAGGCATCCAGCTAGATAACTAGCCACCCCACCTCACAAAGCTGTGGCTTAGTACAAAGAAAGCTACAACACGTCACCCCCAACGGCAGTGTTTGGTATGGAACTGCTTTTACTTTCACCAGTAAGTCAGACACCAATTTTCATCTGGGTGGACTGGAGAGTGTCGATGACAGAAACTGAACTCCATACCATTTGCCGTGACAAGCGAGTGCTGTTTTACTGCTTAAATCAGACACGCAATTTTCGTATGGAAAAGATTTCAGTTTGCATGTAACAGAACAGATATCCTGCAGACCATCAGAATGCCGCTATTTCTTCGTTTTCATTACAGATTTCTGTACCCCATCATTTATATGAACTTTTCCATGTCTCACCCAATAGACGAAGCTGGTCCCTAGCAAACAATGCAGTCAGGTTTGAAGTTGTAGGTACATCTTTGCTTCATGTTCTATTCTGATGTACGGTGGGTAATCAGTTCCTTTTCTCACTGGCTTGTCTAACGCAATTGAAAGTCTGGCTATCATGTATAGCTCTAGGCAGATTGGAGCAAGTGAAGACAAGGGATTTAAACATATGGCCAGGGATCTGTTGAGAAAGGTTTGCATAACGACTACAAGAAATACTATATGCCTTGTGATTAAATAATACATATTTTCACAATGTATATATATATATTAATATATATATATATATATATATATATATGTTTGGTTCGTACATTTTCTTTTTTTTTTTGAATATCTAATATGTATCATAACTGGTATGTGTCTTCAAGAATTCTGGACCATTGTAAATGAATAAATGAGAGACGCGCCCTTCAGTGCAATGTTTATTTGTGTAATATGTCAATTTTGATATAAATGTGATATGTGAATATCTGCAGCACGATGCAGGGAACCAAAAAATGATAATTTCTACTTGCATAATTCTTTCAGCTGGACTATGTTTGCAGACCTTTCATTGTTAATTTCGGTGGACAACTCTCGAACCTCGTTAGCTCATATCGTAGTCATGTGTATTTGTCCGGTCAAAATATGAAAATGCCGTTTTCTTCTCCCACTTCTTATAGTCTTTCTTCTTTTTTTCTTGTATTCCATGTATCGTTTTCTTCTTATTATTATTATTGTTGTTGTTATTATTAATAGGAGGGCGCCATGCAACACTCATCAGTGCATACGCACCCACAATGACAAATCCTCAGTAAGTTTTATGAGGACCTTGAGGCGCTCATCGCTGCAGTCCCCAAATCTGACAAACTGTTCATCCTCGGTAATTTTAACGCTAGGGTTAGCACAGACCATACAGCCTGGGAGGGGGCCATTGGCAGACATGGTATCGGAAAATGCAATAGTAACGGACTGCTCCTTCTGAGGACATGTGCCGCAAATGAACTACTCATTACAAACCCAGCTTTCCGACTACCTGTCAGAAATAGAACCACATAGATACACCAAAGGCCACGCCACTGGCACCTCATTGACTACATTATCATCAGACGTAGGGATGGAGCGGATGCTATGGTAACGAAGAGCATGTGTGGTGCAGAATGTTGGACCGACCATCGACTTGTCATTGCCAAGCTAAACTTCAAGATCCAGCCCAAAATGCGCCCCCAGGGAAAGAAACCACCGAAATTGAGATGTTCGCCGAGCGTCATGACACCAAACGGTTTTACGAGGCACTGAAAGCTCTCTACGGCCCGCAGCCTTCTAGTAATACTCCAGTTCGCAGTGCGGATGGGGTACTGCTAACAGATAAGGTTCAGATTCTAGACAGATGGGCAGACCACTTCTGCAAAATACTAAACCACCCATCGTCCATAAATGAAGAGGCCATCCGGCGAATGCCGCAAGTGGAACTGAACCTGGCGCTGAATAAAGTCATTACTGAGGAGGAAGTCGACAGGGCAATCAGTTCAATATCTATAGGAAAAGCTCTAGGAGCTGATGCAATACCAGCAGAGGTATATAAGACAGCTGGCCCATCCCTCACCAGAAGGATCACTGAACTCTTCTGTCACAAGTGGGCTGAAGGTAAAATTCCGCAGGAGCTAAAGGACGCCTCAATCGTTCACCTGTTCAAAAGAAAAGGCAACCGTCAGGAATGCGACAATCATCGTGGAATATCGCTACTCTCCGTAGAAGGCAAGATTCTAGCGCGCTTACTGCTAAACAGGCTCAACAAACACCTTGAACAAAGCCACCACCTCCCAGAAAGCCAATGTGGATTCAGAGCCGGAAGAGGAACAGTGGACATGATTGTTGCCGCTCGCCAAGTACAAGAGAAGTGTCGAGAACAAAATCAGGCCTTGTACACCACATTTATTGATTTGACAAAGGCATTTGATACAGTAAACAGAGGAGGGCTATGGATGATAATGTCTAAGTTTGGCTGCCCCAACAAGTTCATAACAATGGTGAAACAGCTACACGAAGGCATGTGTGCTCGTGTACTGGACAGCGGTGCAATCTCTAAAACGTTTCTAGTATCAAACGGAGTAAAACAAGGATGTGTACTCCCCCCGACTTTGTTCAGCATGATGTTCGCGGCCACGATGACAGACGCCTTCAGATCATTGGAGCTTGGAATACCCATAAAGTACCGCACAGATGGCAAGTTACTCAATTCCAGAAGAATGAAGGCCAAAACCAAAGTGGCTGGTGACATAATCAGGGAACTTGTATTTGCTGACGACTGCGCTCTAATGAGCAACTCAGAAGTGAACATGCAGGTTGGATTGGACCAGTTCTCTGCCACATGCAAAAATTTTGGCCTGACCATAAATGCCAAAAAAACAGAGGTCATGTACCAACCAGCACCAGGAATGCCGTACACAAAACCAGAGACTACAGTCAGCGGGCAGACGTTGAATGCCGTAGACAAATTCACATATCTGGGCAGCACGCTGTCGAGATCTGTCAGCCTAGACGATGAGGTGGCAAGCAGAATAGCAAAGGCCAGCACAGCCTTTGGTAGAATGCGCTCGATGGTCTGGGCACGTCGTGGCATCAGCGTCAAGACCAATCTCAAAGTCTACCGTGCAACCATCATTCCAACCCTACAATACGCTTGCGAAAGCTGGACTGTATACTCTGGACATGCAAGGAGGTTAAACCACTTCCATACAGGTTGCCTGAGGCGAATATTCCACATCCGATGGCAAGATCGTGTCACTGACATCGAGGTTCTCTCGAGGGCTAACATGCCCAGCATTCATGCACTGCTAGAAAAAGCACGACTAGGATGGGCCGGACACCTCGTCCGTATGTCAGACGAGCGGCTCCCAAAGAAGCTTCTCTACGGCGAGCTGAGAGAGGGATGGCACGAGAGAGGGTGCCAAAAGAAACGTTTTAAAGACGGTCTGAAGGACTCACTAAAATGTTGCCAGATAGACATCGACACCTGGGAATATCTGATCTGACTGGAGAAGTGCAGTCAAATCGGGTGTAGCTGCCGGTGAAGATGACCGTGTTTTGAAAGCCCAGAGCAGACGCGAGAACAGGAAATCCCGAACAGCGGGAACACAATCCCCTTCTACAAACCTCGTGTGCCCGATATGTAGCAGATGTTTTCGTGCCCGCATTTGCCTGTTCAGCCACATGCGCGCCCACACCCAAAAGGGAAATCTGTGACAAGGATGATGTCGGCGGTCCTCATCGACAACGATGGACAGCTATTATTTTTATTATCATTGCTGTCATTATTTTTAACTTTCACATTTTCATTTTCTTTTTCTCCCTTTTGTCTATCTTCTGCCAATATTTTATCTTTTTTAATTCTTCTTAATCCTCTTAATTTTTTTTTCTTGACTTTTTTGCAATTTCCTCCTCTTTTTTAAATTTTTGTTGCACCTGTTCTTTATAATTAAGTTTTTTGCTTTGTCTCCTTATTCCTAATCCATTTCCAAATTTGCTTTGTTCGCACTAAAATTAAAATAACATTATCTATTTCACTAATAAAACTGTAACATCGTCTTGAGATTCTATTGTCAATGCAGTTCATTCACTTAATAGTTTGAAAAAGGGTCAGATTGTCATCGTACTCTTTTCATGGAGCTGAAATTCAAGAATAATATTTTCTACTATTTGATACTGTTCTTCCGATTCTGACTTCAGTACGGATTTTATGAGACCTGATTTGCTCTAGCTCTGAGATCCATTTTCTGTTAGTCAAGAATACCCTGGTACAGACTGTTTTCAGGGCCGCTATCTGGAACCGGAATAGAATCTTGTTCAGCTGTGGTTCCCTGACTAACAGTCGCTTGCTGCTGCCAGCTCATTTACTTTGCGACTCTCCCCGGACCCCGTTTCTTCTAATTCGTATCTGTTAAAAAATTGATGTTACTTCAGTCTGCAATGACCTGTTTGCAATCGGCATATCATGACTTAATGGCTTTTTGATAAGGAGTAGTTTATCCCTGTTGTATCTGAGTGTTCTCAATGTATTTTGTCTAAAGCGTTTTTAGTCACTCATTCCTGTCTGAACTACAAACGTGCATCAATGACTGTACATAACGTGTTTCCGTGCGTATTTAATGCACTGGGAATGACGATTTATAACTTGACGAGCATTGAATCATGTCAATTAATGTATTTCTTGTCTTAAAGTACAAGGCTTGTTCAAATGAAACCGGACCAAACTGCAACAAGTGATGCGTATGATGACGTCACTTCTGGTGTAAACAGTACATACTAACAGTCAAATTTGGACAATTTCATTATCATCTGTCTCATAGTTTCCCCAGCAGCCCGTTAAAAATATGGCGGGTGTGATATGGAATCCGTCCAGAGTTTCTAACAGCTGAAGGATGTCGACCAGTTGACATTTATCGAATAATGCTGGCAGTATTTGGTGACAAAAGTGTATCGAAGACAACAGTGAAGAACTGGCGAATGATGCAATGTTGTTTAAAGAAGGACGTGAGTTAACGCAACAATATGCGCCTGACTTGGTCTAGGAAGATCTTTCGTTAACTCACGTCCTTCTTTACATATCGTTGTCCAGTTCCTCACTATTGCCTTCGACACACTTTTGTCACCATACACTACCTGCATTTTAGATTAATGTCAATTGTTCGACATCCTTCAGCTCTTAGAAACCGAATAACCCCTCTCTGATAAATCTGGACTGATTACGTATCAGACCAGCCATGTTTTCAACGGTTTGCTGAGGAAACTATGAGTCAGAAGATAATGCAATTTTGCAAACTTGACGATTGGTATGTGCTATTTACACCAGAAATTACGTCATCATGCGCATCGTACGTATCATCACTTGTTGTAGTTGGGTCCGGTTTCATTTGAACACGCCTCGTACTTGTATAGGCACGTGTGGAAAAGCCTGTGAGTCCAAGAGATTCATGAAAGAACAAGTAAGAAATAAATTCATTAAAAAAACATTGTGTTTTGTGAATTTTTTGATTTTGTGAATAGTTTGAGTAGAGAAAGGGAGGATACATGAAACATGGCATACAAAACCGAAGAACAACAGAACCCATATATCTGTCAATATATTCAAATCTCATCATGTAGCAAGTCCTTTGTAGAACGTCGCTCCCATCACAGTCTGTCTGAAAGAAACTCGTTCCCTTACCAAAACACCAACTTCCGCCACTGTCATACTCAGGCATTCTTGGATATCTTGGTGCCATCGTCTTCTTGGTCTACCCCTTCCTCTTTTGCCTGGCACCATACCTTCCATCACCGTTCTCCCAAGACCGTTGTGTCTCTTGATGTGACCAAAGTATTTGCATTTTCTAGCCAAAATGGAATTGATAAACCAGTTCTCCTCTATGCTCAACACTTGCCGAATGTCTGCATTTGTTCTTTTCTCTGTCTATGGTATTCTGAGGATCTTTCTGTAACATTTTGACTCGAAGGATTCGATTCCTTGTCTAGAAGTTTTGGTAATCGTCCATGCTTCACAGCCATAAGCTGCCACAGGAAAAACACAGGCTCTCAAGACTTTTACTTTTATCATTTTGTTGGTGCCCTGCCATAATTTATTCAGGCTGTTCAGTCTCTGCGTTGCCATAGCTAGTTTTCTTCTGATTTCTTCGAGCAGTCACCATTTTTGTCAATTCTGGAGCCCAGATATTCAAAGTGTGTGACCTGATCTATTTCCTCACCACCCACTGTAAATTTATGCTGACACTGTGTTTTATCGGTGGTCATTATCTTTGTTTTGTTTATGTTTATGAACAGATTTTGATCTTTACTATGTCCATTAACGGCTGAAAGTAGCTGCTCTAGCCCTTCTGCACTTCTTGATAGTATCACTGTGTCATCTGCGTATCGTAACTCTGGAATCTCGTACACCCCCAATCGTAAATGGGTCGAAACCTTCAATGTTCTCATCTTATGGAGCAAAATGTTAGACGATAAAACGTGTTCTTTTGAATATCTTTCTAAGTAAATTAGATAAATGTAATAAATATAGTGTGGTTTTAAGAGCAGGAGGCGAAGAGGAATACTGGAAGTATTTGATACTTTGTAATAAAAAATACAAACAAACGTATAATCCTAAATAGTAAGAAAACTGAGTTAATGGCAATCTATAAGTAATATAATGTTCAAATATGCAGAAAAGATTTATCTGAAATAACATTGGACAAGAACACGAAATTTAAAAAAAAAATTGAAAGATAAAGATCCCTTTCGCAAGCAGCCTGGTGTATTGGGGATATGATGTTAGGGCAATATTTTCTTGATCAACAGCACACTAGAGGTGATCTAGTCAGTATCACACTGGCTGTCTGTGCTTTCCAAACTTGTCCCGGTATCAATTGTTTTAGACTGTGTCAACCGTGGATCTGTTTGTAATTTTTAAAAAGTCCCTTACCAATTGAACTATACCTAGATAGTTTGGTTCCGAATCCAGTGAACTAGCCCAAGCGCTATCACGGCTCCATAGCCAGATTAATAATGTAAGTTTGAAAGAATACATGATAGCATGGCCAAAGCAAAATCTATGCTTCCTGAACACGTATATCTAAAACAAATATTTACCAATTATCGAGGGTGAAAATCTCCTGTGTTACATAGACATGATATTGTCAAATACAAACAAGGTACGGACAATTAATATATTTTAAAAAAAACATTAGAATATGCTGAGATGTGGCTTCGCCAAATAATATTAAGAATTCAAAGTATAGCTAGAAATACAATAGAGATCATTAGTCAAAAGTAGATAACAACAAAATAGTAGTAAAAACGTGTCTTTAGTCAATGCCAGCAGAAGAAAGAGGATAAAACGAAATAAGACTGCAAATATATTTTTTGACGAGATTTAGAGAAGATTCAAATCAATGGAACCTGAGAAAGTCAATGGCCCACTGATAAGCAACACAGTCTTATAGTTCAATTTGTACTGAGTTATAGCAGTGTAGTTTATTGTAGAAGCGAGTGTGTACACATTGGCATGTGACCGATGAATTTCTAGAAGGGCTCAATGGGCGATTAAGACGAGAATAAAACCACTGATATGTTGATAACACGTCGAGTATCAGTACGGAATATATAATCTAAGGTAGAAGACGCCACAACTTATATGATTGCACTCATTACCATTTACACAAGTCAAAATGCTACTGAAATTGGAGACCATTTTTGTGAAAGAAATAAAGCTATAGAAACAGTAGCCAATATTTGATACTTTAATGCGAGAGTGAATAACTAAAGCTTCCTCGGGAATTGTAAGTAGAAGACAACATGAAATGATGGTTTCACTACTGGCAACAACTTCTTACAACCCTTTGAGAACAAAACTCAAATCTCAGAATTAAATCATGCATTACCTACCACCTGCTCTACGGGGGAGCAAAACACTTTCCAAAATAAAACAACATCATGTGACATAATTAAAATAGTACACCACTTGAAAGTATGAATCCAGGTCTTTACCAAAGGATTAACAATCAAAGCAATGAAGAAGAGGATTAGGAATCCATACTGCCAAGACAACGAACACACTAGTTGATCCACTGGAAGATTATGTTTCAACTACTGAGTGAATATATACACTCAATATTAATGAAGAAAAAAATAAACAACACAATAAGCCAAAGTTAGCAGGATGTATTCCTTCTAGCTGCAATGCCAGTTCTGCAAACCCTGAAGAATGCAAATCTCCAAGAACTTGAGAAAGCCTTATACAAACTAAAAACAAAAGACATGTAGTTCTACAGTGTATACCATCACACTGTTGAATACCAGAAAACGATATGGCAGGCAGGTAAGCAAAAGAGGAAGCAACAGAAAGAATAAACAATCACAAAAGTCCAACTATCACTGTATTGATCGAGCGGAGTAAGTTGACCTGTTCTACATGAGAAGAGTGCATAATAGATTTAATAGAAATTTACATCGACTAAAACTGGCTCCATTACACGTGTGTACGTGCGGACAATCAACACAGACAGGCCAGCATATCCTGTAAGACTGTTACATACTTAGGCTATTGCGTATTGAGCATGGTCCAGGAAGACGGCCCTGCCCAGTAAACTATTTGGGATCCCTGATGAAACCTTTATCCAGAAAACTGGACCTCACAAACAAAAACCTGGCTAACGAGAAGAAGAAGGAGATCAGTATCTACAGTCTTCGCCATTTGCTGAGAGGAACTGAGCACCTACAAATCTGTCCGTACCTCAACGATGTAGTTTCCTAACAGAACAGATAAGAAATTCTTTAACTTAAGTAAACTTAACGTCTTTACACTGGTTTAGGAGACTCAGCGGAGTCTGTATGCAACCAGTTTCGTTCATATTGCCTTATTAATGTTACTTTGGCTCTGCCTCCTGCTGTTTGTAATTGGATTGTACATTCTTTTGGTGAAAGTGGGCTCATTGCTAACAGTCTTTTGGGTTATATTAGAGCCTTTAGCACTCAAACAAGTTGACGGCATCCAAGTTTAACATCCTGCAACCCCCCAAAAAAAGGCTTGCAGTTTGGGTAAACACCAGGCCAATCGAACAAATGATGATATTAGAATTTGATTTGAAGGAAGGCCACTGTAACCCACCACTTTATGCTTCTTGCAGAGCACACATTAGAGTAGACGTACGTGTTGTGGATTTCTTTAGGGTTCACAAACGGCTTTGTGTAGATGTTGGTCTTCCCGAAGACATATGTTGTTGTTTTTTTTTACAAACAAGGTGTACGATAAGAAGAAAAACAAGAAGACAAAGAAGAAAAAGAAAATGAATAAAAAGAAGAAGAATGAGGAAAAAAAACCAGAAGATGAAAAGATAGGAAAAAGCTAGCGGCTCGGTTTAAACAGCTAACAAAAGCTGGACAAAGCATTTCATTTTGAAATTTGTTGAAAAATGAAAACCCCACTTAATTCCAAAATCAGGAAAATAGAAGCACCATTCGACTCCTAATTCCAAAAATATAAATATAATTCTATTCCTAATTCAGGAAAATAAAAACACCATTTAATTCCAGTTTCAAGAACATAGAAATACTTTTCAATTCCTAATTCAGGAAAATGGAAATGGCTTACTAACTGTAGAAAATAAAAACGCCATTCTTCTTCTTCTTCTTCTTCTTCTTCTTCTTCTTCTTCTTCATCGTACGCAGTCAGACAGTAATGGGTAGTTGGGTAGTTCATGCTTGGGTAGTTTTCCGTTTTGTAACTCAGGGTAGTATCTCTTCTTTCTTGTTCAGACTGGCTTTAGTTTCCCATTTCCGAAATTGTTTAGTCTCTGGTGCCTTGGATGGTCAGTCAGTCTTCTGAGTTTCTCTGATTGCAGCTTGGCTCTGCAGTCTCTTTTGTCGGTCATGGATTGCAGTTTTGTAATCTTTTCAAGTTCTATCATTGGCGTTGACTTCATGCCTCCTGTTATAACTCTCATGGCTTGGTTTAGGAGTTTGCTAATTTTATCGAAGTTCGCCTTTGCTGCTGTTGTCCATGCCGCAATGCCATACTCGAGAACTGGTCTCACTCTTCCAGTGTACAGTTTCTTTGGTATACTTTCGTCTGCTCCCCAGCTTGTGCCAGCAAGTTTCCTCATGATTGCCTTTCTTTCTCTGGCTCTCATTCCGTTTCTCTCGATCTGACTTTTCCATGTCATGCACCGATCAAATGTGACTCCCAGGTAGTTTTGGTTGTCGTTTGGCTGCAGGTATTTGCCGTTTAGACTTAATTTGGTGTTTTGGGGTTTGATTGATAGCGAGAATATTGTACATGTTGTTTTTTCCTCGTTTATTTTGACCAGCCATGAGTTCGCCCACTCTTCCAGCGATGTTAGGGCCTGCTGCATCCGATGTCTTGCTATGGTGAGATTCTTTTCAGAGGTTCACATAGCCAGATCGTCTGCAAACATTGAGCAATGGACTCTTCTTGGTATATTCTCTGTAATGTCATTTATATACACCAGGAAGAGTGTGGGTGACAGTACTCCCCCTTGGGGTACTCCCTGCTCAAGTGTCACCTTTTTGCTCATCTGCCCTTGTACTTGAACTCTGGCCGTTCTGTTTTTGAGGTAGTGGTTGATCCACTTGTACATTTTCCTACAAACTTCACTTCTTCTTAGCTTGACTCTAAGTCCGTCTTTCCAGACTTTGTCAAATGCCTTTTCCAGGTCCACCCAAACCGCTACCATGTGTTTCTGTTCCTGGTAGGCATCTTCTATTTCCTGGGCTATGAGGATGACCTGATCCTCAGTGGATCTGTGCTGTCTAAAGCCTGCTTGCTGTGGAATTAATATGCGTTTTTCTTCCAGATGCCACATCAGTCTGGTGTTTATCATACGTTCCATCAGTTTGCCGACACAGCTCAGTGGGCTGATAGGCCTGTATCCATTTGGATCTGTTTTGTCTTTTCCTTTCTTTGGTACTGGTACAAGTACTGCGTCTTTCCATGCCTGGGTTACAATACCCCTTTTCCAGCTTTGGTTCAGGACTGATAGCAGTTTCCTCTTTGCTGTTTGGCCCAGCCCCATCAACATTTCGTTTCTTATCCCGTCTTTTCCGGGAGATTTCCTTTTCTTTAATGTTCTCATTGCCTCTTCCATTTCGTTCATTGTTAATTTTGCCATCATATGCTCTTCTGGGGCCGTATTGATGTTGTCGTGCCCCTTTTTCTCTTCATTCATGTCTGTATGCCTATCTGCAGGGACATCTATGCGGTTCGCTCTGGCATAGTGTTCAACAAAGGCGTTTGCGGCTTTTTTTTCAGTGAGCAAGTTTTCGCCCTGCTTGATGGTAACTTGTTTGTTTTACGGAGTTTCGTCATTCATGGCTCTGACTAACTTCCATAGTTTGTTCCCTTCTTTGTTCTCAATCAGAGGATACCAGACCTTCCGTCTAGATAGAGAAGGTCACAAAGGAGGGGTCCTGATACTGACCAGAAACAGCATACCGAGTAGCGCGGTACCTGTCAATCACACCGGACAAGCAGAAATTGTAGGAGTTGACATAATGGCTCTAGAGACGAAACTCCGCATTTTCAATCTGTACGGACCACCAAACAGAGACCTATCGCTCTCGAGTATGGAGGTCAGAGACTCCAACTGCATAGTAGTTGGAGATTTCAACAGCCACTCGGAGAGATGGGGATACTCTGACACAGACAGTAGAGGTGACGAAGTGGAAGATTGGGAGATAGATGCAAATCTCTCCCTAATCAATAGGCCGGAGGATAGCCCTAGCTTCTATTCAAGAACATGGCATACCACCTCGACTCCAGATTTGGCCTTCTCCACACAGGACATACACTATAAAATAGACCGCCAGGTGCTAAACCAACTGGCAGGTAGCGACCACAGGCCGATCAGGCTAACCATTGACATGGAAGTAGGCCCACAGGAAACAAAACCGCTCCCACGTTGGAATTACAAACGAGCCGACTGGGACAGATTTGCAATCCTGACAGATGGGCTGTGTGAAACCATCAACACACGAAACACCAAAATGAAGCTTATGGTAGAGAGCCTAAGCAAGGCAATAATGCAAGCCGCCACTGAAACCATCCCAAGAGAAGCTAGGAAAAACTATAAGCCCTACTGGAATGATGAGTTACAGAAAGTGGAAGATGCAGTAACAAATGCTAGGAACATGGCAGAACGAGAGAAATCCGTGGAGGCAAACATCGCCCTCAAAGCCGCCGCGGCGAAGTACAAACACACTCTCAAGCAAACAGCAAGAGAAAGTTGGAAAAATAAAACGGAAAGTTTAAACCTGGACAAAGAAGGGAACAAGCTATGGAAGCTAGTCAGAGCCATGAACGACGAAACCCCGTCAAATAAACAAATTACTATCAAGCAAGGCGAGAACTTGATCACAGGTAAGAAAGCCGCAAACGCCTTTGTCGATCACTATGCCAGAGCAAACCACATCGAGGTCCCTGCAGATAAGCATACAGACATTAGCGAAGAGCTAAAGGGGCACGAAAACATAAATACGGCTCCTGAAGAGCACATGATGGCCAAACTAACAATGCGCGAAATGGAAGAGGCTATGAGAACACTAAAGAGAAGGAAATCTCCCGGAAAAGACGGGATAACAAACGAAATGCTGATGGGGCTGGGCCAAACAGCGAAGAAAAAACTACTATCAGTCCTGAACCAAAGCTGGAAAAGGGGTATTGTACCCCAGGCATGGAAAGATGCAATACTGGTACCAGTACCAAAAACAGGAAAGGACAAAACAGATCCGAATGGATACAGGCCCATAAGCCTACTGAGCTGTGTCGGCAAGCTGATGGAACGGATGATAAACACCAGACTGATGTGGCATCTGGAAGAAAAACGAATACTAATTCCACAGCAAGCCGGCTTTAGACAGCACAGATCCACTGAGGACCAGGTCATCCTCATAGCCCAGGAGATAGAAGATGCCTACCAGGCACAGAAACACACAGTAGCTGTTTGGGTGGATCTGGAAAAGGCATTTGACAAAGTCTGGAAGGATGGACTTAGAGTCAAGCTAAGAAGAAGTGATGTTTGTGGGAAGATGTACAAGTGGATCAACCACTACCTCAAACAAAGAACGGCCAGAGTCCAAGTACAAGGGCAGATGAGCAAAAAGGTGACACTCGAGCAGGGAGTACCCCAAGGGGGAGTACTGTCACCCACACTCTTCCTGGTATATATAAACGATATTACAGAGAATATACCAAGAAGAGTCCATAGCTCAATGTTTGCAGACGATCTGGCTATGTGGACCTCTGAAAAGAATCTCACCATAGCAAGAAATCGGATGCAAACGGCCCTAACATCGCTGGAAGAGTGGGCGAACTCATGGCTGGTCAAAATAAACGAGGAGAAAACCACGTGCACAATATTCTCGCTCTCATTAAAACCCCAAAGTACCAAATTAAGCCTAAATGGCAAAATCCTGCAGCCAAACGACAACCCAACCTATCTGGGAGTCACATTTGATCGGCGCATGACATGGAAAAGTCAGATTGAGAGAAACCGAATGAAAGCCAGAGAAAGAATGGCGATCATGAGGAAACTTGCTGGCACAAGCTGGGGAGCAGACGAAGGCATACTAAAGAAACTGTACACTGGAAGAGTGAGACCAGTTCTCGAGTATGGCATCGCGGCATGGACAACAGCAGCGAAGGCGAACTTCGATAAAGTTAACAAACTTCAAAACCAAGCCATGAGAATCATAACAGGTGGCATGAAGTCAACGCCAATTGTAGAACTTGAAAAGATTACAAAACTGCAATCCATGACCGACAGAAGAGACTGCAGAGCCCAGCTGCAGTCAGAGAAACTCCGAAGACTGACGGACCATCCAATGTACCAGAGGCTAAACAATCTGGGAACTGGGAAACTAAAGCGGAGAAACTTTGCAGAAATAGCCAAAGCAAAGATGCACGAAGATCCCATAAACGCACTAACAACACCAAAACCCATCACTACTGTACGAAAACCTACTTGGAGGCAGGATATATTTCCAGAGGTGGTAGAAAATATACCAGGTATTGCAAACAAAAACTGCCAGACCGAAAAAGAAAGGAGAGACACTACCCTAAGCTTCATAACGAAAAGCTACCCAAGCATGGACTGGACCCATGCATACACCGACGGTTCTGTAACAGACACTACACAGAACGGAGGGGCAGGAGCATTCCTGAACCTACCAAATGGCAGAAAAATAACACTGTCATTCGCTACTGGTAAGTACACAAGCAATTTCAGAGCGGAGGCAGAGGCACTGAGGGCGGCAGTGGAAGAAATGGCAACACACAGTGAAAATGAGAGCCACATAGTCTTGCTGACAGATGCTCTCGCCGTAGTCACAGCGCTAAAAAGCCAGAAAAACACTGAGCTTAATGACTTAAGAGCAGCACTCTGCAAACTGTGCCAGCTGTCCGCACCAAAAAGGGTAGTGGTACAGTGGGTTCCGTCACACTGCAACATCCAAGGCAACGAGGAGGCAGACAGACTGGCAAAAGAAGGTGCAAGGCTACCACAAACAGATACCAGTATGACGTACGAAGAGTCAAAACGGCTTATCAAAGCCAGGTACATTACCAAATGGGAAACCGAACATACTGGTTACACCAAAAACGATGCCTATTACCAGTTGAACCGAAGAGAGCAGGTCGTTGTCTTCAGACTTCGCACTGGCCACAATAGACTGAGGTACCACCTATTCAACAAATTGAAGATAGGGTGTACCGACGAATGCCCGTGCGGTACTGGTAAAATGACCACTGAACATCTGCTGCAGAACTGCCCGACATACGGGGATCAGAGAGAGCAGATGTGGCCATTGCCAGTGGAACTGCAAGACAAGCTCTATGGTAGTGGCGAGAGTCTCAGGATGACCGCCGCTTTTTTCGAAAAAATAATGGTTACTGTCTGACTGTGTACGCAGAAGAAGAAGAAGAAGTTCCCTTCTTTGTCTAATTTGAGGTTTTCTGTTTTGTTTTTCCAGCTTTCTCTTGCTTTTTGGCTCAGAGTGTATTTGTATTTCAACGTGGCGGCTTTGAGGGCGATATTTGCCTCCATAGATTGTTCTCTCTCTGCCATGTTCCTAGCATTTGTGACTGCGTCTTCCGCTTTCTGCAACTCATCTTTCCAATAGGGCTTATAACGTTTCCTTGCCCCTCTTGGGATGGTTTCAGTGGCAGCTTGCACTTTTGCTTTAAAACGCCATTCAATTGCTAATTCATGAAAACAAAAGATATACTCTTTAGTTTGTATTTTTGTTTAAATTGAAAAACACCCCCCCCCCCCCCCACCCCCACCCCCCCCCTCCCCATTCAATTCATTATTCAGGAAAATAGAAACATTGTTGAATTCCTAATTCAAAAAGACGTCCTAGTCAAGTAGACACACAGAATACGCACGATTTAAATCAAAGATGTTTATCGTTTAGTAGTCCAATTGCACCAATACTTCACAGTTTCGACAATAATAGAAAGAGATCCATTACCTGTGAGTCTAGTTTGAGTACAGTGATGTGGATTATATAAATCAAAGCGTTATATCTTTGGTACAAGCAATGCTGACAGAATAAAGCAATGAAAGCCAGATAGTCCTGTTTAAAGATGCTCTGGCCGTAGTTACAGCACTAAAAAGCCCGAAAAATACTGAACAATGATTTAAGTGCAGTACTCTGTCAACTATGCCAGCAGCCCGCACCAAAAAGAGTAGTGGTACAGTGGGTTCCATCCCACTGTAACATCCAAGGCAACGAGGAGGCAGACAGACTAGCAAAAGAATGTGCAAGACTACCACAACCAGATTCTAGTGTGCCATACGAAGAGTCCAAAAGGCTTATAAGAGCGAGATACATGACCAAATGGGAAATAGAACATACTGGCTACACAAAAAATGATGCATATTACCAGTTGAACAGAAGAGAGCAGGTTGGGGTCTTCAGACTCCGCACAGGCCACAATAGACTGAGGTACCACCTATTCAATAAACTGAAGATAGGTGGCACTGACGAATGCCCTTGTGGTACAGGGAAAATGACCGCTGAACATCTGCTGCAAAATTGCTCGACATACGAGTACCAGAGAAAGCACATGTGGCCATCACCAGTGGCAACACTAGACAAGCTCTATGGCAGTGTAGACAGCCTCAAGATGACAGCTGCGTTCTTCGAACAAATACAAGTTGACGTCTGACAGCGTACGAAGAAGAAGAAGAAGAAGAAGAAGAAGAAGAAGAAGAAGAAGAAGAAGAAGAAGAAGATGCGAAGCCAGCTCGCGAAACGACTGATTAACAGCCATATACGAAATGCATTCATTCCCAAGACAAGAAATGAAGTTGAATCTGGTTGCATGGCAAACACTGTTATCGAGGATGAAGTGTTATTCTATTCATTGTACAGTCCATTTCTAATGAGATAGAGTGATAAGTTCCTTCCTACTTCTTTCCTTTCCCGAACATTAAGCCAGGTATCCATTTACAATTGGATTGACTGAAGTGTATATATAACGATTTCGAACCGGCATTTTTGCAGTGACATGCAAGATATCTATTTACAACAAATAAAGGAATCGGACTGGTATCTTCGCCGCGAAAAGCAAAGTGCTATTGACAGCTGGGTTGACTGGATCGTGTCGATGCCAAAATCGAACCGACATCTTTGCTGTGATAAACAAGGTATCTTTTGACAGCTGGGATGACTAGATCGTGTCGATAACAACATCCAACCGGTATCTTTACTCCTATAAGCAAGGTACCCAATGAAAGCTGGGTTGACTGGAACGTCTCGATTACAGAATCGAACCTGATGCGGGATCAAGATGCTGAGCAGCACATGAGCAGCAGTGGTCAGCAACCCATAGCTAACTGCTAGCGTCAGGGAAAGCGAACCATAGCTGCCAAGACCCTTCTACACCTCCACGCAGTGATCCTGGATAACAGGCTGCAGCAGGGCAGACGGGCTAAGGAGAAGGGATCTAAGAGGGAATGCTAACCCGGTACTAAACAAATGCTTGCTGAAGTCGGATGTGTTGGACCAAAAGTTGCAAATATCACAGTCAAGCTGTAAACTACGACACAACGCATTCCGTTCTCTAGACTATATTCTGCTACTTAAGCCCTTTCAGGGTTTGGTAGCGGGAGATTGAGAACGAATGAACAAGAAGAAGAAGAAGAAGAAGAAGAACCTGATGCATTTACCGTGATAATAAACCGCTCTATCACTGCTACCCAGAGGCTTATGTAGAGTGTAAAGAAACACAATTGTCGCTCTATTTATTTGTCTGAAATAGAGGCACTTGCTTGCAATCAGGAACACATTCTACAAGGATATTGATCTGGTATGTTGGCATTAATCGTAGAATTTATCCGTGTAAAACTAGAGGTATTTATTGCAAATACTTCTTAAATATAGACGTCACAGCAGAATGCATGCCTACAATTATATGCAAGACTGAAATGTCATATATACATTACATTTACTGATTACACGGGTTTTTCAAACTGAGAGTACTGGGTAGGAAATACTCGATAGTCCGTTATTGCAGCATTCATAGGAGATACACATTATACAGCAGCTGGCTTGCAGGTAGGTTGGGGATAGAATTAGTCTAAGGAATCAAACTCAAACAAAGGGGACGCATGGTTTAATGGTTAAATGACACGTCTCACAACCCGAAGGTGTTTGGTTCGCTCCCCAATCACAGCACTGGCCGTTACCCCGGGAAAGTAAACTCTAAGAAACAGCACGAGGAAGCTCAGAAAATGCAGGAGGCAGCAGATCCTTTCATAAAATGAATGCCGGTCGGATGCACTGGGCTGACAGGCGTAAAAAGAAAACAGTGCAAAGCACATCGCCTTGGGGAATAGTAAATAAGGCGAACGCAAAAAAAAAACAACTCTAACAAATTCATTCTGAGGACGGATGCACTGGGCCCCCATGCACAGAACAGAGTGAAATGCAACCTATATGACACAGGAATGACTAAGTTACAACCGCTGATCTGGGTGTCTAATAGCGAGCACAGACGCTGATTAAGAGGCAGACAGTTCAAAGTGAAGCTTGCGTTTCAGAAGTCTTGAGTTTCAGAAGTCGCTAAAATCTGAATGTGAAAGCTAAATTATATTTCTCCCATGCATCAAGTGCCAGAATAAAGGTAAAATTATTCAATCCGAATTTTGAAAATACAACACAATAAATAACAAAGAAATGAAGTATTAAAATTATTTTTTTTTAAACCATCCATTATGTGATTAAATTTTGACTAGATTAAGAAACATAATGCTTTATATTTTGAAATACATTGGTAAACACTAAAGCCATTAAACACATTTATAACAACGAAATAAACAGCATTTCACATTTACAAAAATATAAAAAAAGGTACAAAATATAACAATATTCTTTTACAATAGCTGCTTTCTCGTAAAAACATACACACCGGCATTCAACAACAAATTGTAGATATTCATTCACATGTGTGGATAAAAAAATTAATCAAAACGAACCCCTGCACACAATTATAAAAATGCCAGAAAACTGTAAACAAAACGATGACTAATGTGTTTATTTCTTTTACGGAAGTCCCGATGGTAGATTGCTTTTAAGGATGTTTATAGGTCGTTTGTCCTTGCAGTCAAAGCGAAGTTTGAAGGCTAGGTTATATAATTATGTCTGATAGAAAAATAGCCATTTGTTTAGACCGCCCCTAGTGAGTTTCTCCGTGCTTTCCTCGTTTCCTTTTGTCCGGTTGTTTCCATACAATCACTTGTAATGGGAGTCTGTTATTGTTCACCCGAAGACCATGCCCTGTGAACACTGATGTTTTCCTGACGATATAAGCAACGTTATTTTGGTTGGACTGTGGTCAGTCATATTTGTCATTAATCAGCAACTCCTTCCAGGAAATGCGCAATAGATGTTTAGGGTTTTTTTATTTGTAAATGCATATCGCCTATTTTCAAGTGTCTTTGTGTCATTTTCCAAATTTCGCACCCCCATGTTGGTACTGAGATGAAGTTAGCATTAAATATTCTGAGTTTGCTCGCTCAATGGATTTGATTTCAAGATATTCATCAATTGATTGAAGTCGGGGGAGGCCAAGGTGATTCAAGCGAAAGTCTCATTTGCTGTAGTTTAATTTTGCGCACTTTTACCGCCTAAATTAGTGACAAGAAACCATGTATGCGAGATACAAATGAAAGATCAACTACTGGAACAAGTGCAGAGTTCCCCTAACGATGGCATATAATAACGAAAGAAGGCAGCTGTGAAAGAGAAATCAGAAAGAGAATAAGTATGGCCAAGATGGTATTCAGCAGCTTGTGACACATTCTCACATCCAAACAGATTAATCCTAAATTAAAAATGAGAATTGTCAGATCAGAAACATGGACACCGAATAACAAGTTGGAACAGAGTATTGCAACCTTCGAGATGTGAATATATAGAAGATTGGGTCGCTTTTCTTGGAAAGAATTAGAGGTGACTTAATGCAGGTTTATCAGATAATCAAAATAAAGGATAAATTAGACTAACAAGTTTCTACAAAATACAACCACCTACAAGAACAAGCTGGCATAGCTACAAATTAACTAAAGAGAGGTCCAGATTAAATATTAGGAAGTATATTTTTAGTCAGATTGGTAAATGCTTGGAATGCGTTGCTACAGGAAGTAGTGGAGTCAGGGACAATTAATGCATTTAAGAAAAGAGTGAATGTGGCTAGCTTTAAGAGCAAGGAAATGTAAATGAAACTAGTTGTATACAGACTCTGCAGAGTCTTCTTTTTCTTTTGCGTTCATTATCAGACTCCTTGAAGCCCTGTACAGGGCTTTGCTAGTACCCGGATGTAGTCCAGAGAACGAAATACACTGTGTCGCTAGTTTACAGCTTGACTGCGATATTTGCACCTTTCGGTCCAACACATCCATCTTCAGCATGGCAGAGTTTTCTAAACCAGTATAAAGAAGTTCACTTTAAGTTTAAGAAGAAAACAAATGTGGAGCTATTGAAAACTTTAGGGTTGAAAAGATAATTATTTACTGAAATCTGGGTTAGACAAGTTATTTTGGCCTTGTTGAAGATCCTCCTAGAAGGTGGGGTGGGAGACAGCCGTTCAAGAGGCAGACAACGTTATAAGTGGGTTGATAACTTCAGTAGATGGACTGAAAAAAAGCCTGTCAGGTTGCCCCATTACGGATAGAGGTAGAGTACAATGGAGATCCATTGCAGCCGACCTTCAATGCGGCGATTGCACTTGAACTAATTTGATATGAACTAAAATTGGTGAAAATAAACTGCCTTTTTTCTGACCATTAAGCTGAACAGCACTCTCTGTGCGTGCGAGGTTCATTCTTTTGGTTTTGGAGGCATTTATCTCAAGCCCTATCTACTTAGCTAGAGGACAGAGTTGGTCTATCGTCCCCTGCGCTTCTTCTTCATTAGAGCTCTTAGTTCTTAGTTCGATCCGTTCTTCGTCAAGGGGTGGTCTTGGGACCGTCCCAACTCAGGATCCACTCATCTCTGTCGCAGCTGTGTGTCATGCAGTGTGATAGTAGTCTGTCTGTTTTTGGGTCGTGAATGTTGTGTTTTTCTAGTGAATCTCGTCAGCGAGTTAGGGGGGGGGGCGTCCCCGAGGTCTCTTTTTTGTCGCGCGGGTCCCACATGGTGGATATGGTACTCTATCTTTCATCTTGTCTTCTTGATATATGACCATCCCAGCGGTTTTTCGAATGGTTGACGTACTGTAGGACATCCTTGAAATCTAGGTCATCAAGGTCCTATAATCTGCTATTCTATTGCCGAACTGTGTTAGGGTACAATTTTGCCTAACTGCCGGAAACAGTAAAGAATACGTAACGCTTCCTTGTTTGACACGTTTCAATATAAAGCGATTCACCGTTCACGGCACTGGTATGTACACATCACTATGAATTAAATACAGGAAATTACAATATTCAAACATACAAGATGTGCCTGCTGCCAGGTAGTCAAAGGTTTTCAGTAGTGTGTTATTTATTTTGTAATGTTTATTTCCCGTGGCTTACTAGGCCTGGAGGACGGGTAGATTGTGTTTTGGGTAGGAATCTAAACACCTTTTAGAACTTCGCCCGGTCATCCGCTACACAGTCTACTCTTATCCATATTCATTTGCAATGGTTCTATTACCTCAATGGCGTGTTTGAAAGGATCGCTGTGTTTTTCGTAAATCTCCACTAAATGATAGACACTGGTCTCACCTCTCTTAATAGTAGGGAACGCTTGAAACTATGTGGGATTCGATAAATCAGTTTTGCTCTTTTGTTTCCTGAGACGTCACTGCTTTGCTCTTTTGTGTTTTTTTGAGAGACGTCACAGTTTTGCTCTGTTGCATCTTGAGAGACGTCACAGTTTTGCGCTGTTGTTTCTTAAGAGACATCATATTTTCACTCTTTAGTTTCTTGAGAGGTCATAGTTTGACTCTTTTGTTTCTTTAAAAAAGTCAGTTTTGCTATTCTGTTTCTTGAGAAAAGTCATAGTTTTACTCTTTTATTTCTTTGGAGAAGTCATAGTTTTACTCTTTTGTTTCTTGAGAGAAGTGAGTTTTGCTCTTTTGTTTCTTGAGAGAAGTCACAGTTTTTCTCTTTTGTTTCTTGAGAGATGGTGACTGTTTTGCTCTGTCGATCCCTGAGAGACGTAAAAGTTTTGCATTTTTTTCTTGAACGACCTCACTGTTTTGCTCTTTTGTTTCTTGAGAGAAGTCAGTTTTGCTACAAAATTCATTGTGAAATCTCAACAGAAAATGCACGGATACAAACTTCCTGAAATGTGACGAACTGTTGTCACGACCACAAGCTTCACTTTGAATAGAAAGACAAATCAATCAATCAATCAATTAAAGAAACATCTCCATGCACACTCAAACACCTGATCTGAAAGTATCGAAGATACAAAACTCAATGTTTAATATATTCTATAACCACTAATTGATCGCCTGATACTGCAGTCAATCCACGAACCTGCAACACTTGTTGTTGAAGCTGTATGTCCACAGTGATAAGTTTACGCTTTTGTTCATCCAGTTCAATTGGGTTAATTGGTGAATTGTAGCAGCTTTCTACACGTCCAGAGCGTGCTGTTGAAGGCGGACCGTGGTCCTCCAGGTGGCTGTGTGAGCTTGACTTCATCTGTGTGACGTTATTATTCACATACTTTGTCTGACCCTGACTTGCGTGTCCTATTAGTATGTTTTTTTCTGACCCTGACTTACATGTCCGATAATCATATTTGATCTGACCCTGACTTACATATTCGATCAGTATATTTTATCTGACCCTGACTTACATGTTCGATCAGTATATTTGATCTGACCCTGACTTGCATTTTCGATCAGTATATTTGATCTGACCCCGACTCACATGTTCGATTAGTATATTTGATCTGAACCTGACTTGCATGTTCGATCAGGATATTTTATCTGACCCTGACTTACATGTTTGATCAGTATATTTGATCTGACCCTGACTTACATGTTCGATCAGTATATTTGATCTGACCCTGACTTGCATGTTCGATCAGTATATTTGGTCTGACCCTGTCTTACATGTCCGATCATTATATTTGATCTGACCCTGACTTACATGTTCGATCAGTATATTTGATCTGACCCTGACTTACATGTTCGATCAGTATATTTGATCTGACCCTGACTTGCATGTTCGATCAGGATATTTTATCTGACCCTGACTTACATGTTTGATCAGTATATTTGATCTGACCCTGACTTACATATTCGATCAGTATATTTTATCTGACCCTGACTGTCATGTCCGATCACCATATTTGATCTGACCCTGACTTTTATGTCCGATCACCATATTTGATCTGACCCTGACTTACATGTTCGAACAGTATATTTGATCTGACCCTGACTTGCATTTTCGATCAGTATATTTGATCTGACCCCGACTCACATGTTCGATCAGTATATTTGATCTAACCCTGACTTACATGTTCGATCAGTATATTTGATCTGACCCTGACTTGCATGTTCGATCAGGATATTTTATCTGACCCTGACTTACATGTTTGATCAGTATATTTGATCTGACCCTGACTTACATGTTCGATCAGTATATTTGATCTGACCCTGACTTGCATGTTCGATCAGTATATTTGGTCTGACCCTGTCTTACATGTCCGATCATTATATTTGATCTGACCCTGACTTAACATGTCCGATCAGAATGTGTTGCCAGACCATACGTTAGTTTCCTGTCCTCAACCAGTATAACTTAGATTGCAGAGTTGCTGTTTATTGTTGTTTAATGCCCACAATGAGTAATATTACTCCTTTGTGTTCCCTGAAAAGGGCGTTAAGTGACGGGTTGTAGAAGCTTTCCTAGCGTGCTGATGAAGGTGGGCAGTAGTTCTCTAGGCAGCTGTGCTATGTTTGGATTCATCTGCGGTACGCTCACTTCTACAGTGATCATGTCGATCTGCATCTCGTCAGCCAGACTGCCTTAAAAACAGCCTTTTTCAGGAAGCTCTATGTTGAAGAGAGATAGTGGTCTTGATTGGTATATTGTGACTGATCCTGACTCGACGTCATGGTCAGTATGTTTACCTGCCCGGGCTAGCGTCTCTGTTCCACAGATTACAGAGCTCGAAATAGACGACATTCCATCATTTGAGCCAATTCAAGACTAGTCGATTACCGTTGCTTTTTGTGTTTAATACAGTGCTATAGAAACACCTACCCAGATATGATGTTATACAGATAATATAATAGTGAATATGGTGCCTTCCCAAAGGTTGCAGAAGAAGAAAAAGACGTAAAACGTTAGCTGAGCAATACAATGCTTTAAAGACGACAGATCGAGCGTGTGAACAACCAGGGATACTGGTCCAATCTATCATTCACTAAGGATAAGATGTTCTTTTGTAAGTCTAGTCAAGGACCGCACACGTATCTCTTAGAAACATCGAATTAAGTTTGAAAAGGCGTTAATTAAAAACTATAAAAATGGCAATATTATAGTGGTTTTCAATATAAATTATAATGGTGACAACAGTAATGTGGCAAACATGCACTTAAAACAAACAATCTGAATGTTTTTAAAACGTACTTTTGTGTCGCTCCAGCTCGAATATGGT
This sequence comes from Ariolimax columbianus, assembly GCA_036924085.1. Taxonomy (NCBI): domain Eukaryota; kingdom Metazoa; phylum Mollusca; class Gastropoda; order Stylommatophora; family Arionidae; genus Ariolimax; species Ariolimax columbianus. The sequence goes on along the minus strand of JAVGWX010000001.1, from coordinate 65,221,952 downwards.
ACTTGGCATGTAGTTAGAGACGGAAAAGATAGCTAGGAAGGGAACTGATCACCCGAATTCACACAACAGGTGACCTAGAATACTGGTCTCTAACACTTCCTTCCCGACCGGCGGTGAAGTAGCTGAAGGGCACCCTTTACCTATTTCAAAGGAATACAAGACATATATGATTTTGGCAAGTTGCAATTAAACTCAGTAATACTTTGTAGACATTTAGGATAATTTACCAAAGCAGCGATGTCAAAATGTGTTTTCCTTGTAGAAAGTCTCATGAAATTCAATAAAGAACCAGGACTAAGTCTATTTCTGTGCTTGCTGGTTTATTAATTTCAAGTTTGGAAATGCGCTTTCACGTACCTGCCTGCTTCCAAACATTGAGGTGATCTGTATACCCCAATTACTTACCTGGATCGACGTTACCTCTTTTTCTTCGGACATTCTACCCACATTTCTCTCGATGTCCCACCACGACATATTCTACACCTATCCGTGGAGAAGGGACTAACGTATGGTCAGGAAAAACATACGGATTTGACAATAGTAGTAGGGGTGGAGAATAACGTCTGGTCAGGCAAAACATACTGATTGGAAAATGTTAGCTAGGGTGAGGTGAAATATACTGTAAGACAACCCACCTCGCTTCCATGCAGTTTTACATGAAAGCGAGCTGCTTCATGGGAGTCTGGCTAACAAGGATGAAGCCAAGCATAGCACAACCGCCTACCACGGACGACCTTCTTCTGCAGGCTTGATATGTGAGGAGAGCTACTGCAACCTCCCAGTAACGCCCTTTTCAGTGTGCACAAAAGAGTAAGCTTACTCATTGTGTGCATTCAATAACAACAACATCAACAACAAAAACATCTGTCCTTGGAAATCAGGCGTATTACAAATTAGCACAGCTCATGGAGCACACCTCGGAGTCGGTCTCGCAAGACCTGACTGAAACACATCACAACCACTCCATTTGACCTACATGTCCTGTACGTCGCCACCTTGGACTCCGTCATCAACCGTGGGCCTGAACTGTCAGCGAGACACGCTCTTGTTGACTAGGCGGATTACTTGACTTGACTTATTTGCTGGAACTTGGAGCCTGTGACCAGTAAAAAAACAGTTTGAAAAAGTGATGCTATTGTTATATTCTGACTTTTACAAAAAATGCAGCACAAAGATCACAGAGCGCACGACGGGACTTTGACTGCTGTTATTTGATATTTGCTGTCAGATGATCAAAGTAGGGTTGCAATTGATTCTTCATGTCATCACATTCCACAAACCTTGATCCTAATTCTTCATTCAATACTTCGATAATCTCAACAAGGGTTCGTGTTGTCTATTGGTTGGGAGCTTGGTTTACAAACCCAGCCTACCAGTTTCAATAATTGCATGCTCAGTTTGATAGGCCAGGTATGTTATGGGTCATTCCACAGTATAGGCGCTTCCCTATAGTCGATCCAGCTGTAAATGGGTCATCACTTTGTCCTTTACATAATTTCATTTCTATCATAGCCCATCTGATAGAAACTCGATCTCTTTTTAAATCCCTAGTCTGCTCCATAGTCTTTTTTTTTCCTTTTTTATTTTAATCTGCGCTAGCTCTCAGACTCCCGCTACCAATCACTGAAAAGGGCTTTGCAAGTAGCAGGATGTAGTCCATAGAACGAAATGCGTTGTATCGCTAGTTTACAACTTAGCTGTAATACTTGTACCGTTCGGTCGGACACATCCGTCTTCGGTAGCCTCCAGAGTTATGCCCAAGCATTTATTGACATGTTCGTGCCATCGTCTTCTTGGTATGCCTCTGCCTCTCTTACCCGACACCATACCTTCCATTACCGTTCTCTTAAGACCGTTGTGTCTTTTGATGTCAAAGTATTTCAATTTGCTGTTTATGATGGATATTATGAACCAGTTTTGCTCCATGTCCAGCTCTTGTCGAATGTCTGCATTAATTTTGCTTCGGTCCATGGTACTTTGAGAACCTTTCGAAGAACTCGATTCTCTTTCTTAATGTTTGGGTAAATGTCCATGTTTCGCAGCCGAAAACTGCCACAGGAAAAACACAGGTTCTCGAAATTTTCACTTTTGTCGAATTGATGGTATTCTGGTACACTTTCATCAGGTTGTGTGGCCACTGCATTGCCATTATCAATCTTTTTCTGATTTCCTTTGAGCAAAGGTCATTGTTGTCAATTCTGCAGCCCATGTAATCGAAGCTCCAGGCCTGTTCTATTTTCACACCCCCAAACTGGAATTGAGATTGACTTCTTGTTTTGTCGGTACTCGCTACCTTTGATTTGTTTATAGTTACTAAAAATATTTTTGATCGTTGTTGTATCTGCTTACGGCTGCAATTAGCTGCTCTGCTCTGTTTAATGTACACCAAGTACCTATGGAAATCATGTGAACATTTGGGATCTGCTACAGGAACTACGGTGTTCTAGCTCTGTCGTTGGCAGGCTCAGCAACGAAACGGGCTGAGATCAAGATGCTGAGAGCGCATGAGCTGCAGTGGTCAGCGACTCATAGCTGACTGCTAGCGTCAAGGCCAGCGACCCAAAGCTGCCAAGACCCTTATACACCTCCAAGCGGTGATCCTGGATAACAGGTTGCAGCAGGGCAGATTGGCTAAGGAGAAGGGATCGAAGAGGGAATGCTAACCCGGTAATAAAAAAATGGTTGCTGAAGTCGGATGTATTGGACCAAAAGTTGCAAATATCGCAGTCAAGCTCTAAACTACGACACAATGCATTCCGTTCCCTAGACAACATTCTGCTACTTAAGCCCTTTCAGTGTTTGGTAGTGGGAGATTGAGAATGAACGAATCCAAACCAAGCCAAAGGGGCTTAACACATTTGATGGCGCCCAGGTGCAATGAAGTCGGTTCTACGGGGCGTGGTTAAATGAAACGGGACCAAACTGCAACAAGTGAACATATGTACGATACGCACGATGACGTAACTTCTGGTGTAAATAGCACATACCAGACGTCAAGTTTTGCAAAATTTCATTATCCTCGGACTCATAGTATCCTCAGCAGACCGTTGAAAACATGGCGGATATGATACGTAATCCGCCCAGAGTTGATCAGCGAGCGGTGATTCGGTTTCTAACAGCTGAATAATGTCGACCAGTTAACATTCATTGTAGAATGCAGGCAGTGTATTGGGACAAAAAGTGTGTCGAAGACAACATTGAAGAACTTTACAAGAATGTTTAAAGAAGGACCAGCTAGTTGGACCAGCCTGGTCTTGGTAAATCTATGTATCGTCTTTTATCGTCGTAATTTACTGAACGTGATTATAATATTAAAGAGTCTGCACAGCGTGCAGTAATGTCGGTTCCTAAAAGATCACATCTCTCAGCATAAGTCTGAAGCTGTCGCCATCTCCGCATGCAACATGCATAAACTACAGCAAAATCAACATTCCAATACAAACATAAATAAAACAAAATCATCTACGGAAGAAAAACAAAATAACATCATCATTACTATAATTCTTGAACTTTGTCGCCCCAGGTGTCAAGTACTGCATTTGGTTAATCCTAAACAATATTCATAGATTCTTATACAAGCGGAGATGGCGACAGCTTTAGACTTGTGCTGAGAGATGTGATCTTTTAGGAATTTAGATTTCAATCCTGGCACTGCAGACTCTGCCGCAATCGGGGCACTCGGGTGTGGAGTCGCCGTGCCTTCTTTTCTTTCTGGCACACTTTTTCTCTGACTCTGAGCAGTGACGTTTCGGTCCGCAATTTGAGCGCATTGTGTGATGCTAGCGCACCAGGTGGAAGGATTCTGTGCAAGCATCTCAAAGTAGTTTACATCAATGTTGATACCTTAAAAACAATCGTAACGAGCTGTCAGATAATGTAATATAAAACACAAAATGCATGTGTCTGTTTGTCCTTCCTGCTCAAATCTCGGCAACGGTAAGATCTAAAGACTCAAAATTTGCACAGATCAATCTGTCTGGAATTCCCAGATCAACGCAATTATGTTCAGGTGTGTTCGTCGTTTTCTTCCCGAGTTATTTTACAATTTAAGCCCATCAACCGTGATCTATAGCAGCGTAAAAAATTGTACATCTCACTCTTTGTGAGAATTTCTAGGTGAACGTACTATTTTCTGCCCACCTGCGCTGCGCCAACTTCCTTCCCTAGTCTATGACGTCTGAATAGGCAATCCATTCAACAGGATATCGGCAAACTGTAATTCTAACATTTCGTTTCGTCATCGTGCGTTTTGGGTTAGGTTCACTTTTCCACTTTTATTATTATTATTAATATTGTTATTATTATTACTATTGTTTTTACTATTGTTATTATTATGAATACCTCAGTTATTCTTCATGCCTGCGGAAAACATATCAATCCTACACGAAGCTGCTCAGCATTAAAAAAGAAAAGGATGTCGCATCTCTTTTGAAGAACATCGCTTCTGACAACCGCAAACTATTTGGCTGTTATAAGATTCTTGGCAAGTGTGCAGTACGGTAGGTTGCCATTATTTTCCTGAAGGAGCAAAAATAAAACCATGTCTGCCAAACTGGGCACGAGCGCGATTCGCACCGGGTACATTGGGATTGTGAAACGGATGACACACCCCTAGACCACGCAGTCTCCTGCTCAGTCTTGAATGCGTTTGTTTGCATTGCGGTTTCGGTGTATTGGATTTTACATGGTGAGATTGCCAGTCGTGTGCACACTCTTCTGTAATCATGGCGCAGTATGCTAGGAAGGAAACAGTCGCCAGATTCTGCATAACCATAGAACAAGTCGTTCGTCTCGGCGAGTCTAATGAGAGATGCTCGGCAAAGCCAGCGGACTAGGGAGATGTTTATCTTCTGCTTTACTAAGAAATCTCACAGTCCAGGAAAAAATTGGTTTGATGATGACGTAACGTAAAGCCAAAAAATCTGCAAAGAAATTAACAATTAATTTTATATAAATGTTTCTTCTTCTTCTTCTTCGTCTTCTTCTTCTTTTTCTTCTTCTTCTTCTTCTTCTTCTTCTTCTTCTTCCTCGTTATCTTCTTCTTTTTCTGTTTTCTTCATGTTGTGAAGTTGAGTCGAAGTGTAAAGAGAGACTGTGATATCAGCGCACTTGGAACCGATACATATCATTTCAGCTGGCTTTTTAAGGTACCTTGTTTGCCTTCCCTCTGTCATTCCTATTCTCTTAGCCAGACTACATGAATGTAGGCTGTTTCCAGGGCCGCCGTATAGAAGCTGAATAGCGTCTTGATCAGCTCTTGTCCGCTGACCCTGATGCAAGGAGTCAGCTATTAATCCCTGGCTACTTCCAGCTCATTCAATGCCCTGCACATTCAGCGCCATGTTCCCAATTCCAACGGCAAAGACAGAAGTGTAATACTTTGATAGACTCACGCTATAGTATACCCAGCAAAAAATGTTTACCTGGCTTACATACAGCAATGAAGACCCCATTTTACAATAAACTGAGACCTCGTACTATGGAATAAGTAACACGTCCTACCTAACAGGAGCAAATTCTATGGAGCGACATTAACCTTTTCTTATTATTTGAGACTGTATATTTATTACATTTAAATACAATACGATACACCAGTATGTATCATGTCTTCACACACTAAACACGTTGGTGTTGCAGTAAATGAAAAGCGTTGCCTTGCATCGACGCCAAGAAATAGGTTCACACGATGGCTGGCATGACACCACCGGATATTTTGGAACATAATTACAGAATTGGAGAGAACAAGATTAGAAAGATAGATAAAGAAAGAGACCTAATGGTTATAATAGATCATACATGTAAGGTGAGGGAGCAAGTTCAGGTAGCAGTGAAAAAGGCAAATGCAATGTTAGGGATGATAAAAAGAAATATTAAACATAGGAGCAAGGAAGTGGTAGTCAAACTGTGTAAAGCATTAGTTAGACCTAGATTGGAGTACTGTGTACAGGTGTGGAGTCCCTATCATAGAGGGGATATAAACATGCTGGAAAGAACAAAAAAAAGAGCGACAAAGCTGATAGTGGGATTCCAGAATTACAGTTATGAGAAACGATTTTTTTAAAAACAGGCCTACAGTGTTTAGAAGAGAAAAGAGTTCTTTGTGACTTAATACATGTTTATAAGATGATCAGAGGAATGGATAAATTAAACTATAACAAGTTTTTTTTAAAAATACAGCCACCCACAAGAACAAAAGGGCATAGATACAAGTTAACTAAAGAGAGGTCCAGATTAGATATTAGGAAATATTTTTTTATTCAGAGAGTGGTAAATGTTTGGAATGCATTGCCAAGGGAGGTAGTGGAGGCAGGGACAGTTAATACATTTAAGAATAAAGTGCGCGTAGCGTTTAGAGCAAGATGATGTGAATGAAACTGATTGTATACAGACTCTGCAGTCTTCTAAACCAGCATAAAGACGTTAAGTAAAGTTAAGATGCGTCTGAGGTGAAACAGAAAAACCAGTCCTGCGATCAGAGACATCCTCTTGTTGAATATGAACCATAAAGAGAACAATTGGAATAAAGGAGAAACTTTCTGCAAACTGTACAGCACTCGAAACAGAAGCCTGAGAGAATCAGAACAAAAAAGTGGCGCCAAAAACACGGTGCAGAATGGAGGTTTAAGAATAGCTTGCCACAGGGCATAATATGTCCTTCACTATGTGAAGAGCTCTTAACAGATTAAGAACTGGAGGGTCCATGTGTAGAAAGAACCTAAAACAATTTTACATTTAAAAAACCAAGTTTTTCGGTGCAAGCTTTTATTTATAATAAGACTTTTACAAATATATTTTTTATGTTTCTTTGACGAATTGTTTTTTATTTTTTAATTTTATTTGTTGGTGTTGGTAAACATTCATCGCATACTTAAATGATCATCGTTTATGTCATCTTTACCTGCGTCATCTTCAATGTTTACTTTGGGTGGTTTGTGATTTTCCACTCAATGAATGATTGTGTCTGTTCGAATACGACTTAAAGTTGCTGCTGTCTTTGTAAATGCAAGTAAGTTATCATCATCATGTTCTATTCACTTGTGTCGTTACACGGCGTGGGAAGGTGCAGTTTTCTGTCTTGTGTCATCTTTGTCGTCGATGTTGTTGTCATCCAATTTTTCTTTTGTGTCTCACTGACACCATCTATCCATCTTTTACGTGATCTGCGTCTTTCTCTGCAACTCATGTATTTCTAGTACGTATTTTTTTTAAACTACGTTTTTGCGTGCAAGGCTCTGAATGACCTGGGATCCGTCAAAATTTGAAAGATCAACAGGTCGCACTAGTGGAGGCTGTTGTACCCAATTTAAGCTCTCTTCTTCTTTTTCTTCTTCTTCTTCGTCTTCTACTTTTTCTTCTTCGTCTATTTCGTTCGTTCTCAATCTCTAGCTACCAAGCCCTGAACAGGGATTTGCAAGTAGCCGGATGTAATCCTGATAACGGAATGCGTTGTGTCGCTAGTTTACAGTATGACTGCGATATTTGTACCTTTTGGTCTGACACATCCGACTTCGGCAGAGCTCTTTATGCTACGGGGAAATTGGTTAACATATAATAGATTGGAATCCACGCAAACGGACAATGGTCATGTCAATTAATCAGTAAGAGCTTGTAGAAAATAAATATTTTTTATCGGATTTTTGATTCAAGCTTTTATTTATACCACGACATGTTTTTTTATTGGTACTACAGGAGTGCAATTTTGATAGATTGACAGTAACTAGTAGTTAAAGGTCAGTAGCATTGCAACGATTACCGTCGTGGATGGATATAACTCTTCTTCTACTGAGTCGCAGTCTTTGTGAAGTGGGGTGGGCAGTTTCCTTCTTGCTGTTCTTACCTTCCCCAACTAGGGACGATGAGGCTAACGTCTGGTCAGGCATAACACACTGATCACAGAATCTAAGCCAGGGTCAAGAGAAATATACTGGCCAAAACCCTCACCTGACCTCCTCGTTGGTCGTCCTGGAAACGGACTGTTGTCGAGGACAACAGTCTGGCTAACAAAGTGAGGTTAGACGTGATCTCCGTAATAGTGAGTGGCACGCAAATGAAGCCAAGCATAGCACAACCGCCTGGAGGAACCCGGTCCACCTTCATCAGCACGCTCGAGATGTAAGGAAAGCTACTGCAAGCCGTCACTTAACACCCTTTTCAGGGCACACATAAGAGTAACCTACTCATTGTAGGCATTCGAAACAACAACAAGAACCTTCCCCAACTAGGGGAGGAAGACTAACGTCTGGTCAGGTACACTATAGTGATCAGACATATTAGTCAGGTGCAGGCAAACATAGTGGCCACAAAAAAAAAAACTCTCTTGACTTACTTACTGGAAACGGGTTGTTTTCACGGCAACCTGGCAAACGAGGTGTGGAATCGATGTGATCTCCGTAGTATTGAGCGACACGCAGATGAAGCCAAGCATAGCAAAACTGCATGAAGGACCCTGGTCCACCTTCATCAGGGTGTAAGAAAAGTTACTACAACCTACCACTAAACGTTATTTTCAGGGCGCATAAAAGAATAATCAAACTCATTGTACGTATTCAATAATAACTACCTTCCCCAAATCACACCTCATGTACCCATTTACAACTGGGTCTACCGGAGAACCGGTCGTACCAGGCACGAACCCCATTCCGGACTTTTGTTGCTGTCCATCCCAGAATTCGAACCCTGCCACGCTGTAATCCCAGTCTAACAAACCAGATCACTGTCGACTAGGCTATACGCTCAACTAGTATTGACTGTGAACAAAATATCAGCTCTATTGGATATTGTGAAGCTGATTACAATAGAAGAAATAAAGTCTACGCAAACGGGGAACAGTATTATCAGGTTCAATACACGCTTATACAAATGATAATACACGGACAACGATATCTGCGAATGTAGGGCTACACACGACTCAGTAGACCTTCTTAACTGTTCCATGATGCATCCGTTCTCTACACTGGAAGATCTGATGGGGACAAACCAGACACCATCCTTGCAAGAGGGAGGAGGTTTCTGGTCGAATAATATGTGAAGTTTCCGAAAACAAAAACTATGTAAGCAGCTAATATCCCACATATAAAAACAGAACAATAAAGGGCAAGCCAAAAGTTTCCATAAATACAAAAAAGCAAAACAAATTTAGAGCCTTAACATTCTAATACATTTACTGCAAAACCAATAGCTCAGTTAAGTTCAGTTAACCATTAACATGTGCGGTGTGCGCGTCTTTCTTAGGCCAAGAGTGTTGCTATTATTGTTCTAAAAGCCAACACTCACCAACATCTTCACAAATACAATGCCCACTAATCAAGCATTTCAGAAAAGCAAAATACCCAACAGTAACAAGAAAAAAACCCATTCCCATTCATAAATAAATATGCAGGCACTGGTTCGAGATAGTGGAAGGCCTAGATATTTTCAGATCGGAGAAGAAACACAAATCAACACTACACACAACGCCATGGCTGCAAGAGCATGGTGTTTTAGATTATCAACCCTATCAATTTTCATTTACAACAATTTTCACGAATAGAGCAACAATTAAAAATAGAACATACATACATATGCAGGGCAGTGGACAACATCACACACATTCGTTTATAAAAATGGCATACATAGTGACATTGTAAATTAACAATAGGACACACATTATTATACACAGCTTTACAAATAATATACATGCATATATTTCAGAATTAGCAATAACACATACATTTGTATATAAAAATATCATACATACATATACTGAACAATTAACACTAACCCATCCATTCTCATATAAAAATAACATACATACACATACTGAAAAATTAATAAAAACCCATTCATTCTCATATTAAAACAACATTCATACATATACTGGACAATTAACAATTGCAGATACATTTTATATTAAAATGGATGGACAATCCTATATCAGATAACGTCGGGGATCAAGATGCTGAGCAGCTCATGAGCTGCAGTGGTCAGCGATCCATAGTTGACTGCTAGCGTCAGGGCCAGCGAACCAGAGCTGCCAAGACCCTTCTACACCTCCACGCAGTGGTCCTGGATAACAGGCTGCAGCAGGGCAGACTGGCTAAGGAGAAGGGATCGAAGAGGGAATGCTAACCCAGTACTCAAAAAATGCTTGCTGAAGTTGGATGTGTTGGACCGAAAGGTGCAAATATCGCAGCCAAGCTGTAAACTACGACACAACGCATTCCGTTCTCTGGACTACATTCTGCTACTTACACTTTCAGAGTTTGGTAGCGGGAGATTGAGAACGAAAGAAGAAGAAGAAGATAACATCGTTGGGGATATTAGAGGTTTAACTGGGCTACTACACTATTTATTCCAGATGCTTCTTCTTCTTCTTCTTCTTCTTCTTCTTCTTCTTCTTCTGCGTTCACTCTCAATCGCCCTCTATCAAGCCATGAGAAGGACTTTGCAAGTAGCAGGATGTAGTCCGGAGAACAGAATACGTTGTGCCGCTAGTTTACAGCTTGACTGCAATATTTGCACCTTTCTTTAGCAGATTTTAGATGCAAATGACGAGTCCCCTTCCCCACTGTTAACCTTTCTGAAATAGTAGGTTCCCATTTATAGCTCGGTAGATTTTATACTATGAATTCGTAATAGCGAAACTTGTACCAGTGACAGGAGCATCAAGTGCTCTGAATACTGTACCACTCAGTATTCTATGCATGCGCAGTAAACTTCAATAGATCACAGTACACTGTAAAACATAAAAACACATAACACGCAGTAATTAAACGAAGAACACGGAAATGACATGAACTCGACATAAAAGTAGAAGAAAAAAAAGTTTCTAAAAGACATACATATTTTTTGCTGTTTCCTCTTGTTAAACCGAACAGCTTACTTATTTAATTACAGCTTGTGCCCAAGTCGATTCCCCTAGACCCAGAGTTCTGTCATCTGATCATCAGCTAGTCAGATCTCCACTTTATTGTAGACTATATCCATAATTGCCAACTAAATCTCCTGCGACAACCCAGCATGCTTGCTCTTCTTCCTCCGGGCTGCTGTTAACACTAACCTACAAATAATTGCTATAAGACTTAATGACAGTAATTCAGACCTTGGCCCTGTATGTGTGTCACGGAAATTTCGCCAGCGATGAAGCAAAGTTTCCGATATGCCCTGACATTTTGGATATAGATGGTTCAGTGACAAAAGCCAGCTTGTTTGTACAGGTTTCCATTATGTAAGCTTTGATTTTCATCCTGGATGCGTGCAGAGGCAGATTTTCTCCAAGAACTGGTACGGGGTATGGTCACAAATCGTGCGTTTCTCCTACGTAAGAGGCGTCGATAGTCAGTGCGTGATTCTGAGACATGAATGTGTATTTAGTTAATTATAGCACTGAGCTTTTTTAGTGTGC